>JAVHJL010000003.1:681262-1362525 GCA_036971715.1 Arthrobotrys musiformis | reverse complement strand
CATCCGAGGGGGGGTGACGGTGGTATCTCCCGAGATACTGTCTCTAGAATCTACTCCCACCCGCAGGCATTCGGACAATGCGAAAAATTCTTGACGGAGCATTTGAAGGGCGTCGAGAGGATTGATGTTTCTTCTACATCCAAGGCTGCCGATTTGGCTAACAAGGACCCCTCTGCTGTTGCTATCGCCAGTTCTATCGCCGCATCGGTCCACCAAGGTCTTCAGATACTAGCTGAGAATATCGAGGAACGCTCCGATAATACTACCCGTTTCCTAGTAATTTCGAAGGAAACGGTAGGCCCTTCCCCGATCCAGGGGAGTGATAAGACATTCATGACTTTCACTGTTCACCACGAGCAACCCGGTGCTTTGTGCGATATGCTTATGGTTTTCAAAGAGTTCGGGATGAACCTTACTAGTATCTCCAGCAGGCCCTCCCTAAATGTCGCCTGGAACTACATTTTCCTCGTGGAGTTCGAAGGACACCAAGATGCTAAGCATGTGCAGAAGGCTCTTCAGAAGATGAAGAAATATTGCAGGTCAATGAGGGTCTTTGGGAGTTACGAGAGTACGAGGGGGTTAAAGAGGACGGTGGAGAGTACTGGTTAGATATATATAAAAGGGGGGTATCTTCCATGTACTAGTAATTTTGGGAGCAATAGATGAATAGTTTTCAATCTAATCCCAGTCATCGTCATCATCATCAACTTTTGTCGTCGCCGTCGTGCCGAATATCGACTTGTTCTTGGTGTTTTCTGTCGTCTTTGCTCTTTGGAATACCCCTGTTGATCAATCGCGGAGAGTTACCCTTGGCTGCCCTATGGTATCGGAAGCTCTATAGGGAGTATGAATGTGGGGACTTACCAGATCTCAGTAATCGACTTTCCAATGCCGCCGTCTGGAACGAATCGGTATTCCCCAGCTCGCCTTCGAAACCAACGACCCTGTCCACGCTCTTACCGTCCACCCAGGCTATCAAACAGGGCAACACCTGAACTTTTAGCTTCTCGACTAAGAACGGGGCGTTCTCGACGTTTATCTTTGTGATCATGGTGTCGAAGTGTTTCCTCGCCAGGATTTCAAGGTGTGTATCCATGATCTTACACCGTCTGAAATCTGGGTGGAAGAAGTGTACTAGCGAGTATTTTCTCGAACTGTATTCCCAGTGTGAAGTTAGATTTTGTATGTGATAGGTTTGCGGATGTATTATCACCATACGTTGTCAAGTCCATGACTTCCTTCTCGGTCGTGGTCTCGAAGTATTCACCCTGGTTCTCGGCCCTCATTTTCCTTTCTCTCGATAATCTATATTTTCAACATGTTAGATTTACAAACTTCCCCGCAACCCCCCATATATATAGATATATATAGACAATATCCAGTTCGAACATCCGACATTCATATTAAAGTAGAGGAATATATAATTTACTTACTCCTCATGCAGCTGCTGCATCCGCCGTTCTCGGAGCCCATCTAACACACCGTCTTCCTCCCTTTCCAGCTCCTCCAACAGGGCATCTTCGTCGTCCGAGTCGTCTGCCTTTTTCTTATCCGTCCTCGTATCCAGAAAATTCGCCACCCGTTCATCCATGATTGATTTTTTACAATTTGGTATATCTGCGTTGGTATGTGTGGTAAAAAATTTGGGGCAACTTCAGAATGTTGATTAATATTAACCCGACGCCTTACGGAAATTGCCTTGTCCAGTCTGCTTCGGCTCCTTTGAATGTGAATCGGTGGCCGCAGGGTTCAAGCTTTTCGGTGGTTGTTTGAGACCGTTGGGAGTATTGTCAACAGGCCCTTGGTGGAGTACCTGGGATCAATGCAATGGATACTACCGTGCGGGTGCAAGTACCGCGCCACACGGTCTAGTATGTCCCCTGTAGACGTAGTAGTTGAACAGCCTCCAATGCAACGTACGTAAGCTCGATTGACCTCGACGAAGGACAAGTGCAAATAGCCAATCAAGGGGAGCTTCCGGTGCAGCGCAGTTCAGAATTCCGCCAGGGGAAATAAAACCGGCAGCGGATGTATACTACTTATTTATGTGGTCAGCCCAGGTGAAACGTCGTCTCCTTTTCGAAGTGGTAATTTCAATTAAACAGAACACATCCATCAAACTGCATCAAACATCGCCAAAACCACACGCTCCCTTTCCTCTCTCTCTTCCTCCCTTCTTCTCTTTTGACTTCCTCTCTCCAACAACCACCCTCGTCCGCCCCAGTCACTTGAGCTTCGTCCCGTCCACGCCACTCCCAGCATCCCGGCCAGCTGCTGTTTCTTCGGTGTCGTCTGAGTCCGATTGTATTACCGGGTTTCCTTCCGCCGTTCTTCTTTTAGTACCGTGCTGTTCTTATTATTCATTGCTATTACATACTATCGACTTCACTTCTCCTGTCTCGTGATCTAAGAGACCTCTTTCTATTCGTGAACACCCGACAACCTTTTCGAGCTCTTTCTCCCTCTAAACGCCAAAATGTCTTCGGACCGTGAAGATATCAGAATGAAGGACTTCAGCGTGCCTATGCCGCCCATGTCACCACCTCCACGGCCGCCGCCGCCTCAGAATCCCAATTCCCAGTCCAACTCCGGCACCGTCGCGATTGCCAGCTACTGTGGTGCATCTATTCTCATGACCGTTACGAATAAATACGTTTTGTCCGGGTATGCCTTCAACTTGAACTTTTTCTTGTTGATTGTGCAGGTATGAACGCCTTTTCCCTTTGTTCCCTTGTGGAACACGGTTGTTTTTTTCTGCTGGCTAAATGTTCTATTTTTTTATAGTCTGTGGTGTGTGTCGTTGCTATCGAGGTTTGCAAGCGGATGAAGATTATCACATATCGTGATTTTAACATGGACGAAGCTCGGAAATGTATGTCACCTTGTGTTTTGAAGTTTTTGTGGCTTGCGAAAATTATGGATTCTAACTTGCTTTAGGGCTGCCGATATCTTTGCTGTTGATTGGTATGATTTACACCGGATCGAAAGCGTAAGATAGTTGCTATTCCGAGCTCACGGCCTGAAAACTGGACACTAACGGGGGCTATGTAGTTTGCAATTCCTCTCGATTCCGGTCTATACTATCTTCAAGAACTTGACCATCATTATGATTGCTTATGGTGAGGTCCTCTGGTTCGGAGGTTCCGTCACCCCAATGGCCCTTCTCTCATTCGGTCTCATCGTTTTGTCGTCTATTATTGCTGCCTGGGCCGATATCCAAGCTGCTCTCTCCACCCACGGACACAACTCTGCCGAGGCCGCTACTCAGATCTCCACCTTGAACGCTGGTTATCTATGGATGTTTATCAACTGCCTTAGCACCACCGCCTACGTTTTGGGTATGCGCAAGAGGATCAAGGTTACCCAGTTCAAGGATTTCGACAGTAAGATCATTCTGCCACATTAAATTGGCCATCGAGTACATTTACTAAACCGTATAATAGCCATGTTCTACAACAACCTCCTCAGTATCCCAGTCCTTCTCGCCTGCACTTTCCTCCTTGAAGACTGGAGCACCGAAAACGTCAACAAGAACTTCCCAGAGGAGACCCGAAATAACCTTATGATCGCCATGTTCATCTCCGGTCTCTCGTCTGTCTTTATCAGCTATACCTCCGCGTGGTGCGTGCGTGTGACATCGTCGACAACTTACAGCATGGTTGGTGCTTTGAACAAGCTCCCCATCGCCGTTTCTGGTCTTATTTTCTTCGATGCCCCAGTTACCTTTTTCTCCGTTACTGTAAGTTGGAATTCGAAGTTTGGAGAGAAGAAGAAAAAGTTGTCGCTAATACAACGTTGTAGGCTATCGTTGTTGGATTTGTTTCGGGTATTGTCTATTCGATGGCCAAGATTCAGCAGCAGAAGCAAGCTTCGACACTCCCTACTAGCGCTAGCAGCGCCAGTCAGCGCGACGGTCTGCGAAAGAATTAAATATACAAGCCTTTTTTGAGGTGCAGAATTTATAGTACTTGGGTTGGAAACCTTGTGGTTGGCGATTATATTGGGTGGTATACAAACAAAAGTTTACGGTGGCTGAAATGAGGAGCAGGGGGCGTGTGCTGGTTGGAGGGCTGGAGAGTGGTGGACCTCTCATTAATCCGTGTAAAAGATATCGACATATCAAAAAATTGGGCGTTCTTAGGGATTTGGTTAGATAGAAGCCCTCACAAGCTTGAACTGAGGGCTACGATTTCGATTCTTTTTACCCAAAATCCGTTTTTTTTTATTCCTCCTTTTTTACCCCCGCCTCTTTGCGAGTCCATGTTTTTGGCCGCTTCTTCCTTCTCTGGGTTTGTGGACCCTGGGATTCTTCGATTCTATTCTTTTTTCTTCCTCTTCTTTTTGCGACAACAGTTTTAGAGTTTCTTCTTTCCTTTCTCTTCTTGTCGCCTTTTTTATTTCATTTTTTGATGTCTGCTTAATGATGACAATTGGTAGTTGTTTTTATTATGGTTCGGTGTATATATATAATATAAAGCATGCAAAGCCTGGTATGCGATTGGGTTGAGATTTCTGGGGGTTAAGGCTGTATAGCTATATTTTCCATGATTCACGGCCAGCCATATCTCATATTACTATTTTATCTGCTACATGTATCGTCCATACCGATTTATTTTGGGGATCTGAATTCATGAACGAAGGTATCTAGAAGTATCTAACCAGTATTCGAAGCGATGTCATTGGGTACCTTTGACTTTTCAGGGAGTTTCTGCTATTTTGTTCATTTTGCACAGCCAGCCAATCGGCCGTCGAGGCGAGAAAAGCTCCGACCTGCGACCGATTCTAACCAGAAAACGGTCGTGGCTGCAAGTAGAGGGATTCGCGCAAGGATGCGAGCAATTACAATCGGGACTTAAATTTTTGCACTTGATCTATAAAAATAAAAAGACAGGAGGAGGAATTCAAGTGGGATAACTGGAATTTGGTGTGTTCTTTTGGTCGGTTCAATCGTCATTCCGGCGGTAGGGCAATTGCTTGGAATAATAAGGAAATAAGGAAAGTCAGAGTTACCTGCCGACAAGGAGTTTACCAAGACTCTAGAAGGCCTTGAGGAATAAGCTTGTTTTGGAGAGGAACCGGATCTGACAGGCAGGTTTTTTTTCTTTCTTTCCCTTGCGCAAGCCATACTTGCAGGAATTGGCTTAGGGGGGTGTGGAAAGGGATCTCTGTCCCTGATTTTGATCGATTGAGGGTTTTGCATATTTTCTTTTCTTCTTTCCTTGTTCTTTTCTGAATCGAGATGCATGTCTTTGATTCTCTTTTTCACAAGGGCTTTTCAGGGCAGCTACTAGGATTTTTTTGGTTTCGCACTCGCTGGGAGGATGACCTCCTCTTTTGATCTTTCACGCCCCCGTGATTGTGAAAAACTGACATGATATGTGGACGATGCCTCTTGAGAAGAAGTATCCAGGTGTCAGCGATCGATATGTCAAAGTTGTCAAGCTAGTTAAGTAGTTAGTAGGACTCGGTTGTTCTTGCGATCGAATTATGCATGCACGTATGATAGTATAGGACGATATCTATCTGGCACAGTGCCGTACCGCGAACCAGACTCCCTTGCTCGGGCCTTTAATTTCGATAGTCCATTTGCAATTGGGGGACCCTGGTCGAGCCGGTCACCGCGCTGGCTTGCTTGCTTTGCTTTGCTTTGCTTTGCTGCTTGGGGAAAGGGGATGTGCTTTGCCGACTCGGTTTTGACCCTTTTCCCGCCCTTTTTGGGGGTTTCTGGTGGTTTGGATAAGTAAGCAGGTACTTAATTACTGTATTATATTAAACTTGCCTTGAAATTGTGTGTGGATGTTTTATTCGTTCGTCCGGACTTTGGGATGATGTTTTAGTGAAGTTGTGAAGTGAAGTGAAGTGAAGTATCTTGTTATCCCTTTGACCTCCATCAATCGGCCTCATCTTCACTGCATTCTCCCAAAAACGCCCTCTACTTGCTACATTTGCCCGCATTGCATTGCATCGCATCGACACAAACATCCAGCCTCGAACCCAGACGAGGATTTCACATTTCTGCTTTCCCAGCTCTGCCTGCCGAAACCCACAGGTCCCAGTGCGGTGCAGTGCGTTTCAGTTGTTTGATTTTACAGGTTTGATTGTTCAGGCGTACGCAGCTCCGTCCTGCACAGCTCCTTTTTTCCAACCAAACAAAAACGTAACCACATCCCATCCCGTCCTGACTTCCATCTATCTTCTCTCCACTCACCTTCTCCCACCCCGTTTGCATTCAATCAAGTCCACTGCATCGAGACATTGCTGCTGCTGCTCTGTGCTACTTGAACCCGGCCAATGTCCATCTTCCCGGAATACATCCAACATCCGTTTCCATAATCTGACGACCTCCTTCATCTTTTGACCTTTCGACTTTTCGACTGCCGAAACCTCCAACTCCACATCTTCCAACTCTTTGTCGTCGTAACCACTCCCATCGTCTTGGGCAGACATACGGGATCGCTAGATTGTTTCTTCGGACCGAACACCGAAATACCGACCTTGATTGCACTAGAATAGTCAAAGCAGACGCCAGTCTCTACCCTTCACGATGTCTTCGTATGTTGATATACCCCTGAGAATATACTCTCCATCCTTTCTTTCTACTGCTAGGTTTACTCCTTCGCTCTTTCCAACGTCATCCAAGCTGACCGTCTACACCCCCAAACAGCGGGTTTGCATCTGCCATGAAAACTTTCTGGCATGCTATGACATCCGATGACCGACATGCTACCTTAGATGGACCTTACAGGGCTGCTTCCTCCTACCCTGGTGTTGGCAGACACCCCGAACTCTCCTCTGTATCATCGCGAATGGACGGTGCGCCTTACCATGACGAGCTCGGACACCCTGCCTCGAGATCTTCAACCCACCTTGCATCCTCAGCAGATGGAAACGACATGTACAGGGGCTCCAACGGTGGGCCAATGAGTCCCGGTGCGCCCTACTCCCCCGGTTCGAGATCTAGTGCTGCCTCGAGAAAGGACGGATCGGCGATATCTGGAATACCGCTACAAGAATTCAATGCCGACGGCTCACCCCCACCACCCCCTATTTCCCACTCCTGGATGAGAATCGATAGATGGGCCGAAGAAAACTACCCGGAGCTATGGGACCAGCTTTGCGAAGGTTCCACGATAAACGATATCAATGAGTTAGAACACGATTTAGATTGCTCGTTACCAATGGAGGTTAGAGAGTCCCTACAGATCCACGACGGACAGGAAAGAGGAGGTACGCCAACAGGGATAATATTTGGTGCTATGTTGCTGGATTGTGAGGAGATTTTGGATGAGTGGAAGCAATGGCAGATCGTTAGAGCGGAGTATTTGCAGAAGCAGGCCCAGGCTCAGGCTGCAAGGCCACCGCCCCAGGCCGGACCGTCTAGCGGACCATCCAGCCCGCGTGGTGGAGCACCCCCGAATGGAAGTACGCTGAATAAGGCGGTTTTGATGTCACGACAGGATTCGCAGCCGGACGGTGCGGTTCAGAAGGTCTACTGCCACCCGGGATGGATCCCATTGGTCCGTGACTGGGGTGGCAACAACATCGGTATCGATCTTGCGCCTGGACCGGCCGGAAAGTGGGGTCAAGTCATCATGTTCGGACGAGATTACGATTGCAAATACGTTGTTGCCAAATCGTGGGCTTCGTTCCTTGCCACCGTCGCCGACGATCTGGAAGGCAGCAATTGGTATGTCGATGAAGACAGCGGCGAGCTCAAGCTCCGTGAGTTGAAGACAACGAAAGTTGAGCCTGGGTATTTCGATATCTTGAGATTACGGACGGATAAGAAGTATGGCAGGAAGATTCCACCTCATATGAGGAGACGGCCAGGCCCACCCCCTCATGTCGCGACAGGGAATGGACCAGTTGGACCACGCCCTGGTCCAGGAACAGCATCACCTGGTTCGCCAATGATCGGACTCTCGCCAATTATTCGACCGGATGGATCCCGAGAACCGATGCCGTCGAAGTCGCTATCCCCCATCCATGCGCCTAAGGCTGTCCGTCCGATTGGTAGAGCCCTTGAAGACATGCCAACCTCGGCGACTGGATCTGGGCCAACGACGCCTACTATCTTGACACCAGCGAGAACGAGTCTGCAGTCGACTAGGAGTACGGAGACACCGCCGCCGCTGATTATTGATAACAGCGTCACGAAGAAGAAGGATGATGTTGAGGATTTGTCGGATCTCATCAGCACACCGACGACATCGAAAGCCGCTGAGTCGGAAAGGGGAGCCAGTCCCAAAGCGAAGGAGCCAACCAAAGAGGTTACTGCTCTAGCAGATGGGCTGGAGGATGTCGACCTTGGGAAGGACAAATAGAGCATAAAAGCATAAAACAAAGACACTATCACAACCCCGCGAAACTTTTTTGTTCATTGCTGATTCACAAGCATGCATGCCATCACCACCTATCATAATCATACCCCCTCCTTCACACCTTTATTTTTGTATTTTGCTATTTCGGCTTTGGCGAGAATACACTGTCAGCGTCCTCATCTCATTTTACTTTCTACCTCCCTTCTCCTTTTTTGTGTTTTTTTCCTCCCTTGTTTGGAAAAAAAAAGATACAATCCTACTACTAAACTGTATTAATGGAAAGCTCCTGCTTTGATGTCTACTACGTTACTGGTGTACGCATGAGGATTGCATGGACTCTTTTTTTTTTGGTTTATAACCCCTCCTGACCGTTTATCTTTTTTTTCGATGATGTAAACTTTTTTTTTCTGTGGCATTTCCTTTGCGGTCTGGAGATGTGTCGACGTGTTTTTTCTTTCACTTTTTTTTTCGATTCATTATCGTGTATGTTACATAAATCGACAGAGCTTTTAATGCCTTTATCTTATTTGATATTCGAGATCTATGTTCCTGTTTTTGGGGTTATAATAATGTGCGTTAGTGGGTGAGTTTATGTACGGTCTCGCGGATGCTATAGATAAGTACGCATGCGCATATGCCGGATGTCTAGTATAGCTATCGCATTCATATCTGCGGCCCTTTTTTCAGGAATTCTCCTATTTGTAGTGCATATGCAGGATTGGTGTTCCTTGCATTGCATTTGTCACGATATATAGCGCGAAGGAAGTAGAATTCGGAACGTTTGAAAGGCTTCGCTCTGTGGGCGTTTGTGAGGCTGATCGATGGCATGATCGCCTACGCACGAGGCTGGTGGATTTTTTCGATATCGAGGTTTGCTCGTGCGCGCGCGTTGGTTGCATGGCGCCCCGCACTTCGGGGCTGTGAGGATTTCGATGTAGAATTGGGTGTTACGATTGAATTCGGTATATACTTATGGAGGTGTATCCATAAATTTGCTCGAGTTCTGTGGTCTTTTTTTTTTTTTTTTCGGAGCAATTTGGTCTCGTACCCATACCGCACAAAGAGTCACCGGAGCAATTGGGTCTTTTCTTCCCTTGATATTTCGAGATCGACGGGATGGAGCATTTCGCACCGTTTGTGTCGAATACTGCGTCTGCGCGGTAGGTTCCCTCTATAGTCTACTCATACTTGATACATAATGCGAGAAGCTAATCCATCGATCACAAATACGATCGTAGATATGAAACTGCAGAGTTGGTATCTTCGATCACGCTTGTCCAAGATGCGGTACGGGAGAGGGAAGAGGGCGAGGAATTCGAAAGCCACGAACTCCCCGGACGGGGTACATATCCCGGCCACGGCCTTGGGAACTTTCATGAAATGTTCGTCCCCAGCGTCGAGGAGGCGACACCGTATGCGTACGCTGAACTCCCTGCTACCCTAGACCTACGACGGCCAGGCCTACGAACCCCTCCCCTTCTCCTTCCTCGCCCCCTCCGAACCCTCGACAAACGGGTCCAGCCGGGCGTCCTGGTGCCACATTAAACAACCCGTTCAATGCATTCGATACCCCAGAATTCTACTGGCACCCCGCGTCACCCACTACAACCACCCCGACCGCTCACGCGGCACCTCCTCCCCCGCCACCACCCCCAAGGCGAAGATACAAACCAGTCGAAAGCCCACAATTCCTCCCAGAATACGTGGTCGACAACTTTTTGAAAGCGAATCCAGGCCAAGACGGATTCTTCTGCGTGTTCAGAAAGACTTACATTCTAAAAAGCGACGGGATGACAACCCACGAAGGAGCTTTACCAGCGAACCAAACGACTTTTTGGAGGGCTGATAAGGTCTTGGGACATTTATTCGAAGTTACCGAGTGGGGTAGTCTGGTCTACCATGGTCCCTTCAAAGACGACGAATCGGAGTTTGTGGGGTACTGGAGTAAGAAGAGTACGATTAAAGCGGTATCTCCACCGGAGAATGAAGCAACCCACACCCTCCTCTATTTCCCGAAACCTGGCTACCACAACAGCAGCTCAACTCTTATCAGACTCGATTCCCTAGCATCTATAACCCCGCGGCAATCACGTTCCTCTGAATACCATTTAGAAATGGTTCAAGAGTCATGTACTTCGCCCGGGGAAAGCTGTCGCCATAAAAAGGATGTAGACTGGCCATGGCGGGAAAGCTGGAGGCGCCTCTTCAACGTGGCGGGTTGCGAAACGAACCCGACGCAGTCTTTGTTGTACATGAATTTTCCCCAGCTCATCGCTTTTATAGTCTCGACGGGGAGGGTGCCCCCAAGGCAGGTGTTCAGGTATTTGTCGTTGGCTAAGAAGAATGTAGCGGTATACGGGCAGAACTCCCCAGTTCAGGTTAGTGTTAATCGTGCGTCCAAAGATCATTATTATAAGTATTATTATCCATCTATAACGCTGAGGATACCGCTGGGGGGGTGGGAGGATCAGGGGTGGAATTATACCGAGCTTGGGAGTATGGGGGTGCTGATTTCCTGATACACATTTTACTTTGGGCACTTATATATATTTTTGCGTAACTACGTTTCCAAGCTTCAAACTTTATTTTATTTTATTTCTTTTCTTTTTTTTTTTCAGATGTAATGGTTATAGCTGGCTGCCTCGTCATTTATAAATTTAAAGAATCTGGTAATCTTTTTTCCACGCTGCGGTAATATATTTATTGTTTGATAAGCTGATTCGTGATGGAGTAGGGGAAATGGGAATGCATTGATATTGATCACCGGGTTGACCCACGGGCCGCTCGCGCTGCTAGTTCCCCTTGCCGGCGTGGTAGTCGGTAGGTATACGAATCCACGTTGTCGACATGTGGGTTTTCGAGAACAACACAACTGACGATTTAACGTCGTTGTATTATTGAAGAAAGCTGTGTAACATGACGGGACGTCCTCGAAGCTCAATTGCATGCTCAAGCTAAACTGAGGACATGTAGGCGTATATATACCATCGAGGCTGCTTCGCTCCTCGTCTGAGATTACTTTTATCTGTTGAACGCTTCGATCTAGACTATCATGCACCATCGGGGACTAATATTATGAGACCAATTCGCCCTGGTGTTGTAAGCCTGTTTTTGGGACTCGAGATGGAATATATTATATTATATATACCATCGAAAGCTACAGCTAAAATATTGTATTTTTATGCATTTCATGTTAAAATTGTGGTATGGCCGGGCTACAGAGTAGATATATCATATTTATGTTTATAAAAGAAACATGAGTGGCTAGCTAGGATATGCGTGCATATGGGAACCCGAGAGAGGGGGGATCCAGTTAAGTTTGCGTAGGCGAGGTATCCTCCTTGCAGAATTTCTTAATGACATCCTTTTTTTCTTGCGTTCTTTCCTTCTTTCCGAAAATCTGCATTGATTT
The DNA here is from genome assembly GCA_036971715.1 of Arthrobotrys musiformis. Taxonomy (NCBI): domain Eukaryota; kingdom Fungi; phylum Ascomycota; class Orbiliomycetes; order Orbiliales; family Orbiliaceae; genus Arthrobotrys; species Arthrobotrys musiformis. The sequence goes on along the minus strand of JAVHJL010000003.1, from coordinate 1,350,792 downwards.
TTTGGTAAATGCGGCTCGTTCCTTTAGTTTTGCTATTGCGTTCTCTGCGGTTTCGCCGATATTTTCTGTCGATTGTTTTAATGTTGATTCAAGAAGCTGTACTCAGATATCCGTTAGAAAGGAAATCGCGTTCTCTACAATAGAATATAATAATTGTAATAGTCCAGGGGGCAGTGGTAGTGCTTACCGGCGGGTAATCTTCCATAAAGTGCAATACCGGTGGAATATACAGGCGAAAACGTCGAATGTGCACTTCCGCCTGTTTCGTTCGAATATCATCCTTCCCTCTCTCGAACAGAGTGAAATACGTCTTGCTTTTCTCCGTCATCTTGTATTTACAAACCCAGGCGTCTATGAGGTCATACATTTCTGTCATCAATTTGTTTACCTCGGTGATATCGTTGTTATATTTTTCTCACGAGATCTTCTCTTCATCGACAACTTCCGTTGTACAGACGTTAGGTTCGTTGTTGCCTGTAAACAGGAAACCTAGTATAATAAGGGCGGCATTTTTAGCTTCGCACTCGGTTTTTGTCATTGTATGTTCCTGTCGAGTTTTGATGATCCCGTAGATATGCCACAGGCTTGTGGTGTACGTGTCTATGGCTAAGGAGAGCAACTAGGATATGGTCAAGCGGGGGCTGTTAGTTAGCTAGGCATAAGTGTTTCGACTTCACAAATCCATATTATGGAATTGGTAGAAGGGGCGAAGAAACAAATAACACAAATGTGTGCAGGCATCGCATTCTTACTATATCTCTTCTACGACATCGAGATCCTCCTTTATACTTTTTCCAGTCCTCGTTTACCTCTCCAGCCGTCATTTTTGAATATCTGGACCAACCACCGGATGACGCCGAAATCGAGGGGTTCTGTTTACAACTGCCCCTCTCGGGAGATTCACCTCTCGCCGGCGATGGTTTGAGACTTGTCAGAGAGTCCCTCGCGTTGGTGTCGACAGGTAGGTAGGAGAAGCTACCCAAATAGAAGGGCGAGTCTTCCGCAAACGCTATGTGCTGCTGGAATATCACCAGGAAAATGAAAAGGGTGCGAACGAGCCATTGTAAAGATAAATTTCTATCTCTCATGTTTGCCAAAGAGAGGGACAAATTGAGAGACGGATATAAGGGTAGAGTAGGTGTATATTTTAGATATATAGACCGTATGAGAGTTAAACTACTTGGGAAGGATACACGCCTACACTCAATAAATTAACGATATCTGCTGGTTTAATTTTTTTTTTACAATGATGCGACACGTGTAGTAGGACAGCGGGTATTTATAGGCAGTTAACTTAAAGAGCCGGAGCTGGCTTTGAGTGGGCGCACGAGTTCGAAGCATATAGTAAAACTTCCCGCACCCACCAAACCCAAATCCATTCCACTCTAAATCTCCAATAGCAAGGGGTACATATATATCTCAAGATATCCAGGAGTAGGCCTACAGACCAGTCACATTACAATAGCGCTGTATACATGTGAGACATATGTTCACATTCTAAAGCATCAAGATAGGGTCGAATTCTTAATTATATTAGACTACAAGCCTGTATCGACCTTTAATGCATAGCTCACGGCCGGCCCCCGAGGTGTATCATGAATCACATTCGCTACCAACACAATATACAGCTGTTGTATTCTGGCAAGGGTAATGTGAGATACCGATACGATACACGTTTATCGTATGTACAGAGTACATGTACATTCACGCAAAGTCTTCTAGGACCGATATTTGGTATAAACTCCCAAACAAAAGCGGTTGAAGTGCACATACAAAAGGGTCGACAACTGGAATAAAAAAAAATAGCGATAAATTCCGTAGGTTTTACATGTATGTTCAGGCAGCCATTCCACATAGCTTCAGGTAGCACATCGTCGTTGATGCTGCACAGTGACCCTAACTGCTGCTCCTCTTTGGATCTACGAATTTAAATATGGGTCACATGCTGTTAGATGATATTTCTAGGCAGCATACCTCCAAACTGATTGCTCGTTCTTGGTACCGCGGTGTTTGCCGTAGAGGGCGAGCCTATTGGTGTGGAAACCCTTACATGGGCAAAATCGCACATCTTCAAGATACAAAAAGCTAGATGTTATATCTACAATTGTCGACAATGTACTATTCTTATTTGACCCAATAGCAAGAGGAAACAGGTTGAGGTGCGTCAGCAACAGCCAGCGAATGGGATAACCAAAAAAATGCAAAAAGAAAGGTCTAAAGGATTTGCTGCCGACGGGAGTCGAACCCGTGTCGCCCGCAATAAACCGGATTTGCTCCGATGGGAAACGAGCATCATACCGTTAGACCACAGCAGCGGATAGAGTTTTCCCCTCAAATAGAAACTTATCAATCCTGTTTGCCGGCGGGTAGGGCTGAAATGCGGGGTTGTTGGATTTTTGGGTGGAGCAACGCACTCATTAACGAAGCGTGAGGGCACTCGAGACTAGAGGGTATCCACCCCCGGACTAGTTTATAGGATGGGAACGTGTAGAAGGATGCCTTTAATTAGTATCGCTCCTGGTGGCATGTAGTGCCACGGCTATAGATAGCCTATCAATAGTATTTACAATTATTTTTCTGGGTTTTCTTTATTTTCAAGAAATCAAAAAACATCCAAAGCTTTTAACCCCTACTACCCATGCCCATCCCAAGCTCACGTATAATCCCGCACTCGATCAAAAACCAAAACGCTATCAATCCCCACCTCCTACCCGGAACAAATGGGCGTTATCAATCCCACACATGCAAATTCTTCAACAGACATCCCTCCTCTTCTGTATCTGTCTTTCGTCGTAAGAAACCAATCTTATAGACTGTCTCCCCATCCTCCTCCAGTTCGCTCTTAACGGCCTCCCAGTCTTTCTCTGAAACCACGAGAACCATACCGATACCGGTGTTCCATGTTCTCGCGAACTCCTGGTGGGTCAGGTTACCCTTATACTTCAGCCAGTTGAACAGGCTCGATAGCTTCCATGCCTTTACATCGACGATTGCGGTCATGTCCTTTGGTAGCATACGCGGGATGTTTTCTGTTAAACCACCGCCAGTGATGTGGGACATACCCTTGATCAAACCCTTCTTACAGATCTTAAGGAGTGGTTTGACGTAAACTCTCGTTGGGGTCAATAGCGACTCGCCGACTGTGATGTTAGCCTCCCATGGTGCTTCCGCTTGATAAGACAGACCGTTCCTGTCGATGATCTTTCGGACCAGTGAGAATCCATTGGAGTGAACACCATTGGATCCCAATCCGAGCAAAACGTCTCCTTCGACCATATCATCCAATCTCGGCAGGATGGATTCCTTGGCAACGGCACCGACGGCAGCACCGACAGCATCGTAGTCGTCTTCGTGGTACATTCCCGGCATTTCGGCGGTTTCTCCACCGATGAGAGCGCAGCCGGCTTGTTTGCAGCCATCTGCTACACCGGCGATGAATCCGGCGGCTTTTTCGACGTCGAGCTTGGAGCAGGAGAAGCAGTCGAGGAAGAAGAGGGGTTCGGCGCCTTGGACTACGAGGTCGTTTACGTTCATGGCGACGAGATCGATGCCTGGAATTTTATCAGTATTGAAATTTATTGGGTTCTTTATTGATAGGTGGTACGTGACTTACCGACGGTGTCGTGCTTGTTGGCGAGCTGGGCAACCTTGAGCTTGGTGCCGACTCCGTCAATGCAACCGATGATCAACGGCCCACCGTAGCCGGCGCTTTGGAGGTCGAAGACTCCACCGAATCCACCAAGGTCAGCGTCGGCGCCCACACGTCGAGTAGACTTCACAGATGCCTTGATCCTCTCGACCAATGCGTTACCGGCATCGATGGAGACACCCGCGGAGGCATAGGTAAGGGCTTCGAGTTCTGGAGCTTCTTGTCGGAATGCACTGGTTTAGGTTAGTAACACACAGGCTATTCGCGGCAAATACGAAACATACCGATGAGCAATATCCTTGCGGTAGTATGCTTTGTCGAACTTGATGCTGTGGACACCCTTGTAGGCGGCTTTCACGGCCGATTCCAAGTCATCTGCGACGCAATTGATAGCGATGACACGGCCGCCGTCGGTCTTCAATAGGTCGCCTTCTTCCTTGGTTCCTGCATGGAACAGGGTTCCTTCCAGACCCGGCTCCAATGAGTCCAAAGTCATAACATCTCCTTTAGCATACGCATCAGGATAGCCTCCAGCAACCACGACCACAGTTGTAGAAAACCTAGGCTCGATAGTAATCTGGACAGCGTCGAGCCAATGCTCGCAACAAGCGACCATGATTTGCGCAAGATCCGTATCCCTGCTCAACAACGGCAGGACGGTTTGAGTCTCTGGATCGCCGAATCGGACGTTGTACTCCAAGACCTTTGCACCAGTTCTGGTCATCATGATACCAGTGAACAACATTCCAACGAATGGCATTCCCTCCCTTCTCATACCGTCGATTGTGGGCTGTAGGACTCGTTTCGTGATATCTTCAACGACCGACTGTGGTGCGATCTTGGTGGGAGCGTAGCAGCCCATACCGCCGGTGTTGGGGCCCTTGTCGCCGTCAAATATCCTCTTGTGATCTTGGGCTGGGACGAGGGGAACGATGGTGTAGCCGTCGCTGAAGGCTAGGATGCTGAGTTCGTCTCCGTCGAGGCACTCTTCGATTACGACCTCGTCGCCTGTTGAACATATTAGCCTTCATCAGTACAATAAATAGAAATTAGTAATATATATTCTCATTCTCACCTGCATCTTGGAATACCTTCGCAACCATGATACTCTTCACGGCCTCAATAGCCTCTTCTTTCGAAGTGGCTACAACCACACCCTTTCCAGCTGCGAGACCGCTCGCCTTGACAACAACATTATGGGGTACGGAATTGATGTACTCCACTGCTTCCTCGTATTTCGTAAAATTCTTGTATTCTGCAGTGGGTATATTATGTCTCTGCATGAAATCCTTGGAGAAAGTCTTCGAGCCCTCCATACGGGCAGCCTCCTTTGTAGGGCCGAAGCATAGTATTCCAACTATACATAATGTCGTCATTGGTCAACCTTCCTCATCCTCACTAGAAGAAATTTACGTAATCAAGAAATCAAAAGTACCTTTGCGGAAATGCTCCTCGATGCCTTCCACCAGTGGAACCTCGGGACCGGGAACGACGAGATTGATGTTCTCTTCAATTGCGAGAGCAACTAGAGCTTTGAAGTCTGTGACACCGATTTTCTTGTTGGATGTTTTGGGGACTGTGCGAGCGGTTCCACCGTTGCCTGGATCATTGAAGTTTACAGATTAGTTACAAGGACAATTAGGGTTGAACGATAGAGACGGACGAACCTGGTGCGACAATGATCTTCTCGACCCGGTCTGACTGGGCGAGCTTCCAGGCCAGAGCATGTTCTCGCCCTCCGTTCCCGACCAAGAGAATTCGTAGTGGGGTGTCTCCAATCATCGTATCGTGCTGCGGTTTTCAGCTAAATTGCAGCTAAGCAATGCAATAATGAAGTATTCCGGAGATTAGAAAATGTTCCTTCGCAAGAAAATGATGTCACCACCGGTCCGGATGGGAGGGGGAATATACCAAATAAAAATTTAAAAAAAATCTCGGAGTTGCAAGTTGAAGTTGCACCAGTCGAAGATTTAAATTTTTATCGTACAGGTTTTTTGCGGCGCAGACAGTAAATTTGCAGTGTCGGGTGGGATGTCCGGCCGAAGGTTTCAATCGGCTGTATGAGGCCTGTATGGCGGGGCACTTTTAGTCGAGGAGTCCGGGCACAGGCAGAAAAACGGGCATGCGAGCTCCACCGATTCGGACATGGTCGCCAGATACTAGCTCGCGAGCTTATAATAGGTCGGCCGCCAGTCTTAACAGCAATCTGGTCGACTCATCGCCAGGAAGAATTCGAAAGGGAGGGAAGAAAGGAAGAAAATACTCCAGCTGCAGCTTCACCCGCGTCCAAGGAATCCGTCTGCTGTGTCAATTAATTACTAATTGCCGCTAGCTATCCCGTTTGGACTGCCCGTTTGATCGTGGTTCATATCGTCGGCAGCATTGTCCACGGTTTCGTCTCTGCAGCCATTGCGCAATTGTTAGGGAGCCCCTGCCATTGGTTCGGTGTTATTTCAAGATGGCCGGCTCGAGAAGGCCCTTCACGATTAGTATGCACGACATATCCTGATCATTATCTTTTTTATATGTGCCGGGGCCGAGGCTGACATATGCGTCTTTCTTATAAAATAGAGGTCCCCTGCTCTTCTGCAAATATAGGTTCGCCATTGCATCCCTCTTGACACAGTTCACTTTATTGCAACTCGTCGTAAGATTAATTAAGATCGAAAAGACTAACTGTCGCTTTGGGAGTCTCGTAAAAGGACCTGGTTTCGACGTCGTCGGAATCGCATTGTCTATATATCTAACACTCACCGTCACATTCACGGACAAAAACCCGGAGGCCGAGCACAACTGCACGGTTACATATGAAGGCGACGGCGCTGGGGAGGTCCCGCTCAAACCGGACCATAACTTGATCACACGGACGGCATTGTACGTTCTCAAGTGCCACGATATCCGCGACTTCCCAGCTGGTACGCACGTGCACATCCATAATGACATCCCGCTGGGCAGAGGACTGGGATCCTCGGGTGCTGCGGTTGTCGCTGGTGTAATGCTTGGAAATACCGTTGGAGAGCTCGGACTATCGAAGGATAGGATGATGGATTATACCCTTATGATTGAACGACATCCGGATAACGTTACTGCTACAATGATGGGTGGGTTCGTTGGATCGTATTTGAGGGAGTTGGATCCTGAGGATACGGAGAGGAAGGAGATCCCGTTGAGCGAGGTGCTTCCCGAACCAGCTGGCGGTCTGGATACAGGTCTTCGGCCACCAGAGCCACCGCTGGGCATCGGCCACCATATCAAGTTTGGATGGGCACCAGAGATTAAAGCTATTGCCATTATTCCAGACTTTGAAGTCGCGACTGCGAAAGCTCGAGAAGTATTGCCAAAAGAATACTCTAAGAAGGATTTGGTATGGACGCTATAACATTCCCTTTTACAAGGTCTGGATCATAGACTTACGACCGGCATACAGATATTCAATTTACAAAGACTGGCAGTCCTTACAACAGCATTGACTCGATCGCCACCAGACCCAGAGCTTATCTACCAGGCCATGCAGGACAAGGTCCACCAACCATACAGAAAGACGCTAGTATGTTACCCCGCTACGGCTACACTGCACCATTTCAGGAGCTAATGCACGCTTTTAGATCCCCGCTTTACCCGAAATTCTCACCTCGATGACCCCTCAATCCCACCACGGCCTCCTTGGGATCTGTCTCTCCGGTGCCGGTCCCACGATCTTGGCTTTAGCAACCGAGAATTTCCAGAGCATAGCTGAGGAGATATTGGCGAGGTTTGCGACGAAGAATGTTCACTGTATTTGGAAGGTTTTGGAGCCGGTTCAAGAGGGGGCTCAAGTGACCGAATCGTAAGAGAATGAGGATTATATTCGTCAGTTTCATTATAGCTCGACCTATATTTCGGATGGCTATAGCTATAGCTCTTCTAGCTTGGAATTTGGTGCTGTATTGTAGACATAGCACAATTGCGGGGCTCCCGTTCGGAGAGATAGATTTCCATAGATCGCAGATTCGCCGATTTGCTTATATGAATTCATATGCTTCTTACCAACCATCTACTCATATATACAATATATGATCATACTGTATTGCAATATATCACCCCGGCTCGTCCACCGCCCGGATGTAGAGAGCATGAGAAATTGTATGGATGTGAGTGGTCCGTTGGAGCTGTCGAAGATGCAAGGTTCTGCATTAAGCGAACGCCGATGGACGGACTTGTCGACACAACACGGCCTCGTCCGATATCAGGAACGGCTTTTGCGACAAGCTTCGCCTTCACTCAACATTATCCCAATCTTTATTCTCTAGCCATCAGATATATACACCAGTGATTCCACAAGCTTACCGGGAACAATGGCTACCACTCGTCGATACTCCGCCCTTAACAGGAATACCAATGAAACCAAAATCAAGATCAAGCTGTCCCTAGACGGCGGCTCGCTTCCCGACGATACAACGGATTCGAATCTTGAAGTTCAAGAGGGAGAGCAGGTCTCTACGGGCCATGCAAGCCAGGTTTCCGGTGGCAATGTTCAGAGTATACACACCGGTATCGGGTTCTTGGATCATATGTACCATGCTATGTCGAAACATGCCGGGTGGAGTTTGGAGATGACCTGCGATGGAGACTTGCATAGTAGGTTATAAAACCGACAATTCAAATTTTTGTTGAGACTATATTGTTCTTCTTGCTAATGCTAAGTGATTCATAGTTGATGATCACCATACTGCTGAAGATTCGGCGATAGCTTTGGGAATGGCATTCAAAGAGGCGTTAGGTCCAATTCGAGGTTACAAAAGATTTGGGCACGGATTTGCGCCTTTGGACGAGGTACGTCATATCTACACTTTTTTCATATATGCACGCCAAAAAATATATATTTGCCTAACACAAATATACTAGGCACTCTCTCGAGCTGTCGTAGACTTATCGAACCGACCGTACGCTGTTATCGAACTCGATCTAAAACGAGAAAAGATTGGAGACCTGAGTTGCGAAATGATCCCTCATGTCCTTGAGAGTTTTGCACAAGCGGCTGGAATCACATTGCACGTGGATTGTTTGAGAGGGAAGAATGACCACCACAGGGCCGAGTCGGCATTCAAGGCTTTGGCGATTGCATTGAAAGAAGCAACGTCTAGGACGGGAGGAAACGATGTTCCGAGTACGAAGGGGTGCTTATGATTATTTTTATTTTTATCTCCTGCTTTGTTTATACGACATGGAATATACGAAGTATCATATCATTGCATTTGCATAAAGCATTTCGCGAGGAAGGATCTCGAGTTTCAACAGCTGCACACAAACGGCCGGGTTACCCAAGAGGTTTGCCAACACCCGCCTGCTGGATATGAAAGCTAGCTAGGCCTGACAGCTACAGCTTCTAGAAGCTGAAAGGACTTCAAGCTTCCCTGTCGCAACGGTCGGATGTCTGCATAATGCCATGGATAGGCTGCCAAGAGCCGCCTTACCGACGGTTATCTTCGATTTCTCTGAGTGGACTCGTCGGATCTTTGGGCGCCTATTATCATACTGGTCATATTTTATTCATGCAGACTGGCAGCCTATTAACTAGCTGGCGTAAGAAGTTTTAACGCCTTGATTATGCGATGGGGAAGGGTTTTGCGCTTTTTATATTGAAGGTGTACAGGCAGAAGGGGTAGCTTACGCACGCCCGGGATTTCCTGGGTCAGGAAACAAAGTTAGGCGAGTCTCAAGTTACGTAGCTGCCCCGGCCAACCTAAATGATGAGTACGAGCAAACAAAATTGCACTGCTGTTTGTCTGTGTGAAAACCTTGAAACGGGGTTGATTACTCCGCGCCACCCGAGGTGTAAGCTACCTTGAGCTATTGGAGGAAGGGCTACGATGTCGCGAGACCAAAAAAAAATGAGGTTGGAACATCAAAAATCGTCCCAAGCTACTATCTCGACTATAGGAGCCTAACTGGGGAATGTGTAATTCCCGGGAGGCCAAACCCGCAAGCCTATTGAAAGGGAAGCTTATTCATCCGCCTCCGCGCAGACGCAAGTAGCTGTCGTAGCTTCGGCTACCGCCTTGGACGACCTCATGAGTGACTTCGAGAGAGGCGTCTGACGCCGTAATGAATGTATCAACCTAGAAATAATCGAGGAGGAGATCGTGATCCGTCAGTGTATAAAAGCTTCACTTGAAGGACGGACCGAAAGAAAGAACTCCTTTAGAAGGCCATCGGATAACACAGACAATTCATTCAGATACATCAATCACCCGGTCACAACTATAAATTTATAAAAAGCTCTAAAAAAAATCTTTATTTTAAATTCGTTTCAACCCTTTTTTCATACATAAAATTCAATTCTTGCTTCTCAGCCCTGAAAAAAGTATGTAAGCTCCCCCCGTTGCAGTTCTCCTGATTGTGAGTGAGTGACATGAGTGGGTGTGCTCGAATGAGGGTGAGAGTGCAGCGAGGTGTGATGGATGTGTGATATATAAATATCATCCCGGACCTTAATTTGATAACTTCAAAACTTGACTTGCAATTCTTCCTCTTCCTTCTTCCTCTTCCTCTCTTCTCATTCTAATATATTTTCCTTTGACTTAGATCTCAACATCTTTTTCGTTCTCGCAAAACAAAACATTCAAACATAAACCACCCTCCTCGCATTTTTATACTTCGAATTACGGTGAGTACGAAATTTATTTGACATAGCTTTATCCCCCTTAGCTCCGTGTTTCCTGGATGTTTTCGATCTTGGATGCATAAGCATGGCACACACATCGTACATCGCACACGTCCCATATCGTGATATATTGGCCGAGGGTGCATCCGGGTCGTTTAGCTATACTGCTTCGGGCAGTGGCCACAGCAGCGACAAGACTTCCTCTGGTTCCATGAGCATATGGGTTCGACAATTCACCCGCTTTTCATGCTTCATGCCTGTGCATTTTTGGTGATGTCTTCTGCTTGCTTCTCGCTCCAGAAGCTTGCTTGCACTTGCCAGCAACGGGACAGGGTGGGAAGTATCCGTTCGTATCTCGTGGCGTCGACTGCCTCCAGTCGTTTGATCCACTTTTGCTCCGAAAGTATAGGGCCCATTGCCTGTTCGGCAAGCTGGTTGCGAGACCTGGTAGACCAGGTCTGCAGCTTACCATGCGTGCAATGGAGAAATTACCCGAGACGGTAATTCCTGGGAGGACTCTGGGATTGGGCCCCTAGACGAGATGCAGTAATTTGGCATCTCAACAAGCTATCTTTAGGCCTAGCTGAAGGGATCTCCTCGCTCTTGCTGTGAGGGTAGAACTATACATCCTCATACCCATATACTTACTTACCTAAGTATATATATATATATGGGGGGGGGGTGGAGAGCTTACCTTACTTGCATATTTTAGAGTTAGCCTTGGTTGAAGCTAGCTAAGAAGTGCTGGAACAAGCTGTTGGCTGGCCTTTTCTCCTCTTTTTTTGGTTTGGGGCCCTTTTCCTCTCCCTTTTTTCTTAGGCTCTATTTCGCCCCCTCTTCCCTTTTTATTGGCACCTAATCTGGGCACCTTTCCCATTCCCACAACCTGAACCTGAAATTAAATCCCACTCCGACCACGTCTCCCCATCTCCATCCATCCATCCCCTCATCCACCATCTAACTATCTACAATACCACCCAGAACCTTCATCTAGAGTCACGTTTTAATGTAATTTGCCTCTTCCCTCTCCCCGTCCATTGTTTCTTGCTTCCCGTCGGTCAGCTCTGGCTGCTTCTGTTTTTTCGTTTGCTGACGTAGCTTTTCTCGCGCTGCTGCTCGATAGACCATAATCAGTCAACATGGAAGGTACGTCTGAAACCCCCTCTCCCCGTCACGAAACCCACCTCCAACTCCCACGACATTGTCCCCTTCGATGTCTACACGGGTTCCGGAGCTCGAGGCTATCAATTAGATTCATCTTAGCTAACTTTCTCGTTTTTTCTCGGGCTTACAGAGGAAGTTGCTGCTGTACGTGCATTCTCCGAGTTACCTCCCTGAAAACCTGCCCCACCTTAAGGACTTCCACACACGATGAAGGTTCTCGGGAGACACAACATTGCTAACATTCTGATTTTTTGTCCTCCAGCTCGTTATTGACAATGGTTCCGGTAAGTAGAGCTCCGATAAGCTTCCTTTCTCACGGTAAAGGCCGGATGCTAACGTGTAGTGTGGTGTAATTACAGGCATGTGCAAGGGTAAATAAAAAAAATCTCCAACCTCCTCCTGGCTCTCTCCCTCTCTCTTTTTTGTTGTTTCCGGAGCTCCATACTGTTAACAGAGTGATACTGATGCATCGAGAATTACACAGCCGGGTAAGCTAATGTCACTTCCGAGCTTATCGGCGCGAGTATTTTAGTGGCAAATTTGCTGACTTAGCCCCTTTTAGTTTCGCCGGTGATGACGCTCCACGAGCCGTCTTTCCATCCATTGTCGGAAGACCCCGCCATCATGGGTACGAATCCCCTAATCTGGTGGAAAGAAGAAGATCTCCGTAATTTTTAAAGGATGGCGATGATTTGTTAACACTAGCTGTGCTACCATGTAGTATCATGATTGGTATGGGTCAAAAGGACTCTTATGTCGGTGATGAGGCTCAGTCGAAGCGTGGTATCCTTACCCTGAGATACCCCATCGAGCACGGTGTCGTCACAAACTGGGACGACATGGAGAAGATCTGGCATCACACCTTCTACAATGAATTGCGTGTTGCCCCAGAGGAGCACCCAGTTCTCTTGACCGAAGCTCCAATCAACCCCAAGTCCAACAGAGAGAAGATGACACAGATCGTCTTCGAGACATTCAATGCCCCAGCATTCTACGTCTCCATCCAGGCCGTCTTGTCTCTCTACGCTTCCGGTCGTACCACTGGTATCGTGCTCGACTCCGGTGATGGTGTCACTCACGTCGTCCCAATCTACGAAGGTTTCGCCCTTCCACAGGCCATCTCCCGTGTCGACATGGCTGGTCGTGATCTTACCGACTACCTCATGAAGATCTTGGCCGAGCGAGGATACAGCTTCAGCACCACCGCTGAACGTGAAATCGTCCGTGACATCAAGGAGAAGCTTTGCTACGTCGCCCTTGACTTCGAGCAGGAGATCCAGACTGCCTCCCAGTCCTCCAGCTTGGAGAAGTCCTACGAACTTCCTGACGGTCAGGTCATCACCATCGGTAACGAACGTTTCCGTGCCCCAGAAGCTTTGTTCCAGCCATCCGTCCTCGGTCTCGAATCCGGTGGTATCCACGTTACCACCTTCAACTCCATCATGAAGTGCGACGTCGACGTCAGAAAAGACCTCTACGGAAACATCGTCATGTCTGGTGGTACTACCATGGTATGCTTGGCTTTCTACCCCCCCCTGGTATTGCCTATTTGGGATGTGACACCAGCCTTACTAACGAACTTTCCTCGCTATTAGTACCCCGGTATTGCTGATCGTATGCAGAAGGAAATCACCGCCCTTGCTCCTTCGTCGATGAAGGTCAAGATCATTGCCCCACCAGAACGTAAATACTCCGTCTGGATCGGTGGTTCCATTTTGGCTTCCCTGTCCACCTTCCAACAGATGTGGATCTCCAAGCAAGAGTACGACGAGAGCGGCCCAAGCATTGTATGTGAAACCCTCGAACACACGTGACCAAACGAACTTTTTGTGCTAACCGATTTCCCAAAAAAGGTCCACCGCAAGTGCTTCTAAGCGTATTCTTATTTTGGCGCGTCATATTATCCATTATCTCGACGGAAGGGGAAATAGCAGAGTGGAAGGAAAGAATAAGAAGATGCATTTATGGGGAAAAAACTCGACCACTTTTTTTTTTAGCCAGCTGAAAGGATTCAAGGTTTTTTAGAAGGCAATTCTGTGAAAATGGAGGATCCCCAGATCTCGGCTTTAAGGAAACGGTGCCGAAGCATGTTTCTTTTGTTTACTGTGTCTTTGAAACTTTTTTTTGTACCACTTTTGACTGGCTTTCTTTCCTGGACACCCGAAAACCAAAAATCCCCCATCTTCTACTACTATCATCATCACCATCATCATACCCAAAACCCCCCCATCCTATTCTCTTTTCTTTAAAAATGCTTCCCTTTTTTTTGAATGTTTTGTTGAGAAACGGGCAATTAAAAACCAACCTTTTTTACCCTTTTTCAAAAAGATTCTCCTTCGGATGAAGTTTCCCGTGCTAAGTTGCAATTGGTATACATCGTGCGTTTTTCTGCTTGTGTGACATGATAAGTACTCTTTCCTTTTTTTTGAGGTTGCTGGGAATGCGATGCTATGCGATGCTATGCGATGCGAAGCTTTGTTATATAAAAAATTAAACGGGTGTGGATTGTCGTAGATATTATTCTTCTATCTTTGAACTAGAGTATTCTTTTATATATGATTTATCATTGAGGATGAATTGAACTTGGTGATATTATACATATGCCGTCTATCGATAACCCAAGAACGCCAGGACGCCTGTAACTCTTCTATGGTACATAAAACTCCAATTATAAATCTGCGAATAAATCATCGATTGCAGTTCTTGTGGTAGTAGTTGCAGTGGTAGTCTTCTTCTTTGAGGGTTTAGTCGGGATTGGAGCACTGGGTGTAGGTTCTATTTCGACCTTCTGTCGTTTTATGACCGTTCCTTCGTCTTCATCGATAGTTATCTTTCGAGTTTTTTGATGGGTGGTGATTGAGTCTCTGCTTATTACTTCTCCTGCATCCTCGTCTTCGACTTCTTCTTCCTCTTTGGCGGGGATCGGTGGAGGGGTATCGACTTTTGTCGGTTCGTCGAGGAAGGGGTGGAGGGTATCGTGTATTCTCGCCAGACAGGCCAGCATCATCATACCCAGCGAAGCATACTGTGTTGAAGTTATTAATGTTGTGAACGCCCTGTGGGCATTCGGGATTATGGCGGTGAATAGGCGGTGTAGGAGTGATGCGAATACTGTATCTGACTTTAGGAGGAGGAGGGGTTCATCTGGGTCTGAGTCCTCTGGTGATTGGTGGGTTGAGAGGTGGGATATTATGCGTTCTAACTGGCGTTTTAGCATTTGTAGCCATTTGAACCAGAGGGAGGATTTGTGCTGGTTTTTTGATTTGTAGAGGAGGAGGTGCAGGATGTTGCGGTCGTTTGTGAGGGTTTCGAGGGGGAGCATTGGTGATGTTTAATGGAGGTTGTGGAGGTTGGATATTTTAGAAGCTCTGTCGCAGGATTTCGCGTTCACAAGCTCGCTAATATTTCCAACAGCTGCGACTAACGTCACTTCCATCTCCATCTCCAATCGACCTCAACCTCATCCACCCAATCCACAATCCTGAATCCACAACCACCAAGGAACGAGAAGGAGAATGTCATCAAACGTCGGCCTCTCCACCCCCCGCGGCAGCGGCACCTCCGGCTACGTCCAACGAAACCTCTCCCACATCCGCCCACGCGATCCAAACACCTCCTCGCACAACCACCCGCGGGACTACGACAAATTCGAAAAACACCGCCAACGCCAACCCGACAAGGAAATCCTCGACCACGACCGCAAACGCACCGTCGAAGTAAAATGTCTCGAACTCCGGGATAAGCTCGAAGATGAGGGGTACGCCTTCCCCCCCCTTCCTACTTTAAAATCAGAGCTAATTGGTGGGAATTAGAATCGACGAAGACGAAATCGAGGAAAAGGTCTCTGCGCTGCGGAATACATTAATGTCCCAACTCGACTCCCAAAAAGTCGATGCTCGGGGTCTAAAATCCCACCAAGTGCACGAATTAGCCCAAGCAAAGATGGGTACGTCCCCCCAATTCCCCCAATATTAACTCCAACCCTAACCATTCACAGCCGAAAACGCCCGTCTCCAACGTGCCCTCCAAATCTCCTCCGACTACGAAGAAGGCAGCCACTGGAAACGTCAAGCGGAGGAGAAAATCCGCCGACAGGAGGAAATCGCCGCCAAGGAGGCGTTGGCAATACAAGACCGCGAGAGGCAGCGACAGCGAGCAATAGATGGGGGAAACATAAGGGAATATTCAAGGGAAAGGAATAGGGATGATCCAACGGAAAGGGAGAGGGATCTGGAATTGAGAAGACGGAATAGACGGGATAGAAGCGACAGCAGAAGCCGCAGTCGGAGTCCGAGCAGGAGTCCCCCTCCTAGAGGTAGAGGTAGAGTCAGGGGCAGGGATAGCGACTGTAGCTCTGTGACTGCATCCATAAGAAGCCATAGCGACTCAAGGAGTAGGAGTAGGAGCAGGACCAGGACCAGAAGCAGGACCAGAAGCAGAAGCAGGGACCGAGACGGTGTGAGGAGAAGAGATTCTAGAAGTTCGAGCGGGAGAAGCAGAAGCGGCAGTAGAACCCGGAACAGGAGCTACAGCGCTGACCGGGCAAGAAGACGGTACGACAGCGATTGATTCTCTTTCTCCTTCTCTGTCTTTCATGTCTTATTTTATCACTTTTGGAGAAAATTGCAGTACGATATCATGACCGGCGACCACAGCATTCTCGTTATCACTTATCTTGTACATCTATCCATCCAAACTATCAGAATGACATAAACAGCCAACCATCGTCCAAAAACCCACTTGATTAAGATTACGTATACATCCACCACCACCATAACTTTCTAAACTTCAGCAGCTTCAAAATACCCCTCAGCCTACCCTGTTTCTACTTACCTAACCGTGTATCTCTACAAATCACTAATGCCGTCATTCACTCAATACACCATGCGCTCCGAGTATATACGAACGACACACACAATTCTGTAATAAAATAAAATAAAAAAACGCCTCCCACCATGCCAATGGTATATCATACAAACGAGTGTCTAGAAAAGAAAAATATAAGGAGAAACAATAAAAACCACATTTATATCCAAGAAGAACATGCTAACGCTCATAACACTTTAACAAACCCCCAAAAAAGGGAAAACAAGAGCAAAAGGGAAACCCGTTCATGATATTCGTCATCTCAAACGTTTCCCTTAGCCGCATTAAGCATTAATAAGGGTTAGTTAAAATTTCACTTAAAAAAAGATAGCTGTATTCCGATCGTCGTGGGGGGGTATTAAAAAACCGGCCTGGGCATGTAAAGGCCTTTTTTTTTCTACCATAAAACAAGGAAACTTGAAGAAACTTCCCTTTCCCCTTCCTTTTCGTCTGATTTTTTATCCTTCCTTCTTCTTCAAGTCCCAGGTACATTAATGTCGAAGAGAATTGATTAAAATCCCCACACATAATTCGCATTAAAAAAGAAATATTAGCCGTTAGCTGTATTGCTGAAAACCGCTTCTTCAAGAAGTTGGGTCTACGACACGTAAGCTGCCTCGTAGCATTCCCAAAGAATAATTATGTCGTCATCAATACAGTCAAGCGGAAGAAAGAACGGGTTGTCGAAGACTTGTTGATTTGTCGGAGGCCTGGTGGTAAAACCCCAAAGGGTGAGAACGACGGAGAGAACCTTCTATGCATCGTAGGTTCCCTTGTCGACCTTGTTATACCCTCTGGGTCGGTGTATGACCCAGTATACCGTGTATCCAAGGATACCGGCCACTAGCACACCACCGACGACAAGATGGGGTACATGGTGCCGCATCTATTCCAAATAATTAGCCTTTTCGACCTTGAAAGCATACAACGGGAAAAAGTGAGGAGATAACTTACCCAAAAGATCGTTTGAGCATCTTGCGTATGCCACGAGCTGCCCTTATACACTCTGAAGAAGCTCCAGTCATTATGCTGCTGCTCCTTCGCCATCAATATCCTCACCCGGTCCATTGGTTCGAGCTCCATCCCCGTCCACTTCTTCCAAATGATACTCAGGAACAATGGACCCGTGGATGCCATGATTGTGATGTATGGCATGACCCAATGTCTATCGTAGCTCTGCAGGACCTCGGTGACATGGACGAAGAACTTGTGTTCGGGTATGGCAGCCATGACATCGTTAGAGATTCCAGTTGGGTCAGTTTTGCGGGCGACAGCGGGATAGGCGAGGAGTGGGTCGAGTTTACGTCGGCAACCCTGCAGACTCTGTCAGCTTTCTCTTTCTTTCTTTGATGGGTATTTTGAGTTGCGTGGAGTACGTACCACGTCAAGATCGATGTAGATGCCTCCGAATTTCCTGAGGGCGAAGTAGCGAATGACATCGGCTCGCATGATTGGGTGGTCGTAGCCATCGAATGTATCCAAGAACCATGGGTACTCCTTCGCGATGAACTCGCGGGCCGACTCGTCCGTCCATAGCTATAAAAAAACGATTAGCATTTTCCAATCCCTACATCTAATATAGATATATATATCCGAGCGAGAGAGAGAAATGTCACACCTTATACTCATAATCCGGATGCAAATCCAAGCACAACTTCTGCGGCGCCTTCCATCGATCCGGGATCTCGGCAGTCTTATACGTCTGATGAATAATCTTCGGCACCAAAGCCGGACGTTTCGAATACTCCTCCGCAGGATTGAGGTCGATTTCCTCCCTCGGGATGAGGTCCTGGGAGACGTCTTCGAAGAGGAGGGAGATTAGCGTGGAGACGCTGTAGACGCCGTAAGCGAGGCCGACGGCGACGGCGACGAGGAAGTAGATGAAGGCTCGGCGCATTGTTCTCTTCTTTTTTTCCCTTTTGGCTGTTATTGCGCAAACATGCACGCACGCCTTGGCTGTTGTAACTCTCTAAACTCCCTCTCACTCTTATCTCTCGCTCTCTTTGTGGATGGGGGGTGTTTCGTATTTTTTGTGTTTCGGCAGAGAGTTTGAGGATGTTGTGATGGATGTGATGGGATGGGGAGGAAGCTTGAGATGAAGGTGGGAGGAGGTTGAGGTTGAGGGAGTAAGTAAGATAAGGAAGGGTAAAGAGAGTAAGAGAGTAAGAGAGGTTAAGGTTACCTGGAAAAAGGGTACGAAGGCAGTCGTCCGTCGTCACAGGGGGTCTGCCCCGATGGGGCCAAGCGGAAGGGCCCGGTAGAGCCTTGGCAACAGAACTACGACTATGGGATGGTTTCTATGGAAGTCGGGACTAAAGGACGCCGACCATGGAGATTTGACATTGATAGGAAATTATAACACGAACATGAACATGTCATGATATGGTATGATATGATACCGGGCACACGCTGATAGTGACCTCAGAACACCGTGAGACAAGCAAGGTAATTAAATGAGATGGGATGAAAATATGTATACTATGCCGGTCCAATGTACGTACTTAGTATGTATGCCTGTACAATGTCTTTGTCAAAATCTGCAAAAGTTTCACCCACTCCAGAATGCAGAATAAGGGTCCTTCTACATATTCCTGGTATCGATTGCCTGAATGTACCAGCTATCGCCATGTACAATGCATTATTTATACACCATACTCGAACAAGTAGTTTAACGTATATTAGAACCTACTAGCAGTTACCTAGTACGGATGTAGTAGGTTCTCCTCCGTCGTCAACGTGACAAATTCAAAGACAGCGTTTTGAACGGAATGTGACCAATGCAGTGGGAGTGAACGGGGTCAGGGGCCCAGTTGGAGTGGGAACTTCGGTCGTTTCACAGCTCGCCTCAGACCTGTCCCAATCCGGCAATTTCTCCAGAATTTTCTTTAAACGACCTTTTCTCTCGCAAACCTTCTATCACGATCTATCACTATCACACTTCCCGTACCATCAAAACCACCCATCCAAAAACCACTCCAATCGCACACCAGAATATCTACCCAAAATGGACTCCTCCTCCGGCGACATCAACCTCACAGACCTCTCCCAAAACGACAAGCGGGAACTCCAGCAGTTCGTCTCCAATGAGGCTCAAAAGGCCAAAATCCAGTCCAGTACGCATTAACCTCCCTCCGTTCACTTAAAATGAATAAATATATATATACTAACCAATTTTCAACAGCCGTCCACTACCTAACAGATATGTGCTGGAAACGCTGCATCACCTCCAAAATCTCTTCGGGACAGATGGACTCCTACGAACGACCGTGCATGGAAAACTGCGTCGAACGCTACATCGACTCCCAGATGACCGTTCTGAAGCACCTCGAGCAGATGCGCGGTTCCATCTAAACAATCCCCCCTCATTTTGGGAAACTCGAACAAAGAGTCGAATTATTGAATTTTTTTTTAAAAAAAAAGGTTGAATCATAAGGCGATGTGGGTGTATATGGGATGGGGAATCTTAAAACTCCTTCATACTTAACATCCTCGACTTATTGACGCTTCCCATTTTTTTAAAACTGTGTATATATTTGTTACACCACCTGCGACGGCATTACTAGACTTTTATTTTACGAACACGTTTTATTTTCGATGGAGTTTTTAATCGGTGGGCGAAATAGCCATAGGCTAGTGGAGGAGAAGGAGGGGAAGAGGGAATGTTTATAATCATGACATAAACGCCACACTTACAACGATTCAAAGAACAGAGGCTCGAGAGCTAGAAGCCTAGCTACGAAAACCAGGGGAGGGGGTCTAACATCACACGCTTAAATGACGAAATACACTTTGACATGTACATACATTTAACGCCTCATTCGATCCGTCAAGAACACGGCAGAAGGGGAGAAGGAATAAAAATCCAAAGACCGTGCGCTGCATTTACTCCCCAGATGTTTCTTAAAATATCCCAGCGTTTCCCTTTTTTCTGGTGTTTTGTTTGCGTATTCGTACATAACCTTACATATAAACGCATCTTTCTCGCCTGGAAGCGTTTCAGAATTTTTCGATGATCCCGTGTGTACGGAAGATGCCTGGGTGAAAAGGGGGTGACATGAACAGCACGCATGCCCACATGTTAACATACGTTCCTGTACCTTTCTCTCGTTTCTGTAAACATAACCATATGGGGTTCTCCCTTGTAGGATTTGTTCACGTACACGAACCGAGGAATAAACTGGGTGTTTATACACACACCTCTCCAAGCTCGCAGAATACCAAGTTAGCTACCAGATAGAGCTACCCCTGTAACTGATCATGAGGACTTCTCTCTTCTCCAAAAGAACAACAGAAAAAATAATTCCTCGAGAAAACGGGAATTTAGTACGTTTCATCTTTCGCTGTATGCTGCTAACCCACCGATTATCTCTATATTTTTAGCACAATTCCTTCTAGCGCGGAAGGAAAGATGTTAGTCTTGAGAACGGGAAACATAAGAGCCCCAATCGGCCAGCGTCAACTGCATATACGCCAAATTGAGCTTCACAAGCCTTCCCATAAGTTTCACAAGTAACCAAAAAAAACCACCATCTACGTTCAAAAAAATAGATCATATGATGAAAAATCCAGCCCGTGTGGGGGTTACCCCACCAGCCGAAGTTGATATTGAGAGGGTCGTCGAGCTATCTCGAACTGTAAAGAGCTGTAAAGAATCGAAAAAACCAACTTTTTTCCTATCGTACAAGATAACCAACCCCCTCATCCTTCCCCTCCCAAAAGCCTAGGACTTTTGATAAAAAAGGAAAAAAAAATTCGTAAACCCGTTTTTCCCCTATTCCCCTAAAACCAAACCCTTGCCCCCAAATAACCGTAAAAGAAAGAATAACCCAACCGACTTTTTTTGAGCGATTGAGTTATGTTGTGTCGTATCATTTCATCCCCACCCTTGAAATAAAAAAAATCGTAACCTTGCAAAGGAAGCCAATCGTTTAGGTAAACCAAACTAGCTCCTTGTAAAAAAAAAAAAAAAGTACAAAAAAAAGGTGTGTGTAAAAAAGTAGACTTGCTTCTTAATGAGTGTGTGAAGAGAGTGTGAAGGAGGGGGGTGAATTAGCATTAGCAAATAAACTCCTCTGCTTGCATATGTTCCTGATCCGAACAAAAAAATAAGAATCGAAAATCAAAAAAGTTTCAAAAGGGGACTCAGATCAGGAAATAAAAAACAATTGTGCACAGAAACCAAATAGATCGATCGAGACCGGGTTTGATAGAACAGATAGATGTTGCTTGCAAAGGGAACTCGTGTGGAATAAGCCGTAAAATAGTAGCCCACGTTGCGGAGATGAAAAACCAGAGTAAAGCAAATGATATGCCGCCGTTGTAGAGGAAATAAAATTCCAGCAAAAAACAAAAAAGCAATAGATACCGGGGTATTTTTTGTGAGAACCTGAGTAAAAGGAAAAACATCAAAAGAGTAAAAGCAAATGCTTAATGTCGCTCAAAAATGCAGGTCGCAAAAGGTCCGCAAATGTAAGTCGGTGTAGTAATATTCACAAGCGAATTGAAGTGATTTCCGTAGATGAGGAATCCAGGAGATGGAGGGAGGTTTGTTCGAGATGTCCGTAGCCTGAGATGATTACCAATGTAACACTAGTGGTATTGACAACCGTTACTGTTGTGTCACCTCCTGTCATTTTGACGCATCGAGATTAGACGCGGGACCTGACAGGACGATAGGTCGAGGCCAACAATTTCCTTTAGTTGGATGAATTGCGTGTTGGTTCGGTAGACGCTGAACGTTTGCGGAATCATATCTTGCGCCCCTTAAGGCCAACGACTAGGAGGGCAATGATAGCACCGATGACGAGGATGCCAATGACGCTCATGACTCTGTTGACGTTTCTCCACCATCTAGCGTTGTCCCATCTTCGGCCCTCCTCGTAGGTGGTGAAGCTCGGTAGAGATTCGGTGTCGACGCTTTCCTCGTAATGGGTGATGCTTGGGCCGCGGACATGGTTAGATCGGCTCGGTGGGATCACGGCACCTTGGACTGCCCGTCGGATTTCTTGCCTCTCCCTCCTCTCTCTTCGCTTCTGGGCTGGCAGAGGGTGGAAAGCACCAATGAACCAAGCTACAAAAAAACAACAATCAGTAAGAAAGAACGTAATACCATAGAGAGCGAATGAACCTACCAATGGGGAAGACAAATCCAACACAGGCCAACACAAGATGGATGTTGAAACGCTCCGATCGGCTGACGGGATAGGCCTCGAGATGGGGTTGGTTGAATTGATCTTGAAGATCTCGGCCTTCAGGGTTGATGGTACCCATCCATAAAGATCCAGCGTTGGAAGCGTGAGTAGCAATACGTTGAAGACGAGCAGGGCGAGGTCGCTGAACAGGAGTGATGGCAAGGTCATCGTCAATAGATTCCTCTCGATGGTGAGGTAGAGGTGTTCCACGGCCATAATATACTCTGTCAATCGTTTCGTATTAGCATTTATTTGTTCCGCTGCAGGTCCCCTGCAACCGATTGTGAGGGGAGGGGGTTGTCTCACCTTGCCCATTCGGGAACAGGCTGCGGGTTATAAGAGGAAGCCTTGCTGGATTGCCGTTTTAGGTCAAAGGGAGAGTCGACTGAGGAAAAAACAGTTGCCCTCTGGCTCTCAAGTCCTTCCGTCTCTAAAATTTGCGGGCTAAACCCCTTGGTGTTCTTGACATTTACGGCAGGTCCAGAAGTAGTGCCGTTGGTACCAACTTCGGAAATAGATGTAGAACTCGTATTGTATCCCCAAACCAGCCTGCTTAGCGGATTCGAAACCTTCCTACCATTGCTGGAGTGGGTCGCACGTGGGACTTCAACATCTAGTGCCGCCTGCATTCGCGCTCGTTTAGGTTTATTGATTTTTAAGGGAGCGGGCGCGGTTGTCTCTGTCTCGAGAATCCAGGAAAGTGCGGGTTGGATTTCAGGAAACTGCTCAGCGTCTATCGGTGGGGTGACATCAGGACTTGAGGCTTCAATTTCTTGTAATGTTCTTGCCTTTTTGAGGATCGGCTTGAGCAATTTCGGTAAACTAGTCGGCGAGGGTAGTGGTTCGGCTACTTCCTGAAATACTGGTCCACCGGAACGTTCTGGCGGAGTGGGAAGCGGTCGGGTAGGTGGCAGTCCGATAGCGCTGATGCTTGAAATGTACGAACTTGTCGAATGCTTACTCGATACCCTTGTTACCTGTGTAAATGAACCACGGCGCAGGCGCTGAAATTCGCTGGAACGGGTCCGCGGTCGAGAACCTGCCGAATTTGTAGTAGAAGATCTGCTGCGGGTACCTGTGCTAACGGATCTAGGGTTGGATCTTGACCTTGAGCGACCGGACACTGGAGTTCCCCCTAACGGACTATGAGGAACCAAGCGAATTGTCGATCTTAAACCGCGGGGTGTCTCTGGGATTGGTGGGGGTGGCGGAAAATTTTGAACAATAAAATTAGTGATTTCTAAAGATGTTTTTGGTTCTGTGGAAAGAGTCGATATCGAAGTTTGTGCTTTAATTTGTCTTATAGTTGATGAACCGGCAGTATAATCTGGTGAAGGAGTGTGTTCTGAAGTTGGCAAAGCAATAAAGGAAGAAAGATCGTGGTCAGCAGACTCGCTGGTGTTTGATGAAAGAGTGGACGCCGATGGCTTGAGAGCGAGTTTTGCGGCAGCAGTCGCTGTAGAGTTGCTCCTGCGGACAAATCTGATGGTGGAAGTATCCTGTGGCGGGCCACTATAATTATTTAAATGTCAGCGCCTACATCCGATTACGGCTATTTTAAGAATAACGGGAAGGCGAATATTGCCCTCGAGATTATTTTTCTGTCTGTCTGATACATGATACGGATGACGAAGGTGGAGGGGTAGACCAAGCCAGGCTTAGAATTTCATAAAGAGTGTGGCCGTAGACCAAGCGTATGAGAGTAAAACGGTTCACTTACGTATAAGGTGGAGGCCCCGATGGGACCCTGATATCCGAGCTCTTGACATTTTCGGCACGACTCGTACTTCCAACGATATGGATTGTCAATTTGCTGCCTCGCTTCTCAGGCGACGCACTGCGGTCCGTCTTCGATGTTCGTTTACTTCTGACACTTGTGCCCCTCGACGGTACACCTTCGTTTTCATCATTGTATCTGGTCTGAAGGTTGAGCCCAGCCTCCAGGGATCCTGTGCGAGAGTGTTGCGACCCTTTGGCTGGCAAATTGTGGAACAGGGCCTGGGATGACGCTAGCGAACTTGAAACGCTCTCTGTTTGCTGGACCCCAGCATTTATCTGTGAGTTTGACCTCTGGTGAAGAGCCCGCCGTCTCTCGGTCGCCATTGTGTCGGTGTATGATCAATTGTCCCAGAAAAATAAAAATAAAAAATAGATATTAAGATATTGCTGTTTGTCGGTTTGGATATCCCCCAAGGATCTATAAGAGAGGGTCGGAAACAATATAAATTCGAGATCCAATTCTTGTTTTGTGCCTTGTCTTTCCCTTTTTTGTTTTTCCGAATGGGTATCCACCAAACAATGCAATGCCGTTTTGTGTGTAGAATTTCGTTTTTAATAAGAATAAAATATCGTCATATAGTTTAAGGGCATGAGAATTGCGTTAGATTTGCTGGAATGAACAGTAGAATGCTGCGGGTAACGAAGTTGGGCAATTGGCGAATCGATAAAAAAAGGTTCAAAAAGTTCAAAACGGGAAATAAAAGAATGGCTGGCTGTGGATATACGCCGTCGTAAAAATGATATTTTAACAAAAAAAGAGCGTGGAGGTCGTAATTGACGATATAAAAAAAGAGTGACTGTGTCGAGATCAAAAGAGCGACTGTGGCAGATTTTTCACTGTCTATAACTAAAAATTCATGGTGATGGCGGCTGTTGAGGTACTTCTACCAGCTGATTCGTGGGCCCCTCGTCCTGGAAGCTCCTCCTCAAACCACACCTTCCGACTAACGCTGGGATTTTCCGAAGACAGTAAGTTAGAACTCCCCGAAACACCACAATACCAAAAGAATGTGATTCCGTCTTCAACGAAGCGTCGATGACGAAGGAAGCTGCAAAATAAAGAGATGTCTTGATTGAGAGACAGGTGGGAAGCGGAGGGGAAACGTGACGGAAGGAATGAGAAGGCCGTTGGGAGTCCATGTGGTTTTGATGTCCTCTCCCCTAGCATGCTGTTCTCGTCCAGCCCGCTTTTTTTCGCCGCCGCTTTCGATATTGGAAATTATGTGAAGGGTGAGCGTAGGGCCCGGTCACGTTTTTTTCCGAGTCTGGTACTTTTTCAGACACCGGATCACTAAAGTCAACTTCACCGTGGGCTTTTTCCCATTTTCGCACACAGCCCCAAGCGGCCAGATGGCACTAGCGGTTCTCATTGGTTCTTGATCCAGCTGAACCCTCCAGCCATTGGATCGCTTGGGTGTTCGTGAGCTTGACGTATTACCCCCCCTTCCATAGTAAGAAGCAGGATATAGGAGGTCTCCGTCCCATTCGTTGGGTCTGATTCACCTCCAAGGCCTTGCCGTAACAAGCAGCTCTCGGTGCAGAAAAAAAAAAATGCTCAGAAATGGATTCAGGAGCATTACGGTGTTGTTGTCACCTGCAGGAGGCTATCACGTTGTAGCAGAAGACCTAGCCTGGGGGACGGGTTTATGCAAGGTACCGGAACCTGCTGTATGGAGACGTGAACCCTGTGAAAGGGCATGGTGGTGCCTGTGCGACTGGCAAAACAACATGGTCATTTCCCTGCCGTCTTACACAGTACCCTTACTGCGTCCATAGTACGCCATACGAAGTGGAGTTTTCCTTTTGGCTTTTTTGTTTGCACCGGTGGGGACGGTGGGCTCGAAATTCTTTCTTGCATGCGGATTCCGTGAGAATGACAGGAAGAAACGTCCGTCCACGGACCAGGCACCGGGGTATTCCTCAACCTTCGGTTTTCTTGACGCCCAATCAGCCTGTAGGTCGACCTGGATCCGGCTATGCGGTAAATAGGAGAAGACGAGCTCGATGGAGGCCGAACGCGAAGATGGGTGTTTGAGGAGATGCGGCCTTGGTCACCGGCCACCCTGGATTGACCAATCAGCGTCGGCGCTTGTGTCTCCTTAAACGACCAGCGGCATGGGGGTCTTCTCCACCCATGGCTGTTACCGGCCATTGTTGGCCTGATATAGGGCTCCGAATACCTTCGAGGATTTTATATCTAGCCGTATCTGCCTGCATGCTGTCGTGGCATGTAATTGTTCGTTCGACGGTGTCAGACGGAGTCATGGGGGAAGGAAGATAAGAGGTTGGGTTAAGCTCCGAGGTTGTCGAGGCTGCTTAGGCGCTGAGCATCGATACGGCGCTCACCTGCGGACAGCCCTGTGTGCGACCTACGACAGAGACAAACATGTTCATTCTCGATCTCCCACCTCACGAGCTGCTCTATTGATAGAACTCCAAAGACTTCTCCCCGTCGCCCTTTCTCAGGTGAGTAGGTGATCCTAAATCTAAATTTAAGATTGTCTTAAAAAAAAAAAAATCTTTATCAAGGCCGTCCTTGTTGTATCTAATATGCATATAGTAGGATACAGTATCTGTAGATTGTAAGTCCAATCAAACCTTAATCTATTCTTTGGCACGGGCCCGTCGTGATCATTTCCCATTTCCCAACTTCCAACTACGGGCCCTCACTTGAGCACGCATGAGCACGCGCGTGCCCCCCTCCATCGAGATCATTATCACGTCGTGACTTATCGGACATATAAGATATCCTGCCATCTCCATTACGTTGGCTCACGGAAGTTAATTATAATGAACTGGTACCTGCATTAAAACCCCATCCCATCCCGTACAACAAAGGTCAAGGCTGGCGTATAAAAAGTAACAATGGTATTTCATTATAAAATAAAATAGAAAAAAAAAAAGGAGTGCGTAAAAAATGGAGGTTCCACCGCTAGCTCAAAAAGAAACTACGTCCTGTAGGATTTTCTTCTTCTGGTATATTAAAATCACAGGTCGGCGGCGGCGGCAGAGGCGGCGCTCGCCTTAGCCTTCGAACCCCTTGGCTTCGACTCCTTTGTTGCCTTAACTGGCTTCCTGTAAGACCTGATCAAGGCGGATGCACGAGCGATGGCATCCTCGCGCAGATCAGCACGGTATCCCTTCTTGGTGGTGGAGTTGGCAATTTGGTGGTAAGCCCTGCGTCGCAAGTTAGCATTTCTTCGTCTTTTCGCCTCCGATCAAATCGTGTCTTATATGTTGGATAATGTGGCGGAATTTATATATCCCCCTCCAAGGGTCTCCGTCGGAGTACGTACTTTCTCGAGGTCTTCGATGGCTTATAGGTCTGGGTGACGGTAGCACCGGTCTTCTTCTTGGTCAAGAGGGAGATTCCTCCCTTGCCGGATGGAACGATTCCGATAGCCTGTCAATTCAATACCGCCCCGCGAATCAATATCATATCTTCTTTCGAA
This sequence comes from Arthrobotrys musiformis, assembly GCA_036971715.1. Classification (NCBI taxonomy): domain Eukaryota; kingdom Fungi; phylum Ascomycota; class Orbiliomycetes; order Orbiliales; family Orbiliaceae; genus Arthrobotrys; species Arthrobotrys musiformis. Next base: position 1,323,048 of record JAVHJL010000003.1, on the reverse strand, counting down.
TAAAATTACTATCCCCCTCCTTCTTCTCCTGCTGGTCGTGCTGCTCCTGCTGCTCCACCTGATATGTCGAAGAATTCCCATCTACCCCTCGGGTTTGCAACGGATTTTTTAACGAACCTGGTTGTTAACGGTACCAGAGTGCTATAAAATTTATCACCAAGTCAAATTAGCGTTCCGTTCCACCTGTCAAGATATCATTCCGTGAAAATTCCATAGAAACAAAGACAAAAATTCCATCGATATCTCCGGAAACACCATTTTTTCCAATGTCCCCCAAAAAAGTACCCATAGGGATAAAATTTGCTAACCTTTCGCGAGTGAATGTTCCTCAAGTTCAATGGATCACGGCTCAAGTTGATTCCACCACCGGTCTTCCTCTTGACGAGGAAGCTGGAGTTGCTGCGGGTGATTTCCCACAAAAGATCACTATTGACGACCAAAAAAAAAATCCCATCAGCATTTCTGTCCCCTCTTTTGCAAATTCCCCCAATTCCCTTCCCCTCTCTGTTCTCAAAAATCGTGCGAAGATTGTATCGAGGGCAAAAAAACGTACGAAGAAGCTGGGTAAGACATGATGACGGCGTGTATGTCGTTTATTTCTTAATGATGAAATCTGTCGTTTCTGGTCGTGAATAGGTTGATATGAGTTGAGGACGAATATTGAAATCTCCAGAACAATTTTTGGGTGTTTGATTTGTGTGGGACTTTTGGAAGGGCAAGAGCCTGTTATCCCGATCTAGTAATTTCAAAAGGATCAAACAGACTGTGATTCAACGTCGTACAACGCGGATGGAGATTTACAACACTCCGCAACAACCTTTTCTGCGGCAGATGCCTCAATCGATATTCATTATCGATATCCCCGTGTGGGCCTCCTGGACTGGATGTATATATGAATAGAAACACGCACCCCTTCTGGAAGATAATTTACTGCCCGTCCGATATGCACAACGGCAAGTAACGTATTTCCCAGGAATCGAGTCACGTCTTGCAGCTCATTTCACCGGGGCGCAGGCCAGGGCCGAACCTTGCATCTTCCAAAACTCCACCACCTGCGTTACGCCAAACTCCGCGATATAACTGTTCCAGACTCATGTCTATCGATCGGTATTCGATCCCTAGACTCGATCAATATCTGATAGAGTAGAATTTCTGCCTGAGGTTCGATGTTACTAATAATACAAATATAATAACCAAAAAAACACAAATCGTATTATATAATAAATCGCACAAATGCAAATACACACAAGCCTCGCTCGCTCGTCTAAACCCAGCCTCTTCCACACACCCCAAAAGCAACTCCAGCCATCTGCAAGCCTCGTGTCACGATATTACCCGTTTAGGTAAAATATCCCCAGAGGTGTTGAAATCATGTAAAATCCCACGCTTTGATGTCCGTCCCCAATGGCAAAGCCCATTAATTAAGTACCTAGTTATATCAAAGAGCCGTTCAGCTGAGGTTGGGTTTATGTACGATAAGATAGTATAATATATGATAGCTATGGATCCCCGCTTCTAGATCTACCTCAATTTCGTTTAATTGTTCCAGACACCTTTATTTCCGTCTGAACAACGGTACCATGCATTCGGGTCGATAATTCATTTCGATTAGATATACTACAACAATCGATGCACCCGCCGACCCGCGTACCAGAATGTCCGACGCATGGGTGCAATCCCTCATCCTCTCCAAAACAGGCGAGCACGTAAGCTACTTCTTCCCAATTAACCATCTAATACCCCATTTATATATACAACTGTACTAGTCGGTGATAATTAGTGCTAATAGTAGATAATAGATACTAACATACACCCTCCTCCTACCCCCCTCCCTCCTCCTGCCCCTCCGCCTCCGTCAAAACTTCTCAATACCACTAATCGCATCCTTCATCCTCCTCCTCACAATCAGCGGCGTACACACCTACCACCACTCCTCGCCGACACCAAAAACCCAACTCACAGCCGAGATATTAATATTAACAGCAGGATGGTGTAATAAACTCTCCCTCCTCCTACTACTCCCATCTTACAAAAAACGGTACGCACTTTTAGGCATCTGTACCGCCGTCTGGATCGCGGGGGTGTTGGGTACTTGTCTATCTTGTTTTCCGGTCAGTAGACGTGGTGATGATGGTACGTTATCCCCACTCAACGGGTCGGAGGGTTGACTAATTATATAAAGCGTCTTGTAGTACTTTAGTTAACGTCCAAACGGCGGGCGTGGTTATGGATGTAGCGACTTATGCCATCATACCACCCTTCCTCGCTAACGCAGGGTATAAAAATACCGCCGGGTGGAGGAGGTGTATACCCATATTCATAATACTCTTTACCATCCTCCTCCTCTCCCTGGGTATACTCAGGATCATAATCCTACAAACCGACACGCGGGTGAAATCAACCGCAACCGCGCAATTCGACCAGATATTCATCGCCACAGCGATGGTCTTCACCATCCTCCCGGGCTTGCTAACCCCTCCACGGGGAAAGGTGGATGCAGCGCAGAAGGAAAGTGGGGATATGAATAGCGGTGATACATTACCACCACCACAACTCGAAAACGAAGTTCTAAATCCCGACACGAGGGTTTTGAATACATCTACACAGTCGGATGGATACCAACCCACCTTCCCGGAACCAACTTATCCGATCCCACCGCTGCAGGTGAAGTTACAACAAGTCATACCCGACATCGGCGGCGAAACCTCCCCCGTAATCCGCATCAGAAAGCGGTAGCCTCTTGTATCAACCACATTTTACAATGTATATAATAAAACCTACATAAAAATCTTCAATAAACCTCCATTGGAAATAATGTTTTTAATTTAAATTCCATATCCCACCCTCTGCGGCTAATAGCCAAATATACACCCCAACGGGTAAAAAAAATCTATATACAAAGAAATCGATCGCTCAAAGCAAATCGATAGTTCCAACCCCCGTAGCATAACAGCCACGAAAAAAAGATCCCGTATGGGGATAAAACACGGGTATACCGACCCTCAGTCGGGTAGCACTCTTTAAAAGATGCGAAAATGCCAAATGCGACAGAAAAGGAAAAGGTATAAAAAGAGGCTCGCTTTATAAAAAAAATCTAGCGGCCGGAGTAGGTGTGATACCACCATGCAAGTAGACGATAAAAACGATAAAAAGAAAACAACCCAAACGACCCTAAATGAACCCCGATAAACTGACCCCAGAAGAAAATGAAAGAAAAAAGAGATGAAGGTGTAGGTTGTGAGTGAGTGGGGTATTAGAAGACGGTTATTAGAAAAGTAATAAGTAATGAGTGTCCGAGGAAAAAAACGAAAGCAACGCTGGAGATATATGAGCTGCTGAAAAAAAAACCGGAAAGCAAAAAGTCCGCTGGATGCGTCAGAGAGCGAGTGATGTTATTGAAATCGATCCTAAACGAGAGAACGAGATGAAGTTGCGGAGGCCCCAGCAGAAATAAAGGGGGCATGAATAATGCTGATTGGAAGAAAAATGCAAATGCTCGAACGCCGGTGTGCTTTTTTCAAAGAAGAATCGCCAAAGAAAGGATAGAAACGAGGAACCGTGTCAAGAAATTCGTCGGGGCAATGCTGAGCTTTGTCGCCCCAGAACTAGAGACATTAGGAGAGCCGGTCGACTTGACCGCCGTGTCGCTCGACGTCGAACCGGAAGAAGCGGTTGCTGTTACCGGAATCGAATCGACATCGGTGCTGGATCGGGTAGCACTGGGGACGGCATCCGGACCGGATCCGATTTCCATGATGTTCGTCGACGTGCTATTAAATATCGTCTGAGCGATGGAAATGGCCTCGTTGTCCATGTCGTATACGACGTACGCCGAGCGAAGGAAGGTGTCGCCTAGGGTAAGAACGCTGCCCTCGCTCATGCCGAGGATGCCAAAATAGCAGAGGATATGGTTGTCCTCGTTCGGTTCATCGGTGGCATCGATGATGAAGTCTCGAAGGTTGACCTCAATGGTCGCTCCGGCGAACACAAAGTTGACGGAGCCCTCGAGGGAACGTTTGGAGCAATTGACGGCAGGGCCTTTGTATTCGGGGACGGTCACGGCGCCGACGAGCTCGATAAGCTGGTCCGCGATATCCTGTGGCAGATACGTAAAACTCGCGCCACTGCCAAATTGTCAGTATAGTCACAAAATATAATATATAGGTATTGGGAACCCTTACGTATCGAGCAATGCGGGAACGCTGCGGGAAGTGTTCATCAGTTCCCTCGTCTCGCCTTCACCGTTCTCGATCGTCAATCCGTGCAACGTTATTATGAAGTCAATCGGCGACGGCAAGTCTGTGCGTCTGCTGAGCGGAATCGTCGCCAAAGGACCCTTAAACTTCCCCGTGTCGATACCCCCAAACAATATCTCCCCAGCAGCGGCATTCAGATCGTTCAACCAGACGGAATACGCTCGAGAGTTGATGAGTTCCTGATTGACCATCTGCGTAACAAGACCCGGATACGGATCCAACCCCGCAGAAACCCTCGACTGCCGACTTTCGAACCCAATCCCCAAAACACCTTCTTCGCTGGTTCCCTTGAGCCCGATCCCGAATTGGACGTCTTTGACACCGACACCACCTATCCCGAGAGTATCCTTCGCGTATACCCCTGAAGCATACTGCCCGTCGACATACATGATCGAAAACTCGCCTTCGACGTATTCTGCAGTCGAAGAGGTGCCATTGTCGTATGTACCACCGATGTCGCAACTACCACCTCCATCCCTTCTACATATTTCCGAAGTCGCTGTTTCCACCCAAATGTCGCTACTGCCGGTATCGATGTGGAGACGGATGTGCTGAGGAGGGGTGCCTACTGTGACATTGGCGTAAAACAAAAAGTCCTTCCCGTGACGCTGCGATGTTAGTCGGAGATATTTAAAGTTGTGACAGCCATTTATAATATTTCTCAATTATAGATGGATGTTTTTTTTTTTTTAAGGATGTGTGTATGGCGACGTGCATACCTTGTTATCGAGTTTTTGAGTAGCCGTTTTGCTGGCAGGTTCCCGTTTGTTGTATTGAGAGTGTGCGGCCCGCTCTTTGGAGAAGGGGACCCTGATGACTTTTGACGAGGAGCCATCCCTGGCGAATAATGTCGACGAAACTCCGGATGATAGTAGTAATGGGAGAGCCAGCAACCACGAACGCATGGTTGCGATGGATAGAAGATAAAAAGAAGAACGGTTTGAGAAAAACCGCTCCGAGGGAGGAAAAAAAGGGAAGAAAAAGGAAATACGAAATACTATACCCTCTGCATAAGAAGATGTGGTTTTTTCGCGTGTGCGGGAGAGATAGAAAGAGAGGGAGGGAGATATAATAAAAGGTCGGATTGATATCAATACAACCACCAGACCTTCTCTTCACTTTTCCTTTGACGTCTGTATGTATTTGGGGAAGAAAGTGTGAATGTCGGATGATATGATCGGTATGAAGCGGTTAAGAACGAAGGGCTCGAAGCGAATTGATCAAGACGATGCAAAGATTACGATTATGATTAAGAATTAAGGGAAACAAAAAAACGATAGTACAGAAAGAAAGGAAAAGGGAAGAATAAGAACAGAAAGAGTATTAACGAGGTTTGAGTATTATTAGAAGAGAAGAAGAGGAAGAAGAGAAGAGGAAGAGGAAGAATGTGGAGAAGGCGGTGGAGTGAGGCCTGGGAACTGGCAGCTGGGACTGGGAATTGGCTATCAAATCTCGTTTACGCTCCCGTTCATGGCAGTTGATTCAATACCGCACAGGCACAGGCACAGGCACAGGCACATCTGGAGCACTAAGTAAGTATGTATGTACAGTGCTGGGTCTGGGTTAGTCAGGACTCCGGTCTGAGGATGGTGATAGCAATATCTAACACTCAGACTGAGGGACAAGATGAGGGATGAGGAGGAGGAGGAGAAGATGAGGGCGGGTGGGACCGACAGTGCATTGGTTGATTGATTGACCTGCATACAGACATACGTACTGCTGCCAGACAGCCGCTGTTCTTGTTAGTGAACTAGTCTGGTGGAACCACCCCTGGAAAACGCCCGCTAATACAATTGCAAGTTAGTACGACAGGAACAGACAGATGCAGATGCAGGAACTTGCCCTCCCGATCCAGACTCAGGAGTCAAAGATAACAATACAATACATACAATACATACATACACACATACATAATTACTTACATTTTGTGTATGTTGGAAGGGCAGGAACGTCAACCTCAATAACAACAAAAGACCGCATTTGCGCCCACAAGAATGAAATGCATATCTGCCTCACAAACCTCCATCCAGAATGCTCAATCGAGCCATAACAATTTAATTCTCTTATTCTTTCCCTCTCCTGCCTGCCCTTTGAGGCCGGGGGGGTTGTCAATAGCCTTTTCCAATTATTGACCAGGCCGGGGTCTTGCTCTTCCCTATCATCAACGAGCGAGCGAACGAGCGAACGAACGAAGAAGGAGTTATCTGGAGTAGTTCGGATCTGGAGATTGCAGGCCTGGTGTTTCTGATTACGGGAAAACCCACCACCACTAGCACACATACAAACATTCACCACCCCTGTCAAAGTCAAGGTCGCGCGCGCACGATGTCAAGAATCAAAAGGTGGGGGAGAGAGGGAAAAAAAACTCAATTGAACCTCTCTCTTCATGAGGTCTGATTGTGGACCCACCTTTTTTGGGGTCCGATTGTTATGTAAAAGGGGCTGGTTGGTTTAGCTTCTTTGGCGCTGTCAAAAGGTTGGGCGTTCGGTTGTTTCGAATGATTGCGACCAATTAGTTATGAGAGAGGGCTGTGAAACCGCAAGGCGCCGGATTCATTCGGTTCCGATGTACGATGGTCACATACTTCCATAGTTACCCGTCTGTATACATATGTATATACAATTGTACATATTGTGGTCGACGGAGTATTTCTCGATTCGAGAGTTGATTATATTCGCGGGCTGGGAGAGAATCCCACAGTCTCCCGGAACGGCCTTTGACGCCCGCTGTTTGTGTCCATATATTATATTAGTGGTCTGTGCGTCCCTGACGACGGAAGGTCTGGATTCATAGGTTCCAGATGCGGCAGGGTGTTATGATATCGAGATCTAAGTTCGTCGGAGGAAAAAAGTCCAATGGAAGTTTGAAGCTGAAGTCACAAGATCCAATGGTTACACAGTATAACGTACATACAATACAATACAATACAATACAATTAAATACAACGAACGAACAGTGAAAGAATAAGATGGCAGAAGACGTGTTGTAGAAGAGTCGAGGTGCACGCCCCAACTCCAAAAATGTGTTGTCCCCCGCGTTGTCGCACAAAAGACGCCAAGCCTTCCCAAACACGAGCTTCACATTTCGCGTACAGCACTTCCTCTCCAAGCTAAAGCTCTCCAATATCAGAAATCTCCAACCACGCGTGTCGATAGTAAAACCATGGCCGCTGAATCCTCAAAATCTGCTGCCCAGAAGGCGGGTGCAGCTGCCGATGGTCCCCCGGGATATGAATTACCATGGTTCGTCTCCTTCATCTATATTTGGACATATGTTTTAAGGCATAGTGCTAAGCTGTGTGGAATATATACAGGGTGGAAAAATACCGTCCCCGATTCCTCGATGAAATCGTCGGAAATACAGAGACCGTGGAACGGTTAAAGATCATTGCGAAGGATGGGAACATGCCGCACGTCATCATCAGCGGTATGCCCGGTATTGGGTACGAACTATAACCAAATTACCTCCAGCAGAAGCACCTGGTTCTGACCACCATTTGAATGCCTCAGCTGATTTGAACTTATCGAGGTTGGGCGATTGAAGAAAAACTACGTCGATATTATGTCTCGCCAGGGAATTGCTGGGTAATACCTACAAAGAAGCTGTTCTGGAGCTTAACGCTTCGGACGAAAGAGGTATTCCCAATCCTCCCCATCTATAGTTATAACGAAAAGTCTAATATTGAATTAAACAGGTATCGATGTCGTCCGGAACAGAATCAAAGGCTTCGCCCAGAAGAAAGTCACCCTCCCACCGGGCCGTCAAAAGATCGTAATCCTCGACGAAGCAGACAGCATGACCTCAGGCGCCCAACAAGCCCTACGTCGAACGATGGAAATCTACTCCTCAACCACCCGCTTCGCCTTCGCTTGCAACCAATCCAACAAGATCATTGAACCCCTACAATCCCGTTGCGCCATCCTACGATACGCAAGACTGACGGATCAGCAACTACTAAAGAGACTGATGGAGATATGTGCTGCCGAGGATGTACAATACAGCGATGAAGGGCTGGCGGCATTGATCTTCAGTGCTGAGGGGGATATGAGGCAGGCGGTGAACAATTTACAAAGTACCGTTGCGGGTTTTGGCTTCGTGAGTGGGGATAATGTGTTCAAGGTTGTGGATTCGCCGCATCCGGTTGCTGTGCAGGCTATGATCAAGGCGTGTTATGAGGGGAAGATCGATCAGGCGCTGGAGACGCTGCGGGAGCTTTGGTACGTTTTCTTATATATCACTATGATTTAAAAATACACTCGCGAAAGGGTTTAACTAACGCACGTGAGGTACAGGGACAAGGGATACTCCGCGGTCGACCTGATAAGTACCATGTTCCGCGTCACAAAGACAGTCGACACCCTAAGTGAACACTCAAAGCTGGAGTTCATCAAAGTAAGAGCCGCAATTCCTCAATAATAGTAATCCAAAAGAAAAGTGGTCTAACCCGGAATTAGGAAATCGGCTTCACACACATGCGGATACTGGAGGGCGTCGGAACACACTTACAACTGCAAGGCTGCATCGCCCGTCTATGTCGGATTAACATGCAAAAGCCATAAACCATCTACTCCCGACGCCCCCTTCCGGATTTTTTCTGCTATGAGCGGTTTTCTACCATCCCGTTCGATAAGATATTTTTTTGTATACTACATACGGCCAACCGTTCGCAGCATATAGACCACTCTATTAATGGACAACCCGATGAGCACACGACCATGAAATATCCATATAAAGACTTAAGTAATTCCTATACCACCCGGAACGGCGAAAATGCAACGGGACAGCCCGTTTTCTTTTTGGCGTTTTTTTTGGGTGCAATATAAAAATCGCGTCGGATCGGAGAAATGCCGCTTGAATGCCAAAAAGTTCGGCTCGTAGTTTTGTGGGGTTTCACATTCCCGAGGTGCCTTTTTTCTTGGTTACTTTTCTCGTGAGGGAGGGTTTTTCGGGAACCGGGATTGTTTAAGCTATGATTTTATATTTCTTGGGCCGAGAATTAAGGACTTGCCTATATCCGTATTTTATTTTTATTTTGCTGTATTTTTCTTAGGAAGCAGCTTCCCAAAGCGCGGCGGGGTGTTTGTACAATTGTCTGCCATACCCAAGAATATAAAATAAAATAAAATAAAATAAAAAATAATAGAAAATAGAAGGGGAATTAGCCTGAACCGGTGCATCGGAAATCCCTCACAGCGTCTGTATGCATGGTCGAATCGGCGGGTTCTGATTCGTAAGAGAGGTTCGGTATCACGGGCCAAGCTGCAGCGCTGGTTAGTCCAAATGCGTGTTCTATGTAGAACTTGCAGCCGGGATCGCATCACATCACGTACGATGTTGGGATCAATGATATCAGAGATTTTTATATTGAGAGGCCCTCCACCCCGCTTGTACATGACATCCATATGACTAAGTAGGATTTCAAGCTAGCCAGGGAGGGGTGCCAGGGGGGGCCATCGGTTCGAGGACACTGCTAAGAAGTATCTTGGAGGCCGCGGTGTTTTGTCACAAGCTTATTATATTGACCTCATCCCAACAACCTTTCCTCCGCTTCTTCTCTTCTTCTCTTCTTCTCTTCTCTTCTTCCTCCCTTCGTACTCTTCTTGCATCTCATCTCCATCACGAGCCTTTAGAATCTCCGAATTGTCCCCAAACATCGTCCCTTTTCTTCATATCATTACCCTTTTTCACTTCCTTCAAAATGGTTAAGGCTTGTATGTACCCGTCCCATTGAATCCCCGCCGTATTCTTGTTGAGTCCTCTGCTTTGCTTTGATCTGTGCTTTGGAGGAGCGGGGAGGCCGGAGGGGTTATCTCCAATGTCTCTCTCCAAAGGGCCGGCCCCGCTAGCCCGGAGTTTTGCCCCTCATCGGCCCCGCATTTCCACCGTTGACCCTTCCATACGCCCAAAACACCCCAAATCCACAAAGCTATAGTTTAAATAAAAGAGTAAACTGACAATTGTGCTTATTTACAGCTGTTCTCGGTGCTTCCGGTGGTATCGGACAGGTATTATTACTACTACCCCCATTCCCCAGCTCTTGAAGCTCCAATTGCTCCCCCTCTGTAGCTCGTATTCCACTCTCCACTTGTCATAACTGCAACTGGATGAGAAAAACGGAGCTACCGGAGCGGTGGAAGCACAATTCCCCAAAAAGTTACAAAAAATACCGGATGAAAGGGAAAAAAAATTAGTCTGACCGCCGGAATCTTTTCTCTTCTCGGAAATAGCCACTGTCCCTCCTCCTGGCCATCAGCCCATTGGTCGACGAGCTTAGCCTCTACGATGTCGTCAATACCCCAGGTGTCGGTGCTGACCTCTCCCACATCAACAGCAAGGCTGTAAGTTACCATTACCCAATTTCATACCCCTTTCTAATTAGCTCCGGGTATCAAAAACCCCGGATGGATGTGGTATCCGGAGCGGGGTGTTCCCCCTCTATATTTTTTAGTGAGGAGGGGGGGAATATGGGAGTAGTTTGGTTAATTGGTTCTATAGAAGGTTACTGCGTACCTCCCCGAGGACGGCAAGGGCCTCGAGAAGGCTCTTACCGGTACTGACATCGTCGTCATCCCCGCCGGTATCCCACGTAAGCCAATTGACCCCCCCAATTCCCAAATATACATACCCCCGTTCTAATAAATCACAGGAAAACCCGGCATGACCCGCGACGACCTCTTCAAAATCAACGCCGGCATCGTCAGAGACCTCGTCACAGGAGTCGCCAAATTCTGCCCAAAGGCCTTCGTCCTCATCATCTCCAACCCCGTCAACTCCACCGTCCCCATCGCCGCCGAGGTCCTCAAGAAGCACGAGGTCTTCGACGCCACCAGATTATTCGGCGTCACCTCCCTCGACGTCGTCAGAGCCTCCACCTTCGTCGCCGATGTCGTCGGCGGTAGCCCCACCGATTACAAAGTCCCCGTCGTCGGCGGACACAGCGGTGAAACCATCGTTCCGCTGTTGAGCCAGATTACACCAAAGGTTGAGATTCCGGCTGATAAACTCGAGGCTTTGGTTAAGAGTAAACCCCCCCTCTTCCACCCCCCACCAAAACCTCCAAAAATCTAACGTAAATACAAGGAATACAATTCGGCGGCGACGAAGTCGTCAAGGCCAAGGACGGCACCGGATCCGCCACCCTCTCAATGGCCTACGCCGGCTTCAAATTCGCCGAATCCCTCCTGAGAGCCGTCAAGGGCGAGACCGGCATCGTCGAACCAACCTACGTCTTCCTCGACGGCGTCGCCGGCGGCAGGGAGGTCAAGGAGACCGTCGGCGGGCTCGACTTCTTCGCCGTCCCAGTTGAACTCGGAGTATGATCCTTTCCCCTATAATAATGATTCACGGATGGAAATTCTAATGGTAAAAACAGCCAAGCGGCGCCGTTAAGGCTACCAACCCCCTCCCACAGGCTAACGACTACGAGAAGACCCTCCTCGAGGAAGCCAAGAAGGGATTGGCCGGAAACATCGTCAAGGGTACCGAATTCATCACACCCACCTCGAAGTGAGTCTCCCCACTTCCCTTCCATCATTACCGTCGAAAGAGGAAGAGAAAGAAAAACATATATACATCAAAATCAAACAAACCTAAAAAGAATAATAATATAAAAAAAAGACCAATCGAGGAGTTATAAGAAAAAAAAACGAAACAATTGGTTCTTGGAAAAGATTATCATTACTTATACTAATCAAATTTCCCCAAAGTTAGGTTATAGGAAACTTCGAGTTCTCCGGGGGTCGTGATCGAAGAACCTACCGCCGCCACAGACCATTCCAATAATCACTAGAAGATTCGGGGTTAGTGCGGTTGTATCTATTAGTATAATAATCAAACAAAAAAGAATGTCAATTCGGATGATTCTAAATAACTTCTCTCTGCCGTAATAAATGTGAATGTATGCGTAGTAAAATGCCAATGCCTTTATTTATACAAATACAACAGTAAAACGCCCCAACTCCTGCTAATACTACAATATAAAAAATTTATATATCATAACTCCTCAAGTACCCACCACCACCACTACCGGCAACAAAATCATCCAACCCCAGTTTCTAACTAGTCGGATTCTTGTTGACGGTAGTGATCTGGAATACGGCGCCGGGGAGGCCGGGGGTCTCGGCTGTGACTTGGGCGTTCACGCCCATGGCTGATAGGGCACCGCGGATGACGCCGCAGGGGAATTGTAAGAACTTTTGTTTCCAATCAGTAAACTTGTTATAGGGATTTGGGAGAAGAGGCTTACGGGAGCAGCTTTTGTAGCAGCCGGGACGCCGCTGGAGGAACTCATCCGTAGCAATGGGCGGAAATAGTTGTCCGCGAGGACGTAGACGCCCTAACCCCCCCAAACCAAATCAGCCTACCACTGTCTATTAAAGAAGAGAAAAGCGAAGGGAATTACCCTGTGATTTGTTTTTAAATTATCAATCTGCTTCCTGAACACCAGGTGCCAGATATCTTTACACAGGAACTTGATAACGTCGAGGTTATCGGTGAAGCGGGAGCGGTCCCGCGAGAAGCGTTCGACGAGGCCGATGCCGACTTTGTAGCCGAGGTTTTCGAGACGGTTGAAGAGGTCCAGACGGGTTGTGTCTTCGTCCGTTTGCTCCTGCGGGGATTCGGCGTCTGTGGGTGCGGAGGTGGGGGTTGGGGGGTGGGAGGCGGGGGGATGTCGAGGGAAGGGGCGGATTCGGCCATGCGCTGGACGAGGGGGACGAGTTCGATGAGGAGGAGGTCGATGCAGGAGGCGGAGAAGAAGGTGGCGGTGGGGTCGGTGTAGTTGTAGGGCGGGAGGGGGGGTTCGAAGGTCATGTTGTTGTTGGAGCGTGGTTGTGCCATCTTTGCTTTCTTTCTGTATCAATATACATAAGAAGTTGAGGTTGAGGTTGAAGTTGAAGTTGGAGAGGTACTGTACGTCTCGCGACCGGAGAAAGGCAATGTCTCAGCAGCTGGGAGCTTAGCTCCCCAAAGAAGACACGGAAAGTAACAGGGATTCGGGCTCCGAAGTCGTCACGTGATGTGGTGGTAGGTTACTGGGTGTAGTATACGGTGGCTATCCAGGAAACCGGGACCTGGCCTCGACACCCACTCACCCACGCACCCGTCACCATGGACATCGTCCACACCCTCGCCAGGCGCCACCCGCGTCTCCTGGGTATGTCACCACCCCCCTCCTACCCCCCCATCCCAGCCAATTGAGCATACTTTTGACTCAAGAACAGCCATCCCGGAGTCCCACACCGCCATCGTCTCCGCCGTCCTGCTGTCCATCCTGTTCACCTGCATCTACGTCGGCGTCTTATATCTCCACCCGCTCACCCGCCCGTCGCCCCGCCAATCGCGCGATGCCCCCTCCGTCATCCGCCTGCGCATCCGCGCGGTCTACACCTCCTGCCTCATCACCACCTTCAGCACCCTCTACGCCCTCCGCGTCCTCGGCGGCATTGACTTCATGACTAGTCTGAAGTACATGGGCATCTGGCCCGTCAACATCCTCGACATCGTCAAGGCCGTCTTCCTGACGATGGTCCTCTTCGCCGGCCCGTTGGCCGAGAAACTCTGGTTGGACCGCGACCCCAGGGACGACCTTGTCATGGACGTCAAAACCTCGCTCAGCAGCTGGATCGGCTGGAGGAACTACATCGTCGTATGTCCCCTCTCTCCCCAAATCTACTAGCTAGGTCGGTACCTATACTAATAATGATGATACAAAAAGGGCCCGATAACAGAGGAAATCACCTTCCGCTCCCACATCCTCGCCCTCCACCTCTCCGTCCCCTCCCCCAACATCACAACCCTAATCTTCCTCACCCCCCTCTACTTCGGCATCGCCCACCTCCACCACTTCTACGAATTCAAACTAACCCACCCGGACGTGCCCCCTCACTTCGGCCTCCTGAGGAGCCTGATCCAATTCACCTACACAACCCTATTCGGCTGGTTCGCCGCATGGGTATACCTCAGATCCGGCAATTTATACGCCGCGATCGCAATCCACAGCTTCTGCAACGTCATGGGGCTCCCGCGCTTCTGGGGTCGTTTGGAGGAGGCTTGGAAGACGTACGTGTATTATACCATCCTTGTCGCCGGTGCCGCTGGGTTTTATTACGGTTTGTTCAGGTGGACCGAGAGTTCCTACGCTTTGATTGTCGTTTGAGCCAGCTTATATATTATTATATATTATACATGTTACATTAGAGCTACGAGGTAAGATAGTCGGCATTAGCATAGCAGTCAATCGATATAAATAAATCTAACTATACCCCCCCTAAGAATCCCATATAAAAGCTCAAAAAGAAGAGAAACGAAACAGTGCTTCTAAATACCATAAACATACTAAATAAAACTACATGCTTTTCAAACCTCGCAAGCACGGCACATTGTCAAAGACGAAAAATAATGATGATAATAATAAAAAGGAATACCACACGCATGCCATAGGTTGGTTCGTCATAGAAAAAGTGTGAGAGGCCCTCGACATTTTCCTCTCCTCGCTGGAAAAGAAGGGGAAAGAGAAAAAGAGAAAAAGAGAAAAACGCCGCCGAGGGGAGAAATAAGAAGAAAACGAAAACAGGATAGTGTATTTTTGCGCAAAAAACGTAGTCGCGCCAGAGACAGAAAAGCTGTCGAAACGTGTATGTAAGTATGTAAAAAGAAATAAACCATGACGCCTCCACCATTCGCTAAATGCTAGTAATTGTAATAATGAAAAAAAAAAAACAAAAAAAAAAAAAAAAAAAAACGAAAGCGCCATCACCAAGCACCGTTACCACTTGATGTAACGGTGCTTGATGACGCGCGGGGCAGGGCGTCTTCGTTTGGGCTTGGGCTCGAGCTCCCGCTCGACCCTCCGCCTCTTCCGCGGTGGCTTGCAGTCCTCCTCCTCCCCCGCCTCTCGCAGTCGCTTCCTTTTTGATCGCCATAGCCCCTTCCTCTTTGACCGCCATGGCCCCCTCCTCTTTGATCACCATGGCCCCTTCGGCCCCTCCGGCTGCCTTCTCTTTCTCGCTAGTCAATTTCGATGCTAAAGCCTTACCATCCACTGTTAGCCTCAAAAGCCCTCCCCCATCCTATTAAAATTAAAAAAAAAAAAAAAAAAGAAAGAAAGAAAGAAAGAAAGAAAGAAAGAAAGAAAGAAAGAAAGAAAGAAAGAAAAAAGTATAAGAAATTTAGTAAGTCCAGTTAATAGTTAGACCAAGACATAGTGAACGGACCCGTTGAGTTGTCTGCAGCTTTGTGGTGTGCCGTTGGGGTGGGCGTTGCGGAAGCCTGGTGCCTCTTAGGCGGCGGGGGGCGGACGTCGTCGTCGTCGTCGCTTAGGGTGAGGTCAATAGTAACAGGGGCAGGTCGCTTTGAACTGCTCCCTGCGTTCGGTCGGCTGGATGAGCTCGCCAGAGGCTCGCTCGAGAGGCTCTTCGGCGTCGAGAGGTGGGTAGGTCGCGCATTCGCGTGGTGGGAGGAATTGTGAGTGTGGTGTGGGTGGGAGTGGGATGTAGAAGGCGTTAGCAGGCCGTTCTGGTTGGACCTGAAGCTCAGAGGCGCAGAGTCCAAGATAGAGAGCTCGTTTTCCGAGTCTTGATCCTCGTCGGATTCCGGATCGTGCTTTAAACGTGGCTCGGGTTCTTTTGGTTCTGGGACACTCCATTGCCCCATTGGGTCGATCTCAACAGCTTCGACGTCTCGTGGGACCAAGGCAAGGATCTCTTCGACGTATTTATCAATGGCGAGTTCGGTAAATTCAATTTTCTTGCTACAGACAGGGCAAGTCCAGGTCTAAAACAGGGATGAGTTAGAAAATTGCAGAAATCTAGCGCAGGTGCACAAACTTACCGGTGCTTGCTCTTGTAGCTGAAGAAAAGATACAGCATCGTAACACTGGTTATGCTTGCAAAACTGAGACCTCACAGGCGTGACAATGCGTAAGGTCGAAGCGGGGCACTTGAGAGACATGACAGATGAAGTAGCAATAATATCGTCATCTTCACTATTTTTCTGGACTGTATTATATCATGATTCGGTTAGAGTGGGGTTCCGCGGGGAATAATGGGGCGGGTGGAGAACATACATCTGTCAAGCACAGCCTGCTTCGAAATTTGTGGACGAGATTTTATCTGGCCAACAAGATCATCAGGTGTCCTCTTTCGAACTAATTTGACAATGGCGAGATAACGCTGTTGATGGAATGTTAGCCACAATACAGATAAGGATAAATTTCCAAAATAACGGGCGTGATTACCTTCTGGGACAATGCATAAGTGATCAGAATGTTATTCTTCGACCCTGGAGTCTTGTCAAGGTAATCGGTAACGTCAAGAGGCCTCGTTGTCCCCGGCTTGTTCTTCAGACCTCTGAGGTTAGCAGAGACTGGTTTGCCGTTGATGCGGATCTCGATCTGTTGTGGGAAGGCGACGTGGTGGGTTCCCGAAGGAGTTGCTTCAGCACAATATAGAACGGCACGGAGTCCACGTCGGATTTCGTCTGCGTTTTGCTGACTAAGTTGAAGAGGGATGCTGACGTTGCAGCGCGAGGAGGTAGGGACGGGGCCGAACGCTATAAAAATAAACTGGTTAGTGGTTTAAACCGAGGTAGAGGAGGGCATTAGGTATTATGGGCCCTACATTGCAGTCCGTGAACAATCGTTAAATTCATGACGAATTCGTAGAAGGGACTTGGGTAAAATGCCAGAGCGGGAGAGGATGCTGTCGAGGGAGTAGGTTTCCTTTTAGCCATGGGTTCCAGATAATAAAGTTGGAGCTGAGAAAATGGTGGTGAAGTTGAACCCGTACCTGGTCTCATCGTTGCTGCTGCGGGCAAGGGGGATGGTAGGGGAGAATAAACGCCAGCTGAATTGTAACTATGGGCCGGATAACCGGGAGCCTTCGGAGGAAGCTGTGTGAGGGGAGAGGCCGCGGCCGATGGTCCTGGAGACGCATGCGCATCCGGCGCGTCTGGATTGTAGATCAGTCGCTTAAGCTGCTGGAGTCCTTCATCGTTGCGCGCATCGACGACTTTGTCGATTTCTACAAGTCCAAATAAAGAAAGCAAGTGGGTTAGTTGGAGTTGGTATGTAAATTTAGACACTACTCTCGAGAAGAGAAAAACAGATGGCATGATAGACTCCAGGTCACACAAAGTTGACAGGGGCTGTTATTCTATCTAGGGACAATAAAATAATCCCTGAGGGGGGAACTTAGGGAGCGAGGATGCGATAGTGGGGAGGAGGAGGGGTGCAGGTTCGGATTCACGTACGCTCAATCAGGCGTGCTTGCTGGGCCACCTTCAAGCCAGAAACAGGTAAAGCCAGCTTCTTCAGAATTGTCTGCAGATGACGGACCAATAGCTTAGATTGGACATATTTGACGAGACCTGACCGTTGTTGGGTCCAGCGGGCGTCGGAATCGCCAGACATTGCGAGAGAAAGGATGTAGACGCGGTATGTGTGAGGTGGGTGGTTGTGTGGTCAGGCAGTTGCAGAGTTCGAAGGAGTTCGAAGACTGAAATGAGATGAAGGGCAAGAAGGATAGAAGGATACGATGGTCGCAGTAGATGCTGGAAGGTCGATGTGTTTGTGGATGGAGGTTGGAAGTTGGAAAAGAGGTTGGTCGATGGAGGTGGTTTGTAGAGAAGAAGGTGGAATTGCTGGAAAGCGGGTTGTTGTTTGATGTCGAAATGCAGGAGCCAGAAGGATGTTGACTTTGCTAGCTATCTTGAACCCAGTCTGCACAAAGGTTCCATGATTGGGATAAGGATATGATTGATGTCAGCGGGAGAGATGGATTGGCCGATGGAGAGACAGCTGCAGCGATCAATTGGTGGCTCCTGGATGTTGGCGATGGTGTATGCTGTTGATGTTGATGTTGATAGCGATGTTGATGTTGATGGAGGTGATGGCGATGTCGTTGGTTCGGTCTGAGTCTGAGCCTGATGTCGTTGCCAATCCCATCCGATCCTGTCCAATGCAGGCGACTGCTGACTAAGCCTCCCTTCTTTTTCCCTCAGCAAAATACCACAGCTGCAACGACAGCCACACATACAGTATCTATATATCTATATATATTATACTAACAGGCACGATAATGAGAGACTCTTCGAAAACCCCTTTTACAACTTCGTGGCCAGTAGGTACGGATACCCAATATCCCTCCCTGGGAATAAGTGAATACAAGCAAAAGCCGTGCGCCTTGAAATGCCTGTTGACAACTAGCCTCGTAGTTCCGACGCGTTAACGAGTTAGTATCGACGCTAACAATTAGTTGACGTTACGGATCACCTAAATGGGTACTCAATCAAGCAATCAAACCACATGCGCTAGACTGCATGTATACACACGCACGCTCGAGAACTAAGTAAATCGCTCTCCTTTCGTGGTATTGAGAACCTCGACCATTCTAGAATTCGAGGCCGCGTTGTATAACGCTGCGCGAACGCAGGATTCCGGCCGTGTTGGTGGCAAATCGCTCAAAAACTCGCGGTTTTGCTCGACAAGCAAGCATGGGTATTAGAGATAAATGTTTTATTCGAACAAAGAGTGGCACGTGCTGCACGGGTCCACGCCAATCGCGCGAAACAACTATACAGCAACGGCCAGTGCATAGAATACATATCCTTTCTCACTCTTTAAGGATCCTTTCCCACAATAGCTTTGCGACGACCAAGGCTTCTTACGAGGTGGCTATCAAGCCCAAAGAGCTGCTTCGGCCAACTCTGGTTTACGAGACAAATGCAATCTCAAGGCTCTTAACATGCCCGACTGTAAGTCGGGGCCCAGCGTTACCTTCACAGTATTAACATAACCTTACTTATTATAATATCATATACAAAAATAACGATACCCCGGTGGGGTCCTGCCGCAGTGCGGCATATTATTATTTTACGGCATTTCTAGAAGGTTCTATGGAATCTAAGCTCCTGCGTACCTATCTACCTACCTGCCTACCTACCTACCTGCCTACCTACCTACCTGCCTACCTACCTACCTGCCTACCTACCTACCTGCCTACCTACCTACCTGCCTACCTACCTACCTGCCTACCTACCTACCTGCCTACCTACCTACCTGCCTACCTATCTACCTGCCTACCTACCTGCCTAAATTCCGGCGCAGGTTTCGGCGTGGGTTCCGGCATGGGTTCCGGCCTATAAGAAGGTAGGTAGGCAGGCAGGCAGGCAGGCAGGCAGGCAGGCCTTATTTTTATTATTATTTTATTTTATTTATTTTATTTTATTTTATGGTTTTCATGATAATAGGAGCAGTCGGGTTTAAGTGCAGCGCCGCTGTAATCTAGTCTATAAATTAGTTATACATAGGTATCTAACCTATATGTAAAATATATTGGAGACTAATATATTCATAGTGCATTGATAGATTATCGATTAAGGCACCAACAAGCCCCATACTCAAATATTAATTAACTACTCCCCGCAATAGTGGTAAAGCCCAAGATACCTGAGACTATCTTGTATTTGGAGTATCAATATATATTGCACCGGTGAGTCCTAGCCCACCCCATATTTCCGGCGATGTAACATGTTAACATGCATACCTTAATAACTATAAGCCGCATCGAACAAATTTACAAAGATAGTTCACGAAGTCTTACGCCGTGACTGGGTGAGTCTGGGAACGAGACCACGCCGTGACAATAAGTTAATACACCCTGGAGCCTAGGCGTCAGCGACGGGTATTCCGGTATAAATATACACACTCTCTCGCCCGGGATGCCAAAGCATACGATATTCCTAAGGCGCGAGATAATGTATAATTAATTGACTAGAAATTCACATCATGATCCCAAACCAGTCCCAGAACACAAACCACATGGTCTCATACCCAGTCTCGACACTAGAACAGCCTTATACATACCCCAAGAACGCACTCTCACAAACCAGCGCATCCCGCACCCAGGAACACCCGCCCATCCCTCTCCCAACCTCAACCTCCACAATACAACCCCCAAACACCAAAACATCCCTCTAAAGATGTGTTGACAATGTTGCATCCCGTCACCCATGAAGCAAAAGCATCAAAACTGGTTAAAACCACCGAACCCACCCAAAAATATACAAAAAAAAATCGGAACGACGAAACGAACTATCATCGAATGGCGGATTTGCGTCCGCCGGGAGTCGAACCCGGTTCTATTGCTTGGAAGGCAATAATGATAACCGTTACACTACAGACGCTTATCGGATGGACGGCGACGACCGAAATTTGCGTAGTTCACGCCTGAGGCTATTCACTAGGCACGAGGAAAATCTATTAGGTTGAAAGGGAATATAAAAACGTAAGGGAAACGAGGAGGGGAACTTGTCTCGAACCAGACCCGAGGGGATCAGGGAAAAAAAAAAAAAAAAAAAAAGTATTCTGTCAGTGAAAAACGCCTACTCCCAGCTCGGGAAAATGATATTATTATTCCCTGATATGACTGGCTCTTGAAGCGGGGCGTCTTTTAAGTTAGCATGAGGAGACGAGTTCACCAAAATAACATTACCTGGCGGCTATCGATACTACTAAAGAGGGTTGTCTCCGTGGGCTACGGAGACAAAAAATTCAAAAAATGCGTCCGCCGGGAGTCGAACCCGGGTCTATTGCTTGGAAGGCAATAATGATAACCGTTACACCACAGACGCTTCGGATGAAAGCTCCCTCCCCATTGCGCGCTTTGGAAAATCTAGGTCTGGATCTAGCACGTGACGGGCATAAGAAGCCTGACCTTGAACATCCAGACCAACGCAACAGGCACCGTACAGCAACGATCAACAGGAGGACCCTATGTGCACGTGGTATGAGGAACCATAAACCTCTGCGAAGGTTGGTCTCGAGGTTATGAGAAGGTTTCGAGGATCAATTAGATCAACAGCACTTCAATACCCCAATTTTTTCCTTGTCCCTTGTCTCGTACCTAAGAATCCCGAATTCCGGCTAACGGGCTGGGGTCAGGCCTGCGCTGGAAGATGCTGTGGCATGCGGTGGCGTTTTGAATTGCATACTCAGCTCCGGAAGTCAGCAATGTATGCAGAGTAATAGACCATGGCTGGGCCAATTAGCCAATAGTCGTAATCCGGGGATTTCAGACCAGGTACGCTCTTCGTAGGCTGAAGAAGAGTTCACCGACTGCGAAGCAGCTGATTTGCATTTCGATAGTGTTCTATGTTAGGTTCGATTTCTGCATGTTTCTAGTTGAGCTCTAGTTCTTACATGTCCGTGAATCGAGTCCGATTCTGGGAATATATCACGTTCTTCTTTTGCTTCTGATACTGCAAATTGAGCGTAAATTTATCATCGTGGACTACTTGGGCCTCAAGCCGGCTTGGAGGAGACCGGAGGGAGGGGAGTTGGATTGCAATGGAAATTAGGCGAGAAAGATCGAGGTCCCGTGGTTCTAGCGCTTTTCTTGTCAGGCTACTGTGGGGAGACTGGGCCATGAGAATATCTTCGATGGGAAGTCAGGCACTGTATTGGCTGGGGTGCCGGATGGGTTGGCCGAATTATGCACGCCATCGTGGGCGCCAACGTATGGAGAAGCGGCGAAACAAGACAAGTTCCTGGGAATGGAAAGGTTGGTTTTCTTTTCTTCTGGGGTTTCCTCATGACCTGGTCTGCACGGTACGGTACGGTACTGTGAACAAGCTCTTGGGACGGGAGAGGCCATCTTCAACCCCTCCTTCTAGTGAGGAATTTCGAGTGATTGAAGATCGAACGATAATTCGAAATTCCGCCGTATTCCTCTTGTCCGGTGTGCAGAATTCCGGAGATTAGCTTAGTAGGCACCTTTTGCTATAGTCTGAAATATCCTTTTCTCTCAACAATTATACTAGTATACTACTATATTTTCCCATCTCATCTAATTAATACTATTGTCTACCTCATACCTCTTCTCTTATACATACAAGACAAAGAAAAAGACAGAGACAATAATCATCATTCCACCCTATCGGAGCGGACCTAAGAAGAGCGTGTTAAACGGTTTCCCTGCGAGTTTCAGTCATCTCGTTCGTTTGAGGAAACACTTGTACGTTTTCATTGCACAATAGCCGACAGCATTGCCATCGGCCTTGAAAGCTTTGGTCACGGTTTCCCCCTCTCCTGCGCCTGCGCCCAGCTGGGAAATACAAACTATCCAGATATTGATATCTACGTCGACACCTTGCGCTCTAAAGCGGCGGGGCGATATCAAATCTTGGGAAGCGTTCGAACCCGTTGGGATCGGATTTCTAAATCGCAAAACGATTATAACTCAAGTTGGGATCAGATCCTACGACCGACCGAAACAGGTCATTCATTGCAAAGCTTTGAGACACAAGGCAAGGCAAGACAAGGCAAACGGGCGTCACACGGAAAGCTAGCTGATCTGATCAGAGCAAAGCGAAGCCAAAGCAAAGCAAAAAGCCAAAGCAAAAAGTAAAGCAAAGCGAAGCAATTAATTCCAAAGGTTGTTTTCGACCCATTGCAATTGCATTGCATTGTGCCATTCAACTTGCCCTGGCCCGGTCTTAAGCTTGGTTCGATAAGAATTGAGAAGCCGTATCCGTATCCGTCGTGTTTGGACATCCACCCCTTGCTTCCCCCGAGCCCTTTTTTTTCGAAATTCGCAGGCACCATTGCGCATCGGTCATCTACCAATACAAGATCCCTACTTGTGCATGTATATGTGCGAATTCGAACTGAACCTGTATACGTCTAGTGCAGACACAGGTTGAGTTAAACAGCGACCAGCGACCGCGAACCCGGCCTGGTTATTTCTCCTTTCGTCGCTGCCATCCGACGCCGTCTATCTGGCTTTCATTGCAATCCCCACCTCCGGCCCAAGTTGAGGCTAGTAAGGTTTATTCCTATATTACATATATTCTAACACCTGCAGATATCTGCATTTGGCATTTTGCATCTGATTGATTGATTTGATTGATTGATCAATTGACCGATTCGATTGCTTGCTTGATTGATTGACTGACGGATTAATATCGATTGAATCACCCATCTCACTACTACTACCTCACCCCCTCCTCCTGTTCTTTTTATTCTTTTTGTCAAAATTGTACTTGTCTTGTCTCTGCACCCATCATATCAGCTTATGCCCTCGTCGCTTCAGCTTTCACAGACAAAACGTTCTCACATACGGACATATGATACACACATCCATACATTTTGCTCTATAAATTACATACTTTGACATTACTCTGCCGGTTTGTTCGGTTTCCCTTCCTGCATTCCTCGCCAGATTGGAATAGGAAGTTTCATCCTTGACTTACCTGGCTACCTTGCAATCATACCCGTCCATCTCAGCGGTATTTTTGGAGGGGGGCAACAGTACTTCCATAGTACTTACCTGTGACATACAGACATCCTTTGAATGCTAAGCTGTCTGTCTGTCTGTCTGCCTCTTGTCTTCTTCCCTTCCGGCCATTTTCTGCATGCGAACTTTCTTATTTTCCCAAGAGTAATCGATACCCGTTAATCCATCCTCTATCAAGTAAACCATCCTAATTTGTCTCTGCCTCCGCTATCTCTTCGTGGGATCTCTACATCCACATATATAGTACTTCAACATCTTGTCCTTCTTCTTTTTCTTCTCCTTCTTTTCTTTAATTTCTTCAATACCCTGTGCCTGTCCTTTCCCCACGGCTCGAAATTCATCACCGGCAGCAGTTCTTTTGTTCTTCGAACCAGTCACCGTTCCGGCTTGTCAGGGTAACTAGCGTGGTGCAGGGCATAAAGGGACCCAATTATAGTGCACTTCCCCTTCCAAGTCATCCACATCCACATTCACATCCGCCTTATACCCACCACCACCACCACCACCACCACCACCACCACCACCACCACCACCACCACCACCACCACCGCCGCCGCCATCACTCACATTACCATCAATCCCTGTCAGGTCTGTCGGTATTGTTCCTGTCAGGTCCTGTTTCCCTCTTCTTTCCTTCTTCCTCAATTATTTCTACTTGTTTCTTCCCGAAGAGCAGAACGACATTCCCGCAGAAAGCACCTACACACATACATCATCATACACCATACATACACTCATACACTCATATACTATCTATCCTCTACATTATACTGCAGAAGGACATAGACCCGAATAGAATACATAGTGGGCTGCTCATCAATCATCCCCACTAACCAAGTACCCAGCTAGTGCTCCCGCCGCCATTCCTCCTCTTTTTTTTGTTTCTTTAAATTATTACTCTTACTCTTGCTATACCCTGAGACATATTACATACTTGAACGCAAGAGCATATCCTATTTAGCGGAGGCTGGTTGTCATTCATCGCCCATCCACACATATTACTTATTATACTGTCCTGGCCTGACCTGACCTGGTCAGTCAGTCAGTCAGTCACCTCTTCACGGACGAACAAACAAACAGCCCTCAAAAGCTCCGATTAGTTAGCCAGCCAGCCAAAAGCAAGGATCACTTCTCCACCGCATCCACATCCGCCTCCTTTGACTATATCTCTTCTTCTTCCTCCTCCTCTTCTTTTCTTCTCCTCTTCTTCTTCCTCTCTTCTCCTCTTCTCCTCATTACTGTTATCATCATCATCATCGCTATTATTATCATCGGACTCATACCCGCTCTGTCTGTCTCTCTGTCTGTCCGCCTGTTGGTCTGATCCGCTGCACCGTTGTCCACGCATAATCCGCCACGCACGCCAACCAACCAATCCTTCCAAACACTTTCTCGGTTTCGTGTGGCCGTCAAACAACCCAAAAACTTTTCTTGCCCACAAACCAACTCCCATTCATTCCATCTCCCACTTTTTTCCTCCCCTTCATCTCTTCCATCTCCCTCCACCATCACAACCACAACCACAACCTCCCGCCACTCCCACCACCGCTACCATCACACCAAGAAAAACCAGCAATTCGAGCTACTGCATTCTCGGCTCTTCTACCTTTTGGCCACCAAATAATCCCGTTCCCGATCAAACGGGTTCACCAATTCAACTCTTCTCTCATCCACCAACCTCATCATCCTTCCCGGATATATATACCACAATGGCCAAATCCGCAAGAGCCAGCACAAAGAAGGCCTCCAGGTCCAGAATACGCAATAACGTCTACGCTCCCGTAGAACAGGCCCGTTTGGAGAGGTTGTCCGCCAGACTCTTGGCTATCGCCCAGCCGTCAACTTCAAGAACCACTAGCGGAGGCGATCACATGGATGAGGATGGTAAATCTCCCTTGCCTACACATTCTTCTTCTTCTCCTTCTTGCTCTTCTCGCTCTTTCGGGCGAAGCAAACAATCCGATCGGTTTCGCTGCCGAAAATCGGTCGAAACGACGAAGAAGCACTGGAAGCTCCTTAAGCGAGTTATTCCCACTGCCGCTCTCGTCGATCCTCTGCATTCTGCCGTACACAACAGGTCGGCTAACAGTGTTGCTGCCGATATAGACCTAGCCGACGCTACAAACCGTCAAGAACAACATACCGAAGACCAGGCTTTTAAGGCTGCTCAACAAGGTAACTTGTTCTTTGATTTACCGCTACCTCTCTCGTTGGTTGATGAAGATTCCAGCGGCGATGAGTCAGAAGATGAGGCCTTCTACCGAGCCATCGGCCTCTTTGGTGATATCCAGGGCTTCGGCATGGATAACACACTGCGCGTCTGCCTATCGTGAGCCTTTGCCGTCATTTTACAATCCTTCATGATTTAATGACCATCTGCTTTACACGTTTTTCTATTTTGCATTGCTTGGGCAGGCACGACAGGGGGTTTTCTTTTTCAGGCTCTTCGTCCATCTGGGTCTTCATCTTAGCACTGGCGTTTTTGGATCTTTGAACAAAATGGGTGGCGTTTTATCTCTTTTTCCTTTCGGTCACCTGGCGTTACTCGATTCCCGAAGTCTCACCTATCCGCACAACATCATCATCGGACGCTCCCATTAGGAGCGTTTCACATCGAACCTTCCATCATCCTCACCATCACCATATACCCGTTTCTTCTTCTTCTTTTTTTCTCTTGTCGTCCGGGCCTATGAATGGCATTTTGCAGCCTTAGCCTTATTGTATCTCTCTTCCTCTTTACTATCATTATGGTGCCCGACATTTTGTCTCTTTCCTTTTCCTCTTGTTCCTTGTCACTTTTCTTCTTCTTTTTCGGGTTTTCTCAGTATCCTTACTACCCTTGCACGCAAAAACTGTACTTCTTTCCATCACCACCTTTGGACGGGGTTTTGAAGGAGTAATGGTCTGTGGCGCATTGGAGTGGATTGATCTTGGGAGGTTCAAATTTTCTTATTGATCTTGCAGCTGGAGCTACCTGACCGTACCCATTTGCTCTATCCAAACAAGAATTTGGTTACCTCACACGTTTTCTACACCCTCCAAAAACACTCGCCCGATGACAAAGCCGTTACTAACTCCTTGTTTCTCCGCCCTTTTCTTATATTTCCTTGTTGGTTTTAAAGATTCCGCTACTTCTACCAATATGGATGTCGATGCATCATCCACGAAGCCGAAATCCTCCTCGAGCAAAGTAACGAAAAGAAACCGAAAGTCAAGCGCCAAGTCGATGGTGTTCGCCACCCGCAAACACAGTACGAAAAAGGCCGGCAAGGGCGGTTCTAAAGGACGGAAATAGTTATTCACTAGAAGAAAAATAAAAATAAAAGCAATCGACAGATCAACACCGACTTAAGAAGGGGAGCTTCGAGCAGAAACCGAATTCCCTCTAACCCTACTACTACTACTACTACTACTATTCTCTATTGCTATTATTATTATATTATTCCCCCGATGTATACCACACCCCCGGATGGCTGTTCTCTTCTACCTCATGTTTTACTAGTAAAGCGATACCACTTCTTGAACAATTGTTTTTCTCCCTTTGAGCCGTTAAAGAGAAGGAAGGCACAAAATATCGGCATCATCCCCGTTTGATTTTTGTGTGGATTTTAATATCATTGACTGTATTTTATCCCAACGTGGCCGTTTATTTTTTGTTTGCATCAAATGTTCAACTAGACATGGGCTCTTTTTTTGTTCGGGATATCGATCAAGGGCGTTTCTTCTGCTTCTTTGTTTATCTGATTGATCATGAACAAAAAAATTCTCTTTTTAATCGTTTTTTTAATCATTTATCAGATGTATGTAAAACTGTACCTTTATCACCAGTCAGACCATATCGATTCACTATCAAAAGCCATTTATCTCATATCATTTCTTCAAGGAACCCCCAACTTTATAATGCATAATCCCATATCAAAGATTTTAAATCATAACTGTCAAGATACCCACTAGCTTCGTATCCGTTGTAAGAGCTACACCGTACCGGGAAGTACTTCATGCCAAAATCCCCTCGCATTGATTCGAGCCCTTTAGGCGATTAATGTGATATGCGGTGAAGATTGGAGGAGGTAGATGTAATGTAAGCCGATATGTTTCCCAAAACATCCGAACCAGGTTATGACAGGTTTTATCGAGCTGTATCTTAAATATATTGTAAGGATGGAGAGTTTGACAGCTCGAAGCTGGGTAGCTGGTAGGTATGTTCAACGACGAAACAGTTATATCAGATCAAGTACCTTTATATGTCCATTCCTCACGTCCAATCCCGATGTCGATGACCCCTAATTATTGCGAGCATGGTACCTGGAATGCCACGGTCCACGGGGACAGATGGTAGAAACCCGTAATTGATCACCATCTACGGGGATTTCTGGCTAAGCTTTTTTTTTTTTTTTCTTTCTCATCCCTTGTCTTCATTTTTGTATATCATAGATCTGGAGGAGGAGTTCACATTACGCAAGCCGCAACACACCGCCGTCACAGGCGAATTTCTTCGGATGTTGCGGTTTCAGATGTTCCCAGGGATGAGGGAACCCCCTGTCCGGCGTCAAGGGTGTTTGATAAAATATCAAAAAAACAAAATAAAAAGGGAACGACAAACTTCAAAAATCCACATATCCAGCATGGCTTCGTTGAGAAGAAAATATTTCCATTTCGGCTTGCTTCATCTGTCGAATTGTATCAGGGGAGGAAGAAAAAACCTTCTAGAAGGTTTTGGATTCTTTTTTCAAGACAAGGTCTCTTTGGGAGTTCATTATCTTCCCCAATCCAGGCCGGGGCTCAGGCCATACCGGCGCTCCTGGTAATATCTGCACGCTAGCTTCTTATTTCGATTCAAGAAGGTAAGTTACTTTGTATTTGCATATGTTGAGGAAAAGATGGGACGAATGGGAATCATTGGATGTTTAAACATTTAGGCATTATGAATTGTTCCGCATGAACGACATTTGCAGCTGCCCTTTTTTTTGCTCACTGTTTTTCTTCCTTCTGGTAAGGAAAAAAAATGATTCGAATCGATTCTGCCCTGCCGTTCTTTTTCCTTCCCGAAGTTGTCAATGGTTGAGAAATTGGGCAGGCCCTCACGTCACTTGCGGATGTAGGTCTAGAACCAGCGTTTAGTGTGAGGGAAGGCTAAGGGAACTTCGGGATCTCTTTTTGATTTTCTTGATTCTTGTGGCGGGAAAGAAAAATATTCGAGTCATTCTTTTTTATTTTATTTTTCTCGTCGGTTCGATGTAAGACCTAGCTTTTTAGCTCGGTGATAATTGTGGAGGTAGACTTTTGCTTGCTCCGTGCACGACGACTAGCCGAGTTATCAGAAGGAAAAAAAGAGGCGTGCATACATCTTGCATCCGTCGTTCGTCCGATGGTATACTTTAGCTGGTTAGTCTCGATAACATCATTCATCATCACCATCGTAACCATAATCAAGAAAAAAGAAGAAGAAGAGAAGAAACAAAAAACAAATACATCATGAGAGACATCAGGAAATCAAGGTTGGAATGTGGTCCTATGATGTTGTGCATACGTCGGATTAAGACGGAGTATCCTTCCTACCTTCCTTCCTTTCTCTCTCAAAGCTCCCCGGTGGTCGAGTAGATTGATAGTAATGGCAAAAAAAGTATTCGTTGGGTTGGTTCTTGTTGGCATAGCGGCAACTTTCCAACCGAACGGGCGACCCTTTTTCGCCCCTTCGAGGGGTCGTGCTCATGTGTACCCGACGAATGAGAGACGGGATATGAACCTGAGAACCTGATTACACAGACACTCTTCTCGGTTCCTTAATCTCTCTCTCTCCATATTCATCCCTCTCTTTCGCCCGTCCGCCCCTATGTTATTCATAGCCCGTACGGCTGACTGAACGCCCCTTCCTACTTTGCACTTCTCATAGGGTAGGCCAAGTTTTAGGCCCATATCATGTGGGAATTTGTTATATTGGTCAAGGCTATGTTGGAGTGAATTTGTTTGTTTGCTTTGGCTGCAGGCACGAACCGGGCACGGAAGCGAGGGTTGGATGGAAAAAATAGGTACACTCACTCCATAAGAGCTAGTGACAAAAATATCACCGTCGTATGAGTGTCCACCTGTAGACGACGACTGGGGGAAAAGTGCATGTAAGAGATGTTACTCCGTGATTACATTAGTAGCCGCTTAGAAATAACCAATATGTGTATTATGATCAATAATTCGAGTTAGTACCCACCTAAGCTGTAAGAAAAATAAGTTAATCGTCGACGGCCGACGTACTTCTTGTAACAGTTGACAGGACTTCTTGTTCAGCGTACAGATTCCACGACACACGTCCGTTTCATGAATTTCAGAGCCTGTCGCAAACAGGCCAGAGTATGACCCGTACTAGGACCGTCTTGAGCCTCTGAAGACCGGAACCCATTCCAGCATCGGGCAGCCTGTATGGGGATAAGGCTGGGGGCCTCATTAGTCGCACTTGGCAGGCGAGGGCAGGCAATTGAACCCCTGTCAGCGTCTTCGCCTGGTCCCCTGAACAGCCCTCTTGACTCGATTTTGACTCGGATTGGGCATTCTTTGCTTCTTTTTGACTAAGCCGGGCGGAGCAGTCTGACGTACATACCTGTGCCCGGTCATCCATTCATTCATTGGGCGCACCGTGGACGTACGCGGCGTCTGGTGGTGGTGGTACTTGGTGGTAATGTGGTAATGTGGTGTTAGTATGGTGGTAGTTGGTGGTTGATGGGGGGAGTTGACCTGCCCCACCGCGGTTGGATCGCAATTAATTCTAACCATCCATCCTTCCCTCCCAACATTTATTCCCCCCCATCGCCAGACTTCATCCACTTCCTCCTTCCACTCCCGTCGACCTCTACTCAATCAGATTCTCCCATCGGTTAATATAGTCTATCCTATCCCGTCCTTCCTGCCTCTTCACTTAAAACAAATCAAGATCAAGAACAAGAACAAGAACAAGAACGCCCCTTTGCATTGCTTAGCTGGCTTAGTCTACCAAAGGGATAATACTATCGTCCGGTACCGGTGGCACCAAAACAACCTCTCCCTCAGCTGCATCAGCCTCCCCGGATTAGCCCGTTTGTGCACCGTACACCCTCCTCACCTATCTCGATCAAGAACAACAGCAGGAACAGCAAGAAACACAGGAAGGGGTTGTGTGCTTTTTCCGACTTTGTCTTGATTGGGTTATGGAGAATTATATCCTGTTCTCCTGGCTGATACTCTTCTTCGCAACCTTTGTTGGTACGCTATAACTCCCTCCCATCCCCCCTGCTGGCCTATGATATAACTACCTGGCACTCCCCCCCCCTCAAGTACCTTCTTCATTACCTACTTTCCTCTACTACTTCATCATATACACTCAAGTATATCTACAATATATACTTACTAAACATTCTTATCTTCCTTTCCACCCTTAGGACTCTACTACTCCCGTCACTTCTGGGCTCCAACAATGGTTCGACTATTCCCTCTCCGTATCTACAACCGCCTACCTACCTCCTTCACTGAGGATATGGAAGCCGGCCTTACATCCGATACCTTCGATCTATCGCAGAACATCAGCGACAACGATACCCGCTCCGGTCTTGATCCCGCCAGCAAGCGAGAGATCCTCAAGTTGATGAAGACCAAGAAGATGAACTTCGACGAAGCAAGGACACAGTACTTGACCAACAAGATGGCGAAGCACGGTATCGGCCCAGACGGCAGGCCTCTGGATCCTCGAGCCGTCTTCTTCTCGTGATCGATATAAGGATCACATCTTGCGTCATTGGACCATCATCATCACTTCTTTCTCACCTGGTCACTACTTCGAGTCACACCCACACATTCCCGAAGTATACCAATTATCACCACAATACCAAACCATCCTTATTATATATTTTATATACCACATACGCCCCTACATTGACGTTCTCATTCCTACGATGCCTCCTTGCAACCACAAGACGCCATTCGCTCTTCGATAGACTGTGTCTACAACCATCTTCGATTTCCACTACCTCATTCTTCATCAATACATCCTTTTAACTCTCTATCCTTCGGGCATCACAAACAGTCATCAGCGGAACGGTGTTTTTTCCTTTTTCTCAGTCGTCTTTCACTATTCTTTTTGTTCTTTCAATATCATTACTTGGGGGCTTGTGCGCTTTTCTTGTTTACCCTTTTCTTGGGGACTTATCATTACTGGGGGTTTATTGGCGTTCTATCTGGTCTTTACTTTTCTTCTTCTTATTTAAATGTATATATAAACCGTTTATCTGGGTGGGACTTCTTTTCCTTGTTGGTCTTTCGGAGTCTCGTGTACAAAAAACTACTTTGTCTTTCCTTTTTTTCTCATTATTTTCTTTCTCAATGAATTCAAAAAACCAAGGGTTTCTAAGAGAGTGTCATTACTCTTGGAAGTCAAGATATTTTTCTTTTACTACATTTTTTCTCTATTAATTTCCTTATTCGTGGTTCATAATGTCGTCTCTCTTTTTTCAACCCCGTTTAGGTTTTAACGGTTTCTCATGTCGCTTGGGGCTTTGCGAGTGATACCATTACTCGCATTCGTTGTATCGTCGTTCCCAGGGCGATGCTCCGTGCCTCCGTGGGTACTTTATTTTTTTCCCTCTCTTCAAAGCATGTCATGTCACTTTTTTTTTTCGCTTGCGAAATAGCAAAGGCCGGAACCTCGGTTTTAGCCGGGGTGTGGCGATGTTCCATTTTTTTGTTTTATGGGAAATATGGGTTCCGAATTTACGGAGTATACAAATGTTAATGTTTATGGGGACCCGGGTTTATCAATCATCCTTTCCAATATAATTTTTTTTATTTAATGAAAATTCTCCGAGAAGTGTCATGGTGGTGAATTGTTTCTAAGTATAACTTAATTACTTTACCAATATCTGGGTAGAATAATTCCGGTACCTGAATATAGTCCGTCTGCTAATTGTCTGCCTGTCAAGATGTCAGCGAGTTCTCCTAACCCCGTTCGCCTTTTTTTCTCTCTCGTCTCCTGCTTTTGTGAATCGCGACTGTTTGAGGTTTTCCAGTCTCCCTTGCTCTTTTCCCTACACTCGTGTGCCGCACTGCTGTACGCTTCGCTGTCTCCTCCCTGCATTATCGAATGATCAAAGGGGGCACACCCCTTGGTTTCTTGTAATCGATAAAAAAGGGATTCATGTATATGTCAGGCGGTCTAGGCCTCTCCTCTGTTTGTTTGCTCTTACTTTTTTGTTCGCGGGTTATTGGCCGGTATGGTCATGGCGCATGAACCGGATTACCGTTTTATGCGGCGAGGAATGGTCACCTCGATTTCCTTTGTTTATTGAGGGGGGGTGTAAATCATGCGTATTGCTTAATTCATGCCGCCTCGCGTAAGCCGTTTTATGAAGTTGATGTCTCTCAATTCTAAAATCCTAAGTAGAATTTCGCTGTGTAGACTAGTACTGGGTACAGGAACACCGTAGGTAATCTTCGATCCGATCTGGTACCCCCACCGCGGTCGGCATAGATGTCTACACATCGATATCATGCGGAACGGGACAAAAACCACCAACAAGATCTTATGACCACCAAACCGATCACAAAATACATTCCAACCACGCAGAGCTGACGCCAAAGGAGGCGAGAACCAAAAAAACCACGCAACATTCTTCGGGACCTCTCGACCCGCTCTACAAAAAACTAAAACCAAAAAAATCTGAGTGACTTTACAAACCATTTATCCCGCTCGCGATATCGGTCTACCGGAAAATACGGCAGGAATGGATACACCCCCCTCAGCACCAGTAAAAAATCCCTGGGGGGTAACCGGTTATTCACATCATCCAACCTCGTCGTCAAAAGAAGCTCACGCCCGACCCCCCTGTCACGCCCGGCCCGGTGTCCAGTACTAGTTTCGACCGATACCCCAGACTCTACGCCCGTTGCGGTACCTCTAGTCAAAAGTTACGTCCAACATACCTAATAATGATATATATAACTCCAAGTTACTTCGTAGGTCTCAGTTAATCAGTGTATTTAAAGATACCTAAAGAAACATCACTAACCCTTCCCGGCGACCCCAAAATAACAAACCCCAGGTTAACATACACATGTTAACCAGGAAAGTAACGATAAAAAGAGGATATACTATCTTTATCGATCTACTACCCATGACTACGTCATTCCGCCCCCATCCTATTAACCTAGCCTAGCTTAGCTCAAGATAAGTTGCCTTTGAATATCATCTCATTAATTAAAATTTACAAGTCCCTATATTTCAATAAATAAAATAGTTAAAAACTCCCCATAAGGAAAAAGATAACGCCCACGCATGATCAAAAAAGAGTATCAAAGTATCAAGAAGCGCAGTGATGTGATGTGATGTGATGAGAGAGAAAAAGAAGAGAAAGTAAAACCTTTTTGCAAATGGTTCTTTCCGTATATGTATTCCAAAATCGGACTAGTGCTTTCAAGTAGTATCTGTGATGTGAAAGAAAGAAAGAGGTAAAAATATGTACGGTATGAAGAAGTGGACTAGTAGAATCGGGGATCTAAAGGTATCCCAGGAAAAAAAGGTTGAGAAGAAAGGCAAAAGCAGAGAAAAAAACAGAAGAACCGCCCCAGGAAAAGTAATAAAAGGAAAGGAAAAAAGAAAAGTGAAAAAAGAGGCTGGATGCAAAAAGGAAAGGAAAATCGAAACGCAATGCAATTAGAAACCGAAGTAGAAAGAAAAACACCAACGCCGGTTTTTTGATGTTATGATGATAGTGACGATGCTGCAGAAAGAAGAAAGAAGAAGATATGTTCCAAAAATAACCCCATTAAGATTCGTAGCACAATGAAGACGTAAAAGAAAGAGCAGCACTTGCGTGCTGGTGAATGGAATGGAAGCACGTGGCGTGCGACACAGGCTGTTGGTCACGTGGATATAGCCACGATTGGATCGATTGACTGTCGATACTGGTTGGTAGATAAATGTAAAAGTGGGGCGAAAGTCAAAGAAAAACACAATTCGCTAAAAAAACGAAAGCAAAGATAGAAATATGCAGGGAGGGTATTGGGATTTCGTTCGAACAAAAAGGGAAAAGCGGAGGTGGTACCAGGTGGCAGGATTGGTACGAGGTTGGAATGATTGTTGGAGGGGATTGTTGGATGGTGTGGTTGGGAGGGCGCTTATTGATCCGAAGCGCAATGGAGGAAATGAACATCTCACATAGCGATTGCGATTCCGTTAAGGGCGGCTGGTGTCGGGGTATCCATTCGCGAGTCCATGTCGTCGTGGCCGCCGGCTCGGTTTCTCGCAAAGATCTTTCGTAGGTGATCTTCCTGCTCATCCCAGCGAGCTGAGACGTGCTTGATGGCGGTGTCGACCTGGTCTTCGGTCAGACTCAACCCTTTGTCCGAGTCGTGTGAGCTTCGGCCTGTGAGACTTCGCAAAGAGCGGACACTAGTACTGCGGCGTCTATCCATATTGGAGAAACCTGCGAGAACCGAGAGCCTGCTGGATGGTGGCTCTGGCACTTCAACTATTTTGCTTAGGTCGTTGCGGAGCTTGTCTAGCTGGTCCTTCCTGTCCCGATCCATCCCCGGTAGCCCAAGAATGGAGTTGTTTTCGTTACAGGATGACGCTAATGCGGTATACCCCTGAAGATTGATACTGTTATTGCCGCAGTGCACTTCTTGCAGTGAGGTGTTTGCCTCGAGCATTTTGGCGATGACCATGGCTCCCTGTGGACCAAGACGTTGTTCTATCCAAGCATTGTAAGCATCACTATCGACAGGAAAAAATTAGCTATATGGAGGAAACCTACGTTCAACTTTCAAAACCTTCAATGTTTTGTTGTGTGACAATGTATCGAAGGTTTTGTTTAGCCGAGCACCAAGTCGCCCATCTTCGATACGCCCATATCCACCCGAGATATCGAGAACTTTCAGCGTCTCGTTCTTCGCGAAGAGCTCGCTAAAAGCATTGATGGTGTCGTTGTTGGCATCGGTTGGGAGATAGACACGGGAAAGGTCAAGATATTCGATAGTCTTGTTGACAGTAATGGCTTTGATTAGCTTTCGGAACATCTCTTCGTCGGGGTAGTCGACATTGCTGATTGTCAGGTATCTCGGAGACAGGCCCTTCTTGATCGCGTCGACCAGTTTATTGTGATCGGGTGTAATCTGGAGGCGATTGACGAAGAGGTGGAGGTTGCGGACTTTGCCGTCTTCCCGAGCCAGACATCCTAACAGCACAGCTAGATCGCCTGCTTTGAGACCGCAATCATTAAGATTCAGTCTAGTGAGGCATTCTGAAGCTGGGCTGGCAAGGTAGGCTGAAAGAGCATCTACAGTAGCTCCATTTATTGGTGTCCCGCTGAGGTCGAGCTCCTGGAGCCGCCATTTAATCAAAATCTCCTCTGGAATCAAGGCGTGCTCCTCCTTCGCCGGCCGAGAGAGAAATGTGTTCACCGATAGCGAGGATTCGGCTCTGAAGCTTCCCGCCTTATAGCCGCCGCTTATCGTCGACTCGGGAGTTCTAGGCAGTGGTATCTGAAGGGATATCGATCGGTTGAACGAAGGTCGGATCGGAGATGTATTTTTTGGGTAGCTGCTGTGGTCGCTGCCGACTGCAAGCTTCAAGTTGGCTAGCCTAAGGCATCGCATGCTGGGAAAAGCTTGGAGTAGTTCGCATAGGGGGTTCAGGCTCGACGTATTTAGCCGACCTGGATTTCCCCCGATATCTAAACCCTCTAGGGTCTTAACCTGGGCTACCAGCGATTCCAAAATCAAACAAATTGATCGCTCGCTCAACCCGCATCTAGCAATCTCCAACCCCCTAATGTGGCAGGTCTTATCTACGGCAGCATCCACAATCCAGGCAATGTCAGCTTGGTCGAGTGCAAGTCCGGAGAAAATGATCCAGTCCACATTTGTCAATCCCTTTTTGCACAATGGCAAGACCGCCTCCACAATTTCGCACCCTGTTTCGACTTCGTCGTGATCATCGTCCTCGGTTTGGGCTCTAGGAGGGTCCAAACAACCAGTAAAGTCGAGTCGGCGCAATCGTGCGCTACATGCGGCGATCGCTCTTAGTTCAAGAACGAGGAGTGATCGTTTTTGGCCCCTGGTATTGAGTTTCCGTCCGGATCGTGTTCTATACGGTTCCATATCGCTACCATAGCTATCAAAGGCCCCTTTCAATGGCTGGAGACTGACACCGGAGAATGATATCGATCCGAATGACTCGTTCCATCTTAGAGACCTCATGACTGCGAGAAGTTCTGGAACTGAGTACTTCATCCTTCTTGGGTGGTTTGGTGGCATAAGCTGGAATTTCGGGCCATCCTCGGTATTAGGAATTATTGTATAATTAATAATGTTGATGTCGACTTCGTATGATGCGCCTATACAATAATATTAGCCAACAGGATTTATAGAATCTTACTTTGAAGACCATGCGCTTACAGTAGGCTGCCAGGGTTCTAGAGAAGCACAGATAGCCCTCATCATAGTCGATATCAGGGAAAGGTTGGTCGAGGAGTTTCTCGGGGATATTCAGGGTGAATGAAGGCTCTGACCACTGGGGCCGAAGAAAATCGGCGGCATGCCTGACCGTCTGGATGATTTGGGCAGCACAGGAAGAAGCCAAATGGACGGTCTGGTATGGTTTGCAGGGGGACCGGAACTTGAGCGTAAAGGAGTCGTCCGTTTCCGAATTCATATTCAGAGCACATAAAGTCAAGATGCCGAACGTGGTAACCATTCCAGGAGAATTTAGGGAAGAAGAGCTTTTTTGGTTTCCCGCTTTCGGTATCGGGAGCAGGTGGATCTTGTGGATCCCGACAGCCAAATAACATATTGTTGTTGCATTCTTTTGAATGTCTTCAGAAGAACCCAAAACCCTGCCCTGGCTACGATCAGACTTTCGGTGAACGACCCGGAAGATCATGACATTGTCGGGAGAATAGTCGTGCTCGTCCCTAAGTCTCTTCGAAACATATTCCACGACCTTTCCAGCAAACGGGAGTGTTGTATACGTTGGAAGTCGCACCGTCCTGCACAAAGCTCGCAACCATTGGTCAACTTCTGATTGATTTGATAGCTGCAACACAGTCGAGGTGGCGGTTCCAGTGATTTCGTCGAGATGGTCGACCTGAATAAAGTACTTGTCGGTCTCATGGACGGCAACAATTTGGTTCAGGTGGATAATAATTTGATCCTGTTGAACCTCACCGGTACTAGGCGCAAAAGAGGTACTTCGGTTACCTGCGACACGGAAGCTCAGATTCAACCTGCCACTTCCCGTCAGCTTCCTTTCTTCTACAACAAATGGATACATTCTTTTTTTTCGCCATAAACTTACTGCGGAAACACTTCTACCGCCTTTCCCTGATTCCTAAATCTGAGCAAGTGAGTGTCCGTCAAAACCAGATATTCCCGTTTGCTGCTAAATCTTCTCATGAAATTATTCGCTGATACCACCTCACCAGCAAATACAATTGTCGATGTGCGAGCATTCTTCGTTAAGAAATCGGGTTCGTCAAATAGTGACGACGCTGCAGTAGAGGTCGAAACCGTCGATGTCCCCGGCGACGAAGGTTCATATGATCTCGGAGTGGTTGCCAATGAGATAGGACGTGTCGTCACCTTTGGACGAGGCGGAAGAGGCCGATTCAGATCTATTGGAGCGGACGGTTTGCCTTCTTGAAAGGTTTGAGCACGAATTATAGTCCCAGTCCCAACAGCACCACTCTGGTAAGATATCGGCCTTTGCTTGGTGATGAGTTTAGTTGTGTATTGGGCGGCAGGCTTTGGATTCGATGGTTTGGAGAATATCGCGAACGATTTCCGTCGAGAGGCCGGATCGAATGGCTGCATTGTGGCAGTTGCCATGTTGGATAGAGGAAGGATAAGAAAACAAGATCAAAATAACTTTTCTGTTTGTTTGGAGGACAAAGAGTACAGCTGGTATCTTTGTTAGACGATTGAACAGGCCTGCGAGGCCTATCGTCCGAGCTTTTGGTATATTGGAAATAGCAATTGTCGTGAAGGATATGAGGCGGAATCAAAGAACCGCTGCGGGAACTGTCACTGGGATTGCTGGCAGTTGGTCGCTTTTGGCATGGGGGGCAGAGGGAACAGAAGTTACAGGTATGCAATCATAACAATCATGAAAGGATGAAGTCGAAGCTGATGATCATATGATGATGATGCCGGTAATATGGTGGAGAAGTTCTACAGGCCCAGGAAAGACGAAACAAAAACGAAAGACAAATGCAAGAAAGCCAGAGCCAGACGGTTTACTGCCAGAGAAGAAGAAGAATATGATGATAGTGATGAAGTTTCAGGATCGATTAATTGACGATGGTTTATGGTGAAACGGATAGCGGAGAGGTTGTTTGAGGTTGATGTTTAGGCAGTAAGTTGGCTTAATCAATTTCGATATCAGAGGAGACTGGGTTTAGGTAAGTTGAGGTAAGTTGTTGGATGTTGTTGTTGGTGAGGTTCTGGTTATATGAATTGGGGGGTTCGAAAGTGTTGTGTTTTGGATGGATGAATCGATGACGAAGGAAATGACCAGGGCTGTTTATCCGCCACGCAAAAAATAGAAACTGGCAGGTAAAACTACTCTCGACGGCCCTCAGTTCGCGGTAAGCT
This sequence comes from Arthrobotrys musiformis, assembly GCA_036971715.1. Classification (NCBI taxonomy): domain Eukaryota; kingdom Fungi; phylum Ascomycota; class Orbiliomycetes; order Orbiliales; family Orbiliaceae; genus Arthrobotrys; species Arthrobotrys musiformis. The sequence goes on along the minus strand of JAVHJL010000003.1, from coordinate 1,283,893 downwards.
AGCAGCTGGCGCTGGGCTTGAATATGTAGGTGTGGTACTGGTACGGCCTCCCCAAGGATGTGTGTGTGTGTGTATGTATGTGTGTAGGCACTGCAGTAGTCTCGAATCGGGTCGACGGCAAGCAGGAATTCGAGGTATCCTGTATGTACGTATATGCAATGTATGAATGAAGCTATCTCCAATCCGGAAAGGGGCCCCAATCGCAATTGCAACTATGTACTGGCGAACAAAAAAAAAAAAAAAAAAAAAAAAAAAGAGTTCGAGATCGATTAGATCAGAAAGAATAGAAAAGGTCAAAGACGGGTTCCCGGGTTCTCGTCTGAAAGAAAGAAAAGAAGGATAAATTGTAGAATTCAAAACAACCAGCAGTTAATTGTGGATGCAATCTCTCCTTGTCCCTCGCTCTCTGTGACTGAACTGACTCTCGCTTCCTCTCTGCTTGTTTCTCTTGTCGAAGACGTATGTTTGAGGGGCAAAAACCGCCTCTTTCGTTATTTGAAATTAGGCCAGTGCAGCGCGCAGTGCAGCGGGCCTTGTCGTGTCTCTGAACGAACAACCACTCTTAACCAGCTTAACTCCAGGTCGTCGCTTACAAGCAGGTTAATGTGCAGCTGAACCCACCTGCACACTCTTGTCCCTGTAAATTGCACTTGCACCTGCACTCGCACTTGCTTGCACAATTTAATCCCGTCTGTTGCTGTGTCTGTCACGTCTGTCTGTCTGTCGGTTCGTCTGTTTTGTCGACTAGCCAGGGAAGAAGAATTCAAGGGAAGAGAAAATTTTTAATTGAGCCTGAGCTCGGTCGAAAATCCGTTGATGCGATGGGGAATAGCAAAAACAACAGAACCGGCCAAAAGAATAACAAAAAGAAGAAGGAGAAGAGGTTACAGCTGCAGCAGATACGGAGCAGATATGTGGTCTGTGATGAAAAGAGAAACGAGTAATGACCCGAACTCCGCAATTCCGGAAATCTTACACCAATCCGTCAGTGAGGGGAGAGAAATATAGCTGAGAGTGTAATCAATCGAATCGCAATTTTAAATTTTTTTGATCCGATGCGATGATGCCGTTCTTCTGGTATTTGACGATTCGATTTCGATCCCACTCTTTCTCCCTCTCTCGTCTGTTCGTATTTGGCCCTGAACCCTGTCTTGTCCCGCCCCTCAAGGTATACTTCCAGGGTTTGGTAGTAGGAACTATGTAATGGAAAGAAAAGAAACAAAAGAAGAGCTCGAAGTTCCCCCAAAACGTGGGAGAATTCTCTATATAAAAATAAAAATAATAAAATAGAATAATAAAATAAAGAAACCTTTTTTATACTCCGTACCGGAAAGTCGAATAAAGAAAAAGAAGAGGGCCGGGTTGGCGAAATCCCACTCTTTTCTACGGACCCTATTGAATTTCTCTGCGTCTCTGTCTCGCGACTGACGTTACGTTTATTTACCTTACTTCTTTAAATCAATCAACAGAAAGAACAACAATGCTCTGATCGGTCAATCCAAGCTAGCAAGTTAGTGTCGGCACTCTGCGGCGTTCCTTCTCTGCGAGATTTCGGGGTGATTAAGGTTTCACTGCCTCAACTTCACTTCAGTGCGACCTCAGAATGGCTGTCCACAATGCAATGAACACACCCACTTTCTTCCTTTCTTTTGTTTTTTTAAGATGTGCCCTTTCGCTGTGGGTCTAGTCCTGCTAGTGCGCCTTCTTCTCTTTCGGGGCCTGATGCGGCTGGAAAAAGGGAAGGAAAAATAAAAAATAAAAATGGTTGAAATGGCGCTCACAAAATGTTGGTGTCTTGACTCTTGATGTGTGTGTCCGTATATGTACTGTGTATGTGGGGGCCGGGTCAAGCTGGGAACAATGTGCGCCTCCTCTGCTCACCATTGGCAGGAGATGTAACTCGACTGGGGCATTAGACGATGCATGCAAGGCATATGAAAACCTGCACCCCGGTCGACCATCAATGTCGGTCAAAAATTTTGTTATTCCTTTCGTTTGTGGCCGCTTGCGAAATGTTATGATCTTCTTTCTCAATCCGGCGGTACAGAGGGAAAAGTCTTCAAACGTTCAGCTCCGTCGGTAGTATGTAGAGTACCGGAGCTAGAGCGATTGAGTATTTAGCGTCGGCTGGATGATAAAATGTTCCAGGTGCAATACACCGTTGTGCCGTCGCTGTCGCATATATTTTGGGATAAAAGTCTCTCAAGAGGAAAAAAACTTCTTTGTTCACTATACTCAAATCAGGCACGGTTCATCATCCATCAGAAATCATGCGTCGGCTTGATACAATCTGACATCTACAAAACGTGTGTGGAAATAAAATCAGGGACTTCGTCGATGGGTCAAAACATACCTCGTCTGATGTAGCCGGTAACGTTCACCCAGCTCAGCTTTCCGGGACGTGCACTCTTGATAACACTCCTGCGAAACTCTATGGCGCAAGTGAAAGGGTCTGATTGGGGGGGCTCCTCCACAGATAAAAAGGGTCATCAGATCGTGGGATTACTTTTTCCTTTTGTATGTGGTTTCAAAGACGAGGTTCAAGCTCGCACGTCATCGTTTCAAGTTTAATTGAATCCGCGCTCAATTATCCCGATCCTTAACCGATTATAGAGGGGCATTGCGGGCCCTCGTAATCTGGAACTTAGGAAGTAATCTATCTAAGTTCTGAGCTATCCGGTTCCGAATGACGGCTAAGAAAAATGGATCTATCAGATGATAAACAGCAAGAATTCAGTTCCGATTATAAACCTTCGAGATCTTAGTTAATAGTTCGATTTCTTTTTTTGGTTTTAAATTTTCCTTTGGTGGTGAGGTTGAGTGTGCCTCGTCTCGTACGTATGTCAACCTGCCAACACCGTGGCACACGCCTAACGAGCCGAACACGACATTGAATTGGATCCAAAGATGCACAAGAAACCACCACCCCCAGATTGCATTGAGTGAAAAACATATCCTCAAAACGGCCGGCGATGGGCCTCAGAAAAACCTGATCTGCCCATGTCACCTTTTCGAGCCTCCCAACTCCTTTGTAAACGTCTCAAATCTTCACAGGCAGCCAGCGAGAATTTTTCTCGACCCGAGATCATGTCATATCATGTCATGTTCGAACATCCCCCAACTTGTTGATAGAACAACCATAAGCCTGAATCGTCATAGTGTATTCCACTTGTTTCGAGTGGACTTACCGGAGAAGGACAGGAACTGTTCAAACGGGGTCCCCATTCTCCAATCCCGAACCTTAAAAGACACCAAAGAATAGTCCAAGAAAACGGTTCACGCTGCAGAATGCGAACATGCAAGCCGACCCAGACTACTTCTCGGTGCCGTGTCAAGCGCAAGCCACGGCGAACCCGCTTAACCGAATGGAAGCAAGACTGGTGAACTACAACGAAGAAGTCACATAACAGCTGTCGTAAGTATATCGGGTCTAGCATTGACGTTTTGTAGATCTTGTGAATCTTGGATATCGCGCGCTGGCAATCCCCGCCGTACTCGGAAAAAAGAGCAACCAGGGGACCTTGTTCCACCATGATCATCAGAAACTCCAACCGCTTTCATGTCACTTTCAAAACAGTCAGTCATGTGTAAATAATCATAAACAAAAAACCGTCTCGATAATCCATTCTGCATGATCCTAGCTAGGAACTTCCATCCTTTCACAAGCCTTAAAGCTTCTACAGAGCCTTTAGACACCCCGAAGTAATAAAAATAATTCTTGACCTTCAAATGCGGTCGCTCCAACTATCCGTACATCGACGTCACCATTCCAACATTCCAATCACGCTTGTTGGGGGAGGCTGGTCCAGACAGGGACATGGGCCTTATTCAGTGCAATCACCGATCTAATCGAACCATGGCCGAAAAAAGCTCCTCGGATTTTCCGTCCAGCCCCGGTCATACAACTTCCCACAATGTGACGGAATGGCAGTCATCCGAGAGACATCATAGAAAATTTGATAATATAATGTGGGGACTTATCATTGTTGATAATGTCAATGATATGATATGATATGATCGGTATGGTATTCTTAGCCAAGCTTAGCCCGCCAGATTCAACCCCCTCAGTTTTTGTTCCTGATCAATTCTCGCTCCCAAGAACAAAATAGTAACGATCCTTTTGGTGAATTCTAGTCGGTCAGCTAAGCTTAATTACTAGGAGCTATAATGTTAATTATATTATGACTGCATGCAGCTTCTCCTTAACCTCCATCACCGGATATAGATATCGCCCAATCACAATACAACCCGAAACATAAGTAAATTCTCCCCTTCGGACCTTTTTTGTCATGTCTCTCTAATCCCTCACTGAATCACACCTTCACAAAAAATTTCCTGACGCCGTGCTGAGTTCCTCTCCCAGGGATCTAGCAAGCAATATACATGTAGCGTGTGTATGTGTACAAGTGCACATACTTTTCTCACCACAAAAGCACACCACTTTTTTGCATTCTTCCCTTCGACCCTTCCCCACAGAATGCAAACAACAGGCATCAGACGTGATTCGACTGACAAAAAAAAACACCACGCCTGCATGAAAAGCCCATGCACGCGCGCCTAAAGAAACAACAACAAAAACAACGCAAAAATAGTGACAAGGGGTGCGCACGTTGTTTCGTGTTACCCGAAAAAAGAGGTCCAAAGTGGTACTTTACCCTAAACTCTATGGAATCGTCAGCTGTGCCAACGAAACAGACAGATGTCATGTACATGTACCTGTACGCACTTGTACATGTCAACCTATCCTGCCACCTCAAATTATCTAGCTTCTAAAATAGTCTAAGCCTTACACATCTCGATCTCCGGAGCTAAAGACCCCGATCGAGAGCTGCTGCAACGAACATCAGAACCAAAAAAAAAAAAAAATTGGACCTATAAGTTACCGTTATTGATACTATTGACGTGTCCGTGGCTTGAGAATTTTATGCTAGCGATGCAAAGTGAAGGCAAGATATTGGGTGATTTACAGGGTCCTTTGCGTTTCTAACTTCCGCTTTTTTTTTACTTTTTCCTTCTCCACAAAAGAGATCGATCTCGCATTCAGCTCCCAAATATTGATTGTTGACATGGAAGGCCTCATCGCTACTAGAGCCAATGACTTCTCTGCAGGAACAAATGTACAAGGGTATTCGCTGAAGATTTAAGAAGGTTTATAGATTAAAAAGTTGGGAAAATATTCAGCTAGTCCCAATACCAATAACTTAAGCGAGTTCAAATAGGGACGGTTTATGTGCACGGATATGCAGGCGGTCTATATGCTCTAGATCTATTTATCGTACCTCCCAGTCTTCTAAATATTTACAATGAGACAGAAAAGTATTCTGCTTTATAATACAAGGTCTATTTACAGATATTATACAATCCACACCATCCCGAACCAAACTAGCCGATGACAAGGCCGGTCCCGAATCTCTGTCCAACCCGGTCAGTTTTTTTTACCAGGTTTAGCCCTAAGACCTTCTCCTATACACCACTATATCGCTTTCCTCGTCTTCCCTTTTCTGTTGAGCCGCATACTTCTCACCCTGTCGTGAAAGTTTCTTCAAATGCTGCATGAATGTGCTCTTCCAGCCAGCATCAAATTCTATACCTTCCTTCTTCCGCTTTTTGATTTGCGAGAGAGTCTTGAGGGCCGATTTTTTGTCCATGTCCAAGAAGGCATAATTGATAGACCAAACGTCCTTGTCAGTTAGATTCGTTGGGCGGTCGACCTTGTTGCCGTTGACGCTGCTCTGAGCGACGAGCACCTGAACGAATGGACCGTCATTTGTTTCTGAGGTTGTCGCAGTTTCGTCAGTCGTAGAGTCTTCATTTACTTCTTCCGTAGTCGGGTCCTCGGTACTTTCTACGGGTTCTTCCGCTACATCTTCCGATGTACTCTCCAATCCATCTTCCGTTGCGGCCTCGGCTGTGTCCTCCGGTGTATCTTCTACCATATCCTTCGTCGTATCTTCCGCTGTGACTTCGGCCGTATCTTTAACTGCATCTTCCGCTGCAACCTCGAGAGTTGCATCCGTAGAATCCTCTGTTTTAGGTGCGGCCAGGTATTCCCAGCCTGATTTACCCTCTGCAAGAAGCTTTGCGTCACGTTCTGGATCTATCAGCTTTTCACCATCTACAGTCACTGATTCGAGCATTTCTGTGCTCTCCTGAAGTGCCGAAATGGTGTTTTCTGCCTTTTCTTGATCCTCGTCGATTATTTCCTCTGCAGCAGCTTCGGTTGGGTTTTGTTCCGGAGCACATTCTTCCATCTCTTGTCTCTCTGCTTCATCCATAGGATCATTCCGTCGCGATCCCATGCCATCGACCTTGGGAGGGTTGGAGGATTTTCTTATTTGTTCCAGAACAACGTTCAAATCCGCCGATTTCTCTTGAGAAGCAATGATTTCTTCTTCGGTGACAGGTTCTGCGGCGAAATAGAGGAATGGCATAGCAGACTCTCTCGTCTCGAACCATAATCGAAGGGACTTGTAACTATCAGCACACACTGCAACCGTGATATTGTAGTAAATGATTAGATAAACTATACCTGTTCAGGATACTTCTTCGTAGCTCTATCCAAAGCCTCGTTCAGCAGTTTCAAACTCAGTTTGAATTCTTGGTCTCCTATCTCCGGGCATCCGTGTAACGCCTCATCCATCTCATCGATGCTGATATACTGGAATCCAAAGATTCGCTTCGTATTGTGGTACGCCACGAAACAGCCGTCCATGCGTCCCATCCTCACTTGTAAAGAATATTTCATAAAAGCTGATCGGATGAGGTCGTAGTACTCACGTTCGAAGGATTCGAACTGTCCGTCAGCCGTTTTGATCTGGTAACCCCATCCGGCCGCTGGCTCAGCCGCGTTCATTCGGATACTGATTACGCCCCTTGTTTTCAAATCGAAGACGCCTGTACCCGGTAGCCTATCGTCATGTGCGTCCAACTGTGATCTGAACAATAGATCGCCAAAACCGGTATAATGGTATCTTTCCCGTGCATTTTTCACTTCCTCTGGGATCTCATGTGAAGTCGATTTGTGGTATTTTTGGAAAACTTCAGGTGGGAGTGTCAACATCTTCTCCATCGAGCGTCCCAAGAATAGTAATATTGTCTCCATGCTGTCGACTTCCTTGTCTTGATCTATGGCGTAGATTCCGTCCTTCCATCGAAGAATTACAGAGGTGGGTAATCGCGAGAGTCTTGTAAAGTTATCGCTTTCAGTTACGAACCCCTTTGAAAGCATTTTGGTGTTGATAGGCCGCCACCGCGAGATGAGATAGTGAATATGCGATAGAATCGAGGTCATACTGGACGTTGAGCCGACGTATTTCTTTTTAGATTCTCTGGCAAGGTCGATGAGCGTCGTATCCTTAGACGAAGTAATGTAGTCGCCAAGTGCATCGAAGTCGAATTCGTCAACAGGCATGATGGTATCGAGGTAAGGGTCGAAATTGTAGACTCGCGACCTCGGATCTCGAAGGAATGTCACACCTGGGCTGTTTTGTTGTGCGAAAACCATATTGTTAGCGATATATCGTCATGTTTCGTGTATCATACTCTGCGATTGACATACTTAAACAAGACACGATCTAACCCATGGCTCAGGGGTCGGAGCTCAACGTTTTGTTCAAGATCGATTGCTAGAATAAAGTTAGATGGTTTTGATATTCGGGGTGTAATCGTCGACGCATTATGTTACATACGTTCGAGTTCGAAATCTTTTGCGCTAATTGTGGTGGCATCGACTTCCAGCTTTTTTTCTCTTGCACTTTTCCGTGGCTTTTTCTCTTTCGTTTCAGTTCCTTCCGATTCTTTTTGCTCTTGGTTTTCCAATGCTTCCTGCCCCTGGTTTTGCGATGCCTCCCCGCTAGCGCTCGTTTTTATATTTTCTTTCTCCTTTTGTGCCTCTTCTAGCGGTTCAATTGTCTTTACTAACGGGTAATACAGTGCGTCATTTCTGGCTCTTTGTCGCGATGCCTCTATCCACGATTTTGCCTCTGTCGTCTCCACTTTCATCTTTTCCATTGTTTCCTTCATGGCAGCGTGCATTAACATTAGGCGGTCGCTAGTAATAGCCATTCTCCCCACTGACGGCCATGTGGGGGGTGTTAATGTGAATAAGTTTGCAACTTCGTGTATCTCCTTTGCCCGCTTCAATTGCCTCTCTTCTCTACCCATTATCACTTCGGCGGTTTTAGGGCCCTTCTTTCCCACCGCCTTAGTCTTCTTTTTACCTTCAGCATCACTCCTCAACTTTGATGCCACTCTTCGTCTTGCATCGATAAACTCCTCTAGCTTTTCGACGAACTTAATGTGCTCCTTCCGCTTTTTTTCGAGAACCTTCTTCCTATCTTCTTCCGACATTGTATCATCCATAGGCAGAGCCCCCCTTTTCCGCGTGCCCACCGCTTTGAACTGGACTTCTCTTCGGGCTGGGAAGGATGTCTCCTCAAGCTTCGAGGACAGAAGAGCCGCAGACTGGTGGATTTGGCAGGTGCGACAGATCCATGGGGATCGTTGGTTCGTGAGGGGCCGCAAGCCGGCCCTGGCTAAGGAACCTTTCATCCTCAACATCGTCCTTGGGTAGGCTACCGCTTGCCCGAGGAGGCGAGGGCTTTGAACGCGCCTATCTGGGCTGTTGGCTCTACTTTAGAGGGCGACAGGAAAGAAATATATCTTTTTTCTAACTAAGTAGTTGATGCTAGAATTGCAGTTGCGACAATTGAGATACCTTGAAATAAACCTTGATATTAGCGCTTTCTGCCGAGAGTATGGCTTAAGAACTGCAAGATGCTAACTTACCACCACAAAAACAGGTGGTATCGACTATATTTACAATGCTGCCTGGTGGTGATACCGATGCATAACTGATGTTCCGAAGCTCAAAAAACAATCCCTGGAGCCTCTTTCTGTACTTTGTTGCATGTCCAAAAGAAGAGCCTGCAAGAATTTTTTCGTTTGGCCGAAAATCTCGGGTAAGTTTCCCGATCGGGACTGGAAATCACGGCTTTGTTTGAGGCTTGGCATCCTGTTGTCTCTGGATGTGTTGATGTGTTGAATCGTCTCAAGATATCACATTCGGTCAATTGCAACTCCGACGTTTGGAGTCAACTGCAAAGTTCCTGTGGCTCAGATCCGGGAATACCATACGTTTGGTTCAGGAATTATAAATCTACCCAGCTCGCCTTTTTTTCCTCACATTTCTGTTCTGATTGGCGAAGGTGCATAATATCAGTTTCGAAAAGTCATATCTTGGGAATATGCGATCCCCGCACTTGGATGATACGCATATGCAACTTCCTCTTCATAAGCCGCCCCAGATTCTGCTCGAGACCTCAAAGCGGCTTACAAACTACCTAATATCTTACTTAAAATAATATGATATACACCTGGCCAATTCATCTAAAAAGCAGGGTAGTTTCTCGTTCAGTATCGCTATAACCCATGGCACCGGCAGGCTGAAAATTGACAGCCAAGTCAGCCCTTATACGCCGACTGGCCTGGCCGGTGCAGGTAAAGGTATGGGCTCCACTTTCTCTCGTATTCTTGCCAGAACAAAATCCACAGAGCCAGAACAGAAAAAAAAAGTTATCATTTCACGTTATTGTATTGCTAACCGGCACAAAGGCTTCGTTTTCGCTAAAGCCAATGGCTGCCCTGGGAGGCATACTGGTGTGGGAGATTCGATCCCCTAGGTGCATATCTACGTATGTCTATCTATATATCATAAAAAGGTTGAGGAAAAAGAAAATGGAGCTACTCGAATTCCTTGCTATGTGGTAGGTGCACGGCCTGTGGTCTGCCTTTTTGCTTTCCCCATCAGATGCACCTTGTCGAGAGCTCATGCGGGTTATAATGATACGATCTAGAGATCATGAGGTATCGAGAATTAATTACTAGCTACCAGGAGGACCCGAAGTGGATACAAACCCCTAGGTACTAGATGGAGCTCATGTTTCGGCCGGAGAATATTGTCTCTCGGACAGTTAGCTTTCCCACTGGCCCGAACTAGCGGGAGTATAAAACGGTTCCTGACTCTTGTGAAAGTCATCTCGCGATCTCGAAGGATGGATCAGACACGGTGGAGAATATATATAATTCAGCCAGTGGAAGACGAGTCAAGTCATTGTCGGGTGGAAGAGGGAAGAGCCTTGTTCGCGCGCACGAGATATGCCACACCCCTCAGTCTTCGCTATGGGACGGCTCCACAAATTACTCGACACGTGCATGCGGTGTGGGTTTTTAGCTATTTTGCCGTTAAATTGTGGTTGTGAATTAGATGGCTTTCCCAAGTCATCGAAGGCTAAATAGCTATGGCGCTGCCCGGAACCGTATATTTACCGGCGGTATTCCTAACTCAATTCATGGCCTTTTGGTCTACCTGATACAGACTCATGTATGTCCTTACATACATACATAAAGCCTCCTAAAATGCCCCTTGCCCCCACTTTTAAAATTTCGCGGGCCTGCGTGCAGTCTCCATACATATACATACACACATACCTCACACATGCTTAGTGATCGCGAGAAATTTTTACCCGCCGTAGTGTTGTAGTTATCTGTGCTGTGATACAAACTAGAAAAATTTTTTGTTGAAAATCTGATTGGAAAGTTCTTCCAGAAATATTCCGTGATACAGCAGGAACCGTACATTTGCCACCGAGCGGCGAACGCGAAATCTGCTTAGTTTGCTTCATAATCTGCATGTCTCATTGCAAAAGAGCTTCCAGAAGGATGGAAAGCTTCCTTCGCACATGTACTGTTCTGTCGGCTTCGAGGAGCACGCTCGGGCGCCGCAAGCTTGGGAGTTCGCACCCCTGCAAGGTGGGCGAGAAAGCGGCGCACAACCTCTTTTCTGCTCTTGGTTCCCAGGTACCGCCGGAACAGCTTTGCGCAACTAACACTCACAGGCTGCAGGCAGCTACACGTTACCCTCGATCAAGCTAGAGGCTGTGGGGAACGATGGCTCGAGCAACCAATTGGCCCATCCCGGCTCGACCCTGTTGCAGGGCTCATCCTAACATCAGCGACTTGGACGCCCAAGAAAAAGAGACGAGAAAGCATGGCAGTTGGCACTTACAGGAGAGGGGGACATGGGAAGCTAACCCGGCTGCATATTCACCACCAATACTGTGTATAAGACTTGTCGACCACCTTGCTGCCCTTGCTTCTCCGCTCGAGGGATTGGAATCCACCTGGCTGCATTTGTTCGATCTACAAATTATTGGACCAGGGCCAAGGCTGGACAAGAAGGATCATTAAGACCGCACTATGCTCCCTCAGCGGGTGTTCATCTAGTCTAACGTCACATTATAGTCCACATGACTTTAATACACAATATAATTATTTTTTTCTTTTCTCCCCTTCATTTGCAGGGTAGATACGACGTTACGTGAAATATCTATTCTGTAATAAGCGTGCAGAACTGCTGAATTGTTGGATATGGCCCCCGGCCTATACTACTTCACAGTACATACATGCAACATACATAAAGACATGCATGCACTCACATCCATACATCTTGTTTCTGCCCTGTTTCCACTTTTAGTCGGACCTAGGTAGCTCGATCGGATATATAAAGATATTTCACCCATGAAATATTAATTCTCTCTTTCGTCAGCCAACTAGTTGGAATTTCGAATTCATGGGACCCAGTCTTTCTAGACAGTACTATCGGCCCAGTTACCTGTCGCACCAGATCCAGCTGTCAGTTTTTAGGGCGTGGGGGGTCACGTCTCTTTGGATTTAAAGTCCGGCGCATGGTGGAAGCATCTTAGCTTCGGACTGGGAGCTTGATCCACATATTTTTATTTATACATCCGTGTAGCCGCACCCAAGCTTAAGAAACTCGAATCCGAAAACCCAAAGGCTCGGCCTATTTCGATATTTCCCTCACATACATAAACTTATCTTTTTTTAAAGAAAATAAATTACTCGATGCAGGTTCAAAATATTACAACCATGGAAGGAGTACTATCTGTCCCGCCGGAAAGGAACTTATTAAGTCGTGGCAACTGGAAGGTACGCCATGCAGTTTTTTTTATTTTTCTTTTAAAGCGGCTATATCAGAAGTCTGGGGTTAACATTGCATTCTGCAGAATCGATATGTAGTCCTCGGCCCGCGTAAAGTTCTCAGCAACACATCCGCCCCAAGAAAGATGTCTGCAGTCGGAATAACATATGAAGAGGACTTGGGCAGTGTGGAAGATGTGTTCAGTAATCATTCTGAAGACGACTTCCCTTCGAGGTTCTCTCCTGATATGAGGCTTAGTATATACCGTCAGAGGGTACGTTAATTATACTCACTTGGATAGTGCTAGGAAATGTTTGATAGCTGACAACAGAGAAAACAGATTGATCCCGAGCCAATAGTTTCCTATTCGTACGTCTAACTTCACACCAGGATATCAAGTGCTAGTGGATATATTTGGGCTTTGCTAACTGTCAATTAACTTTAGTCTTGATTGTGTAACATCGTGTTACGTTGGCGATATTGCACACCGAAAAGCATTCTCTTCGATGAGCAAAACAACATATAACCCACTCTGCCCAACTTTGGTTGTCAATCTTCAACTAGATTCCAATTTCCCATCATCGCGAAGAAAGGGAATAGACAGCCCGACCGCAAGCGTTTCGCAGCTCTATGAACCCGATGATGGGAAACTCACACTATTTTTCCGGACTGGACCCAAGGATACACCACTAACGATATGGTGCCGAGAAATACAATCCCATATTCGCTCGACTCAGTCTCGACGATCCTCTTCGGTGACATTTGGAGGCGACAAGGCGACAAGCTCTAGACAGTCCTACAAATCTACTGCATATGACCTAAAGATTCCAGAGGACGAATGGGAAGAGGAGAGTGCCGACCATCACCACCACCACCACCATCACCATCACCAGATGCATGAGCATCCAATAATACCAACGACTAGATCGTCAGAAGAATCCGGCGGGTCTTCCAGAGGCGCTAGGGCAGGAGGGCCTCGCCCAATTTCTACTTTAACAATGCATGAATTCGGGCCTGGGCGTTCGATGAGCACAAACCAGTCGCCTATCGACCCTTACGAAATGTCGCCGACGACAGGGTCAGAATATATGGCCTGTGCTAGTTTATCAAGCTCTCCACGGAGAGAAACTATTCTAGACAGGGCTTTCAGTATGAATTATATACCCTCATCGCCAACCCTTTCTACTAGTTCGCATTTTCTCTCTACTCCACCTATCAACTCTGTTGCACGATTCGAAGCAGTTGCCGCAGATCCGTCCCTCTCTCGCGATTACAAATACGGCAATCGCGACGTCGACCCAAGCGTCATGCCAGCATCTTTCTTCCAGTACAAATAAAAAGTCCTATTTCAGTTTGCCGGATTACATTCACTCTTTACAAATTTTCGAAATGTTGTACATACATATTTTACCTTCGAGTTCACCAAGTCTCCGGAACACACGACGGGATCTTATTTGAAACATCTTTCTTTCCTTTCCGTTTTTTCACACATACGACCACGAATTCCCTTTGTCCAAGATATCTTTCTTTTATCAGCGTTCAAGACAACCGACGAATTTCTTATGTTCTGGGGCGGCATTTTCTGGATTACATGCATTCTAAACATCCTTTCCTTGATCCCCGTATCCTCCTATTTGTTTTTCCATTCAAACTTGATAGAGACGATTTTTTTTTTAGCGCTTATGGACACAAGGAATACAGCGGGGAAGGAGTATAGTATTTTTTTCTAGCAGGGTTTCACGTTTTATTTCCCTTTACTTCTCTATAACCCTTTTTTTCACACCACAATACATTTCATATGTCTTTTCTCCATTCCTCATAATGATATATATGTTACCCGTAATAATGACCCACATTTTTCTTTCTTGTATACCCTTCAATTTGCTTTCTAAAGTGTCCAAGACGGAATACTCCGTCTACTACACTCTCCACCTGTTAAAAAATGGTCATAAAGACCCAGCCACAACCGTCTATCCCGTTCCCGGTCCAGCCCGATCTGCATGACAGAACAGTCAAAGCGTGGATATATAGTACTGTACTTAATGAAAAAAAAAATGGCCTGAGACATACATACAAAGAAAAGAAAGGAAACGCCCCAAACGTAATTCCAAACAGGAAGCATAAACCGATAAATCGGGGCGCAAAAAAAAAAAAAAAAGGAAACAAAATGTAATAAACCAACCGGTTCCTTCCCTGTCGAAATCCATTATCAAATCCCATGAACGAAAAAAAAAAAGAGTTCGAACAATAACCGAACAAACAGATCGTGCCTAAAAAGGCGTACTGTGCACGTGCGCAAAAAAACCTGGGAACGGACGGGAAGGGTACCCGGGGTTAAAGAAACCAAAAAAAAAGCAGGACACCGGAGGTCAAAGCTCCCGTCGTCGCAGTCCGTAAGTAATTTCTATAGGTCAAATACTTTTTTTTTTTCTTGCGATTCTTGCGTAACGTTAATATGATACCGAGCGCTGGTGGGGCAAAGTGTGCGCCTTATATCTGACACATACTTAGCCTCCCGCGTTAAGTGTTTTAGTCATTAGCCGTTTAATTTATTGAAAAAACCGGTGGTTTTTATTGTATAACTATGGGGTAAGTGGCTAACATCGGGTTCTTGGATCACGGGATGCTTGTGTAAAGTAGTGTAGAGATGTTTCTTCGTTAAAGTACGAGGAGCTCTGAGCCTGCCGTTGCCCAATAGTAAAGTTTCGATTAGTTTCAACACAGACATCATCTGTCGGTCATGGTATATGCGACGAATTGTAGTCAACAAGGCTGCACGGCGTACCCTGTCAACTTCGGAGCCGAGCTCGTGAGAGAGATAAAACTGTCAATGCAATCCCTACGTTACGCAAATGGGAAAGGGAAATGGATCCAATAACCAAATCTAGCCGTCGTTAGGATCGATCAAATGGGTAGGATGTCAAATGTTCCCCAGACCGTGGTGTGCGACGTGAGGTAACACAAAGGCTCGTCGATCAACGCCTAACATCAAACTTTGCTATTTTTTGTGTTGTAGAACCCAAAATACCACAGCCTCTTCCCCCTTTCGGTGTTATTTACTCATTACTAATCCAGATTTGGCTAGCAATTGACCAAAGCTTTAAATTCAGGGCGCGAAGCGGAGACGTTGATACAATGAACGCAGGTGGGACTCGTTATCAAGACTCTAATTCGTACAAACTAAGATTTTGTAAAATCTCAGAACCGAGAAAAGAAAAGGCTCATCGATGTTCCCCGATTAACAAGCTGTGCCGGAAGGTACAATTTTAAACGCTCCAAGGCGTTTTGAGAAAAGCGTGAGACAACCCGAGTTGCGGTTCAAAGCTGCGAATGGACGTGTGCACTGGCTCCCGGTGTACAAACAGAGAACCTTTTCTACACCTAGAAGTGCCCCGTAAAATACAATGCTTTCAACGATCATTCCTGGCTTGGTGCAGGGGAGATTACCGTTTAGTTTTCCTTCCCAAGTTTGGTTACACTCCGTAGGAGTGCAACAAACAGATTGCCGGGCTGTGACTTCCCACCCAGTAGGTAGTGGCAATGGCAGGCAATCGTTCTTAGCTTCCGTGACTTCCTCCGCAATGTGGTCGGGGTAGTTATCTATATGTTTTAGCAAAGACTGTTAAGATTGACTCCAAGTTATGAATCTCAGGATCTAGACCGAAAAACTTACCGGAGGCGCCTCCGTGCGGTTCAAGAGAAGCAGAATCCGTGGTCAGGTCTTCCGAGGTGGATAGAATTATTGGTTGTTGATCTATTATCGCTTGAGCAAAGCTAGCGCATCCGCAAAGCAAGCACACGATTTGAAAGAAAGATAGGCGCATGATGTTGAAGATTAGCGATCAGTGTGGTCAAGTGTAGGATGTATGGCAATATAAATGTGTAGATAGGCCGGAAATTTCTTGCAGTGTATATATGAAGATTTATGCGACTTAGTACACTTGTGGCCTGTCGAGTGTCCGAGAACGAGACTACGACTTAGTAGTGGAACCAGTCAGTCAATTTATAATGAACGGCTTTCGGCCTTGGGTCGGCTAGAATCTTGTCTCAAAGCTTCGGGATCCGGCAGGAGCCAGATTCTCATGGATAACGCATTACATACAACCTGCAGCACACGTCAAAATGGCCGGCCTTGCCGTCGCACGCCGGAATAGCTGAAGTTCGACTCGCTTGCGCACATCGTGGCATTGGCTGAACATCCAATAATGCTTAACTCCACCCCACAGTTTTTTGCACACCGGGATAGCTGGATATTAGTGCGGGTTTCCTGCGGGACGGGTCGCTCAATCCGCACGCTGCTATGTCATTGCCGGAGCGAGGATACAATGAGATGGTACGATAACCTCCTGAGCGGGGTACGTATGCTTAAATATGATTGGATCGCGCTTTGGATGTATGCATGCGGGATAGAAGATAGGGGATGGGAAAATTTTAGTCTCGAGTCAGGGCATCTGATAGGCGTATGGAACGTTCGACGAGGTTCGAAATAAGACGAATTAACTCATTGTTGGCTGTAGGTACCCAGGTTGGAAAACGCCACTACTTCGAATCAACCAAATTCAGAATTTATTTTATGTGGTCAAGCATTTTGTGCTTCGAAGGGTTTATAAACCTATTAAGCAAAATACAACATACTATTAAAGATGGAAATTGCGGACCCGCGCTCACAACTAGGCTCGGTATTAACGTATATGCTCGAGCTATCGTTGCATGCTTGAAAGAGTTGCGACGTATATGTACTTACATAGGTATGTACATACTTTATTGCTGCTACTGAGGAAATTGCTTGCATTCGGTGGCTGATCGCAGTCGGGGACACACAGCTGATTGGCAATTGTATTGATATATTCGCCGATTCTGTACGTATATGAATGGGGCAGGTGTGCATGTGCACGCCACGGCATTACAGTCGTGGACTATGTAAAAGGAATATGATTAAAAAGGCGTGAGTATTATTATACAGCTTTGAGCTGGAATTAATCGCGATAGGGTTGTGGGCCTGGATTCGAGACTGGTAGTGAAGCTCCAACTGCGACTCACTAGCACACGTGTCCTAATTTGTTCAACTTCTCGGAGTAGGCTACATATACAGTTCGAGGAAGAAATACCCCACAACCCAAATACAAGGAGTTCCACCGTTATCTGTATGTAGTCTCGTTCCCAGATCTGGATGTATGTAATTGAAGTCGTAGAATATTGGACGTCTTCAGAGTTCATAGAACTTATCCCTGTATGCAAGCCCTGTTCCGTAATTATATAGAATTTTAGCCATGGTCCTGACATCGTACCTAGCCTAGGCATCAATGCTTACATTGAATTTCTCATGAAGTTTAGAATATTAATAGTCCTCTTCTTTCCCTGGATATCCGCCCTGGACAGGAATAGGTGAAATACTTTTCGATAAATTCCACACCCAATGAGCGGCATCAGTGTCCTCAGAAACAGCATTTATCAGGCTGAAAATGCGATAGCACCAATCGGTCAACCAGAAGTCCTAGCTCTTCACCGCAAAGCTGCCGCGGTGACCCGCGATGCCACACCTCTCTATCAAAATAGCATCACCCTAGGCTATTGACTGGATCTGCGAGCTGGCACCAGGAAATCAATGCCTCACAGTATACTCTACATTAATATTGTATCCTAAGGATTTTGAAGGACTGGAAGCCAAACCAGAGCAGTTTGCGGTTAGCGCTAAGGCTGCTGGTGGAAGACTTCCTAACTCGCCCCCCTTTGACACCATAGTTTTGTTTCCAAGTTTAAAGTAATTGAGTATGCATATATATATAGCTATCAATTAAAGCACCATATCTTTCCCCTTGCTCCCTCAAACCAAATCTCGACACTAGAATACCCTTTCAAACCTACCCAAAATTCCTGAATCTAATAATATGCATGATCTGTCAATCCATGAAATAGTTGCACATACGAACTTTTAATCATCCCTTTGACCTGCCAAAAAAAAAACCCCTACATAAAGACCCTTCCACCAGCTACAGCACCCAATAATCCCACTAAATAGATTTTCCGGACCATATCCAAAGCTATCCGACAAGCGAAAAGTCAAGGATAAAAAAATAAACACACACAAAAGAAGAAATAATATCTCACGAGACCACATGACTTCACTCCTCCGTGGGGGCGTTCACCTTACTACTCAAAAAAAAAAAAAAAAAAAAAAAAAAAAAAAATAAGAAAATAAAAAATCTACAGAAAAGAAGGTATATCGGGATCTTTGAAATATAGCCTGTTCGGTGCATACAACCCTTGAGTTTAAGCATAACCCTTAACCTTTTTTTACACAACATCGTCAACGCTTTTAACATGGCCTGGGGGATAAATTACAACAAACGGGACGGATTTCCTTGTGAAACTTCGGACGGAGCAGGGGTGTCGTTGATCCTAACATGTATACTAATACATTTCGTTCTAGTTCATAGATAGAAACGGACATTGAAACTGGGCCGCTGCGATGCAATAACTAGTTATACATAAACTACTAATGCATTGGCTTAGCAGCTTGAACAAAAAGGAAAAAGAAAAGAAGAAAATGCAAAGCTTACATAGTCTAAACACCTACATGAAGGACGCATACACCCCAGTCAATGAATCAGGAACGCTACAAAAAATCCAACATCCCCATGCCGCAAACCCCACCAACTTAATAATTCCGCCTATTATACCAAGTTTGCAGGGGGAACGGCGCCCCGGAGTGAAAAGGCACATATATCTAGGTGGTTAACCTTTCCCCCTCCTCAATCGATTCGAGGCTAGTGATAATATGTAGTATATTGGCTACATGGGTTTTTTATGTATAAGCCGCATGCTTGTAATGGTTACTCGCAAAATCCGGATGTCAGTTCCTACGGCTGCTTGCTACTGTTTACCGTCTCATAATTAAAAAAAAAAGTTAAGGTTTGACATCGCTTTCAAACCACTCTATAGCTATCGTACATCGTACACACCCCTCCTAAATAAATCTCGTCTTTTTAAAATATATGGTACAGTTATCAAGGGAAACGATCAACGCTGGAGGGAATTCGGATTCGTGGGTCATATAACAACCCCCTGTTCCTCCTATCTGTCTCCATGCTAGATACTGTACAGTATCATTCGAAATCCGTTATCTCGAGATAGAGCCCCTCAATTGCGTAGTCGTCTTGACCCCCAAATTGACGACGGAAGGATGCCGACGCATATAATCCTCGACAGGTGCACTCGGACTCATCTCATCCCGACAGCATCCCATGCAAGCACGCCTCGCCTGCAAGCTTAGCTACTCGTCTGCAGCTCCCCACTAGGTTCACCCTCGAAAAAAAAGATGGAAGCCATGCTGAAAGAACCGCTTAACCATCCCGTCATCCGTCCTACTCGCTTCCTATCATCCATCACACCTCTCCATCCTCGCTAGCTTCCCCAACCCGCATAATCCCACACCGGGTTTTGTAAAAAAAGAAAAAGCATCTACCACTCAGTGGTCCACATCGTGCTCCCCGGTGCCTTCTTTTGCGTCACCCGTCGGGGAGGTAATGTCCACCCTTGTTCTGCCTTGCCTACTGCGGCTCCAAACCGGGGTATTACCCAGCACTCACGTGTGATACCTCCTGTTTCATCACCCTTCACAATCGGTGCTGGTTTATCCAATGGCTTCGAAAAAGTAAGCAGCGGGCTTCCTTTCGCTAGATTTGACAGCTGCTGCCCAGTCAGTGCCGTTAACGGCTTAATCCTGACCTTACCGCTCGTGGCTCCTCGATGCAGTTCGCTGTACACTATAAACTCCGGGAAAAAGTCTCGATTTTGGTGGAGCTCCACGAGGATCGATGATGGGTGGATGAAAACGGCCACTTCGTTCAAATTTTCCAGCTTAGCACTGAGCCTTGATGTCGAAGATGAAAATAACGTAAAATAAGGTACGTCTGCCACCTTTTTGAAGTTAGGCTTGATTAGGGAATTTGGTAGGAGATCACCACGAATGGCAACCTGGTCCATAAACCCCGTCGATATAATTTGGCGTAATGCTTTGATCTAAGTGTTCCCCACGCTCGCCTACGTTAGCTATATGTCCTCGATAACGCCTTCATGACGCCTTTTACGTAGTTTGAAAAAACTTTGCGCCCCACATCATCTTCTGCATAGGCCAAACCCTAAAAGGTCGAGAATGGAGGGGAAGGGGCTAGTCCAGAAGGGATTTTACCACATACCTGCAGTTCCTTTGGAGGTTGCAGCTTGACCTCAAATTGACCAATCGCGTCTGAGAATTGAGATCGAACGATATTGGTCAGCTGTTGTCGAAGCTTGCGAACCTCCTGCATAGCCTTTGCACGGACAAACTTGTCTTTGCAGAAATCGGCCTGCCGTGTTTCGTATTCATAAGCGCAAACAACCGTAAGTAATTTGATTGCATCGCTACTCGTATCCAACATGGCAAAAGATCGCTGTGCTGCATTGTACTTTTTCCGTTGTGCCGCTTTGCGGTCTAGTTCCATCTTTTCTGCAAAGTCTGGCGCAATGTCGTCGTCCCCGTCACTGCCGTTCTCACTATCTGCAAGGCTGAAATCTAGCTCGTGTTCAGGCACAAACAACTCTCCAACCGACAAGGCCGCTACTAGAGTGATAACGTAAGGCATGCAGTTGTATTGATGCCCAGCTGCTAGGATTCTACCGAATCTTGGTGCAACCGGGAAGTAGTTCATGGTCACACCAAGGTTCGTTATCCCTCCTTTCAGGTCCAATGCACCAAGGTACCCCAGGAGCTGTGAAAACCAGGTTAGCATATGCATAGTTCATGCGAAATTTCGCCACATCTTCAATACGTATAAACTTACCCTTTCTGCCTTCCTAATCTCATCACGGTCAGGTGGTGTAGGGAAAGGAAAGTTGACAACGGTGTTTAAGCCCATGGCCTTCATCTGCAGCACCACACCCTCAATTGGCATGCGTGAAATCTCAGGTTTAGCGAACTGATCAAAATCCCGTTCGAATACCGCCGAAGAGTATAACCGGTAACATTGCCCAGGCCCCGTACGACCGGCACGGCCAGATCTCTGGGAGGCACTGGCTTTGCTGATCCACTCGACGTCGAAGCTTTGAACTCCAGTCGTGACATCGAAATTCCTGTTCTTGACCCTCCCACTGTCCACAACGTAGCTGATACCGGGAATGGTTAAACTCGTTTCGGCGACGTTGGTAGCAATAACACAGAGCCGTTGGTTGGGTTTCAAGGGTGCCCATATTTTCATTTGTTCCGAAGTGGGCAGAAGCGAGAAGAGGGGAAGAATTACGAGGTCGTCAGTAGTATCTTCGACAGCATAGTAGTCGTCTTCTATGTCGGAGTCCTGCTGATCCTCATCATCCTCCTCCGCTTTGTCCAGATCAAACTTGTCTTCACCTCCAAACTCTACTTCCTCCGTTTCAGTCACCGCATCCTTTGGCAGAATTTGAACTGAAGCGCCTCCAGCTTCGACTTCTTTTTCTCGTTTCCCATCATTTATAGGAAATGTCCGGCGGAGCTTTTGCATCAGTTGATAGATGTCCTGTTTTCCCGTCAAGAAGACAAGTATGCCCCCCTTCGGAAGCCTACGATGGATCTTACAAACTTTCTTGTAGGCTTCTTCAAGATAGTCATGTCGTGTTCGAAGCGAAAATCTGTTCGTTACTTTATGTTGCCGGGCCTCCGATACGACAACTGGCGGGGGTGTTGTAAAGAGTCTCCCATTTTCGGTGAAGTCTTTGACTCTCAAAGTAGCCGACATGATGATCAATTTCAGAGGCTTCACAGAGTCGTCTTCCTTAGACATATCGAGGCGCAACTTGGCGATACGGCTTAAAGCACCTATCAATATATCGGTGTTGATGCTTCTCTCGTGAGCCTCGTCGATGACTATGGCGGAGTATTTACGTAGCGCAAAGTCCTCTCCCAATTCTCTCAAAAGAACACCATCAGTCATAAATTTAATTGCCGTCTTCGCGTGAGCTGTTCCCTCAAATCGAATCTAAATCAAATACTGATTAGCTTACTCGCAATTTCCACATTAATCTCACGGATATTGATGTGTACCTGATATGAAACCCTATCTGAGTGCTCCCCTAACTCTTCGGCTACCCTCTTTGCCATTGTCACGGCAGCGACTCGGCGAGGTTGTGTGACTCCAATCATACCTGGTGTGTCGCCATTCGGATCTCCATATCCGGCCTCGAACAGAAACTGAGGTACCTGAGTAGTTTTCCCGCTACCGGTTTCACCACAAAGGATAGTGACTAGATTGTTGTGAATAGTTTCCATAATCTTTTGTTCGTCCGCCACTATTGGTAGTTGAAGACGTTGAGCTTGTATCTCTTCCTTCCGGTTGACAGCCACGGCGCGAGCCTTCCTCCCATCTTTAGACTCAGATAGCAAAACTTCCAGAGATTTCTTCACCAATTTTGGTTGAACCACCGGTTTGTTTGCGGCGCTGTATCGAGGCTCATCGTTTTGTGGGGTGGCGTTCATGGATTTAGAGAGTGACGCCGCCGAAGGGAATGATGATATCACTTCGCCAGGGACAGCTCCTAAGCTCGTTGATTGTTTATCTGAGGACTCAAGAATTTTATTTCTCTCTGCTTCCGCCCATGCTTTGAAGGATGATGCCTTTTCTGATTTCCCTGCTGTCTTGCGCCAGCTAGGCCGCCTCTCCCCCTCTTCCTCTATATCCATCTCGTCGTCGTCGTCTTGTGTACTCTCTTCGTCGTCGTCGTCTCCTTCGCTCTCGCTATCTTCCTCGGAGGATTCTACATCTGACCCTTCAGATACCTCATCGTCCTCTGATCCAGAAGAGACCTCTCCGTTTACTCCATCGTCCTCGGAGCTAAACCCCTCCCAAGTGCCGCCCTCTTCCGTATCTGCATTACTTGGTATTGTGTTTTCATCTTCGTCTGTTTCTTCCACAACTACCTGCGGCTTGTGTTTCTTCTTTATTTTCTTTAGAATCGGTAGTCCAAACTCGTCCACCTCGAGCGGTCGCTTCAAACCACTCCCTAACCCGGTGGGAATATCTACGACCGGCGTTTTCGGTGCAGGCGCCGGTGCAGGCGCAGGTGTAGGTACGGAGGGTACAGGGATAGCTGGAGCGGGTTGTGTCTGTTTCTTAGGCGGTGGTTGCAGTATCGATTCCGGAAGCTCTGTGGGAACCTCTCTTTCCTCGTAGAGTATTGCTGCATTTTCCTCAACGTTGATACCGGCCCTTTCCTCTCTGATAGCTCGCTTTAGCTGGTCCCGTGCAGATTCGTGCGTCACACCGAGCTGGGTCGTTTTGACGAGGAGACTAGTATCTCCCTGGAAATCCTTAAGCTTCTCGATCAATCGTACCCGTTCCTCTTTTTTCAGTTTGTTATCCTATTTCCCAGCCGTGATTTGTTAGACCAGTTTCCTGCCCTGCCAATTCCTTTTTTCACGAGTCGTCGCTAATACTAACAATATATTTATCCAACCGCTTCGCCTTCTTGCTTGTGATTTTGGAAGACTGTGCAGCACGCAATTCCTGCTTTAATTCCTCCTTCCGCCTGGCCTTCGCTTCCTTCTCCTCCGCCGTCTGCGGTACGACAATCAAGGCATTCGGATTCTGGGACGACGAGGCATCGTACGTGGTCGTGGTATCTTTCGATTTCGATTTATTCCGCTGTTTTCGATCCCGGGCGACGAATTTACCCATGGCGAACTGCTGGGAGGTCCCCTTCTACTGGGGTTATGCCTTCTGGAGATGTTTGTTCGTTGGGAGGGTTTTCGAAGGAAAAGGTTGTAGTAGGTGGTTTTTTTTTTTTCGCGAAACAAAAATTTTGTGGTCGCAGATTTTAGATTTTGCTTGTCTTGTTTGGCTGCCAATGCGATTAAGCCGCACTCTGCAGGCCGCACTTGGCTCGAGGACTCGAGGCCGACATGGCCACAGCACACAGCACACACAGTATAGCACATCCACCTCGCTGCAGGGCCGGTAAAACAAGATGGAGGTTTGGAACAGCGGGGTAATTTATTACTGTGAAGGGCGGTCCAATATCTAGAACGTTACATTAGTATCTCGTGTCATCTGTGTCGATTGGTTAGCTGTGCAATAGCCATCAATGGTGATGAATCCTCGTCCTCGTCCTCGAGCAAGTCCGGCTATACACTTACTCAGGTACTTAAGTATATATGGATATTAGTCTTGTCTCTCGAAGTAGATTAATATAAAAACAGCCTGCGTGAGGAGGAGATTAGGCCCCAGACTAGAGATTAGGTAAGTGAGTGTAGTGGAAGTTAATTGGCTGGCAGGGCTGGTCAAACGACCGAAGCCCAGAAAACTTAAGCTTAAACAGCTGCAGCACAGAGCACCATACTCGACTCTGCTAGCCTTGACTGCACCTCACTTCACATCTCGAACTACCAAATCTTCTCCCCCTGAAGCTCCGACCCACCGTTCTCGACCAGCTTCACCGTCACCAAATCAATATCATCCGCTGCATCGCTCTTCCCCGTCGGTAGCTTACTATCATAGCATAGCGCCAACTAGCCTCGCAAGCAGGGTAGTCACCGAAATCCGGTTGTCATTCGCCCCCACACTGCTCTACCACCTTCACACCCCAAAAAGAGACCACGGAATACCCGTCATCCAACCGTTATAAACGATCACAATGGGGAACCAAAACTCGCAGATGATAGACAGCATCGTCTCCGGGTCGAACTTCGACCGGGAGGAGGTTGACAGGTTAAGGAAGCGCTTCAGTACGTCATCACCCCGGCCCCCCCTCTTTCGCTGCCCCTCCTTCAGCTGTTCTCGGGCTACACCACACCCCATGTAGTAATGGTAGTTGATATACCGTCGCTAACATATTCCCTACTCTCTAGTGAAGCTGGATAAGGTATTATCTACACCAGTTCGCGCAGGCGATGGTGGATATCGGATATTCTTGAAAGATGCACGGACTGACCGGATCGACTCGATATAAAAAAATAGGACAACTCGGGAACTATCGAGCGGGACGAATTCCTTTCACTCCCACAGGTCTCCTCTAACCCACTTGCAACACGGTATATAACCCATTCCAACCTTCCCCCCTCAAAATAGGCCTTAAAAAGGCCTAGGTACGCTCGAAAATGGTTATTCTGACTCGAGTTTCCCATTAGAATGATAGCAATTTTCGACGAAGACGGTGGTGGTGACGTCGATTTCAAAGAATTCGTCTCCGGATTGTCCGCTTTCTCGTCTAAAGGAAACAAGGAAGAGAAACTACGATTTGCATTCAAAGTATATGATATCGATCGTGATGGATATATCTCCAACGGAGAACTATTTATCGTATTGAAAATGATGGTGGGAAGCAATTTGAAGGACCACCAGCTTCAACAGGTTCGTATTTTCAGCCGATTCCAAGAAAAAATTATATACAAAAAGAGTATTAGCTAAATATTAATAATACGATCAGATCGTCGATAAGACAATCATGGAGGCCGATGAGGACCAAGATGGTAAGATCAGTTTCGAGGAATTTACAAAGATGGTCGAGAATACAGTAAGCCAGCATCCCATCAAACTCGAATACTAAACAACTTCTAACAAAACCACGCAGGATGTCTCCATGAGCATGACTTTGGATTCCATTTAGACGAGCGTTAGAACGGCTCCGGTCCAGATAAATATACCGCACCCCACCGCCAGCTACCTTTAGACAAGGTATACCCTCAGGCGGATCCCTGACCAACGACTTCATTCTTTGACCCTTTGCTCAGTCAATTTCTTTTGCTACCTTTTTTTTTTTGTTCACCCTTTAGCTTCTTGCGTAGTAGGCGTAGCTAGGTTTTTTCCACTGAATTATTATAACGAATATAACGTTGGGATTTCCTCTACTATCGATTTTTTTCGAACCTGCGAGACAAAGCCGAACCACTTCTTAGTCCCTCTATCGACGGCCTCACCCAACTTCCATACGGGCTCTAGATAACCATTGAGTTTCCATTAGCATTTGGAACCTTCCCAGCAGGTATCCATTTGTGACGTCTGGGTATGAGACCATTCCCAGCCAGGATCAGGTCTACCCGTGCGCCGAAGCTTTGATACAAGACCAGATCGTGGCAACTAGCGACGAAGGCACGTGGATGATCTCCCATAAGTCCCCATGCATTCACCTGTATCTAGAATAAATCGGCATATCACGTCTCGAGTCTCACGTGGATACGAGCCTAGTTGGCGCTGAGCTTTAGCCAACTCCGCTTTACGATGAAGTCAGTGCCTTCGGCCTCCGGTATACGAGACAAGGCAATACCGCCTAAAGATACTCCTTAAAAAGGGTTCTCAGCACGATGGTACAGTGCTTTAGACTTAAGTAAATATACATGCACGTAAACGTGGAGGATTCCCCTATAGACCTACCCCTCGCTGGGAAGGAGTGGGTGGGTAGCCTTATACTAAAACGCTTCGACAGGTGTCCACTCATACGTTCCGCAGTAAAACGCTACATCCTAAGCCGCGATTCAAGCTACATGTATACAGCTGTTGGGCTACGACCCTCTACAATGAACAATATATATGTTTCATGAAAAAAATATCTTTATTCTCGTGCAATCATGTAAGCACTGATGCCCCCTTCACGGCCTTAACGCTAGCGCTATCCTACTACAAAAAAAGGTATCGGAATCGTGCGGGTAAAGAACAGATAATACTGTCCCTTACCATAGGAAGATAAAAAAATGCAATCCACGCCCAGGCCATTAAGAACACATCAAAGGAAAATAAAGTGGGACATTAGGTTATAAAAGCCGGCCGTCTCAAAAGGTGATAAATAAACATTACATTTACTTGAATACCTTGCCGTCAGCGTGTGGGAATTCAGCGCCGTCAACGGTGATTGGCTTATCCCAAGCCCAGGCGTCACCAACGAAGGCCTTGTCGTCCTCGCTGGTGTGGTCCAACTTGGTGAAGTTGTAGCTCTCCCAGTCAGGAGCGACGTCGAAGGCAGGAGGGTGCTCCTGGCCACGGACGATGAAGGCGCCAGTGACGTGGGATTTGTTGTTCTCACCGTAGACGGAGAGGGATCCGAAGATGTACTTTCGGCTGGCCTCGAGACGGTTGAAGAATCCACCGATCAAGTTGGAGGTCATGAAGACCTGGGTCAACTCCTCGGGGTACTTGTAGTCAACCTTCCACAACGACCACTCAGCCGGGTTGTAGTGTTCCCAGAACCATGGGAGGGCACCAGTGCGGGTGTCGCTGTTGGAGTACTGCCTCTTCCAGTCGTCAAGGACCAACTCAGCCCTTCCAAGAGCCTCAAGAGGGTGCTTTGGCTTTGGTGCTGGCTTGTCCTCCTCCTCTTCCTCTGGCTCTGGGGCAGCAGCCTTTGGAGCCGGAGCAGCCTTTGGAGCTGGGGTGGCCTTTGGAGCCTTGGCTGGTGGGGTGTACTTGACAGCTTCCTCAACCAACTCGAACTGTCCAGCGTACGAGGCGTGGTTGGCGACGGTAGACCACCATCTAGAGAAGTTGGGGTGCTTGGCGCGGAATGGCACATCAAAGACCTGAAAGATAGCAATTAGAATTCGCTCAATTCCCCTTTCATCACGTATTGTCATGACTCACATATTTGAATCCCTTGGAGACAATGCCAGCAAGGTAGAAGTCAGCGGCGCTGACACGCTCGCCAACGAGGTAAGTCCTGGTGAGAAGGTGGCTCTCAAGGATGGCAATCTGGGCCAAAGCGGTAGCCTGGGCGGCGTCAACGTTCTTCTTGTTGTATGGCTCCAATCCAAGGAGTGGGCGGAACCATGCAGCGAGGTTGTTGAGGACCTCGCCGGTACCAAAGCTCATCCACCTCAGGATAGAAGCATATCTAGGAACAGCAACTTGTCAGTGGCTATACATAATAGTAGTCATCAAGGATTGGCTAACTTACTCTTGCTTGTTCTTTCCGAGGAGGGTGGTCTTCTCGTTCTGGGAGGTAACTGCATCTCAAAGTTAGCATCCTATGGTGACAAAGACGATTCGTTCGAGACACAGTTTCTTTAAAAGATTGATGATACTCAGAAGTAAATTTCTCAACAGGAATTGTTTTTACTCTGACAGGGATAACTGTAAAAATAAAACAAGATTTTTCATCATTGTATCATGGTGGGGAGAATACATGTGGGGGTGAGTGAAGTTTCTGTTACGTACCAAAGATGGCGATGGCGAGAGACTCAGAGAGGAAGAAGTCGCCCTGCTCGAAGAAGGGGATCTTCTTCAAAGGGCTCTTGGAAGCGAGTTCAGCTGGGAAGGCAGCACCGGTCTTGACCTCCTCGAGCTTGATATCAAGGCCATTCTCTTTGGCAATGGAGAGAATACCAATGCTGCGGGAATTTTCCTATATAACGCAACAAGACATCGACGACAATGAGTGACTGAAAGCGATAGAAGGTGAGTGGAGTGCAGATATACATACCGCGTTACCGTAAAGGGTTCCGAAAGACATTTTTGCAGCTTGTGGTTCTTCAGAGGCAAGATGCGAAGATGGAGAAGAGAAGTGAAGATGAGATGGTGAAGAGAAGATGGGAGAAAGAATAGAAATGGAGGGGAACAAAAAGAAGGAGGGGCAGCCTGCAATATTTTTTTTTTTCGCCAGCACGAATCCGAATTTGACTCAAACACAACCTTTTTGGTGAGGGGCAACACAATGCCGTCAAGAAAGACACACTAGGCTGGATGCGGTTTAGCCCGGTCAATTTTGCAGACACGGGCTTCAATTCGCTCTGCTCCAACCTCATGCCTTCAGGCCCTCGACACAAGGACGTCTACCAGCGCCAGCTTCTATCGTCCACGGACCCACATTATTTTACACCCGCTCCGTTGGCCGCTGGAGCCACTCGTGGTATGGAGTAGGCGCTCTCGGAGTGGACAGGAATAACCAATTGGTTCGATATCAACCTTCCCTCGTCGAAGATTACATCTACAACAATATGTCGTCTGCAACACGGAATCCCTTCTCGATGACATGCTGCCTTCGGGCGCTGTTGGAGGATGCCAGTTTTAGCGGTAGATCATTGCGAATGGCTGATACACGGCCTAGGATGCTACGATCCTATCAGCAGACCCGGGCATTCACTGCAACCCCTCGACGGATGCAGGACAAAGCTGCTGAGAAAGAGGATGACGACGTCGATACTGGTCCTCAAACAATCACTGCCAAATTCAAGAAAGTCCGAGAACGAGATGGTCCGGATGCTGATGAGGAATTTGAGCTTCCTCCCGGTGCCAGAGTCGTCCCGGTTTCCGCCTCTTATTTCACTGGAAACTCTGCCTTCTTCGACTCTTGGTTTACTCTAAAGGATCTGCTGTATAAATATCAAACCCTTCCGACAATCCTTCCTAGCGAGGTGCCAAGAACAGCTTGGAGGACTCTTCCAGACTTCAGAAGTATGGCAGGAGGAGTGGTGCAGGCATCGAAATATAAGAAAGTGCGAGCAGTGCTCCAGCGTCTGAATAGGATCCAACCGGATCTGATGCCGGAAGATGTCAAATCGGTACTCGATAACTACAAGCGTCCCGACTTTGCGGCAATGCAGCGCAGGAGACCAAAGATTATTGATAGGTTTGGACGTGCCAGAGCCGCAGGGCGAAGGAAAACCTCAAATGCCGAAGCATATTTGGTCGAAGGTTCGGGTGGATGTTACGTCAACGGAAAACCACTGTTCGAAATATTTCCCCGGTTGGTTGACCGAGAAAGTATCCTTTGGCCACTGAAGGTCACCAACCGTGTCGATCGTTATAACGTTTGGGCATCTTCGCGGGGTGGTGGGATTTCTGGACAAGCGGGCGCCATAACTCTCGCCGTTACCAAAGCGTTACTCACACATGAGCCACTTTTGAAGCCAGTGCTTAGAAGAGGTAAGCCACAGAACCCTTTTTCGTTTTTTTTCGTTTCCTATCCGTTCCTTCCGTCCCCTTTACCCGTGTTTACATTCGTTTGTTCTTATTTGATTACGTCTGTGCATGACCGTTAACTGTTTTCTGTCAACTCTAGCCGGTGTTATCACGAGGGATCCTAGAACTGTTGAGAGGAAAAAGCACGGAAAGCGCAAAGCAAGGGATATGCCTGCTTGGGTTGCTCGTTGAAGAGGATATTTCATGTTATAGAGAGCTATGTTTCATGCACACCTGCACGTCCGTCTGCACGTCTGCGCAAGCACGGGTGTGTGTGTGCTGTTGTATATACATGTACATGTACTTTGTACTTTTTTGTTTCCTTTGCTCATGTGATACCTTTTGGAGCTCTAGCTCCTTTCGTATCCAATATACATATTTGCCCCCCCAAGCATTGATAATACTGTAATATAAAACTTCATCCTGTATAGGCACGTAGGGTGTTGGCATCTGATCATCAGGCACCGCGGTTGTCGACGGTCAAGCGTAAGCATCAGTCATCTAGTACCAAGGCAATAGTGGTGTCATCAATGTTAATCCTTCGGTCCAGATTACTCGAACAACAGTAGTGCTCGTATGTAGATAACCCGAATAGGCCATGGGCCGAAAAGATATGATTGCCAAAAGATCAATCTTCCGGATTTTATTGGACGGAACGTGGTTTTCGAAGTCGTCCCACGGCTGCTAGCGCAATATGTACCAAAAGGTCATGGGTTCACCCAGTTGGTACATACATGTATAATAAAAAAATCCAATATGTATGTATATTCGCTTCTCATCAAATTGAACTTTCATGTAACCACAATACCAGAAGGTACACAGTCCGAATGCAAAATACCACTAGCCTCAACCTCTCGTCCCGGGATTTCCCTAGATGTCCACGACGCCTCCTCACTTTTGGCAAATATAAGGGTTTGATTTGCCCAATTAAGGCCTTCTGTGTCCGAAATGAGCTACTTGGAAACCAAAAAACTTGAAATTTTCTTTCAATGCAAACCACCCAGCAGATCTTAATAAGAGCTGCAAGCTGTAATAGCAGAGCTGTATTATTTTCTTTGGTAATACCTTGAAATTTGTATATAATTTCCCTGGGTTAACTGAACTTACAGGATACATCCCAGAGGCGAAATTAGACCCGAAAGCAGATCTATTCATCGACGAGCTAGCTCGTTAGCCACATGCACACCTCTCTCTCTCTTTTGGCTTGTCTTGTATATCAAATAAGGTTGGAAACGGCTATAATAACGGTCTGCTATACCTCTAATTCTTATGGCAATTTCCGACCTCAAGTCTGACCCCATGTCACCGTTAGCCGGTCGCATCTGCTAAAGGAACATGCAATGCAATGGCACGAACAAAACAAAGAAAAACAAGAGAAAGGAAAAAAAAAGAAGAAGAGCCCGCTCCAGTGTGCCTTGGGAATTATCCTAAGTCAGAAACCCATTTTTTTGGAATTTATCTGCGGTAGTACCGGTTTCTTCGTCAGCTTCGGGCGATCAGGCAGCGACGTTTTGACTAACATGTCCCGTATAGTACCAGAATTCAACGTCCAGTTGGACGAAAAGTCGTTAAAACCCGCGTGGCGCGTTTCGAATATCGTGGGAACCTGCTAAAAATAGCGACGAGAATGACGAGTTTTTAATCTATTTCAATTTTAACACAGAGAGATTTAAGAGATCGAAAACCCTTCTTTTCCCCTCCAGTCGGTATTATTGCCGTCCGTGCGAAGAGGAATGGGTAGTAAGATTTCACGGTCGCAACACGTTATGGTGGGTCTGGAGGTTGGATTTTGTGGATTTCGGCCGCACACGTCGGGAACGATGCTGCGACGCGCTAAGTTGGCCAGGGCATCGGTTAAACTGGAAACAATCCATGTCCGGGGCGAAACATGGTGATTTTAACCTGCCCAGGTATTCATACAATCTATTTGGATGCACTGGTCCTGGTTTATCTCGAATAGAGTGGGTTTTGATTTCGCCTTGTGTGGATGCATGCTGCCCGGCTGCCGTCGATGCACGTCGTCGATTGATAGGAGATATTATTAGAACCCCAATCCTCGCACGAATTCTGTCAGACCATGGAGATCTCTGATGCCTGAATTCAAGATGGGACGAAGTAGGTTACCGGACGTGCAGCCGCGGGTCCAGCTCGAAGTTCCATAGGTTCGACGCCCTCGCTTACGATTGTCACGATATTAACGGGGTGCTATAGACCGGCCGCGAATTCGAACTTGCATACAGACTGTCTATCTGAGAATGAACTGTGCTCCAATGGGCCTCGGAAGCGGATGACATACCGAATAGTACCTCTAGGCAGCGATGAAGCTCGGTCGTGCGTAGAGTCATGAGCAGAATTTTATATTGCTTTGCATATATTGGAGACAATGGGTTTGATTGAATAAGTGTCTTTTCAGCCTGTGTTCGAACATTCTCGTATGATTTATAAGTTGCTGATAAGCTATAGACACCTGTAATAATAATTATATAGCTCGAGACACACACACCTACGCAGAAAGAGATATATTTGCATGAAGCCCAATTTTATTTAAAAGAAATAATTAATAAAAAGAATATCGCGAATTTGTTCACGGGACTAGACTCATGAGCTCTCGCCGTACATAGGTCTAGATCACCATTTTGGGAAGACTCAGGCCCTGTGAAACCAGGTGACCGGGGAAAGTTTTATATCGACAGCCTGATCTCATGTGACCCCAAGGGCAGGAGGGCTAGATGACAGGTGACCGGGGAAGGGGGGGAAACGAAGATGAAGCCGATTGAGTACCGTCGCACACAAGTCACAGAATGTACGACCCTTCTGGTTGTATTCTTTTTCAGAAGTGGATTATATCCGTAGAATTGGACCCTCTCTCGGGGAATTTCGGTGGCTGTTCTCAAGATCGTCATCGACCCAAGAGTGGACAGGAAAAAAAAAAAAAAAAAAAAAAAAGTAACGAATCTTGGTGGAGGAAAGTCATCGGGGGAAAGACATGGCCAGGGAATATGCATAAATCTCAGTTAGCGTATCCATCTATTTGGGACCAGCGCCTGGCGCACCACTAGAATCAAATACGCGAGAGGGAGGGAAAAGAAATATCTATAATTCGAAGTTGTCGAGACCCATGCTAGCTCATCTTAATAATCCCACTCCAATGGGTTCCCCAATCTGAGATTTTTCTTCTGCGGCAGAAACAAGGTCCACGCTCGAGGCAAAATACGGCTGCAGGACCGCATTCTGCATCGTCATGCTGCAGAAATGGGGAAGCGAGGGCAGAACCCAGGCCGAGGCGTCGCAAGACATTCTGACATAGCCTAAAGCGCAGGCCGGTCGTGGTAGTGGTGGGTGCATAGATGCTCGGGGCAGCCAATTCAACTGTGCAGCTGTGATGCTGGCCAAGTCCTCTCTAGTCTCAAGGTCCTCCAATCTTGCGGATCTAAAATTTCGACTTTCAACTGTAGGAAAAATTTGTGCAACCTGGTCTGATACGACCACAAAGGAGCTCGAGCGTATTTGGACCTTCCATTGTTGGGACACCGATATCACAATTTGTACAATCGTCTGGCCGGCGGAGCGCTTTCAGAACAAGCTGAAAATCTAGCTTCGGAATCGTGCGATGGGCTGGACCAACTAAGTCGAGTTCGGTGACGAATTTTTGAATTCAGGCCACCTTGGCTTGCAGCCATTTCCTTCGTGAATCTTCGGACAAACTTGATTGAAATCTTGCAGAAAACGCGGGCATGGCAGGAAACCCAGATATTTCCAGGACAGTGTTAGCGATTGGGTCTCAGCTGAAGCTAAGAATGCCCACTCGCTTCTGGAGATTCGATCTTGGTGGATTGTTTGCTTTTTGTGCGAACAAGAGCAGCAGGCGCAAATCAAAGAACAGAACCTGCCTAGCTACCACGATGCGGCAGAGTAACATGTACTTACTCTTAGCCCATAGAAGCATAAGAATTCGAATGGCGAGAAGCGAACAATTTGCGAGGTGGACTATTGCAAAGTGTTAGTTCGTAACGGGGAAAATTCTTTGCTACTTCTTGAAAAGCATATTTTTTTGCTTTAAAAAAAGTGAGAAAACTCACACAGACTAAGACGGGCTTTCCTTCCCTGCTCTGCTCTGCTCTGTTTCCTCCCTCATCGATTCACCATTGCATCTGCACCCTTCGCCTCGCGCTGGGCAGTACGTATTCTGTATACTCCATCATTCGCCGGGGTCCCGGTTCATCTCGGACGCATCGACATCGTCCTGCTATCTCTCCACCGCCGGAGTCGTGTGAACCGAAGGTATCTATCGAAGCATAATCTAAGTCGCATACGACCACTCCAAGGAAACGTTTTCCCGGCCGGGTTCACCAAGGTAAGGTAAGCAACGATCGAAGCTGGGATTCTACGCACCCGAACAGGGGACAACCCCGACCATCTAGCATCTACAGACGCCCACAAACTGCAAGTCTGGATACTTCGTTTGGCAACCAAGCACGCACTGGCCTTCGAATCCAGGTTTTGGGATTTATTATTTCATGCACTCGTCGCTCTTCCAGCGTCGGTCGACCTATAGCACGGACGTGTTATATGGCAGTGTCCCCACTTTTTCCCTGGTCACTTTTCCTTCTGGAAGAGAGTGTTCATCAGACTCTCATTTCCCTTTCAGGCCTACATTTTTCTGAGGCGTCGCTTGGGTGTTTATTTCATGTTGGCATTGGGGTTTTGATTGCGGCGCATCCTTAATTGCGGCATCTATATGATGTCAATATCATATTAACCCATTGCAACCGCAAGTTGATATGATGAAAACCCGAGCAATCCGAAGAGAAAAAAAAGGCCCTAATTTGACACGTAGCCCCGTGCGATATCCGGAACTCGCACGCACTGTGCTTTCGACGATAATATCGCCAGCTGCTGCACCATTTTATTGTCTTTAATTTGACGAGGTTGATTTTGCTTCTTCCTTGTTATTCTTCTTGGCCTTTGGTCCTGCACCTAAAAACTGGCTAGGCATCTAGCCCGCAACGAAAAGGGAATCGTCCCACCGACCACATTCCCAAATGTGAGTTTTGGTCTCTGAAAGGAAGCAGTGGCATGATGACTTCTCTTCCTCTTCTTGGTTCCGGCCGCGCAGGAGCTTTGATGGTGGTGGACCCAGAGACACAGGGCTGATTGAGGCTACAATATGGCCAGCACTCCTGGTCCTTGAAACCGTTCAGTGGTCCTATAATTTTGCTACATCGCGATCTTCTTTCGACATCGGCATTTCCCTATTCTTCTATGTCCTGTGCACACGCTACTAGTTACATACTTTTTTTAATCTTTTCTTTTCTTTTCTTTTGTTTCCTTTTGATATTTTGTTTTTTTGGGGGCCTCTTTTCGGTCGAACCTGAACTCAACATGTTCTCGGGGTGGGTCCGTCATGGCCATACCGCTGATGATTACTAGCCCGAACACCAACCACTGACTCGCCATTCGGTCCTTCTGTTGCAGGTCTATACATGGGGTTTCCAAATAGGTCTGTAGGCATTCTCGAATCGGCAAGCCCGCCAATTTTCTAGAAGGCCAGGTTCACAAAAAAAACAAAGCCACTGTTTCGCGAGAACCTACATCTGCTCCTTCCCCATGCTCATCGGACTAGCTTACGGGGAGAATTATAAACCGAGGGGATAAGAAAAGAAACTAGAAGATGGGGGTGTCGGTCTTCCCAGCGGCCCTTTTCATTGTTTAAATATTGTTTTACAGACTTCTTCCTGCTTTACTGTTTTTCTAGAACCGCACAATTCGCATGGCCTTGCCTGGATCTACAGCACATGCATTGGTACCAGGACTAACCTCTAAACTATACCAGGAACCCCCTGCTTCTCGACTTACTCGATTGTTGAGTGCACGCCTCGCAATTAAGCAGCTACAGCACAGGTTGATTTTCGTTATTATTATCATTTTATTCCCAAATCCATTATCCTTCGGTCTGGTGCTGCGCTTTTTCGGCTGCTCCTCCCCACCAGCCAGTCATCAGTTTTCCACGGCGATACAGCCTCTTTTACTCACAAGAAACATTCTACGCTGCATCTTTATCAAATACTATCACCATCAACAATAACAAAAAAAAAAAAAAAAAAGCCTTAGCGGGGCTTATTTCTATTTTTTTATTTTTTTACAAGAAGGAAAGAAAAAGAAAAATAAGAAAAAAATAATCCAGAAAGTTCGGATTCAAAACGCAGAAAAGCTGCTGCCTTTTCCGTGATACTGCTGTACGCAGGAGAACGAGTTCTGAAACCCGAACAAAACGAAGCGCAAAAAGCCAGCGGCACATCTCTGCCTACACAAAAAAAACCACACGTCCATTCCATCCACGAGAATTCTGGACGGCCCGGACCCACGAATTAACTCTCGACCTTTTGCGCTAGCTAGCAGTTGGCTTCTATAGAAAGAAACCCCTCCAGTTTACCCCATCCAGGGGTTCTTCGTCCTCACCAGTGGTCTTAATAAATTTCCAGCTACCCCATACGGCTATCTTTGACTAGTGGTGCCACACCTTGAGAAATTATATAGTCAATACATTGTTCCAACAGCTCGTCTGCATTGCACTAGCATCTTCAGCAAAAAATCTGAACTTACCATCCATCAATCTGAGACCGCATTTAGGATACCCCCCCATTCACCCCGAGTCGACTTTAGCGAGTGACACCAATCGGACCTTTCTTCATAAAATATTAACGGCCTGAGCTCTGACCCAAGTTATAAGGCACCGCTCTTACACCGCTCTTATTAATATTTCATATTGATTTATTTTTCTATTTTTTATTTTTTTCAATTTATTTCTTCTTCTTCTTTCCCCGTTTCTATTTATACACTCACGACCCATCGTCTAGTCTTCTAGCTGACACAGCTGAATCTATTCGAGAAGCTATTGACCTCCGTCGGACAACGAATACCATCGCAGTACTTGAAAGTGAGATTTCGATAGGTCCGCAGGAGGGGTTCAGACAGAAGAAATTTGCATTATCCCAAGCTCATTACTTCCCTATCAATATCTACATTACACCCCACCCCCGCTAGGCCAGAGCTTCACGGCCACGTCTCAGGGCAAAGGAGGCTTGATCAGTTGTCCCCGGGTGATTCTCAGCGCCTGAACATTGTTCGGCGTGTCCTACAAGAAACAATCCTTCCCGACCAGTCATCTATCAGGCACATCCCTGTTTTGTTACTGGAGTAGACCAAAACTCCCTTGATTACGCCAATTAATACTTGGGCAACGGTCGACACATCCTGGTCACCCTATTTGGACCCAGGTAGCAACCTTCCTTATCCTACCGAACCGGTACCTGGAGGGGAAAAAACTAGGGCGGTCGTGGCTCCATCATTTCGATCTGTACAGAATCCGCAGGCTACTAGGATCTTTCCTCATCCGAGCCCTCTTTCAGAAGGAAAAAAATAAAATAAAATAAAGAAAAACTAATAAGACCTGTAAGTGCCTCAAGGCTTTTCTTGCCCTCTTTCATTTTTATACTGGATCAATCCCCGACGTTCCAAGGTTCTGTATTCCATGGACACCCAATCTTCAGCACTTGTTTTCAATTAGAACATTCTGCATCGTTGTTTTTTCCCTTTGCGTCATATACAAGTACAAGGACAGCATATAGAGGCTTCACGTGTGGCCCTTACCATCGCTCTTCTGGTCTTACTTTCGACATCTACATTCCCATTTCCTTTCATACCGCCTTTGTTTTTAAGCGTTCGACATCATTCAGTCTGCATGGTGGCATCTAACAGAGGTTCGATCCCGTTTAGTGGAGTGCAGGGAAACCGGGCAGCTGAGGGGAGGTTCAGCAATCCTTTAAGCCTGGCAGCACTAGCAAATAGTAGCAGCTGGTCACCAACTGTACAGAATACGCTAGGACGACGGATGATGGCTAGAGTTGAGGATCAGAATTCATCAAGAGTAATTCCAAGGTCTTCAGCTACTATCGCACTTTCGCCACTCCTGCCACTGTCAGACAGCTACCCAAGGACAAACCCCCAACTTTTACCAAGGACCCCAACTGTTGGTAGTACGTTAGCAGAAGCTCAGATGCCCTTGTCTATGGCCCAGACCCCAAGATCAACTCCTAGACAAAGTGACTACAGCTATTACTCAGAGGACACGCCGCAGCAGTACGCGACTGCTACTACTCCGGTTCAGAGTCAGGGACTTAACTATCAGTCGGATTATTCAACTCAGGACGCCATGCAGAGACCAGGCAACTACTCGCCTTACTCCCAAAACATGGGGTACAATATGCAACAATCTTCGCCGAATGAGCTCTACGAACAGGCTTACCCTCCCAGACAGCCAGCGGCTGCTGCGATCGAAGTTCTTTCAAATCAATTTGGAGTCCAACCCTACTATGCGGATGGGAGCCAACATACGGCGGCGAGTGTATCTCCTCAGCAGGCCCAAGCGCAGTATCCAAACATCACTTATCCAGCGCGCCCATCGGCTGGTCAAGCGTACGGAGCTCCCCTCCCACTGGCACCTGAAGAAAACCAACAATTCATGTACCCAAACCCAGAAGAAGGAAGCTCAGACCAAGCAAGTATGGACGCGGCATACAATCAATACCAGGACGCTTTGAGGTCCTGTTTTCAAAATGTCCGGGATGGTCGAATGGTTGCTGCTGGCACAGCACTTTTGGACATCAGCGATTGGCTTTTGTCTAACGCGGTTGATTTGGGTAAGTTATCTCCATTTTACAACATTCTAACAAAATACAACCCTTTTTTTCTGAATTGCGTTTTCTGAGCTGAGCTAAAGCTTTAGTCACAGGATTAGTTCGGGACGAACAGGAACTTCACAAAGACAGGTCGAAACTCTGGAATGAATTCAACATGTGCTGGCTAGCTGCCATGCAAAAACAGAAAGAGCTGTTACTAGAACAGAGAAACACCGGGCAATCAATTCAACCACCAAGGGATCTCATTACCGACGAGAATTTGGAGAATATGGGCATGGAACTAGTGCGCCATTGCGACAATATGGAAAGACATGGGTTGGTGGATTATCAGATGGGGGTCTGGGAAGAAGAGATATTAGGCGGTAAGAATTGGGAACCTCAAAAAATTCCCAGTCCTCGGCGACCACAATGCTAACAAGATCCATTACTCTAGGTATCCAAGAATGTCTAGATTTGATGCAAAACAAAGAACCGGCAGTCGCTCCCGAGACTGCAAGCTAACAAGGTCATCCGAATATTCGTCCTAGCGAGGTATTACGGCGCAGGACGGCTTAACGAAACCAAGAACCGTGCGGTGGCAATATCTCGATTCAAGCACGGACTTTCGATAAACTATCAGAAATCCCCGACTCGGCGGCGTTCTTCGCATCCTCTGGCCTTTCTCACGGCGTTATTATTTCCATTCCGAAGCCTAGCCCTGGTATTATTCTTTTGGACGGTGAACTAAATTCGAAGGGAAGGGTTGGAGGGACATTGACATTTTTTTCTTCTTTTCTTCATCAACACTGGGTGTTCCGGGTGGGGTCAATCCATCATTTTTCCCTTGCACTTGATTCTTTTTTGGGTATTCTGCGCGCACAAAATCCTTTTTACCAATATGGAGTTTCTATACGAGGGGGGTTTACGATATGCATGAACACTGGTGTCTTTCCGGGTCGGGATCTTTTAACTATAGAGACTTTTTTTTTCTTTGTAACATCATTATCCTTTTCCTTTTCTTTGTGAATATTCTTCCCCAATCACCATTATTCTTATTATTTTCCTTTGTTGTTTGTTTCCCTTTTGCGTATTTTATATCCTTTTCATAATATTTTTAATATCCACCTGCTTTCGCTATTCTGCTTTAAGCGTCTGGGTACGTTTCCTTTTATCCTTTTCTTGTCGTTCGTTTATCCTGTTTACCGCCTTATCCTTCCTTCTTTCACATCAACACTATAACCTTTTTAATCAGCCCTCTTATCACTTTTAAATTTCTTTTCTTTTCTTTTTCTTTTCTTTTTTTCTCATTTTCAACCTTTTTCGCCTTTGCACACATATCACGAACGAAGTAACGGTGTCAATGATTGACTGCATTTTTTCCCTTCTCTTTTTTTCCGTCGATTAAAACGCTCGGGTGCTA
Organism: Arthrobotrys musiformis; assembly: GCA_036971715.1. Classification (NCBI taxonomy): domain Eukaryota; kingdom Fungi; phylum Ascomycota; class Orbiliomycetes; order Orbiliales; family Orbiliaceae; genus Arthrobotrys; species Arthrobotrys musiformis. The sequence goes on along the minus strand of JAVHJL010000003.1, from coordinate 1,243,906 downwards.
TCAATTGTAAGCTTTGACCACTGAGAAACAATCTGGTCTGTATTTACCGCAAAAGGGCCTGGCCCGATGGGAAAACCCGACCAACGGCCGGCCATACGCTGCATATACGCTCCGATAAGTCTATGCTTTTCCCTTAACACCTAGTAAGGTGTTCAACCCCCAAGGGCCCCCCGCCTAGTGTGGGTTTGCGTTCGCACTTTAGCCTCGGAATATTTGATCTATAATACCAAACGCAAAGTCAATGCTTTTTCATGCAAGCTGCGAGAAAAAAAAAAAATAAGAAAATGAATCCCTACGTATGTGTATGTACATAGTGTACTATAATCTAGGGAACGTTCCATATCGTGCCGCGGTGCGTCTGCCGGGCGTTGATGCACGGCAAGGATCTGGATGTGCTGCTATATGGAGAAATGGAAATACTTTAGTTAATTAATATCACGCGTGTTCGAAGGGCGGGCCAAGGCAAGGGGAGGGTGGGCGCACGGTGCTGGTGGGAAAAGAAAAATTATATGTCGCATGTTTTCACTTTCTCTCTATTTCTTCGACTCGAGCTCTTCAAATTCGTGGATGAAACCCGGGAAGCATGCTATATTACTATCATAGGTACTGCAACATTATTCAACACTACATAAGAGAGGCCGGTAGCGGTACAATCCATATGTATCAAAATGCGAATTGGATCTAATCCGTATCGAGATGGATGCTAAAATGGACTTTAGCTTCATACACTAGTACCATTGCGCACAGGCGAGCGAAATGTAAGAAAAAACCGTTTTCTGTTCTTTTTGCGAAACAAACAGCGTCCTATCAATTCCTCGAGTAGAATACTAGTGTGCTTTTTTCTCTCTCTTTCGCAAAAGAAAATGGAGCTAGCACATACTAGCCTTCTTGATGTTTGTGATGGCTGGGGTTCGAATCGACTGACAGGGATAGTCATAAGATCGGTTTGCTATTGGGGTTTTCGACAATGTCTTGCGAGCCGACGATGTTGTGATCTAAAGACAAGATTCTAAAATCCCGCCTAAGCCTCGCGGCCTCGAATATGCATCTGCCGGATGGAGGAGCTACCAATTGTGTTTGATTTGATGTATTTTATGTTCACTATACCGGCCAATGAAGTGGGTCAAGAGTGAAGGTCAATATACTGAGCTCGTTCGGAGAGTTAAAAGAAAAAAACCTGCCCATTGAGCTTCCGGGGCTCGGCTAAATTGATTCAAACCGATTCTTCTTTCCGAAAGACACCACAGATGCCCATCCACCCTTCAATGCAATGAGATGTTCTGCGGGGTCAATACTGGTTGGTCGGACAGAGATGGGATGGAGGGGTAATTTTGCATAGCGCGCACACTAAGACGAGTTAGACTATCGCGAGTCAAAAGAGTGTTCGTTACGGGAATGTGGTTAGGCTTCAAGCCGTGTTCATTTTTTTTTTCTTTGGGGTTTTTGTTGCAAGTTTTTTGTTTCGAGATGCGGTCTGACTGACAGGTGGTTCACATTGGCTCCGCTAACTAACACCGTTCGTTCGTTTGGCGCCTGTCGTCCTGCTTGGTTCTGCGGACTGGCTTGCTTGCTTTGACACCCCTCCCCACTATTACTGCAGGTATTATCACTGCCATCCCGCACTTACAGGTAAGGCAGCAGCCTAACCTTCGGCCCCACTCACCTCCGGAGAAAAAACAAACCAAGCGATTTTAATATTCTTTTTTTTTTGTTGTTTCAACGGTTGTGGTAGTATGAGACCTCCAAAGCTTCATTCGACAAGGCGGGTCTGGCTTAGACAGAATTTGTTCTTGAAATGCAGGAAATACCTGGTGGCTTAGTTTTCCTTCCCCTCCTTCCTGACCCCTCACCTTCCATGTGCTCAATGCATAATGCAGGAGAAAGGCAAGCAAGACCGGCGGGTGAGGGAAAATCATCAACGAAAGCGAAAGTGGAGTTTGGATCCCAGTCCCTCTCTGCATGATAACAAAGTCACAGGATCTCGTTAAACTAATATTGAGGCGTTACAATTGGCTGTGAAAAGAATCTGGTTGTTGATATTTCTCGGTCTCACTTGGTGCATATTGACGAAACGCCAAAGGCAAGAAAAACCGTTGAGGGCTTGCTCGGTAAAACCTAGTCTTCTGGGCCGGTTGCCGTTCGTCTAGACCATGGCATCCGTTTCTTTTCTTTCGAGGCAATCTTCTTCCTCTTCTTTTCGATGACCCGCGACCTCTGCTTCTCACCCATGTTTGCGAACTGAGTTGTCAAAACGAGTTTCTTTTGTTCGGCTATAGTTCAAGGAAACGGGGGGAGGGAAAAACAGGATTTCTCCGCGTTAGCCAATTTATTCGATTCAATGCGCTATCAATAGAGAATGTCTGGGTAGTGAAATGAAGTAGTGTTTCACAAAACAGTTCTCCCGGACCGATTGCAGATTTCAACATACATTTTTTCAGGTAGAAAGGCTTTTTGCCTTGTTTGATGGCCTCTCGCTCTTTCTTTTTGTGCTCTGCAAGGATCTTGTCATGTTCAAGCCTCCGCTTTCTTGCATCTCTCTTCGATTCCTATCAGGCGAAAAAGGTTAAAAGTCAGCATCGTATTTCTACGCCCACCACCAGCACACCACCCCTTCATCCGACAGCAACGTGGCCAAAGGAGGGCCCCAGAAAATAAATGAATTAGGCTCCACTCACGAGAGATTTCAGTGTATTTTCCATCTCCTGTTTGCGAATCGGGTTTTTTTCTTTCGCTGCCTCCTGACGTAATGATTTGATTTCCGATTCTCGGTAGTCCTCTAGGAAATCGTAGTTTTTGGCGATCTTGTCCATGTTGACCGCCCCAGATTGTCCTATCTGGTCGAAGCGTGGGTCTCTTGTTGTGTCGGCCGGCATATCGACTACGATGCGCCGGCGAGACACGGCTTTCTTCGAGGACATCTCTGTTGGTGCATGCTTACTCGAGCGCTTTGATCTTGAATCTTGAGATTCCTGCCCTTTCCGCTTTTCTCTAGCTTTTCTCAGGCTTTCAGCGAATGAGCTTTTAGAGTCAGCGGGGAGGGCTTGCATCCGTCCCTTGATCTCTGCTAGCCGAGCCGCGTTCCGTGGGTCTCTGCCGTTTGACAACTTTGGTTTCGAATCTGATTGATCGCTGATATCGTCCTCTGGTTCGTCCCGTTTTCGCTTCAGAGATCTCTGTGCCTTTGCGAGCGCCCCAAAAGATATGGTCGCTATGTCAGCTGTGACATACTCGCCCCCTTCTTCTTCTCCGCTGTCCTCCCCTTCGCCTGACTCGCTCCCGGATCCATTGTCGTCCTCTTCACTCCAGTCATCGCCCGATTCCTCCTCAGCCGGCTATGAATCTAGGTTGTTAGTAAATTGAATTTGTAATCCCGATGTTTCATGCCCATATCCCCTAGGTATTGCCCCGTACCTTCCTTGTAGTACCCCCCCTCGATCGAGACTTCTCAGCCGGCTCCTCAGAAGGCGCATCGGAGTCAGCATCGCTGGCGTCTTCGGAGTCGTCCGACCAATTGTTGATTTCGTCTTCCACATCGCTATCTTCGTAACGGACTTGTACCCGTTTGTTCACCATCTTGGCCGAGTGCGATCCTTCAAACCAGGTTGTTTCGGCGATAACTTTTTCGCAGTCGTGACTTTTTGGGTACCTTGCAAAGAAGGATGAAATTTTGAAGTCGCAAGTTGACTTTAGCGCTGCCGCTAAAGTTTGTCTTGAGAATTTTAAGCCGCAAAGAGGCCTGGGCTCGGCTGCGGTTTCCGGGTTCCTGGTGAAAATTGTATTCGGGTAAAGCTGCCGTAAACGGATGCAGACGTTGCCGCATATTCCAGATTCGAACTTCAACTGCGACGACTCATCTTGAACTTCGATACTTCATCGCTCCTTCAACCTCAACCTCCGGATTTCAAACCTCCTACCACCGACTCTGGGTTTATTCAAGCAGTAGTTACCACTTTCTAGCACCTCGTATCAATCCTTCCGCGACAATCAAATCATTCATCACGATATCACTCCTTCGAACTTTTGCCCCTCCATTCGCAGCAAGCTCTATAGCTGCTGCACTACCATCCACAATTCGTCCCATAACTCGCAGCTTCAGCAGTTATTCTGCTCTCGGCTTTGTATCCAAGCCTCAGGCTATTTGTGAGAAGGTAGTACTTGCCGAACCTCACATTTTACAGCTCGCCAGAGCCACCTTTTTACATATATAATCAACAGCATAAGCTAACTCAGAACCTTTCAAAATGCCGCCACAGTTTACATATCTTCCTCGCAGATACCTTCCCAGCTACTTTAGCTCTCCCAGCCATCCGTATGCTACGCATTGCTCTCGGTACTCCGAATATGTACCATTTTACCATACGATGAACGATCAAGCCGCAGATCCGGGCGATACCGCCCAGGCTCCCAAGAAAACAAGCTCCCAGAAGCGCAGTGAGAGGAGAAGGAGGGCAAAGGAGATGAAGGCCGAGGCATCCAAAAATGGGAGAAATATTGTCGAACAGCCGGTACCGACTTCTGGAAAACCACCGCCGCGAAATGCGAACACTCAGGGACCTCAAAAAGTGACACCGACGCTACCATATCAGCACACCGGTGCTCAGATCCCAAGCTACCATGCTTTGATGAGTACAGGTTCTGGCCTCTCAGGCATGGGGCTGCCACCGGTGAGGGCACGCAAAGCCAAAAATCAGGTATCTCAGAGCCAACAGTCGCGACAATTCCATAAACACCCTGCACCCCGTCCAGCTACTACCGCCAAACCAGCTAGACAGGGAGCCGGAAATATCGATGAGGATTTCGACAAACTAAATCTAGAGAGCGATGACCCTTTTCTCATGACTTCGGATCTTCGAGTCCCGCGCCGAAGACCTGCGAAAGCTTATTTAACGGAAGATGACCCAGACCGTCTCAGATTCTCCAAAAAATGGACCCCCCAAAATCCTGAAGATGCAGCGTCTTTTAGAAATGGCTGGGTACAACGTGACCATCAAATGGCTCAAGTTGTTCTTCCACCACCCATTCCAACCGAAGAGTACCTTCTAACCGCCCGTACTCCAACTAAGTTGGTACACAATCCCTCCAAACGAAAGCTCCTTGTCATCCTCGATCTCAACGGCACCCTTCTCTGTCGCGTGAGGCTGCAGAATGGATGTAGGGACAAATACAATCCCTGGCCTCGGACAAATCTCCCTCCTTTTCTGGACTACATTTTCCGGGAACACCACGTCGTCATCTTTTCCTCCGCAATGCAAGGCACTATCTTGAACCTACTAAAAGCCACTATGCCCAGAGAGCACCGTAGCAAGATTCTGCGCATATTCACCAGGGAGGACATGGATATCCCTCATAAATACTTCAAACTTAAGGTTTCAACATTCAAACGCCTATCTATGGTTTGGGATGCTCTCGCAGAGCAGAACAGCGACTGGGAATTCGATCAAACCAACACCGTATTGATGGATGATAGCACCGAAAAGGCATCTTCGGAGCCATACAATCACCTTTTGGTTCCAGAATATACACCGGAAATACATAGCTCCGGTGGTGATGGCGCTCTCGGAAATATAGCCGGTTATTTGGAAGAGGTAAGAAAATGGGAAAATATAAGTTCGTATATCCGGGAGAACCCGTTCGAAAAAGATCGGGACTATCCGAAACCTGAGGGTTGGGTCTCTCATATGGATATTTACACTCCCATGCCCTTTACGCGTCAAGAAGGCCCAAACCTACCAGACGAAGTATATCCTTGAAGAGTTGCCTGTTGGTTCTTTTGCGGCTGTGTTTTTTTTTGTTATTCGTGCATGTTCTAGAATTTTCTTTTGTGTACTGTTATTGGCGTCTGATATCCAGTTTCACGGCGATGGCCGACCTCTTTTTCGTGTTTTGTTCGTTGTACATATTGTATCGCATATGGGAGAAGGACAGTCTCAATATCCAGTTATCACGTCGCAAAAAATTTAAAACAGCGGCATCTTCTTCTTAAAAATGGATTTGGCACATTGTATCCTGAGTACCAGCGCTAACCAAATGCAAAAAAAATCTCTAATCTCTCCATTTTACAAAAACCTCGTCGGTCCTAAAGAGGACAAATTTTGATCAGCCCCGAAAAACTCTCACAAAGGGTCAAAGAAAGGCAAAAGCCCTTTGAGACATACCTAAACCGTTGTGTACATGTAGACTCATCTATGGGTGTCGTGAACCCAGTTTGAAACGCCAACAATCCAGCATGTGCAATCATTATCCCGTTATCTATACAGAACCTGTTTCTCCGTTAGTAAACCTGACTGAGACTACCCCTCCCCCGCCTTATGATATAGGATTCCAAAAAAAACTATACCTTTCATCAGTAGCGTAAACACTGCCACCCCTGTCTCTCGCCATAATCCCCATCATCTCCTGCAGTCTTTCGTTACATCCGACGCCACCGACAATCAAGACTTGCGTACTTCCCACGTGTGCCATAGCCCTCTCCGTAATCTCAACCAGCATTGCAAATGCCGTTTCCTGAAGCGAGAAACATAAGTCCTCTGGTGTGATTAGTTCCCCACTATCAGCATCTCGCTTTTCAACCCCGGAGAGCATTTCCCCGGCGTAAGCGTCTATGAAGCCTAGGATTCCCGAGAAGGAACAATCCATTCCTTTTACAGTGTAAGGTATGTCTATAAGGTGTTTCCCTCTGAGGGTTGCATGTTAGTGAACCCTGGGTGAGGGGAGGGGTTTGGCTACGATTGTACAGGTACACATACTTCTTTGCCATTTGTTCAATGTTATACCCAGGCGCTGGGTCATTTGATATATTCAGCGTGCGAGCAAACCGATCAAGGCAATTACCTATTGCAATGTCTAAGGCCTCTCCGAATATACGATATCTATTTATAATAAGCAAAGTCAATATCACGCCTCGCCTACGTGGCGGTCTCAAATATCGAAGCCGCCTCGGGAATTAATATAGAGATAGATACCTCTGATCTGCATATGCTATGACTTGCGTATTGCCTCCGGATACGTAAAGCACAACAGGGTTATCCGCCCCTGTGATCTCCCGCCCCATTTCGATGTCTATAACATATTGTTAAAATAATACTGTTCTCACATAACATTTTTCGGGTGGCGAAAGGGAACATACGGCCTACACAATGGTTCACACCTACAAGCGGCTTATCCCACAGCAGCGCCAACGTCCGAGCCGCAACAGCCACCGACTGTAACGGCGCACCCATTCCAGGTCCTAGTTATTTTTCGTCAGCTCAGCCCTCCCTCATCGGTCTCATAAAATCCTCCCCAGACAAAGACCTCTATTTTTCACAAAAGAAGTGATCAAAAAAAATGTTAAAAAAAGATTTACCCTTGGTGTAGCAAATACAATCGACCTCACGGACTGTAACCCCGCTCTCCTTCAACGCCTGTTTGACCAGTTTCACAACCCAAGAACGGTGGTGAATCGCCGTATCCTTCGGTAAGAACCCCTCGCCGGGCGGCGAGACGAAGGTATGTCGGATGTTGGAGAGGATCTCGGCGGGTTTGGATGGTGTGTGGCGGATTATACCCACCCCCAGCTTGTTGGCTGAGCCCTCCAGGCCGATTGCTATTGTCATCTTTTTTTTGTATTTTATCCCTTTATGAAAATCTAGGGTTTTAAAGTGGATCGGGGGGATTTATGTGGTTCTGGCTGGGGGTGGTTTTCAAAGATGGGATGTGGATGGTATGTTATATGCATAGAGGGTTAGTCATGCATGGGAGTTTTGTGGTTTGGTTTGATTTGTGGAAGGTTGGATTTTGCGAGTTGCGGTTCAAAGCTTTTTGACTGATCTTCGGTCCAACAAGACCGCCTTCAAGACGTCTTCAACGCGATTTATGTATGTGTCTACTTTGCTTGTTAGGTACCGGAAAGCCTTTGTTAAGGGTTTAATATTGAACCTAGAAGGCATAGCTAGACTTGCAGCTAGCTTACTTCTATGTTAAAATGACCGTAGATTTTTTAATGAGAAGAGTCACAGATAGCCCAGTGCTAAAAACGGTCACTGACACGATGATCCGCAATACCTCTCGATATCTTTCTCACGTATGAAAATTCAATGCAATGCAATTCTATAAATCGATACCATGCAGATTCATGGGCAAGGGCATTATAAGCTTGCCTATGTATATATATCAATCTAAACGCTAGGAGGATACGAAACGCAACATGCATCTAGGTTCTAAACTGCAATGAGAGATTACAACCTTGGGACGCCTACTGCTGTTCCTCGACAGGTAGTGGTCGCCTTTCGGCAATATTTGGGAGCTCATCGACAACCAATCGGACCAAATTCTACGAAACCATTAGCTTGGAGAATATTCAAAAGAGAGCCGGTAATGGGAATATAACTAACCTGCATATCATTCGCTGCCATCTTTCCTGCCTCCAACACTTCCAAGTGGTTCGCGGCACCAAGTTCCATGATACCCTGGACGTCCCCTTCGATGGGGGCATCTCCTCGAGGACCTGGTTCCAAAACAGCTTCGTTTGTAACAAGGCTCATGGCCAGGATCCTCATGCCCGCGTGCCTGGCGACAATAATCTCAGGGACAGTGCTCATGCCCACAACATCGGCGCCCATGGTGCGGAGCATTCGGCATTCCGCACGGGTCTCGAAGCTAATTGGGTAATGACTAAGTCAGAATGCCGTTATTCAGAAAGGATTTCCAGGGGGTCTCGTTTAAATACCTAGGTCCACTGACGAAGGCATAGACACCTTCGTGGAGCTTTCGTGTGGGAATCGACAACTCGAGCTTGTTGTATGCAATGTGAGCGAACCTTCGGAGCTCTAGATCATAGGCATCCGAAAGAGGTGGGAATCGGGGGCCGAATTCCTCGGCATTGGGGCCACGGAGTGGGTGGATACCCGCCAGACCAGGGAGGTTGATATGCTATTAAACTTCCAGGTTAACATATGTCTCATGGTAAGATAGTATGGCGATATGTATCCTAGGACTTACATCATTTAAGAGACAGATATCGCCGACCCTGAAATCGGGGTTGAGGCCACCCGCTGCATTGGTAACTGTTCATCGACAAGCCAAGGTTAGCAATCTAATTACCTTCTTTTCATAAGGTTATGTTCAAATCTGGACTCAACCTACCAATCACGACCTTAACACCAAGGAGCTTCAATACTCGGACAGGGAAGGCGGTTTTGTCGATGTTATGGCCCTCATAGAAACTAATATGAATTTAGCACCCTATATCGTTGGAAGAGGAAGTTTCGGTCCCAAATAGGTATCCTCAGGGATAGGGGGGCAAGTGGACTTACTGGACTCTACCGACCATCAAAACCGAGGGTGTCTTGCTTCCACCGAGATAGCCAAACACTAATTTTCCAGCATGACCCTGAACTAAACACCACCATCAAGTCAACAACAACCTTCTTACTTTCTCATCATCTCCTCCCAAGCCGAACTACTACATCAACTTCGGGTGGGTTCAATATTTCCATTGAAAGGGTTCACACACCTGTTGACTGCGCGAAATTCGGAATATCAGAGTAACTAATGTCGACCCTGGCTCCTTCCTCGACAGTATCCGCCAGACCACCAAGGCCGGAACCACAGATGACACCAACCTGAGGAGTCCGTAGTTCCTCGGGAACACGATCTCGGATGAAATTTGCCGTTTCCAGGCATTGCGCATACAGGTTGCTTGGTGCCGAAGTCATATTTCCTTTTTTTTTCTTTCCCTTTTCCCTTTTTGCTAGCTTTCTTCTTTTTTTAATACTTCTTTCCCGTCCCGCTCTACGGATCTCTCGGATTGGTTGGGTTGAAATAAGCTTAAAGGGATTCCGACCAGTGGTATGATTTTGTTCCTTCCTGGCGAACTGGGGTCTGCCTTTTAATTCGGCGGTGTTGTTTTCGTGACCGGAAAGGTGGGGTTACACCGAAGATCGCGCTTCTTGGTTGGGTTTCGGTGTTGGATTTTGAAATGCCAGGCTGCTTGCAGGTGAAATTCCAAGGTCTACGAAAATGCTTTCAAGGAACCTCCAAAGAATTTCTCACTCTCGCTCTGTTGTTATCAAATGCTGGCTATTGCGGTTCTTCAGCAAATTCCGAGTACTAAGTTATAAGGTTTTTTTTCTTGTGGTTCTTTTGCTCCAAGAGCCTCGGAACACGCGGGAGAGAGCCCATCGGCAGGGTCCGATCGATTTTGACCGCCTGCTCGATTCAGTTGATTCAGTTACCTATCTTGCATGAATTTTGCACCGCCTTAACGGTTCTTCTAGACGGGCCCGAGAACAAAAGAACGGTGTTCTATGGCGGCGCCTGCACAGGTGTCTCGGTTATGCATCTCATTTCGGATGCTGGAATTAGACGATACATGGTCACGTTACTCGGTCTCAGATTTTGTTGGTTGAACAAAGCAAGGATGGTAAGTTTTTTTTTTTTCCAACATCCCAAAATGAAGAGGATATCATTTGAATTCTCAAGAGAGAAAAAAAAATTGGGTGTATGTAATTTCGGGTCACGTTTGATTGCAGGCTCAAGATATCTAACAATGCAGGTTGGCAGGTTGGCAGTTGTCACCATGTTGACAAACTATCGACGGGGATACTCGAGGTCAGAAGCACACGCAGCAGAACGCTTATTGACGGGAAAGTAACCCAAGCTAGCGTCGTCTTTGTGCAGCCCGAACAAAATCGAGATCTTATCAACTCTTTTCGATAGAGGAAGTAAACTGGAAGATCATCGGGCCAATCAAATGAAACCGTCGCGAAGAAGCTAACCAAAAAAAATCTTGTTCGATTTTTTTTTTTAGTTTCTCGGCCAGGATCCTGACACCCTACGAGGCAGGGGCACATCCATGGAAATCCTGCTCTCCAGTGACGAATTCGCATCAGGTTTTTGAGAAGCCAGGATCGGGTTTCTAGAAGTTCCCGACCGTTTTGTCCCCCCTTCAAGAGGGCGATATATACGAAATCCTGAGAAGTGGTTTCTCGGAAAACTCGTTCAACCAAGTTTTTTTTGAGCTCACAATCGAAAGTTTGAGGGTGGAGTGGTTCCCTAATCCATGACAATGCAATTGTGTGTGATAATGCAGGAGACCAAGAGAGTGTGATCGAGATGTTGAGCTAATTGAACCGATGGACGGAGTACTTTACACAGTGAGTTTATTATTTTAGTCCCATGCAGGCGCTGTGATAGACAGCTATTCTCGTCATTATCATGCAGACAGGTATCGACGGACGAAGCAAGTCTACGCATAGTGTGGCTAATAGACTACGCTGGGAATGGCTAAATCTGAGCGAAATCGAAGAGAGGAGAAAAAGAGGGAACAAAAAAAAAAAAAAAAAAAAAAAAAAAAAAACCTTGCCCATCCTGGGAGGGTTTGGATGGATGCAAACATCTGCCATCATCCTGGGCAAGCAACGGACACTGCAGGCAGGCAAAGGCAGGCAGACGGGGTGTCAGTTGGGAGAGTGAGTGCAAGCGCGGGTGTGAGTGGGTGTGAAAGGGTGTGCACATTCCTTTGCTCGAGCTGCTTTGCCTTTTGCTTGGGTCCGGGTCTGGGTCTGGTCGGGTTAGCAACTGACCACTGTGGAGTTGGGCCGGGACCAAAAATACGCTGCCCCAAACGCAGGTTGGCACTAACAACGCGGCCAAATTGGGGGCAACACAGGCAAAGACAGGAGGGGTTTTGTGTTTTTATTCCCCATCAAACGGCAGCCCAAATTAGTCCCTCCAAGCAAAGCAAACTAAAGCAAGAAAGAACGGAAAGAAAGAAGGGGAGCGAACCAGGCCAAAAAAAAAAGGAAAGCCGTGCAGGTGCAAAGCAAAGCAAAGCCCAACAAGAGCAAAAAAAAGGCAGTTTGCCAGTGAGAGCCATACAAAGAACACCGAACAGTAGGGGCGGACCACCACTTCCCCGCACGACGCCTGATACTTTACCCATCAATATCGCCATTTAAAACCACGAAATCCATCAAAAAAATCACAGCATGAGAATCTTGTAAACCTCCGCTCCATGGTCGTCTTTTTCCCGTACTTTTTGGACGGGGTTTCGTCGTTTTATCTGCCTCTAAACCTCCGAACGCTCGCCAAACATGACCGCTACTCGCTTCCGGCAGCGTAAGCTGTCAACAAAGGCTGCTCTTCAAGTCATCGATGACAGCCAAATAGATGTCACCGATGACGATACAAGACACATCGCGACAATAGAATCAGGTGTAGAACGCACCGAAGAAATCGTAAGTCTTTGCGATTTTTCCTGATTTTTTTATACAACTTCTCGTGAGGTCAATTCCGACATCTTGTCGTCTCCTCCGAGAGGCCCCCCTATCCCTTGCCCCCTTTTCCCTATGACTCCTCTCTACCAAAATCAAACACGACATGAAAATTTTGCGCTTTCCTGTAATGGGAAGTTTTCAGTCTGCAAACCCAACACATCACAGCACCAATACAACACAACACAACACAACACAACATATGCAACACTTCAATTCACTGTCAACACATTCAATTGGAAGTCTTCAACACATAAAAAGTTCACAATAGACTAATTACAATTGCTCCATTTCTAGGAACACCACTTACAAGCCGCTATATCTGCTGCAAATGCCGCTGCCCTCGGCACAAAGGTCAAAGCAGCTTTCATCCCCACCCCGGACGCATCAAAAGTCATCCCAAACTATGATAACCTTTATCGAAAGGTCTACTCTCACCCGCATTCCTATATACGATTCTCCTCAACCGTCGAGGACACCAGTGGCAATTTATACTGTATAGATGAAGAAGATGACGAGTATCTCACACAATTCAATTCCAAGAAGTCCCAGGGCACGCAGTGTTCCGAGGATGCTTTCGAAGAGGCCCTCAGTGAATACGAAACCCTCACTGCCCTCAAGCAGCCCTTCTTAGGCCTGAGTGAAGATGAGAATCTTCCCATCCACTTGATGAGCTATGAGGAAATGGAAGAGGCTGCGTTCGAGAACGACTCGAAACTCGGAGAAAAGACCCACGCTAAGGATTTATACGCCTGGTGGGAACAAAGAAGGACGAAGCGCAAGGGGAAGCCGTTAATGCCAATTCTGAAGTTCGAACAAGGCCAGATTGACAAAGATGATGGCGACCCATACGTCTGTTTCAGAAGGAGAGAGCATCGACCCGCCCGTAAGACAAGACGGACAGACGCTCAGAGCATTGACAAGCTTAAACGCTTGAGACTTGATATGGAGAGGGTTCGCTCGTTAGCCAGATGTGTGCAGTTACGAGAGGATAACAAGAAGGACAACCAAGCCTGGGAAGCCAAGGTCTACACGTTCCGATTTAAGGTCAAGAAATACAAGAGAGACTTTAACATCCAGGACAATGATGATGATCTTGTCAACAAGGTATGCTCTTTAATCTTCCTACTTGATCTACTCATAATACTAACCTTTCCTTAGCCCCGCAAGCGTGTTGTTGAGCAACCACCAGCACCAGCGCCCAAGCCTCCACCCAGACATGACTTCAAGCCTCCTGAAGCCGATTTGGTTCAACTCGAGGACCTTCATAAACTTAGGGTCCAGAACATTGACCAAATTGTTGCCGCTAAGCGGAAGGAGCGACAGTTCAACAATGCAGGGTGGAACGACCAGACAGTTGTCGCGTTCCAGAAGCCTCCCGTCACGCCACCTCCAGACACACCCCCACCATTCCGACAGGTCGACACATACTTTGCTCGGCAACTTCTCAGTCCTCCACCTTCCGCATCTCCCTCACTTTCACCATCATCACCCAATCCGCGTTCAGCAGGACCATTGCAGCCCAGAATCACTTTCCAGACTTCCGCTCCTTCGCAGACTAAGAGAAAGCGAGAGGAGGAGGAAGATGGTGACCCTATGCGATTCCGGATGCGTTCTTCGCGCGGCCACCGTATCTTCATCGATCGTCGTGGTAAAAAGCTCAGCGATAAGGATCGTGAGCAAATCGACGAAAGAATACTTGATAGATTTGCTTTCGACCACGACGACTCTGACGAAGAGTTTGAGGGTCTCCCTATATCAACTAAATATAACCGCGAGAAGTACGTTTCCGAAGACTTTCCCCTCTCTCCATAAGATATATTGATGCTAACACTCTTTTAAAGGGCCCTTCTGTTTTCCGCAAACCTCTTCTTACAACAGGTAATGCCGCAACGACGGCATGAACTTTTAGCACAATCTATAAATTCACCAGCGAATGGCAATATAACACCGAGTACGCCTGCCGCTCCCCAACCACCGACACCAATAAACCAATCAGCTTCGTAGCTTTATCAAAGTCCTCCCTGTCGAACTTAACCGTTGTGATATATTAGCGAGTCTTGTTTTGCTGTCGTTTTTTATTTTTACCTGGGACGGTTTATTCTAAACCCAAATAGGATACCCCATACCCCACATTAGCTCAGACAATCCAACCAAGCTCGACCCCGCGCGAGAGATTGCCAGCAATAAAACCACAAAGTCTTTAAAAATATTTGTGCAAAAAAGAAGACAAGTTTGGGTCCAGTTTTTTCTCTCTTACTTTCCTGCTTTTCCTTGAAATTGAGTCCATTGGATTTTGTTTCTTTCTTGGTCATATCCTTTTTTTTTTCGCCTTACCCTATCATTGGGGTTAGGTCTCTCCACTTTTTTTTTTGGGAACATACATTATTGTAAAACAAAACTTGGACAAGCTCCTACTCTTTTCAATCTATACCCTTACTTCCTCTCCTCCCCCCTCTCTCCATTCCCCTCTCCGATGGTATATATATCTCAACCCCCCGCTTTCTTATCCTTGGGTTTTTCTTCTTCTTTTTGCCTATATTTCCTTTGGTCTCAGTGGGTGGCTTGTTATCAATTGTTTTGCACAACTTAAAAGGGGTAGTGGTCTCCCGACTCTTTATATCTTTTTTTTCCCTCTTCCATAATCTCAACCCCAAAAAAGAAATCCCCCTTTTTTTCCCCATACCTTGATAGAACGGGAGGTAGCATCTGATCGAAAGAAATTATCAAATCGGTGTTGTGTGCTTTCTACTTCCTTTTTTTTTTTTTAACTTCCTTTTTTACGTTATTCCTATTATATCGATCCAAGCTTTATGCATTGAGGACGGAGGAATGAGAATGGGGTAGGCAGCTTCCCTTTTTAAAGAATCAAATAGAAAACAAAGGGTTTTTTTTTTAGGATGAAGATGAAATTATTGCATTGGGGGGGTTATTTATGTATTGGTACTAGTAGGCTAGCTGTCTTTTATGCAGAATTAGAAGTAATAGTTCATTCCCATGATGAAAGTACCCTTTCTCGCCTTATCCAGCAACCATGTTTGTGCATGTGAAAATTCAGACCCTTTTTGAGGGGTAGTGTGGACCCTTTTCTTCCCTTTACTTCGGGTTTCCTTGTATCTTCCCTCGAACAACATCGACGATTCTTCTCTAGACGTATTGTTATAATATATATAATTTTTTGTACGAGCATTCACATTGACTTGAAGAGTACGATCCCAACTCCACGTACCGTTAACAAAGCGGGGTACGAATGTTTAAAGGCCAAATATATATCTTTGACATGAACAAGGGGCCCATGGGTACAACTAGTCCAGACGCCTGCAAGTCATGACCATGCATGGTAGACCCGTAGATTCTGCAGAATGAAGTGGATTCGGGCTAGTTAGCAGAGCTAGAGAATGAAATCCCGAACACGCCACCCGATCTGACAAAAAAAAACTTTATTTAAAACTTTCGTTGCTCTTGTTACATAGCTAGGTTCAGCTTTTTATATTGAAATGTGGAGGAGGTACTTTTATTGTTTTATGGTGGACCAGGATTGATTCGATTCCAAAATGGCTCGTAGAGTAACCTTTTTCCAGCTGGTTTGGTAATTAAGACTAAGTAGACAAAGATACATTCCTAAGATACCTGTATTTCCAAATCTGCCTTTTCCTCCCGAACCCCTCGAATTGATGGAACTACACGATTGTATAAGCAATTGCAACCCTTTTCGTACACTAGCCATCGACAATTGCTAAAGCCATAGCGCTACCCAATCCCCACGCCCCATATCAGCCGTGTTGCTCTGCATGAATAAAAAAATACAACAAAGTCCAATTGAAGAATGTTGTAGAAACATTCCACTATTGCAGATTACAAAAATGAGAATAGTATTATGAGACCATCCTTAGAGCTGGTGGTTTAATATATTGGATCAATAAATCTAGAAGAAGGGACCACAAATTCAAAGACCGGAAATAATTCGAAAGCCGGTATTATACTGGTGCATTAGCTACGTGTACGCGTACCAAGGGGGTTGATAATATAAAAGAATGTATGAATGCACTGGTGATGTCGATATTCACACATGGGCATATATTAATATCTTCATATCGTTAATGGTTAAAGAACCTGAGAAAGTATCACGCCGAAACGGTATGTAAGTACTATAGTATACTACATACGTCTATAAAGCTAGAAGGATCGTACGTATTAGCGTGTGATCCCTTGAACTCAAGTAAAAGGTGTGTATTCAGGTTCGCATCTAGTCCAGTATCAACTAAAGCAACCATGTTAACTCAACTATCCTTACTCCGCAGCCATGACAATTGTACGAGAAGACCTGGTGTTGGAGCGTATGTCCGGTTGAATCAATTAATCAGCAAGATTCACCATAATACGCCTTTGCAATTGAGTAACGTTATAACCCACTCTCTTTTCACGTTCAGTCCTGGTTGATCTCAGTACACACGTGGTAAAGGAACGCTAGGACCTCTATGACGGCTTTGTATTCCGATGCATAAGTATATCAGCATTTGAATCTCGCTCAGACTCCTCTAGTCCTGCGATACCACTTGTGCGGCCCACGGGTGAAAATACAAAATTTCAGGCTAGTGAGATTCCTTTCACTAAATTCTGTCTGAATTCTGGCTAATGTTTAAAGAAATTTTCTGGAAAAGGTTTCCATGCAGACCGCGAAGAAATTTCGAAACCTTCTGGATCCTCTGTCCCCGGCGAATACACCGGAGCCCTCCATCTGCTGAGCCAATGGCTATACCGCAGATCAGTCATCTATGCATTATAATACTTTTTGTAGCAATACATGTACACGGGGTATGCGAATGCTACCACGACTGGGCACCGTACGACGTTATTAGAAAATTTTAACTCGCACGCACAATCAATTTCTCGGCTTTGCCTGTTGGAATATTTAATCTCGCTACGTGTGATCCCACAGACTCATATTACAGCTTCTAGCTTTGTGTAAAGCAAACTATTCTCTGGGGCTTTGCTAATCAAGTCATAGATTTAAAATACCACTGCATATATGATTGCCTGTTGGAAAAGCTTAAGATCAGGCACTGCAAATCACAACAGGCACTATATATCAGTGGCGCCACGGTATGCGGAATACCACGCCTAAGCTCTAGTTACAAACTGTGTAATATATTCCTAATGTTTTTAAGTCGACAGGGGCCAAGCTACGACGCTAGTCTGGCTGGACTCGAGGCTAAAGCTACCGGCCTTGGTGACTGATTGCATGCATGGCTGTTCGCGTAATTTAGCTGTGCCTGGTCTCGTGCCCAGACGTCATAAGGACTACACTCACGTAACTCCATTAACTCTTATCTCTAGCCTTGTGCCACTTATATGAGTTTTCCAGTAAATTAGATGGCTAATGTAACTGCGCAACTGTGACTCTACCCAAAAAAATGCCCTGCTCAAAATAATTTGTTACAAATCAACGATAGGTCAAGACATAAACTCTCTCTATGCATCTGAGTACCCGTATATCAAAGCCCTATTAGCCATACATCGCGCGGCGTAAGCACAGTGCCACTAGCCATGTAGGTAGCCTAAGAACGAGCGGGTGCCAAACGTACGTGCATGAAAGGTTCACCCCGCCCCAGAAATCGAAACGAGCACAACCTCACAATCCCTTCGACCTTCGTAATATCCAAAAGTGCCGCACTTCAACTCCCTATTTATTACAAATACCGTTAGAAGTAGTGTATGATATAAACAACCTCCAGTTTTTTTTTTTCAATGCCATTATGTTACGGATTACACGTCTTTCTTTATATATTTGACCAAAGCCGTGCTGAAACCGCACGGTACCACAGGTCAACATGTATCAATCAAGCACAGACCAGGCATTCGATCGTAAACCGTCCCACGAACGTACCTATATGACGCAAAGAAGCACCTCATATATTCTGAAACCCCACTAGCGCTCCTCAAGAAAAGAGCATTAACTGAATAACCAAATGTCGTATGAGACGGAGGGGGGCGCAGGGCTCCCCACCCTGTACTGTTCTGTTATAAGAATTGTTAGCAAGCAATAAGTCTTGTATTTTTACTCGAATATATCACCTCTAAAACAAGCTTTGATTCACTAAACTTCCACGCCTCAAGCTCCCATGTCACGACTAACTACCTTCCAAACACTTGTCTCAGTCACCAGCCTCCTCAAAATTAAGGTTCTAAAACCTAGCACGCGTCAAAAAATTACAAATTAATAAGGTGATTTTGGTTTGATCCCCATCTTTAGCCTCGCTGGCGAAGAGCCTTCGTGAATCCATAGCCGCTAGTCTTCAGCCTCCACGAGGCTCAACTCCACAAATTTATACTTTGAAAATCCGCATAACAAGCAAACCTCAATGAATTCAAGAATCGACATTTAACATCCCTCCGAAGGCAAATGCCGACCAAGAATAAATCAAAAAAGCCTCGTTAGAACTTACCAAAAAAACCAATACCAAGAAAAAAGCGCACCCAAGGAAATCCCGACGACCTGGGTCGATGTTCTAGCTCAAGCGCTAAAATAAGCGCCTTCGGATGCTTCAGATTATGCACACAAGACCAAAAACGCCCACATCCACTGCTAACTCGAGTACCTTCGTTACGAGAAACCCGGGGAAAAAATAAATGAGGGCTTTCTTCCGAATTCTCCTAAGGAAGGTCCAAAAAACCGAGCTAGAAGGTGGTTTTTCCAAGTGGGGAGCTTGGAGCTCTCATGTGCTAGGGGTTTTTTTTTTTTCCCTTTCGTTCTTGAGAGCTAGGTAAGTTGAGCTGCTAGAGCTGTACGTCGGAGCACTGTAATCAAAAAACCAATATATTATCATGTGAACACTGCACGAAATATCCTGGGGTCTAAATGCACAGCTTACGATAACGTGCATCATGCGATGACAGTTACGTCAAGTTATAATACCAGTGAAAAATGATAATGAGCGGGCAACGTTACTTTATTTCCAAACTACTACCAATAACCACTAAGTGACCCAAAGGAATGGCGGGAGGGGTGAAATAAATCCAAAACTTGAAACAAATAGTAATGATAACTCCAGATTACTTCAATATTGATAACCTAACAAACGAAAGGGGAGGAAAGGACAGCGTATATAAGAAAAAACAAAGGAGCCAGACAAAAGGAAGCAAAGGAAAGATATTTGGGGTAAAATGAGCTCAGTAAAAAAGACGACTTTAGTTTGACGGTTATAGTTGGAGGGATGGACAATTTAGGGGAGGAAGTATGTACATGAAAAGTCGCAATAAAACTAAGTGATAAACCCGCCAGGTACGTGAATAAAGGGGATGGGGGAAAAAGGAAATGACGTAAGAAGCTATTGATATATGTGAAGAAAGATATGAATGTACATACGCCAGCATGATACAGGATAAAAGATATTTTGTCGTAAGAGCTATTGCGGCAACCCAGGCTCCAGAGGGTTGCCTTATTTGAAAGATAGACGGAGACCGATAAAAAAGGAAAAAGGAAAAAAAAGAACCAGGCCCAAGATGACGGTCATGAAAAGAGGTATAAAAAAAGTTTTTCGTAAGAAATTAGATATGCAAATTCCTCAAAAGAGGAATGCGCAGGGAAACAAATCAAAAAAAGGATAATTCGGGTGCTTTTAGGTTCTTTCGAAGCTGAGTTGTTATTCCGCAGTTGTCGGATGCTGCAACAGGTGGGAGAACCGTCGATATAGCACATATAGCGTTTATGAGTGCATCAAATCCCAAGCCTCAGAGCACAGAGCGAGGAAGCGTTCCTTCTTCCTCCTCTTGGCTTCTTGTGCTTCCGCATCGTTCTCTGATCCTGTCGAGTCATCTCTTTCAAAGTCGCCGCGAGTTCGTCTCCGCTTTGTTCCGACAACTTCGTGAGCTGAACCTGGAAGTGTGAGAGTTGTGGTTTTCGTTTTCATGGATGCATGGCCTAAACTCGAAACTCGCTGTTTAGAAGAATGTCCCACTGCACCTTGAGTCGGGCTTGGAGGAGTTGGAGGCTGGTGGCCACCGTAATGTATGATTCGTGGAAGGAGATCCTCACGTCCGCCTGTCATGCTCGCTACTGCCTCCTCCGCTGTCCTAAATTCCTTGGGTTTCTCTGGCCTATCAACATCCATACGCGAAGAGTATTCTTGACGACCGCTCATTGGTGGTGGTGGGAAGAATGAGCGCTGTTCTGGTTGTCTGAGTTGAGAGGATAGTTGTGGCCTATCTTGCTCTCGGTCTCCCTCTCGATCCCGTCCACCCATGTCGGGGCCGAATACTACGTCTGCGATTGGGGGCAGTCGATTTGTCATTCTGTCGGCCCTAGCTTCCGCAAGGCCTCTTCTGACAGTGAACGACTGGTTTAGAGGGGCCGAATGAATGACTCTCTCGTTGGCGAATTGGCTGTGGTGTGGTGCCACAATACTTAGTCCGTTTGGTGGTGCCTTTCTCTTTCCTCCCCTTGGAGTGCTGAATCCTCCTGCAGACGGTTCACCATGGTCGTCTTTGCTGCCGTGCGCGTTTCGCTGTAGTCTGGTTTCGATGATTTGCCTCTGTCTTTCCCTAACATCCATGCTTCGCTCGAGTTGTTCTCTCATAAGATCATCGGTGACATTTAATCCTGGTGAGAGGCAGGCCATCCCGACCTCTCGCATCGTCATGGCGGTTCTGGGTGTCGAGGAAGGGGCGATATTCGAACCAGTCTTAGACAGGTTCAATTTGGTGGGACGGTGCCGGGGTGGTTCAGGGGAAGGCTCCTTCTTAATAACAACCATCTTTGGTGGGCTGCGGCCGCTGGTTCCGGTTGAGAATGAAGAGTCAACACGAGGAGAGCTGGAAAAGCGAGATTTTGCATACCGCAAAACTAACCTTTCCGGAGACCGCGACTTGTCCCCTGACTGTGAATCCTGCTGCATCATGTCTGAGTGGTGGTAGTGCGGCTGAGGCGCAATTGCTACAGAAGCTGATGCCATAAAGAATATCCTTTTGGATACGTGATATAATAAAAATTATATTTAATGCCCTCGGCTATAAACTCGACCGTCCAAAGAAAGGAGGTGTAGTCTCGAGGAACGGTGTAAACTCCGGAGAATGTACAACACAGGTACGGTATTCAATAAAAAAAAAAAGAGAAAGATGAGAGATCCTGCGAGAGAGGTCGTTGAATCGATCGGATTGGCTTTTGGTTAACTTGAACCTGAGTCGGGCAAATGAGAACTCGTGGTTAGATAAATCTCGCGAGGACCAATTGGGTTTTAAAGTTCAATGAGGAGGTAGCGATATCGATAGTGAAAAAAGGGCTGAATGGCTAGACTAGGCTTGCCAGGCAAAGAAAGTGGGATACACGAAAAACGAGGGGCAAGTATCCAAGAAAACAATATAAGGAGGTTCAAGGAAACGGTGATTGGTAACGAATGCTTGATCAATTCGGATTACTATTACAGGGAGTAGTGGGATCGGTCGGCAGTAGAAAGGGCAACGACGACAGGATGTATGTGACGCGATCTGGATAGCACGACGCAATGCTGGAGTGCAAAGAGAGAGAAGAAAGATGGAAGCGAGGAGAGGGGAGGGGATGAAGGAAGAAGAAGTAGAAAAAGAAGAACTGACTGAGGAGGGAGAGAAGCCGAGGGGTTAAGAGGGATACTCAGGGAGACATCCCCTTGAAGGACAATCGACCTCGGGGGGCAGTTGGTGGTGATGGCGAGAAGGAGAGATAGCACGGGTGACTTGGACTTACTTGTTTGTTGGATGGACCCTCGCTCAAAGCAGAAAAACTCCACAGCGGCCTAGATCCAATACTAGCACGGTAGGTTCTGAAACGTAACAAAGCCGAATTCTCCCAATTTCTGCGGCAATGTGAACCGGAAAGCTGTATGGGACTGATGGTATGTCTTAATATTTGGTTTTTCTTTCTCTCTTGGGCCCGTTATCTGAAATCCCCCGAGTTACAAAACGGTCAGAAAATGGTCGAGGGGTGTCCTTTTTCCCTATGAACCCGTTAATCAATCTACCCAGGAGATCGAAGAATGGTTAGAAACGTTTCTAGTTTGCGGAATCAGCCAAAAGAAGGGGGGTGGTGTCCTCGATCATTAAAAGAGTAGCGAGCGGAAAGAAGGGAAGAGACGACGAGGGCTAACACCGGCAAGGGAGTGACCGGTCGTCGAAAGAAGGAGAGGGTGAAAGAAAGGGGAAATCTCAAGAAAAAATCACAATCCAGAAAGGAGCCACAAAGTCTAGAAGGGTTTCTCGGTGTCGAGAACGACGAACCACCACCACGCCTCCTACTCCGTATTCCTTCTACTAATGCACCCAATGGCCTGCGGTGCACAGGTTATGCAACAAGCCAGAGTAACAGCTGCCTGTGCTGAGACCAGGGAAGGATGGAGCTAGCGAAGGAAGGGGGAGGAAAGGAGGGGCTGCTCCCAAAATTCTTTCCTTTTACCCCGTGATGAAACACCCAACGACTGAAATGCTGAGCAGTGATGTATGAGGTAGAGAGAATGGCAGCAATGTGCATTCCGAGTAGACGGAATATAACCCGTTCAATACTTTCTTCCTACTCACCTCGAAGCGGTTGGTATCGTCTAAGCCTGCCTGGAAACCTGATATCGACTTCAAGGACGGAAGAAGAGCATAAACAGCAATTTCTAAAGAAAGAAAGAAGGACCAGAAAATGAGGTTGATGCTTCCCACGATAGAAAGATAAAGGAAGTCCAGACACAGAAAATATTTTTTTTGCTTTTCTAATGCTTGCTCTGCAGGAATCTCACTTACCTCAGGCTGTTCATGCCACAGCTGCAAGCTCTTTCCACAGAGTATAGTTGCTAATCATGAAACATATCGGCTGTAAGTGCGTCGCAAGCGGCAAGAGACACAACCACTTTTTATGTCGACAGTGTTTGACGCTATCGAAAATTCCCTTTGCACTTGAAGCCCAAACTGGCCTTCAGGATTATTCCAAAAGGGTCGGCGGTCACGCATGGGGATTGGTCCCAGCCCCTGATAGTTCGCGTCTTGTCCATGCCCACGCTCAAACGTTTCGAAACACCGAGCAGCCCACAACATGCCGAGTAATCCCCGTCCAGAGACAAACATCCGCCTTTTTGGGAAAGTTCAAGCCAACTGCAGTCTGGTTTGGAACCCATGATGGCAGGCGCTCAGCCAATCCGGAGCGGCCTTTTCAGGCTGGAGAACTGAGGGTCTTCGAAAAAGAAATCTTGGGTCTGCCCCATCGAAATTTTTTCCCTCTTGATAAGAAGGGCCCTTCCCAAAAGTCGCCACTGGGCAATCTGGCTTTTGGGGACGTCCGAAACGTCAAGGTTTATCGCAAGCGAGAGCATGGACTGTGCTGGGAACCGAAAATCTCCAAATCCCTCAGCATCATCTCGAATTCATGATGTTACAAGACCCGACACAACGAAGTTCTGACAACACTGACAGCTGGGAGCACGGAATGCCCAGCCTCTTTTTGACAACGGAGGCACATACGAGTTGGTTTAACTGCCTAAATGCGCACAAAAAAAAACTGGCGACGGCGTTTTGTGTTTTGATATGTATGTTGATGCTTGCGCTCGTATCTCTCCGAACAATCTTCTCGAAAAGGGCCACAATTTAGCCTTTGTGTCTTAGGACCAAGCATTCCATTTCTCCCATGCCCCAGGCCGCCTCCGCAAATTGACTGAATATTGATTAGCTCCATGTCGAGAGAAAAAAACGTTTTCTCCATTTGAGCCGACAGGGCGCGGAGAAAAGCTCAATTGTTGTGCGCAGCTTGTTTCAAACAATTGGGAATGCTGTAGCTATGCATCACAAGCTCACGGAGGAAACCGTTGTACTAGATCTCGAGCCTTTCCCCAGAAGAATGAATATGATGCGCGCAACAACAGAGCGTAGGCAGTTATGCTACGAAATTCGCTTCATCATCGTAACATATCATCCAACCAGTCATCGTCCAGGTGTTGAGTACCAGAACTAGTCTTCGTAGCCGTAGACGAGGTATTATCCGTCGAGGCAGTGTTTTCAGAGCTCCGGGGTGACTCTTTCAACTGTCCCAGATGGCTCCCTATATATCTCGTGCATAAAAAGTAAGCTCATTGCTCGCTTCTTTCTCAAACGGAATATACATGAAACAGTATCCGTTTCTGCATTCTGCAACTGCATACCTTTTAGATCCATGTTCCCGATCAACTGATCCAGCTCATCTTCGTGATCGTTAAAATTTATTGTTTCGTCCTTGGATCTGGCTGCCGGCTTGCGAGTCGCAAATCTTTGCCGGAACCTATCCGCAGTAGCTTGCTTGGCTATCTTTTCCGTTACATCCTTGAAGTCGTCCCGATTGACCTTGACAATGTTCCCTTTCGGGGCCAAATCCATGTCGGCGCGACCCCTTCTCACGCCACTATCATGGTCCCATATATCAATGATCTCCTCTCTCTCTTGTTCTCTTTCTTCAATTGCCTTGAATTTGTCTCTTGTCAAACCAACATAGTCGGGTTCCGGAACGACCTCCTCAGGTTCTGTTTTAACATTTATAGGGTTCAGCAATTGCGACTAATTCTTGGCGATCTCGAGGTCTCGGTATCAAGGAAGAATACCCCTCACCTTCACCAGGCTCAGGCTCAGGCTCATCGTATCTCCAAGCATTTGAAGCCACCTTCTTTCTTCTGCTGTATCGAGATGGATTTTCGCCTTCCTCAGCGCCATCACTCTCAGACTCCGACTGTGACGTCGGTTCCCGAGCTTCACCTTCTGCCACGGTTGCAGTTGCAGTATTCGCGGTTTCACTTTGTGCACCACTACCACCGCTACTGCTACCGCTGCCACCAGGAGCCGGCCATTTCGAAGCTTCCAACGGCGCTGATGACGTGGCTGATGCTACATGGTTTGTTCGAGACCCTGCACGTGCTGCTGCGCGAGCTAGTGTTTTCTCTTTCTCCTCAGCTGCAGCTTTGGAATCCTTCTGTGCCAGCTTCTTTTCGTGAAGCTTTGATGCCCTCTTATCCCATTCTGTATCCCGCGAAACGGGGACAAACTGGTTAGCAATGCTAGCTCGGTTGATCAAGCCATAAAACTTAAAGAGAGAAAAAAAGTGCAAACAATATTTGGTTACACCATCGAAACAAGATCCAACTAGCAACTTACTGTTCTTATGGAGCACCATCGTTGACGGGGTGGTTGGCTTTTTTGGCGATGCCCACGTGCTGTTAGTTGGAGATGTGGGTTTATGGCGATGTTTGGGCAGGAGGATTGAGATTGAGATGAGCTCGACGGGGTACAAAGGTCGAGTGGGTTTTGTGGCTCAGTGGCCCGCATAACGTCGACAACGCAAACATCAACAACATTGCCAAAACAGGTGTTTTTGTGGTGTTATAGTATAGCGCACTGCATATATTCCTATATATGCAGGTTACTAAACGGACTAACTAAGTAACTTTCGAAGCTCCGGAAAGTACGGCGAAGTGGCACTGGGAGCGGTGGGTCGGTTTTAGGCTACCGTGTTTTGTTCGGAAAGCCGTAGATCTAGAGCTGGAGCTGAATCTTGTCGTGTGGGCTCTCGTGGGGTCTACCTGTGCGGTGGGCTGGTATAGTTGGGTTCCCACTATAACGCTTTGGGATTTTGCTGCAGTAGCTCCCATAAATGTCTACGTGAAAATCCGGGATACAAAATGTCACCGGAGAATTTTTCAGACAGGGCTTCAGGGAGAATATAATGGTCGTAGTCAAGATTAATTTGCTCCATGGGTGTGATTAATTTACGCTTATCCATGGTCATGATAAAGAATACAAGATAGTAATTGATGTGTAGCAATTCCAGCTCTATAGCCACAGCTAGATACTATTTTAGCGCGGGGGCATATATGGGTATTCTTGGGCTAATATACGGGCAACTATATACAGTTTATAGATTTATATGAACTCTAGTATGAGCAGTACTACTATCTTACAATTATATACAAAAGACCCTTAGGTAGTGACGCCAAGGTTACGAATGGTCTAGATATAGACGCCGTCATGAACTAGAAGGCGCAGGATTAACCCCCATTCCCATAGCCTCCATAACTTTCCCAAGAGTCTCATTCGCCTTCCTGTTCGCCTTCTCTGCTCCTATCCTCGATATCTCCTCCAAATACCCAGCATCCCCCTTTATCCTCTCATACTCCTCTTTAATCCCCTTCAACCCTTCCACGACGCTATCCGCCACTCTATCCTTAAATTCCTTCATACCCAACCCTTCACACTCCCTCGCAATAACCTCAAAATCGTCTCTATTCGTCATATTCCCTATCATCTCAACCAGATTGGATACACCCGGTCTAGCTTCCCTATCGTAGCTTATACCGGGTATACTATCCGTCAAGGCACCCCGGATCCTAAGCCTAATCTCGGACTCCGAGTGGTCGAGGTTTATTTGAGAATTCACAGCTCCCGATTTTGACATTTTTGAAGTTGGGTTCGTGAGTGACATGACACGTTTTGCCGGGGCTAGATTAATAACATTCGTTAGTTTGTTGGTTATTAATTGCTACGGGTACACTTGGTTACCCTGGTATATGAATGAATGGGAGCAAAGGTTCGAGAAGAAGACATACCCAACTTAACTTTTGGAACCACCAAAATCTTTCCAAATGTTCTGTTGAATTTACCCGCCAGGCTTCTCGCCAATTCCAGATGTTGGACTTGATCCTCGCCAACGGGTACCAACGTCGTCCTAATTGGCCATGTGAAAATAATAATTAGAAATACTAGCAGATGAAAAAAGGGAGGGTGTGGGGAAATATGTTTTTAGAAAGAATAAAATACTCACCCGTATAACAGTATATCAGCCGCCTGAAGTACCGGATATGAAAAAAGTCCCAACTTCAACTTCGAAGACCCATCAGGATCCAACGGCGACCTATCCTCGCTCTCTGCCAACTTCGACTACAAAACCCACCCGTTTCTGTTAGCTAAATGTTGGATTCCCGTTCACATCTACAAACCCCGCTGGAACTTCAACAAAACCAACAATGAAAAACCAAAAAAACAGTTGTTATAACTCGCAACCCCCCCTTCCCCACCTCCAATATGCAACCCCCAAACCTGAAAACAGAAAACAAAAAACAAGGAATGAAATACCTTCCACTGCGTCTGCCTCGCCAATAAATTCGTCGGTGCCAATGTACTCAACACCCACATGAGCTGCGAATGCGCTGCAACCCTCGACTGCTCGAAAATCACACACCGTTCAGTCTTCAACCCAACAGCCAACAGCATAGCCATCGTATCCTGCCGTCTCCGTCGAAGATCATTAGGATCCTGCGGTTGCGTAATCGCATGCAAATCTACCACGCAGTATAGTAACTCCGTAGACGGGGGTGCCAAGTTCTGAAGATCAACCCATTGCTTTAGCGCCCCGAGGTAGTTTCCAAGGTGTGGTACACCGGTAGGTTGGATGCCAGAAAATATCACTTCGGGATGTGTTGGTGGTGTGGTAGATGTCGATAGGCTTCTTTTCGGCTGGTCACATGATGTGGGTTTTTGAAATGGATATTTCGAGGCAATTGGTAATGCTCGTCGGGTCAGTGGAGCTACTTTGCACCCGACATGTCGAGACGCATTGCTACAGATGCGTACGGGCAGCATTCAGGCGTGATTGTACATAAAACGAATTGGCCGTCTATCGAGCTTTTTGGGAATGGTTATAGTATGTTGCATTGAATGAGGAAAGGAATTAAAATTTCCTGTGTAGCAAACGCCCCTTCGAAGCGAAAGAAATATCACACAAAGCAACGCAGCTATCCAGCGCACGTATATATATACACACTGGACAATTGCAATTGGTACTCGTAATTACGCCCCCGGTAAAGGACAAAAGTGAAAGTAATATACAAGAAGTTCTCTATTTACATGAGCTAAGGACTCTAGTTGTCCTTCTTCGTTGCTTCCTCAACCTGGATTTCCTTTGCGCTCGGAGCCTCCTCCTTGGTAGCTTCTTGTGTGGGCTCTGGGACAAGCTCTGAGTCGGCGGCAACTGCGGATTCGGACTCTGTAGGCTGAGGTGGTTTCTGGGCTTTGATGTCCTCATTGACAGCGGGAGTCTCCGTCGAGCTGGCCGAGCTGGGCGTAGCTTCAACCTCAATTTCCTTCACGGGTTCTACCTCAACTTTCGCTTCTGTCTCGACAGAGACCTCAGGTTGGGCGGACGCCGCAGCCCCTGCTTTGCTCCTCGCGATCCTAACTTCTTCAGCCAGCTTCTCAAGCACCTCTTTCCGTTTCTGCGCCTTAGCAGCCTGTTTCTCGGACAAAGGCTTCTTCCCCACCTTCTCCTTCCACGACTTTTCCGTCGGTCTTCCTTCATGGACCCGGTTTCCCCACAACTCTCCGTACTCCACGTGCAAGGTCTTCCAAATATCCTTAATCTCCTTAAAACTGTCATTGATCTTATTCTCCGCCGCAAATATCTTATTCCTGTGCGCTTTATGATGGGGCTTCAGATCCAACCGTGACCTCCAGTTCTTTCCGTAAACAATATTCATATCCGTTCGTATATTGATCACATTCAGGGCAGCATCCTTCGTCTCCTTCTCCAGACGTTCCAGAATCTGTATCCATGATTTTCGTGCGTAGTGTGGACGATCCCAGTTTAGTCGTGGCCCTGTCGGTTGGTTGTAACCCATCATATAACCCTTCTTTTTGACTTCATTTTTGAGGTCGTTTAGCTTGGCTTCGGATTTTCCGAGGAGGGGGGCTAGTTTATTTATACGATCGGTGAGTGCACTCTGCGCGTGGAGATAAATTAGTTTTGGCTCGTAGACGTGAGGTACGGTGGGTGGTATATACCTTCCCACCAGCAGACCCTGGCTTTGTATCCGGTAGATTGTGACTGGCGTTGAAAGCCTTCCGTACGGCCGTCAACTGTTGATTATGATCCAACTTCCCATCCGCAGCTTGCTGCTTAATCTCCGCCAGCTTCTCCGCCATAACTGTACCAGTCCCTATAGCAAAAAATCAGCCCCAAAGCCCAAACTATCCCAAAAACCAAGACAAGCCTCCCGCAAAGACAAAAAAGGACAACCTACCCAACTTCTCAAAAGCATAAACATTCGCCTTCATACCGATACCATGGTACTCATGCTTCCTCAAAAAAGCCAACCAAATCTGCACCACCTCCGGATCCCCATCCTTAATCTGTATCAACCTCTTAAACGTCACCCTCTCAAAATTCTGCTGCGCCTTCTTATGCACGAAATTACTCTTCGGCACGGTCCATCTCTCCGTCCTCCGCGGTAAGGGTATGGGTCCGAACGCCGGCAACCGTAGGTAATAAGCAGCTCTTAACGCAAAATCGCAGAAGAATTCGACGTTTTTGACGGTAAACGATCGGATTTGTAAATCGCAGCTGGGGACGCCGTATTGCGCGGGGACCTTTATAGGGGCGTGGTAGATCGCCCGGACGGCTTGGGGGATCGGTGCATCCGGAAGGCTTTTGTCAGAGAAGTCCTTTTCGTACGCTTGTGCGAATTTGGGCGGGATTATGGCGGGGACGGCGGCCGATGATTCGGTTTGTAGTGCTTGGGATAGAAAATTCTGTGTTGATAGATGTCGACGGCTGGATCTGACTGCACTTGCAGTCGCCCGTCGTAACATCATCTTGAAATGGCCAATTGCTCGGATCCGGGATTGGCCTGGTTTTCAATGGGTTGAACGAGCGTGGCGGTGAGGTTCGATAGTTGGTGGGGGCTTCGTTATCGCGGGGACGTCATGGCCATGCACCCGCTCGTTGAACTTGGGTGGTTGTGGATCCAAGAAATTTCAATTGAAGTCGTCTGCGGTCGTTTTGGCCAATCAGAAGCCGCATTTTCGCAACATCCCCAACGCACTAAACCACCAAGCTGCTTCTTTACTTAATATCAGGACACTACAGCACGATATCGGACGGAACGACTTGAAGTCAACTGCATTCAAAGTGGTATTGGTTCTCAAGCAAGGTATCTAAACTGCGTAAAAAAGCAAGCGCTAGCAAACAGAACGAATGACTTCTACGCGCACATCCATTAAACCCGTCGCTTTCAACAATCACAGCCTGATGTTAACAAAGTCCCCTCGTATAAATTCGCATCCTAGCGTCTATGCCCTCGCAGTTTTCGCACCATTCTATTGTTTTTTCGGTTTCATGTCCATAAAGGCTTGGAACGGATTCTCCCCGGCTGCCTGCCTCTCCTTCAACTCCTTGATTTCCTCAATAGCCTCATTGACATCTGCCAGGACAATATCCTCGTCTGGAATACCGAATGGCTGTGCTTCTTTCCGAAGCTCGTTGAGAAGTTGCTCCTTCGTTGGTTTTGGTGGGGCCACGGTGGATCTCTTCTTCAATTGGGATTTAATGACTCCGACTGCCGGGCTCTTGAAGAAGATGTACATGGTAACGATAGCGGCGTGACCGTAGAACTATTGGTTCTCGTTAGTAACTTTTCTCTTTTCTTCTTTTCGTTGTTAGTGGTGGCGGGGCGGACTAACCCAGACTCTGGACCAAACGGTGATCGTTTTATCGAAATCCAATATGATGAATGGGGCAGACATGTACGCGAGCGCCGCTTGAGTGGCTATGGCGCCGAAGACATCATAGTAGACCTTTTTCTCCGTCGGTTTCGTGCCATCTGGCGAGAGGAAGAATGGTCGAACGTATCTCCTTGAGACTGGTGCCGACGGGGTTAGCGGTCGCTCCACAATATTTTTTATCAATCATGATACTCACACTTAGCGACAGTCTGGACCAACGAAGCAGTAACGAAAGCGACTGAAGTATCCCGTTAGTAACCTATTCTCATAATGACATAGTCACAAATACTCACGGTAATACTATTGGGATAGTTAGCATCGTCCGAATACAAAGAGGAAAGGCTGTATAAACTTACGCCGGGGTAGAACCCGTGCCAAAATGCACTTGTCACAAACGTAGCCATGGAACTCCTAAAACCCGGCTTCTTTCCCTTAGGAGTAACTCTCAAGTAGACATAGTTCCTCAACCACTTGTTTGTATTTTTATTCCAAGCCTCCAATAAGGCCCTGCTGTTCTGCGCAGTCTCGAGCGTCCAGGCGTCAATATTGTTTACTCTATCCCAGCGGATTCTCTTCTTTTCATCTAAGCCGTTATAACCAAGACCGGCAAGAATGCAAGCTCCTTCAGTCAAACTCCAGATGCCGTAGTATTTGAATCGTGCCGCGAGCATGAGGAAGTAGAGGTAAATCATTCTGCCAAACGGGTTAGTTTTAAGCCGCCCCGAATAGGAAAGGCAAGGGTCGTTCCCACCTCCAAACGATATTGTGTTTTAGAAACCCATCACTGAGTGTGAATTCAACGGTGAACATTGCCGACGCTTTGACGAATAGTCCGATCCAGATCAAACCGACAATAGCCTTTCGGGCCGCTGGCCGTCCGCTCCGAGGAATACGTCGCTTCTTTCGAATAACACCTTGTTTGTCAAGTACTTCGACATCGAACATAGAAGTATCGAGCCATTTCTTGTATTCACTATAATCGAAGGCGGGTCCAACCATGATCGACGGGAAGAAAAGCTACCCTATCCTTAGTAACCCTATCCAAGACTCTCGGGAACAAAGAGATTATTTACCACATATCCTGCATAATCTAGCAAGCTTGGCATTTCTCGAATAGCACGGTCTTGTTGAAGGGGTGTGAGTTCCTGGAACTTGTGTCAGTATGTAAATCCTCAGGTATCGATTTAGGTATCCAATAACATACAGAATCTGGGAATTTGCCATCCCAGACGTTCCAGCAAAAGGCGGTCAACTATCACGGTATCAATGATCAGTTCCATCCGTAATTCTATTTTTCATAGAGAACCTACTTTCATGACCAAGACCATCTGCACACCTATTCGAGATCAGCAACTAATTCATATCAAATGCCAGCGGTATCCCATACCACTAATATCAACAACAGTATCATCCCCTCTCCTCTGTCGGGCAATATGCGAAATCGCCATATGCCCCATGATAAACACGAACCCGATCCATGGCATCAACGGGCCTTTGACAAAGGCAGCAATCAAGTACGCTCCAATGGAGCTGATTGCAACCGTTCGCACGCCGCCCCATAAATCGAACACACCCAGCAGGTAAAATAGAGATGTCCTGATCCTCCGAGCTTAGTATATTTGTATTTATAAAATTCGATAGAGGGTGGTGTGTATATACGCTATTAAAAAGAGATTCTTCGCAACCGGGTTGACATCGGGTAATCGCTTGAGGATTCCGGCGAGCGGGTAGGATAGAAGGCAAACGAATATTAACTTTACTGTAGATACCGTCGATCTTGGTCAGTAGGAATCTAGGATAGAAGTTGTAGAGCCGGGTGCATTCGTACAGTTGTCCGGAGGGATTCCTCCAGCAAAATTGCTTATCGTCACAAACTCTGCATGCAACCTTCATCAGCCCTAGTTCCGTTCGTCCTATATTATTATATATATCTAAATCGAAGCCATACGGTCGTGTATTATTTGAATCATTTTTGGTAGTCTCTAGGCTTCCGAGCCTCGCGGTTTTTTATTTTTTTTTCCCTTCGTATTCTTTGGAGGTTCGGAGTGGAATTGCCTGGCTTCGGTTCCCAGGTTCAGTTTGGCGCAATCATGGTATCTGAATACATCCACACAAACTTCTCAGCTCGCTGTCCTTTATAAAACCTGGAAAAGAGGTGATTCGTACTCAACGTTCGGTGCAGGCGATGTAGAATAGAATAGAATTTAATTAATCGGAAGAAGGCAAGTCCCGAGGAAAAAGTCGCAAGTTAAGAGGGGCTCCTCCGTGAGGGATCAAGTTGGAAGTCGAAGGAGGAAAGATTGAATCCAGTTCAAGGAAAGCTGGACGGGCAAAGACCGCATAACCTATGATATAACCACGCCAGCCGAGACGAAGAAGGGCGTCATGCAGCAGAGGAATGAGAGACCTGAGACCTGAGACCTGAGACCTGCAGCTGCCCTTCCAACCATGTGCCCCGCCTTTTGTTGGGGCAGTCCGGGGAGCCTCTGAGACACCACCGGGGAACTATCTCCCGGTAATCAGATTGATCTTTTCCAGTTCCCGGGGTGTTGGATCTGATAGGGTGTTATCAGATGGTTCCCGGGTGGATGCCTCGGTAGCCACTCGGGCCCCTGCCAGCCTGCAGCAGCTGTGTGACATTTACGTATAGCTCTCTCCCTCTTTGGCTCTCTCTCCCCATAATGTACGTCCAGCCATACCATGCGCGCAATATCAATCCCAAAACACCAACCAACGTTACCAGAACCATCGCCAACTTTACCCAGCTTCGACTTCCACGCAGACTGTCGCCAGCTACCGTGCTCCCCAGTCATCCCATCCCACGTGTGGTTTTGACGATAAGATGGACATCATCGCGGCTGTGTCGTCATACGTAACCAGAATAATCACAGATGGCGCAACATCGACACAGAACACCGGTGCGACCGGGAAGATGAAGATTCTCCTGCTGGACTCGGAAACAGTAGGTGAAGAATCCACTGTTCTTATATCGTATGATACAGTCGTAGCTTACTAGATGTCGTCTAGATGCCGATAATGTCGACAGCTACTTCTCAGTCTACCTTGCTCCAGCATGAGGTCTTCTTAATAGAGTACATATCCCTCCTCTCCACAAATTTCTCCTATCGCGATAATAAAGGAATGGCTTCTAATTGGCCGATAGCCGTCTCGAAAACATCAATCGCGAGAAAATGCGACACCTGAAATGCCTCTGTTTCATCCGACCGTCTCCAGATTCGATACAGCTTCTCGTCGAAGAGCTCCGAGACCCGAAGTACAGCGAGTACATGCTATGTATGTCCCTGCAAAGTAGTCGTACCACCTGGAGGGGGATCCAGCTAACGAAGCTCTAGACTTCAGTAACGTTGTTAAAAAGAGCTCGCTCGAACGCCTGGCCGAAGCCGACGACCATGAGGTCGTAAGATCGGTACAAGAAGTGTTCGCCGATTACCTCGTTATAAACCCGGACCTCTACGCTCTTAAGGATAGCGCGCTAAACGGATTGAGGATATGGTCACAGTCGCCGGATCAGTGGAATCCCGATGCCCTGATTCGGGCGACGGAGGGTGTTCTTGCATCGCTGTTGACTCTCAAGAAAAAGCCGTTGATACGGTATGCCCGGAATAGTTTGATGGCTAAGAAGCTAGCTACTGAGTTAACGGTGAGATTTGTCAAGTGGAATAGGGGGTTTGGGGGCGGTTTTTGCTAATATCTTGAGTTTAGTTCCAAATGACCCAAGAAACCCAGCTATTCGATTTCCGGAAAACCGACACTCCACCGATACTCCTCATCCTCGACCGAAGAAGCGACCCAATTACTCCTTTGCTCTCTCAATGGACGTACCAAGCCATGGTACACGAACTCCTCGGCATTGAGAACGGCAGAGTAGACTTAAGCGATATACCTGACATCCGCCCCGAACACAAGGAAATAGTCCTCTCGGCCGACCAAGACCCTTTCTTCAAAAAGAACATGTACGTCAACTTTGGAGACCTGGGGAGCAACATCAAGGAATACGTCGATCAATATCAAGCGAAAACGAACTCAAGCAAGAATCTCGAGAGTATAGCGGATATGAAACGATTTGTGGAGGAGTACCCAGAGTTCAGACGGTTGTCTGGAAATGTTAGCAAGCATGTCAACCTGGTGTCTGAGCTGAGTCGTCGGGTTGAAAAGGAAAGTCTGCTAGAAGTGTCAGAGTTGGAACAGAGCTTTGCTTGTCAGGACAATCATAACGCGGATCTAAAGGTATATATATCCAATTCTCGCTGACCTCAATTCTATCGGGACGATAAGGCTGACATGTATGTGTGCAATCAAGACGCTCCAAAAACTTCTCCAATCCGCGATACCCTCAGAGAACAAGGTGCGATTGGTGGCGCTATACAGTATAAGATACGAAAAGCACCCCAACAACGCTCTCCCTGTTCTCATGGACCTGCTACAGGTCGGTGGTGTCAGCCCCACGGACTGCAATGTAAGTTACTTCCCGTACATATCAAAAGGAAGGAGGCATCTAACAATCTACAGAGCGTTCGGAACCTAATCAGTTTCTACCACTCCTTGAAGTCTCAAGAGGACATATTCGAAGCATCGGATATCTTCTCCCTCGCCAGCCGAAGTCTGAAGGGTCTGAAAGGCGTGGAGAATATCTACACACAACATACACCACGAATGGGTCAGACATTAGGAAGCTTGATCAAAGGAAGGTTGAGCCTTCAATCCTACCCATTCATGGAGGGTGGCGGGACGACGAAGGATAAACCGCAGGATATCATTGTGTTCATGGTCGGTGGTGCGACATACGAAGAAGCCAGACTGATCGCCCAGGTCAATGCTTCGACGCCGGGTGTCAGGATCGTGCTAGGTGGAACGAGTATGCTGAATAGTGATTCATTTATCAAGGTAACTGCCTCCCCTTCGCTAGCAATACCGATATCCTAGCCATAGACTAACCTGTTGTTCGCGATTACAGACAGCGAATGAGGCAACGGCTATGTGGCCCATTTCTGCGCCTACTAATGCGAGTGGACGATTGAGGAGGGAGATTGGAGCCATTTAATTGGTAGTTTCTGGCCTTGTTTTAATTTAGCATTCATTGTATTTGATTGGAGCAGGATTCATCAGCGATGCCGTGCTGTGGATTACATGTACTGTACTCTTAGTGAATTTGGCCATTGGAATGGAGTTTGGCGCACTCATAGAATCCATCTATATTGATATCCACAGTAGTCGATGACTTGAGTAAGTGTCTGTATGGCCCTCAGACATACTTTATATCCCCTTGTCCAAGAAGTTGTAAATGTGAAGCTGTTTGGGAATTTTATAGGAATGAATCTCCAGCCATGTGGCTAAGCTAAGCTGTGTGGTGGCTTGGCAGCTCTCTCTATCTCGCAGCTCTGGATGACGCCAATCCAACATCCCACCTTCAACGCAGCTCCCCGCATCATCGTCCCTCATCGTCGTCATCACCATCCACCATGGCGGGCCGCATCGAAAAGACCATCGCGCGGCTGAAGCAGCGGTACTGTCCCCTCCCTCCTCCAAGATCTAGAACCCCTCCTAACCCCCATCCCTTGATATCCATCACTAACACCACAGAGCAAAACAGCATCGAAGAAGGCCAGCACTACGAAGCCCACCAACAACTCCGCGTCGTCTCAGCACGGTACATCAAATCCTCAAACCCCCAGTCCGCAATCGACATCCTCTTCTCCGGCGCCCAATCCCTCCTCCAAGCCTCACAATACGCCTCAGGCGGCGATCTAACCCTCACCCTCCTCGAAGTCTACACAACCTCCTCCATCCCCTGCGACTCCGTCTCCAAAGGCCGACTTTACACCCTCCTCTCCCTGATCCCCGAAACCGAACCGACCCGGAAAAAAATCATAAACTCCGCCGTAATCTGGAGCTCGAAGAACTCCGACTACGAAAGCGGTGATCCAGAAGTCCACCACTTCGCCGGATCGCTCTACGCAAAGGAACACGAACCCTATGATGCCGAAAAACACCTCCTCCTCGGTACCAAAGACAGCTGTACCGTTCTCACCAATCTACTGTATACATGGTACCTCGAAGACGAACCCTCGACTGCGCCGTTATACGTCTCCCGCGCGGTATTATGTTACCTCCTGATCGGGAACGTGAGGGAGTCCGTCGCGGCGTTGGATTTGTTCACAAGTCGGTTGGTGGAGGATAATAAAGGCGGGAAGCTGGCGGTGCAGAGCGTGGAGACGAGTATGATCGATGCTAGGATCTTTCCGGCTTTGCCGTTGATGAATTTCTTGAGGTTGTTGGTGTTGACGGTGACGAGGGGGAAGGGGGCTGCTGATGTTTTTAGGGGGTTGAGGGGGCAGTATCAGAGTCTTTTGGCGGAGGTTGGAGGGTGGGATGAGGTATTACTCTCTTTTCTTCTTGTGGATTATTTGGGTGAAATCGTATGCTAATGAAGGGGTTTGATAGGCGCTCGAGCAAATCGGAGAAATGTACTTCGGCATCCAAGTACCCCGACAACGAAACTTCATGGCGGATATGATGAGTTCGCTATTCGGGGGTGCACCCCCGGCCGGTGGCGGTGGAGCGAGTAAACGGCCCCAGGTTGGGGCACCGAAGCCGGCTGCTCCACCTGCCGTTGAGCTCGATTGATTTTTGACTTCGGTTCTATTAATGGGTGGGTGGGATGTAGAGATAGTGTAGACCATTATGTAATGCTCGACTGTGGTAATATGACACTGATACATAATAATTTGATCGCTGGTACGAACGATGTGGAGGGGGGTATCTAAGACGGACAAGAAAACAAGATGCTAAAACGTAGCGCTAACAGAGGAGAGAGGCTTCATGAAATCATGGAACGTAATGAGAAAAACAACCGCAAGACGGAAGAACTCCAGACCGGAATGTAGACAGCATAACCTCCCCCCAGAATTAAAATAGTCATAACCCAAGTTTAAATAAAGAAGATAACCGTCCAGAAGTTCAGATGGACGAAATCCAAAAGGCGAATGCTCAGCGATGATACAACTGCCTCCGATGACGGGTAGGATTCGGATCCTCCTCGGCCTCATACATCCAAGCATCATCAGCCAACGAAGCAACCCGCTGTTTATTCAACACCCTAACACTCTCAATATCCAATCGCGGACGGGGTCGTTCGTTCTCCTGAATCCCATACCGAGCGCTGAAATTAACGGGTTCGTTCAGGCGTGGTTCTCCGTACCCCTCTACACCACAACCCCATTAGCAAATTATATATATAAAAGTATATATTGGGATAAAACCATACCGTTCAAATGCTCAAACAGCTCGGGCATAATGATCCTCAACATCCGATGCGGGATCTCAAAGTTCTCGCCATAACCGCCATTAGCATCACGAACGATCGCTTCGTTATCGGTAACACCGGAGTCTCCATCGTCATCGAAGAAGGGCGTGGGACCTTCCCGGGTTCGCTCTCGGAGGGAGGAAGTGTGGTGATGATGGTGGTGATGGTGGTGGTGATGGTGATGATGGCCCCCACCGGCTCCGGCTCCACCAGGCCCCGGGCCGCCGGCGGCATTGGCTGCTCCGCCCTCCAGTTGGTTTACACCGCGACGGTTCGAGGAGATCTGGGCTGTTGGTGTGACGGTCGGATGGGCCGGTTGGTGACGGTCGGATGAGGAGTAGTCCATGATGTTCGCGGAGTTGGAGCGGGAGTGTCCGCTGCGGTAGCGACGGGATTCCATTGCTGTTGCTTCGGACGATTGAACTGGTTAAAAATTACAAAAAATAATAAAAGGTAAGCAACGTATGGTAAACAGAAAGAAAGAGTAAACAAGAAAGAATATCGTCAATTAAAATGGTGGTAAAGAAGTGGTCATGATATCATCGCGGAGAGCTGTGCGGTGGATCCAGGTCGAGATGGGATGCACACCCCCAACAGGGGATCGCACTGCGCTGTTGTGGCATTTAAGCTCCAATCTGCAAGGTCTAAAGGGGAAAGGAAAACACGCGTTGCATTGTCGCACAGGGCTGTTACGTTACCGCAGCCCGTGTAAATTAAAATTAGATTTAGATTAAAACATCGGAGAGAGTCTAGTCCAATCAATATATCCCTTCGAATTCAAGTCTGCATTGTATTGTCGCCCGTTAGCTTCCTGTTGTTCCTTGCGCTGTTGCCGCTGTCGGTTATAATAGGAAATCGTTCTGGTACGTTCTCGACTTTGGAAAAGAGTTTGAAAGAAGGGTACCTGCGTAGGGATGCATACATTCAGCGTACTCGATTACGCGACCAGATTCGCGGGGAAGAGTAGCGCCATCAAACGGCCCAGGGTATGCATCAAACCTCTCCATCCGCCTTCCTTCAGTAATAATCCAATATATTAAACATATATATCCAGGAAATAACACACTTCTCATACGACGACAACCACGCTCTAAAACACGATGATTCCTCGCTGAGGTATTATTACACCCCGGAGTTGAACGTGGATCTAAGCACCGGGTACGGTAGCTTCGTGAAGCACGACGACTCGGTGGATGAGCATCTGGATAGCCTGCTAGATGCGCTGGTGGAGTTGGAGAAGAAGGAGGGGAGGTGTGCGACTGAGGGGGTGCATTTTGTGACTTGGAGGGGTATGATGACGAAGGTATTGGAAATATTATCTTTTTATATTTGTATAAAAGTTATAGATCTTGCTAATGGGAAGATGGTAGATTATGACGGTGCCGTACCTGGAGGATGGGTAGCTCACCTATTTTTTTTTTTTATATTTTCAAAAACAGCTAAATGGAAGGTTCTAGCTTTGAAATGAACGCCGTCTACCACGATGTCAGTCTCTCCTTTCAACTTTAAATGTTATATTTGAACCCGGTTTGCTAAAAAG
This sequence comes from Arthrobotrys musiformis, assembly GCA_036971715.1. Classification (NCBI taxonomy): domain Eukaryota; kingdom Fungi; phylum Ascomycota; class Orbiliomycetes; order Orbiliales; family Orbiliaceae; genus Arthrobotrys; species Arthrobotrys musiformis. The sequence continues at coordinate 1,204,269 of JAVHJL010000003.1, read as the reverse complement.
TGTATGTCTATAGGGAACAATGTAAGAACGACGAGACCATTCGAGAATACACACATTTACTAAATAACACCACAGCTTTATCGAAGAGAATAACCTCTATAAACAATCCACGAGGGGATCTCAGGATGAACGGGGCGCCAGGATGTCCTTTTGGGGTATGCCTTCACAAAATCTATCTTCAAAAATTAGTGTCAAATGGGAGAACGCTAATCTGTTAATTGGGTCGCAAAAGGATATAAGTTTGAGACCCTGTCGACGCTCTCAAAGCCCTGGGACGAGACTACGAGGGAAGAAATAGAAGGTCGTAATGGAGAAGTTGTAAACAACAAGGCACAGTACTGCAGTATGCCAAACCACTTTATCTTTAGCAAGTCGACTTGACTTGGGGGCTCACGGTCGAGTAGGTATCGTTCAAACAAGTTTCGGCGATAGCAGCCTAATAATCGCTGGAGAAGTCGATGCGAGTAAGCCCATACCCCCCTTTCTAACACTCTAATCCCCGACCCTTCCGCTCACCCTCGTTGAATATATAGTCTGGGACTGCCGTCCGATGAACCCCGCCAACCCGATCAACTACGTAGAACTAAAAACCAGCCGGCAGGTCACATCCACGCACCAAATCGTCAACTTTGAAAAGAAGCTCCAACGCTTCTGGGCGCAATCCTACCTCCTGGGTGTTCCCAAACTCATCATAGGGTACAGAGACGACTACGGTATCTTAAAATCCGTAGATATTAAAGAGACACAGGCGATTCCGGTTGAGATTAGGAAAGCACACGTGGCGCAGGGGTTGGGACCGCCACCTTGGAACGGTAATGTGGCTATCAACTTCACTACCGCGTTTCTGGAGTGGTTGAAGGAAGTCCTTGCCGGGCAGGAAGGGGTGTGGAGGATTAGGTATCAACAGAGGGGGGCACGGATTGAGGTGTTTCAACTCCAGGAGTCAGGGACGGCTGGAGTGCTTACGGATCGGTTTTTGGCCTGGAGGGCGGAGTTACGTGAGAGACTCCGGACGGAGCGGCGTTCTAGTAACCCCCAAGTTGGCGAGGCTGGGATATGAGCCCGGTTTATTTGTAATTCTTTTTTCGACATTGCATCTGGTTTGGCTGCATAGCGCTGCTTTGATCAACTGGTGGTACACATAAGCATTATATTATATCATATGAGTCAGGAACAGCCTCTAATCTTTAATCGAGCGCTGAGTTCCACCTCCCTTATCTTCCCCTTAGTGTCGACTATATAAATTTATATAAAGAGGCTTTGCTGGCCATGATTTCAAAAGTATCCATCTCCATTCCACTATCTCACCCGATTTACTCTCAGTTGAGCTCGTTATTGCCTCTCCTTGCCTTTTAGCAGTACACAGCTGTACACCAAATCCGGTCAGGCCGCCACAGTTCGCCAAAAAGAGCACACCGACAAATCCAACAAGAACCTTTTTTTTTCAGTGTTGCCAAAGCCGCCCCACCATTGAATCGGATTGCATTGCATCCCCCCACCACCTGCAGCCATGGCCACTGATCCCTCCACCCCCCTTCCACCCACTCACGGGGAGAAGACCATAAATGACTTCCCGCTCCCGACCCGTCGGGCCATTATCAACTCGGGCTATCCGGAATGGTACAAACGGTACAAAGGGATTACCGGCAAGGCCAGGGTCATCCCATTGACCACCGAGTTTTTGGATTACTTGAAGGCCGATGGGATTATTCTCCCCCCTGATACTCCGTAAGTTTATTACTTGAATTCTTCTTTTTCCATTCAGTTATCTACATTTTTTAAAGAAGGGGGGGTTTTAGCTAATATAAAAGCATATACCAGAGTCGTCCCCATCAGCGACAGGGACTCCGGCGTCTTCTCCGCCACAAACACAGACGCCTCATCAGACGATGACTCGGACGCAGAAGACGAAAACCCCGCCCAAAACTTCCCAGAAGTCCACGGCGCCATCATCGCCGCCATAGCCGAATTAGGCGGTGCCGTCTACCCGAAGTTGAATTGGTCGGCACCGAAAGACGCTGCCTTCATGCTGGGGAATACCCTCAAATGCTCCTCCCCATCTGACATCTACCTCCTCCTCAAATCGTCAAATTTCATAACCCACGATCTGGAACACGCATTCGATGATACCCTCGACACAGCCGATGAAAACAGCGCACTTGTACAGTTATCCGATGTGCAATACGCGCTCGTATTACGCAAGTGGGTGGACGTGATCACATCCGTCGAATTCCGATGCTTCGTAAAACAGCGTAAGGTCGTCGCGATAACCCAGCGGGATATGAACCACTACGACTTCCTCGAAAACGAAAAACCGGAGTTTCTCGCTTTGATACTCGAGTTCTTCGCCAGGCATTTGGAAAAAACCTTCCCGGAGGCAGATTGTAAGCCGCCCCCCCCCCTATTCCAATATATATGAAATAATCTAACGATATCCAGTCGTCTTCGACGTCTACATCCCCAAAACCCTACTCACCGAATCCCGCGTCTGGCTGGTGGACATAAACCCCTACGCCCCCAAAACCGACACCCTAACCTTCTCCTGGCAAGAAATCCTCAACATCGACCCGTCAACTCCAACCTTCAAACCGGAGTTTCGAATCATCAAAAAGAACGATCCGGAGGCTTACGGATTCGCACAACCGTATTCCGCGCACAAGTTGCCGAGGGATGTCGTCGATGCGGCTGCGGGAGGTGCGGAGTCCATGTTGCAGTTTAAGAATGATTGGAAGACTATTGTTGATGGGTTGATTGCTGCTGGGGTGAATGATAGTGATAGTGATGATGAGGACGAGGGGGGTGAGAAGAAAGATTGAGAGGGCCTCTTTTCTATTTATTCTTTTTTTTTTTTCACTGGCTTTTTTTTGGATTTTATTTGATGGGATTTGGGTTGAGATTGTGTGGGTTTAATGGGGTTGCTTCCTACCTTGCTTATGTTGGCATTGCAATACTGGCGTCTACGATTTTTTGTTTTTGCTATGAGTTAGGGATGTTGCACGAGGTACACCATATGCATACGCGTTTACAAATAGTCTTTAGAGAGAGGATATGTTATTCATGACCATGATGATAGATTATATTTCTCCACCTTGTTATTGTTTTGGTAGTATACAGTAATGTACAATTATAAAAGCATTCGATGTATGGGGGTATCATGCACAACCAAAAAAAAGGGCTAATGTTACACAACAGAATCACCAAATGCAGACGTCACGTCTCACAATCATAAAAATCTTCTCAAAACTTCCCCTTCTTCCTCTTATCCTTAACCTTCTTATAAAACTCCTTCTTCCCACTCCTCTTCCTCGCCTGAATCTCATCATACTTCTTCCTAAACCTACTCTTACTCCCGGAACTAGACAGTATTTCATCCACAATACTCTTCTTCCTGTCCTTCTTGTTCATACGGGCGCTGTAGTATTCCGTCGGCCCCTCGATGACGGTGCCCATTTGGAAGTACTTTGGGATTTTCCCCTTCCAGTCGTCGCCTTTGAAGTGTTTGTGGGGGTCGAGGACGTTACGGAGCTTGATCATTTGGAGGTCACGTTTGATTTCGGGGGTTATGGCTGTGGCGGGCATGTTGTACCAGTTTGGACCGGCGGTTTTGTCTTGTTTCTGTTGGTTTGGGTTGGGCGAGGTTGAAGTGTTAGCCTTGCAAAAAATTTTCAAAGAGGAAAGAATAAAAAGTAATGTGAAAAAAAAAAAGTTTGAAAAAGGAAGAAAGTCAGTGTAACTATGAACAAATATAACCCTCATTTTGTGCAAGCGTGCCCCCAAGACGGCGGCCGTGTTTGCTCGGTTTGAAATAAAAATGGGAATGTTCTCATCAGGTGAATTGAAAAAACCATGGTGGTTGGAGTAAAAGATGGAGGATGGGGTAGTATATACCTCTTTCTTAGACTTTTCAGTCTTGACGGGGTCGTCTACGCGCATAAACGGCAGTTCTACCGATTTCTTCGCATTCAGACGGGCGATGGACGACGACGACGGAGCAGTCGCTTTACGTCCCGACTCTGTGATCGATGTGATCCCACGGAGACCTGTTTCCAAATATGGTTTTACAGATTCACCGGTCTCTAGTTTTGGGGTTCTATCATGGTGTTAGTCTATATCGGAACAAAAAAAAAGACTCAGCAAGTAGTCTGGCAAAGGAACGATGCAATTAGGGGGGGGGGAAAGGGGACGAACCTATGCTTTGTGACAGCCATGGCAGGATGATCAATGGATTCCCGCATCCGCGTCTCCGCTTCGGTTAATAGAGCGTCGATTTCTGCATCCTCGAAGGAAACGGATGGGTCCATTGAATCTGCCAACGGCTGGCCGGGAGCTCGGACGATGATTGTATCGGTCATCTCGCTGACGTCAGGTTGTGACGGTCGCTTGTGGAGACACAGAGCGGGGGAGGAGACGGTGGCATGAAGAAGAGGAGAAGTGTTTGCTGAAGAGGGGGGGGCGGGAAAGAAGAGTGGTGGTGATGATGGTCACAAGATTGAAAGGAAGAAGAGGAAAAAATTCAATGGTTTGTGATTGAAGAAAATTTTTGTGCATGGAATTGTTTTTTTTTTTTTGTTTGGCGGGTCCACGCTAACGATGATTCGGGCGCCAAGAGTTCGGCCGCAACCTCGAGCGAGCCATGTGGGAAACCACAGATATCGGATAGCTAGAGTTATTATGTCCTCGAAGTCACACTGTCACCTATAACCCACCGCCATTGGCAGGCTACCTTTGTGCCCAAACATGAGAAACATCCCCTAAAACCAAGTCGCAGCTCGCCTGTTTGGCGGGTAGATAAACCCCCCCTCTCGGGACGTCAATTAACGTTAGCAAACTGGGAAACCTCGAACAAAGCCGTGACAAATTCGTTAGTTCCCTTTTGGGGGCAGATTGGTGTTTGCTGATGCCACAGTGTCGGTCAGATGACTGTTCAGCTGTGATAGCGAGTGCAGAAACGAAGGGCGCTTGTGGAGTGATACCTTTATGGCGGATCATGCCTATTCCCAAGACTCTGATATCATAAGGTGACAGTCAATTGGGTGCGCCACTATTACGGATCGGTTCCATACTGGCATCACTGAGGGACTAGTCAACTAGTCCGCTATGTATGCAAGTAAGTCCCTACAGACTTCCAGGCATACATTAACTCCATGTAGTGGTAAGCCCCGGAAAATGCGATCAATGCAATCAGCAGAGTATGTGAACATTCGAACATAGTGCTTACTCCATTCACATACGTATGTCCTCTTCACAGCTCTTCTCTTCTAGAAAGAACCATCGTACAAACCCAGAATCGTGGAATGCCATATGATTTGGCAAATACCGGAGCAAGGGAGGTCGACGGCCTAGGATGCAAGCTGCAAGCCATGAGACGCACAAGATCTCAGGCGTGCTCATCATCCTCGGTCTTCTTTCTTTTTCCACTCTTCTTGGACCGCTCCCGGAACTGCCAAATGAAGCCGAAGGATTGAGCCCAGTTGAGACAATATTGACAACAGCAGTGTTTTCTTCAGCTCTTTTTGGTTCTGGTGTTCAAAAAAAGCCAGGTGGGTTTTCGGTCAAGACGAAAGTGAGTTTATGAGAGAGAGAAAAAACAAAATCTCACATCCATATTGTTTTTTTCGTACATATGTATGTAAGACTTCTCGTAAGGCTAGAAAAAGAATCAGTATCACATTTTTGTTTTGTTTTTGTTCTTTGTTTCTTTCCTTTTTTCGAGGCGGAAAATATAATCGTGTGCTTGAAGTTGGCGATACCAGCAGCCCGGAACCTCTGGAGAAGCGAAGCCAATGTCTCGTATCGCCCGATGTATGCCCCGGTCTGTATACCCAAGCTCCAATCCCACATTGGAAGCCTCAGAAGGAAGCGTACATACGCAAGATGCAAAGGCAAGCAGAAGCATGTAAGTTCGGCACGAAAGCAAAAGACGCAAACCGTTCCCGTGGTCGAAATATCCCGCTCCGTTTGCCAGAAGCTTCGAAAAAAAAAGCACGCGCTGGAACGATTATCCGGCCACTATATGCCCGTTACCGATAGACGATGAGTCCCATGGCCAATTTTGCTGCCCTTTTGATATTTTGGGGGGGCCAAAGGGGGCGGTAGATTGCAACCAGCGCTGCAGCAAGCATGGTCCATGGTACCCCCTCGTTAATAGTTAATAGCACGAGCCGACACCGGTTTGCCGCAAGAGGTGGTGGATCTTTCAGGTCGAAGGAGAAATTGATGTCGTGGTGGTTTTTAACAACGCATACTGCAGTTCTGATGCAGTCCTTGCATGGGGTGGCTGCAGCAGCTCTGCCTCGACCAAGCTGGCCTGGCATCCCAAAACAGTTGAGGTAGTCTCACGGGTACTCAGGCCATATCGGCTGGTGGGCCGGGTGGGTGGTCAAACCTCATGAAGGGGTTTTGATAGTCAAGGATTGATTCTCGGAGTCTCAAGGTGGAGGGTGAGCGAAAAATTGAATCCATCTGAGAGAGCTAGCTGGGTTTGATATCAAAGACACCAGTTGACGTCTCGCGAAGGGTATTTGCATATTCCCATGGGAAGGTTAAACAGTGAAATGCAAAGTCCGATTGGTCTCGTTACCGAGATTGAAAGGAGCCATGAAAAGAAAAAAGAAGCTTAATTTTTTTGGGGGTGAGTCCCATCAACATGGTTCGACGACGACGAGATAGGTAATGGATGGAGCCGTGGGGCCGTGGTGAGGCATATGGGCTGGTTCGCAAGTATGACACCATGCACCCTGAATTCGAAATTTCGAAAAAACCCTCCTCAACCTCGGGACCCCCCATGCTGTTGAGGGCCATTCTGTCCACACCATTACATTCTTCGAGTTATTAATTTGCCTTATTGAGTTGGAAAAAAGTTATTATCAAATGATATTAAAAGACAAAGCCAAAATATCTACCGAGGGATAAGTGTACAACTCACCCGGTTGATTGCGAAAGGCTATGGAAGTACCAGATACCAGATATAGCTAGTACCTAATATAAAAAATGGTGGTCGTAGTGGTGGTATCGATGCTAGTTGTTCTCGCATAAACATGATGTATGCAACAATATGCCGCTTCGAAGGACCTGTTCGCTGGCACGGGAAGTCGAAAAAAAAAAAAATAGTAATAAAGTAAACAAACTGAAGATTCGAGGCGAGAGAGTATGATCAGGACAGTCATGTACGATTCAACTCAATTATTCATCTATCGAATTTATTGAATTAATCATATCGTTCACGAGGCCGCGATAAAACCAGCATGAGTGGACATATATATCAATAAATGAAAACAAACAATTGCAGGCGAAGCCCTGCAAACACTATACCCGTGCAGTGTAACACAAAGCCTGGCTGAGTGGCCATGGCCGTGGCATATGGCTGGGTGCTGAATTCAATCGAATTCGAATTGATTGATTACAATTGCACAGCATTTTCTATGCATATACTTACATGCCTACATACCTAGCTCGTATGTATGTACAGTTAGATCCTACCTAACTCGATCAAATCGAGTTCCAGCCCCCGTATTGGCTGGCTGGCGTGGTGGTCGGGCCGGTGGGGGTAGGGAAGGAGTTTCAAGCGGTGGGGAGGGGGGGTTGCGTACGTACTCGTACCGATACCGCAGATGGGCGTCCGGAAACGGCTGACATGACGATATATCAGGTACTCGAAGGTTCCTGCTCATGTATGTATACCGTGTCTACATGAAGTATCCGCGGTATTGCAATCGTATACGAAGATACATTGTATTACCTTTATACAGAGACTGGGGCTTGCAGCTGCATCAAATTGACCAATGCAAGGCGCCCAATCGCCTTGGATCTCTCCCAATCGCAATTAATTATATCGAGGCAGGAAGCCTCCGATTGATCGAAGGTGAAAAACCATATTTAAGCGTCCGAGTAGCCATTGCAATTTCATTCCTCTGGCTATCTCTCCCCCTCCAACTACATACATCGTTGTATATCCAATATCGATAACCTTCGCGCCGTACTCCAATAGGATCATTCCCTTCTATTGCTCCCTCCCATTTTTATAAAATCTAAAAACCCAACTTAGCTCTCTTTAGTCTAGTTAGCTTTAGTCGAGACCAAGTTGTATCCACACCGCACTGTTTAAGGTCAAGGAATATAACCTTAATAAACCCACGTTTATCAAGCTCGAGTCATAAGGGAAAAAGAGAGACAAACCAAAGGTTTCCCGCCGCTGCTACAAGCAAGCGCTTTCCCTCACCTCTTTTCTATCTTCCTTATTTTATTTTTTTGATACTTTCCCCCCTCCTTCTTTTTCCTTTTCTCTATCTCGTTTCAGGATTGATTATCCAGCCAAGGCCGTGTACTTCCACGAATTACATCGTTGTGAGGGCTGTTTGCGCCTCTTATTCGACAGAAGTTTGCTTGCGTCTCTGTCAAGACTTCGGGTTTTTGATCGATCCCCAGCCATCTGCAATTGTCAGTTTCCCTCCCAATTGCATATTGCGGAACCTGTGACCTTGTTTAGCTCTGTCTCTCGAAAAGCAAGCGAGCGAGCACCGGTAATCAATCAATCAATCAATCGAGCAATCAGCAAATAATAGTCCTGGTAGTCGTACTGTATAGTATACTAGTTATATCTTTGGAGATAATTAAGACTGGCGGGTTTCTTTTTGTCGGTTCCCCATAAGAGACTAGCTACTGGTATACTTGCCTGTATTATTACTGTTACTATTACCGTACTATTATCAACATCGATATCATCATCACCATCATAATCGTCGTCGTCCGTCTTGAATCATCTAGCGGCAAAAGCAAGTAAGAAATCAAAAGAAAAAAAAGAAAACTCGAAAAGAAAAGAAAAGAAAAAAAAAGGAAGGCAAAGCTATCGCTTCCTACAAATACGTTACCGGCGCCCCGCCACGAGTATACTCAGTTAGTAGTACTAGTATACGTAGTATAGGTACTGTGTACTTGCATGCTACATACGTCCATACGTCCATACAACTCGCTGCTATAACTACCTCTCGCACGTCTTAATTTACTATCGGTAATATTATAGCCGTTTCAGCTTTCAAATCTCTACTATACTATACTATAGCTATAGCCAGCCCCACGGTCCTATCATACTGTCACTGGGTTTTCTATTTCCTATTTCTTTTATTTTTATTTTTCATTTTCTATTATTTCTTTCGGGGAAGTATCTGTGCAAGTGTAGTCGATAAAAAGGCTGTCGAGTGCTATACTATACTATTCCCATACCATACTATTCCCACACCATCCACACATACAATTACAAGCCTCTCCTAGCGCCGCTGCTGGGTCCTCAAACAGTACAGCCGAATTAATAGCCTAAAGAAAGAATCCTTCAAGAGGAAAGAAGAAGGGAATACATCATATCATAGCGATATAATATTCCTATCTATTAGCTATTCTGCTGTGCCTGGTTTTATTACGTTACGAACCTCGAGTCGAGATAAGCAAAGCAGGCTCTTTCCCTGCCCTGCCCTTGTTTGGTTTTTAAACGGCCGTGGTCGCCAAACCTCAAAGAGCCCCATCCAAATATCACCACCACCACCTCCAAGACCCAAAGCCCAAAGCCCAAGGTCATATTGGGTCTATTATACATCTACACCCTAGGCATACTGTCCTGTCCTGCACTGCGCTGCACTGCACTGTATATGTACTGTGCTGCACCCCGTCCACAAATTACAAGGTACCGGTTGGCATTTACATCATCAATCAATCAATAACGTACATACCATACCATACAATCAACGGGAAGTCCAATCGGCTTATAAGCTTATAAGACCTTGTGCCCTTGATTGAAAACATCATTGTCACTTCCCCTCGATCTTGCTATCCTTCAGCAGTTTCTACCATTCGGTTGAGCTCCCCTCGATTGCATATTGCCTGTCAGCCAAGTTCCCAGATTCGATCGATTCGACCGTTTGCTCTGCTCTGATCTGATCTGCTTCAGAACTGCAATCCGAATCCCTTCAATTGCTTTTTCTGCCCGAGCCGCTGCGCTCACTGCATTTGCAAGTATCCTGTCTGCCGGCTCCGCTCATCGTTCCACTGCGTCCCATCTTGCATCTTGATACACACACAGCTTTGATCCTCTTTTCCCTCAATCGAATCTTCACTCGCTCGTACATAAATCCATACAAAGGCAAAGTAAGGTACTTCTACACACCCCACAGATCTGAGAAGGTGTGCGACTTTCTGCCTAACCAAGCATCAAGCAGAACGATATCACATCCATCTGCATGCACCATTGAAGGATAAGAGAGCTCGGAGCCCAGCGATCTGACGAGCCTACTTTGATCTCTCCCTCTCCCCATACATACTTGCCCTGGTCTGCAGCGCAGTTCGAACTTTGGGGAAAAATAGGCCGTTCCACTCGAAACGAGCGAGAAGAGAAAAGCAGGAACATACGTTCCGCATTGAACACGTGCACCTACCCTGCTCCCAAGCGCCTGAACCCGCGCAAACATTGCAAACCACCACCCTTGAACAGATATCCGGATCTGGGTTCTGTCCGAAGGAAGCTGAGAAAAAAATTGATCGAGTGCCCAATTACTCTGAACGAGCGAGCACCCGTTGCATCGTCAGAGGAAAAGATCCAAGAGAGATCTAGTATATGAGCCTTGGAGAATATTAATTCGTCAGAGGACCCTTGATTCCGAAAATAGCTCCAAAAGTAGCCCGTTTTCGATCAGATAAACGGACAGCTGTTGGCTAAGACACTGCCCGTCAAAAAGTTACCTGTACTAGTTATTAGTCTACGGCTCGAACGATCCGTAGCTGTCCCGGTGCCATACTAGTCACCACGCATCTGTTAGCTCTTCAAAGGTATGTCATGTCCTGTAGTTCAATTGCACAAAAGTCCACCATATGCGGAAGGCCTAGCAGTCGAAGAATAGAATAGCGCCCCTTCGGGGAAGGCGAGCCTGACCCGTCACCCCGTGCATGCCAGGCTTGCCAGGCTTGCACTGCTGGCTTGTTCGGCTGTTTGGCAGGCTGTAGTTATCTAGCTGCAAGATCACGCTTTTTTTTTTTTTTCTCTCTACTCCCAATCCCTTCCGCTGGGCTAGTCAACTACCACCTCCATCTGCATCCTGGTACTTTCTGTACCCACGTATGTAAGAGGTGTGCAAAAATATCTTTGCTGGCCCACGCCACTCGTCCTTCCCTTTGGTATCTCTCGAAACCATTATTGCTTTTTAGTTTTCTTTCTCCCTCTCTTTTTTTTTTTTTTTTCTTGTGTTTTTGCTTTTACTGAGACTCGTCTTGCAGCCATCTTTCAACAGTGTTTCCAGCAGTTTATAAGCGAGCGGTGGCCTGCTGAATTTATTGGCTCGCCAATTCCAATTCTATCCAGTAATCGTCTCCCATTCCACCTCGCGACTCAGATCTAACGCGACAGAACCTGTCGAAGCTTCACTGGCTTGGATCATAAGAAGTATCTCCAATCAAAACCAATTCTCCATCGCTACTTAACTCTCGGGACACCGCTTCGGAACCCCGTTTGACCCAGAAGCCCTGCAATGGATCCGTCGTATTCTCAACATCATCATCCGCAAAATATGCAGCACATCAACCAGCATCATCCTCACCAGCAGCAGCAAGCAGCACAACCGCCCCAGCAACCCCAGCAACCCTATGATTTGAACAACGGCGGCCACTATGGTGCGTCTGCGGCGATTGTTGCTGCAGGTGTGCAACCACAGGTCGGCATTTACACAGGACCCTTCACCAATGTATCGCAGGGTCTGCAGGGCACTTACAAGGACATCCTATCCACCTACTGGGAGCATTCGATCGTATCGCTCGAAAGCGAAGACCACGACTACAAGTCCCACCAATTGCCTCTCGCTAGAATAAAAAAGGTCATGAAGGCGGACCCTGAGGTCAAGATGATATCGGCCGAGGCGCCCATCCTCTTTGCCAAAGGGTGCGACATGTTTATCACGGAAGTAACGATGCGAGCCTGGATACATGCAGAAGAGAACAAGAGGCGAACCCTGCAGAGATCCGATATAGCCAATGCTTTAGCCAAAAGCGACATGTACGACTTTTTAATAGATATCGTCCCGAGGGAAGAGGCGACTTCACATACCAAGAGGTCTGCAGCCGGCGGTACCGGTGCTGCTAGCAGTGCTGCTTCAGCGAGTAGCCATCATCCAGCTCCGCAACAGCAGGTCCCTACAGCACCGGTTCCTCAAAACCATCAAAATATGATGCCACCGCAAGGAGGTTCCCAAGCATCACACCCTCCGGGACATCCGCCTGGAATGCCTCCTCAGCAATATGGGATGGCGCCTCTCGATACCCAGGATCCGAACTACGCCCACTACCAGCAGAATCCCCAAGGAAACACGTATCCACAAGATGGGCAGATTCAATACGACATGAATCAAATATATAGCTATTCAGCCATGCAACCATCGATGCAACAACAAGTAAGTGTAGTCTAAGCGTTGAAAAAAGAATAACATGACCACTTGATAATCCACGTGCTAACGTTCGGGTCTGACAAACTTTGTAGCACATGTAGATATTCATTACGAACCGCGCAGACATACCACGAGAAACAAAAATATTACGAAACGGCCCTACAAGACGAACACAATTTTTACAAACTCCGAATTTGACTCCCAACTAACTTTTACGCACCATATGATACATCTTAACGCACACATCTCGAACATTATTCCCCGATGCCCGCACCTGTTCGCGCGCTCGCCGAGGTAGAACTCGAGAACCACGGACAATGGGGTCGAGCCATGGTCGGGAACGGCCATTGTGGCGAGTAAATGGGATGCCAGTCACATCCGTTCTCTTCTCCGGCTATTCGCGACAACCTTTCTCATCAGGTACCAAGTTCAACTACCCCGCGAATTCATCATCCCCCACGGACATTTTAAATCACACCATACCACTCTGAGAAACAGGGTGAGAGGCTTGAGATCATCACCCCACTATCCTTTCCCTCATTCACTTCTACGAATGTATGTTATACGCGAACGAAAAAACAAAACAACCAACCGTTTGTTATGTATTACGGCAGGAACACCGAAAGAACTATCTTTCCCCGAACGATCGATACTTCCCCATGGCAGAAAAATTGCAGGGAAGAACTTTTTTTTTTACTTTGCGTCGGAAGAGACCCAACACGATCCATGCCTTTTCCTTCACCATCTTTCATTCTAAACATGTATTCTTCTTTTCTTTTTAAAATTATAAAATTAACTATTGGGTGGGATGGCGGACTTGTCGTTTTTTATTCGTGCTTTCTTTTTGAACCAAAAAAACTGCCCCCAAAAATTGCGAACTATCCCTACAAAGACTTGTTCTACACGACGGCGCTTGTATTTGGGCGATGATAGCAATTGTGAGCCTTTTTTTTATTATGTATTCTTAGCAATCTCTCCTTCCCAATTTTTGCTTCCGACATATCCATGTTTTCTTTTCTTCTACTGTAACTTTTTCTTTTCTTTTCTTTTCTTCTACTCCCTTCCTCCTGTGCTTCTCCTATTGCGCCGGGTATTGGTTCAGCATGCACATGTAAGGCGTCTACTTTCTTGCTCATTTTTTCGATAATATAAACAATTATTTAAAAGATATACAGAATCAGAGGGTCGTCAGCTAGCTATCAGCTCTAGCTTCCCGCCGCTTTCCCTCTAGCTCAGCATCTGGAACCAAACCAAAAGCTTGGTCGTTAGCCAATGACATCCAACTAGCTCCAACCAAAAAAAAGGCAAACCAACCATTCAGATTAACAATCGTCACGCCATTCATCGTAAGCCTGTTTCATCTTAAAATCACGATTTTCCTATAGGTAAAACCCCAACTTTTCTTGTCATCCGATTTCTTCTTTGGCTCTTTTTTTTGTTTCTCCTCGGGAGACCCGGGGCCTTCCGGATGTCTCTCGTTTTGTTTTCTTGGAGTTGCAGAGACAGCAAGGAGAGCCAAGGAGAGTATGTATAACCCAACTACACCACGCCGTCAACCTCGAAAGGTTACTCCCCTTGCAAATCTAGCACCTGCTTTCGCGCGAAGAGAACTAAGGAAGACGTGGGATAACCCAAAAGGAAAGACCCCGTGTGGGGTTTAAATTTCCAACCACTTTTTTCTTTCCCTCTCTTGAAAAAATACTTAAGAAGTATACGTACTCCAAGTTTAACTGTGGGGGGTTAAATACATCACTTCAAACCCAGCCCATATGCACCCAAGAGCATTTCTTGAACCCCTTCCTGCCCTTTTTTTTTTCGCGAAAAGGAACAAGTGGAGTACATATTCCACTTGCAGCGCATTTTGCCTGCCTTAAAAACCTGGGAATCACAGTAAAAATGAGGGGTACATGAACCAAACCCCAATGCACGGCTTCAGTACCTGGATATTCTCCCCGAGCCCCAAAGAAAATACGAGCGGGGGTCTTTGAAAAAACCATACATGCGCATATCCAAACCTCGCTTTTTTCCACACCCCCCAAAGTTCCCTCACTTTGGGAAACCCGAATAGTTGCAGCCCTTTCGGTAGGGGCGACGAAAGGGTCTAGCCTATCTACCCGTGCATGTCGACGAAAAATGTATTCTCAAGCGCAAAAAAACACACCATAAACTAAGTTCTAGATCACAATCCATACTTCATGCAAAACCCCATCCGCATAATCCCAAGGATCCAAAAACGAAAAAAAGGGTGTGTGCTAAAAAAACTACCTTCAGAATTACCTTCTGGAGAAAAAGATGTCATCGAATAGCCCCGATACTCGAGTACCGACGCTGAAGGGCACAGCTAGCTTTCGAGCTCAGAGCTAAGCTACCAGACCCACTCCCCAATTTTCGTTCATTCCTTCCAAGAAAAGTAAAACGTCCATGTGAAAATGTATAATTCCCCCAGCGATATAATATCAATTATAGAATATAAACACAAACCCCAAAAAAGAAAATATATCCACCAAGAACCTCGAAAACGTGATACTAATAGTAGCTCCAGCTATCGAGCTAACCATGACAAAGACGTCCGAGCCGCCTGGCCTGGCTTAGAAAAAAAAAATGCAAAGAAAAGAAAAAAGAACAACGCACAGACATGTTGGACCTTAAACCTATTCCATGGATACCGGCGTCTACGTGGTTTAAAAAAAAAACTTGGAAAAAACCACATTGAATCGTGGCTAGGGCCCTTTTCATAGAGGGGATATCCATGCTCCTAACCCCCCCTCCTAGGGTGTGTGTGTGGTAGATAGAGGGGTGGCTCAGGTTCCAACTTTGGTAATTCTGAGTATTTCCTCTAAACTTCCTACTTTCCCTCTCTCTCTCTAGCTATAGATATAACTTTGTATTATATCGAATCGGAAAGTTGAAAAAAATGAAGTAGGGTCGTTGGGGATCCGATGGAGTCCTAAGGCTTAAAACCTGCATAAAAAAAAGCCTCCTCATAAGGAGGTGGAGTCTATAAAAGATTAGGAACCGAAAAAAAGGGTTCGGTCTGCCTAAAAAAAAAACTTCTACACCAGAATCAAAGTGTTAGGCAAAACTGGGATATTGCTTGAAAAGGATTCTGTGCCGTTGAAGCCTCTTCCCTTCGAGCCTCAATGTGCCGTCGATAATGCCAAAAGCGGGAATACGTTAATTACAAAAAAAAAAAAAAAAAAAAAAAAAACGCAAGTTTTGTTCTTTTCTATTGCATGATGAATCTGAAAATCGATGGGTCCAGAATACGTATGCATTCAATGCTCAGTCTATGCGAGATGCTTGCGAAAAACAAAAAAAAGTGAAAGAATCTAAAAACCTCCAACCTCAACAGTTTTTCTAATCCGAAAAACTAATCTCGATTGCTCCCTCCTCCCCCCCCTCCTCCTCATCTTCCATCCACCCTCTTACAAAAAAGGAAAAACGCCAAATAAAGTTACATATATAATAAAAACTGACAGAATTTCTCTCCATAAAACCCAGTCTAGAGAGTGACAAGATAAGACGGGGAATGAAAAAGAAAAAAGTGGAAAACGCCCGCAAATGATGCTCACAAATGCTTCAAATTCCATCAGGAAGAAAAAAAAATACATAATCAATCATATGACTATTTGGCAGAAAAAGCGATCTGAGCGTGAAACAGAATGGTCGTGTGGACACGGTCCGTCCCAGAGGCGAATAGCTAGGATCATATCGTCCTCTTCAACTCCCAGGCGAACTAGTCTAGTTGCCTCTAAACCTCGAGAATCCACCAGCTAGCAGGCCCCTAGGAGCTTCCTGGACTTCAGGGACAGGCATGTTCTGGTGTTCCTCTGCTAAGCGTAGCCTATTATCATTATCAATATAGTATTAGCAACTACCACCTGACAATTCCATCACGTTGCGTTTTAAAAACTTGTCTAATCCAAAGTAGCACTAGGCACTCCACGGGAATGGGGAAAAGGTAACATACTTCTCCATAAGAAGCGGCCCGTTCAACGGATCAACTTTAGTGTAGTGTTTCATTCTGACGCTAATGTCGTAAAACTCCTCGGGATTGTCGCTCTTCAGCAGGTTCACTGTCTCGCGCAGTTCTCCGAAAACCCCGGGCAGGTTGGACCCTTCGCTTTCCAAGGTTCTGACGAATTCATCGAGGTAGGCTACGTCTTGGTCCATGTTTTTCACCGCGTTCTTATTAATCATACGAACGTGTTCGGAAAGCGGCAGTTTCTAAAGGTAATCGGGGGCGGAGTCATTAGCACGGAAAACGGTCTTTGTGTCCATCGAGATGCGGCTGGCGTGACTGCATCATGGGGAGGGTGATACAAAGCCATGCACGCCTAGATGTATACGAAGAAGGGAAAAATAGGGCGTCGGATAAGAAGAGCGGAGGGGGGGCTGGGGATAATCACTCACAAGGATCTCGGAGGCGAGGTGGCTCAAGGCGTCAAAGTAGACGAATCCTTTGATGTCATTGGGGAGTCCGAGGAGAGTGGTCTCCATGATATCTGTAAGGAACCTGGTCATGGCCAGTAGATATGGACTAGCTGT
This sequence comes from Arthrobotrys musiformis, assembly GCA_036971715.1. Lineage (NCBI taxonomy): Eukaryota > Fungi > Ascomycota > Orbiliomycetes > Orbiliales > Orbiliaceae > Arthrobotrys > Arthrobotrys musiformis. Next base: position 1,187,305 of record JAVHJL010000003.1, on the reverse strand, counting down.
TTCTTCTGCTGTATTTGGCATCCTGCAGTAGAAACATGGCAAATCAGAAAAAAGGTCGACCAGACCGAATATGTGAAAGCGTTTATCACTTTCGCAGATGAGACAGGGAGACCTACCAGTCATACTCGGCGCCCTCGAGCAAATCATCCAGCTTGGAGTTCACCAACTCGAAAATCCTCTTCTCGGCCGTCTTTTTCTCGTTTCGGAACATTTCCAGTGCCTCGAGCTGGACTGGGCCAGCATGGGCTGAGGCACTTACGTCCCTCAATAGGACTTGCAGTTCCGAGCAGGCAGTCTCAAAGTGTTCCAGATTGATCAGAATCTGGACAATTTGTCCGAGGTACTTGGACGTCAATCTCTCATGGAGCGTCTTGCACACTTGTTCCTTTAACATTTCGTCAAGAGACTATCCAGTTGTCAAAAATAACGAGCCAATAGCGACTTTGGTTAGCATGTTCCAGCCAATAGAAGCATACATGATGCGGGTCTATGAGTATTTGGGGTTTAGTATCGAGAAAATTTTCTAACTGGTTCAACTTACCATTCTAAGTGTCTCGTCGATCTTATGGGGATGGTGGAAGTACTCCCGGGAGAAAAAGTAGTACTTGTTTAGGAAACTGCGCAGGTCAATGCAGCACAATGGGTACATTTGAGAAAACGGGAGGACCGTGGGGTACCTTGGACCGACAAATCAGCTTTCGACCAAGACAAGAGGGCCGGTGGGGCGTCCACTTACTGGATTTCCTCTTGGTTTCTGTCATCCTTGAACCAGCTAACATTAATTACTTTTGCGTATTCCTCAGCATCGGTAATAGCCATAGGCATGTAATCGTCGCTTTGCACAATCTGCAATCCGAAACAACATTAGCATCCATGTTACACAAGATTGGAGCTCTCATTGGGTTTCAAAAAGGTGTGACGGAGCTCAAGCCTGAGAGGCCATGTTGCATTTCTCTAGAAGTCCGTGTTGGGGTAATTCGTACCTCGACAAAGTCCTTGGAAAATTGCTTCTTCAAGAGCTCCGAGTATCTCTCAAAGAGTTTCAACAAGAATGCATCAAGGATATCTACATTATAGCTCCATGTCTAACTGTAGTCAGCAATCTCCCGTTTTTGGCAACTCGTGCAGCTAGGCATCTCGAACAACTTACGTCCATTGTTTGAATGAATAATGAAAGAATGGCTTTGATTTTGAGAATCGTATCAGAGTTGTTGACTGCTTGCATTGCCGGAGTAATGATCTGGATAGTTTTTGTGCACATAGACAACCAGAGCTCTTCCACCTAATTCAAGCAAGTTCAATTAGTGGTAGACTATAAAAATTTTATCCAGAGGAACTCACATCAGAAGCCGATCGGAAGTTCTGTGTCCGCCTCATCGTAGCTCGCTCAATGATAGCGAATCCTGCTATTTCCTCTAAAACTTGAGCGAGCCCCGAGATATCATCTTCTCTAAAGGAAACAGATACCGGGAGGAGAAGCTCCTTTTGCTGCCGTCGGACATCGCTGTATTCCAATCGGAAATCGTCCCTGAGCTCTAATGCCTCATGAATATGGATGCATTCGTGGAGAGGAGTGAAGTCAATCATCACGTTCTCATTGTTAAGTACATCGAATTCTTCTCTCTCATCCAGGACGAGCTCGACAGCTGAGTTCAATTTGAAGAGTTCAAAATACTGGGATTTCTCTGCTCTTTCTTTCTGACGTTCGCGTCGGAGTTCCGTTTGGTCAAAGGCTACCTGGCCTAGGAGCTTTGAAGTTTCACGAATCTGGTAGAGCCAATGGTTTAAGTCCGTCATGACGGCTTCCTTGATCATTGTTTTCATTGCCGGGACAGATGACTGAATGATCTTTGCGACCTCAAAGTGCATCACTTCCTTAAGATGAATATTGTGCAGTTCGTCAAGCGTGCGGAGAGCCGTGTAGTGCTTCTTCTCGCTAAGAAGCTCATGGACTCGGTTGGCTGCAGCTAGGACTTCAAGAGAGCTGTGAAGTGCCTGCATTGCCTCGTCAATGTTCTGCCTCGTGCCCCTCGAGTCGACCAGAGCCTTCTTCTTCGCCGCCAAGCTCTCGGTAGACTTTTGAATCGTCTGGTTCAGTTTTAATATCTCAGAGGTGAGCTTCACAGACTCCTCTCGGACTTTCAAAACCTGTTCGACGGATTGAACGAAAGGTTGATGGTTTTCATTACACATTTGCTCGATCTCCGCTTCCTTATCTTCAGCGAACCGCTCAAGGGCCATCATCAGGCCATCTTCTCGCTGCTGGACGCATGCATCCTTGATAGCTGGGATCAAAAGATCGAAATACTCGGTGTCGGTAGACGACAGCATGCACTAGACGGGAAAAGGAGGGACCCATGTTAGCCGCGACTGCTCCACCGGGGATTTGCTTCCCAACCCAGCACCAGCACCACAAGAACGTGCCAAACCCCCCTTACCTGTCGAATGACCTGCACCAGGTGTGCATCCTCCAAAGGGTCGTCAAGGGAAACCATATTGCCCTTGAGAGAGTATCTGAATATCGAGTAGCCTCTCGAACGGTTTTCGGTCGACTTGGGCGAAGGTGTCCTTGTTCGACGGATGGATCGAGCTCTAGGGCCACCGCTCACGCCAGGGAACAGGGATAGTCTCCGCCGCTTGTCGACCTCTTGCTGGAAAGAGAAGTTGCTTAGATCCGGCATCTTGGCGGGTGGTTTCAAATACAACGTCAACGCAACACTTTTGGATATTCCTCGCGACGAGGTTCACGATAGATGGTTTAAATTTAGTTGAATGTAATGGTCGATAACGAACGAGGGTGGAAAGTCGAAGGTTGGAAGTTGGGTCGAGGGAGGATGTGAGGTGGAAGATAAAGGTAGCATCGGGAAGGGTTAAATTTAATTGTCGGTGGGTGTTTCATGCTCATCTTGCGGTTAAACTTCCACCTGAGGGGGTTTATCACTGCAAGATGCCCCGTAGATCAACATCGATACGTACTCCTGTACATGTACATTTGGCGACACAAAAATGATGCTCGACATAAAGGGAATCTGCCACATGGACCCCATGTGCTTGAGTGAAGATCTATATGTGTGCGCCTACCTCGTCGATTTTAGATGTCCAGATGACTGGCTTCGAGACCAGGTGTTGGTACTCAGAGTGCCTACCTACTAGGCGTATATTAGCATTTCCCGCGTAACAAGCGCGGACGTACCAATGAAAGCTTAAAACAGCATTCCACTTGTAACGCGACCAAAAATAGCTAAAAGATCTCAGGTCGCGCGACCATAGGAGACTACATGCCAACACTTCCATATGTGGTATTCTGGGTTCAGAACTTAGAGGAAGCCTCTGGGACTTTGGTGATAGTTATTAGACTTCAAAAGGTGGATGCACATTCCCAGATTGGCTTCTTGGAAGGGGGAATGTGTCGTAAAACAACACTCGGGCTGAGCCCTAAGCCAGCAGCCCATATATCCCTAACAAAATTGAATATAATGACGTCATATTATGGATATGCCTCTCTTGGAATTGCTAGAACCACCCCATAGCTTTGTATTCGGTTTTGGCTCTATCGCTGAGACTAGCTCTATCGAATGCTACCATTATTATACAGTGTATTGCGGGGAGAGCGTTAGAGATTTATGATTGTAGCTGTTAAAGGCATTGAAAGATCTGTTGTTGAGGAGGCCTCCCCTCCCCCCACAGTCTTTATTTTTTGGACCCAGAGGGACTGGAAACTGGAGACTATAAAAGGCTCCTTGCAGATTCCACTCCTCTCTTCCTTCTCTTCCTTTTCTCTTCACCCTCTTCCTTCTCCTCCCCGCCACCACCCTTTCCTCCCGACCGTCCGACTCTTATCATCATCACACCTTTCCTCTTCAGACCATTGTCTTACACTGTATAACTCTTCTGTTCTCTCTCCCTTTCTTCAACTATAGTTGCCCTCTTTCTGATAACATTGAACCTAATAACCTACTTTTCACTTCGACTTTCATCAAAATACCATCATGTCTTCATTAAACCCCCAGCAATCACGACGTTCCTTGGACAATGATGGAATCGCAAACGCGACTGGGCCATCTACTGCTCAAAGCCAAGCTCCTTGTACTATTTTTCCTTCCCTATATTAGAAAACGTAGTGGCAAGAGCTTTTCTACTAACTGGGTTTTGTGTTTTCAGCTAACCAAAACGTTGGTGACGTTCCTTCTGCCCTTGGGTTGACAGGTGGAAATACCGCTTCTGCTACCCGCCCCTTGTAAGTATTACCGCGATGTGCAAGCAACGCTATCACTTCCTTCCTTCCTTCCCTCCCCGAATGTTATTGTTAACAGGTAGGATGGGTGAGTTAGCCCTTTCTCTGGGGGTGAAAACGTTTTCATCCCCACTACCTTTGGAGGCTTGGACCCAATGACCAACGCACATGCCGGTCCCGTTGTTGGACCTCCCGGACTTCCAATGACATATGTTCCGGATTACCAGATCCCCCCTACTGGTCTGGAAATTGCTACCCGTCCACAAGGGCGTCTTGATGGGGAACATCATAACAATGGGATGAAGGATCTCGTTGTCGGGACCGTTCTCTCGCAACAAATCACGAATGCAATCCGTGGTGGAGCGGAAGGCAAGATTATCGAATACTATTGTGTTCCCGAGGTCGATAGAGACGTCGGAATAATCCCGACCCGCCACTTGAAATGCACAGGTGTCCCCGGCGACACCTCCCCGTCTAACCTCAAGTCTTTTTTTGAAGTAAGATATCCGCATTTCCTTCCTGCATCGTGTTATCCTTTTAGTACTTTAAACTTGATTCATGAGCTCTAACTTTTTCGGCAGCAATTTGGAGACATTTCCGGTTTGTTTGTCGAAAAGCTCATGAGCAACGGATTCCTCTATGTCTCGTTCTTCAACCTCCAGGCAGCCATCCACTGTTTTAGGGACGTACAGACGAAGTGGCCTGCCGTCTATTGTGTCCGAACCACCCTCGAAAACGTAAGATTATCGAATAGAGCCAAAAAAGTTGCACATTAGCTGACTTGTAGATAGGTGGTTAATAACTTCGCGGCGCACCCTCTTACTACAGAGGGAGAGGTTCAGGTTGACGTTCTGAACGGACACTGTGACACTCAAACAATTGTCGGAGCCCTTGGAGCGTTCGGTGATTTGCATACTGTACAGACTTACCGAAATAATGAATCCTGCACTGTTTTTGCAGAATTCTACGATATCCGCCACGCGGCTGCCGCGATCCATCATCTAACCGGGCAACAGGTCGAAGTAAGTCCCCAAGGCTCTATGAATGAATGGCGAAATTCCAGCGGCTAATAAAAGTTTACAGGGCCTCGAAGTCCGACTCAATTGGCCGGATGTTGAGAGAATCGCCTGGACTAAGGCTTCCCAAATGATCGAAATTCACGAAGATCAAAACGTCTGCGTCGTCCATGCCGGATCCACCCAGCTAGTCAATGATGCCCGTCGACTCTACGGCGTCCCATTTGCTTCTGGCTCTGGCTCTGGCCATAGCCAAATCAGCGGCCCACGCAATCAATATGGCGGTTCCACCGCCCTTACTCGTGGTCACTCCGGTGCTATGACCCTTTATGAACCAGAGAGCCCACGCTACGATCCTGGCATCAACCGAAACATCGTTGACTTGTACAATGTCAGAAATGGAATTGATTTGCGCACAACCATTATGATTCGAAACATTCCGAATCATGTAGGTTCTCACCAAGAACATTCAATACGCAACCCTTTCTCACTGAATTAACTCTTATAGTTACCCCAAAGCGTCATCAAGGCGTGGTTGGATGAGGTTTCCTACCGTAAATATGATTTCTTATACTTACGAATTGGTAAGAGCCTCTCATGTTGAGATTCTGAGACAACCTGCTTATGATTTGTTATTTACAGATTTCGCGAACCATTGGTGGGTTGACGTTTCCCTATCTTTCCTTGACGTTTCAATTATCTGACACAATCGATTTTAAGCAACGTTGGTTATTGCTTCGTCAATTACCTCAACCTTGAGGACATTGTTGACTTCGCTCAGAAACGAGTTGGCACTCGTTGGTAAGCTAAATTGAATTGTATCGACAGTTGAAATATCAACAGTCTTCTAACGGGGTGCAGGTCGCAATTTGGATCCGACAAAATTGTCGAAATCTCCTACGCTAGTAAGCCCGCCTTGTTTCTGCTCCCACTTCCAGGCTAATGATAAAATAATTAGACATCCAGGGAAAGGCTGCCCTGATCGAGAAGTTCCGTAACTCAAGCGTTATGGACCAACCTTTTGAATTTCGCCCAAGGGTCTGTTCTTTCATAGATCTTTCCGCCATGTTTTCTAGGTTTCCTAACAGATTATAGGCTTTCCACTCCACCGGGGAGAGCTTTGGCCTTGATATGGTCTTCCCACCACGTAAGCTACTGCCTACTCTTTATATGCTGAGAAGCATTAGCTAACGAAGATACTCCAGCCAACAATCTCAACCGCAAGTTGCGTAGCGTCACCGCGGCTGAGCATTCGGGTAAGCTTGACTCCTCTAACCAACTCAACATTGGGTTGATGCTGATCTACCGTAGGGCTTTACAATCCCCGTTCCCGCAACGGGTATAACGGATACCAACCCGCTCGCTTTGGCGGATTTGGTTACAACCGTGGTCGTGGCTATAACAACTTCGGTTCTCGCCCGAATTCATACGGAACACATATGGGCGGGGCGTATAGGGCTCCTCAGACTAATCGTCTAGCAATCACCATGCCTGGCTACGAGCCTGCTCCTTATGTTGCCTCAGCTAGGGGCCCTAACAATATTCCACCCGCTGGTAACAACGGCTTTGGTGGCATGGCCTCCGCTAATGGTGGTTTTAATACTTTGCCACATGGCAGTCCTGCTCAGGCCCCCCCACCGAGAGCTCCTACATCTTTCGGGGTCCCTCGAGTTGTTGTGACTTCACCTGAACAGTTCCAACCAGCTGCGTATCCTGCTCAGGCTCAATCACTTCACCCGGAGCCTCGTGTCCGCCAGGAGAACGTTCCTCCTCGCCCTCGTAGCGGCGTTCGAACCCAGGGAGCTCAAGTTCGCCCCCAATCCGCCCTTAGCGGTGCTGGCTCTAGTGCTGCTACCAACACTTTGGCTCCTCCTACTACGACTCAATTCCCTCATGTTAATGCCGGTAGGGATCAGTCACAATACGGCCCACAGACTCCATCAATGCGCTACGACAGCGGACAACCCGGTGGATCTGCTCTTTACAACTCTCCACTCTCTCCCGCTGGTTTGGTCAATGCCGGATTTGTTCCTTCCAACCCCGCCCACCCAGGGTTCAGTGCCTCAACCTTTACAAATGCCTTTGGTGAAGGGTCCTCCTCTGCTGCTCAGAATAATCGTTCTCGCAGCCCAGATTACGATACCATGTCTCGTAACATTGATGCCCTCCGACGCCTCTGGGAACAATAGACTCCCACGAGTTTTCTGATTGCCAATACCACCAACTTTACTGACCATTGGTATTCTTTATATTTCCTTTCCATTACAAAGCTCCATTACATTCCAACGATAAAAGAAGCCAAAGATCGTAAAACATTCAACGATGCTTTATCACTTTCGCCTACCTTTTACGCTCTGGACAAAAAAAATCACTGACTTTTTTCTTTCTCTTTCAACATGGGATTGCTTTTATTTTTCCTTTTACTAACTTCTGGGTGGATAACTGATTCTTTTCTTTTTAAAAAAATGTTTCGTTTTTTCTGCTTTTTCTGTTATGCATTTTATGTTTTTTGTCCTTCTAAAGCGACTGGCGCTTCTTATTAAAAATGACTTCATGATAAAAAAAAGCCGCTCGAAACCTTGGCCACGAAATCAACCTAGTTGGTCATCGTCAGGCAATACGTCATGAAAGTCTTCCCTCAAACTACTACTCAATCATCACTCATCCTCTCCACTCCTTCCTAATGTTCTCATGCTTTCAAATGTCTTTTCGTTCCTCAACCCCCACCTCACTTTTCTCAAAAAAGTTTCGTTTCATGCATATCTGCTACTCCACGTCCGTCACGTCTTCAACGATTTTTGACGACCGAAGATGTGTATTAGGTATGTACGACTTGACTTTAACCCCGAGAAGAAGAAAATGCGGGTGGTGAGGTTGTTTCTTCCCTTCCATCTCCTTACTCCAATATTGACATTGGTATCGATGCTTTTTTGCGGGTAATACTCAATTGAGCTTCCCTGTTCAATTCCAAAGGGCGGATTCAACTTCACCTTTTTCCTTTTATCAAAAAAACCTCATGTTTATTAACACTACTGGGAAACGGGAAAATTAAAAAATTTTGAAAAAAATTCTTAATCGAACCTCTCCGTAAACACCTACACCCCCTCCTATCACCAAAGGAGGAGGCCTCAAGAGTTAAAAATCCTAGTATATAGCCTCTCATGCCTCCCCTGCCACAAATCAACTGTAGGAACCGACTGCCCCGCCTCCTCAACCGGAATCCCCACCCCCCTCCCAACCGCCGCCTTAACCAACCCCACCACCTCCTCACTCGCCAAAACCTGCTGCGCAACATACGGCCCTATAAGCGACAACCTCACCGCAGCCGACAACAGCGCCTTAACATGATTAAACAAAAACACAAACCCCACCATCTCAACCCCTCCATCCGTCCCCTCAACCCCGCATAACCTAGTAATATACCCCCACGCCGGTCCAAAATGCTCAGGCCTAAACCCCGTCGGCAACCCCCCACAACCCCTCGTATCCAAAAGCGAAGCCGCAAACGATTTATCCCAAACACTACACAACGCCCTTCCCTGCGAAATACTCGCCCTCCGCGCGACTTCACACGTAGTACTAGAATCAAACACATCATCCACCTCCATCACACCGCTAGGATCTCTAAACGCCGCGGCAATGAATGGTACCGTCGTAGTCGACACCGATAACAGCGATAACCGTAAAAACCGTATCAACTCCATCTTCGGCGTCGGTTTCCCCGTCACCGGTCTGAGGCTTCTATGCGAGATGTATGATTCTAAACCAGACGAGAAGGCGAAGGATCCAATCGGTAACGCCGAGTCGGCGAGGAGTAGCCATAGATGCGGCGGCGGGGCTGGTTTATAAGGAAAAGGTTAATACGGATGAACGGATGTGTTGGTATGTGGTATTTTTCACATACCCAACGGCGGGATTTGCGACGCCTGTGATTTCGCGGCGGCGAGTTGGGATTTTAAGGCAGTGATCTGGGATTTAAGTTCCTCTACTTCACTACTTTCTTTATCAGCGGTGGGGGTGGTGGGTTCCATGATCGGTTTTTGATATTTTGATATTCGATTGGTGGTTTGGAGGTTGTTGCATATAACTTTCATCCGAGGTTTATACACCCCGAGCTTGAGAAATTATGGAAATGGCTCAAGCCAAAGCCAGAAGCCTCTAAAGGGTAAATAACTAAAGGGTAATAACAATACCAGCCCACGATAATCAATAAATCTTATATCCAAACCCACCTGCAATCGATATCGAGACGTTGCATATTTTGAGTTGACCCGCCGCAACATCTTTACGTAACATAAACTCCGCCAACACCGAAGAAATATAAAATAGGTAATTTTCTTGCGTGAGTATATTTCTCTATTTCCATCCCCCGGATTAATCCATATATACAAAAAAAAATAAAAAAATCCAAAATACTTCAAAAAAAAAAAAAGAAAAAAGAAAAAAGAAAACCATAAAAGCAAACAAATGCAACACCTCATCCATAAAAAAAACCAAATGAGAAAAAAAGTAACAGTCGTAATACGGCGGTCTTCCAGATAAATACTTTCCTGATACCTAAAAAATGAAGCCCTAGAATCTGATAAAAAAGAAACACATGCATGAGCAAAACAAAAATAGGTGCTGAAGCTTTGCAAAAAATATGCGGACTGTAAAATGCGAAGGTTTTAACAAGGAAGCAAAACTCCTGGACACGGTGGACGAGGCTTTAGATAGTGCACAGTAGTATTGTATGATTGTTAATGACGGGTTAATGATAATGATCAATCGGGGAAAAAAAGGGTATGTGCAAGGAATGGGGGGAAGGGGGGGAACTGTATCCGTTTAATCCAACAGATAGCAAGAGACTTATAAAATCTCCTTCAATTTCTCCTTCTGCTCCGTTGTAAGGGAGGTAGGGAACTTGATCTATAACATCCAGTTTCCACATTAGCCATTTCCCCCAAACCCTTCAATTTAAATATTGAGGATACTTACGTTAACTTTAACAACAAGATTTCCGCGCTCTTTAGACTTCGCTTTAGGCATCCCATGGTCCGGGAATGTGGTCGACCAATTCGGGGGTGTAGGCCCAGCGTGCGAAACCGGGATTGCTGAACCTTCGATAGTTACGACGTGACTCGACCAGCCTATTCACTATTCTTTAGCTATCATGCAGTCCAACCCGCCAAAAGGGAAGAAACTTACCGGTCAATGCATCCTTGAGGGTAATATCAATAGTAGTGATCAAATCGTCACCGTCACGGGTGAACCTCTCATGAGGTTTCTAACCCCCAGAAAAACATTAGGCCATATTCCTCCATCAAAATCCATCACTTCATTTGACGATAGGGAATATACATACCTCCTCAAGAATAATGTGTAAATCCTGCATGCCTCCGTCCGAAACCTCGTCGCCGACTCCGGTGAATTTGAATTTCGATCCGGCTTTCATACCAGCTCGGACCGCAATATCAAGAATTTTCTCCTCCGTGATCATTTTCTGATCAGCGTCGAAGGCTTTCCTCTTGATAAGTAGTTTTTTCTGAACACCCTTGAAGATTCTATAAACAACCAAAGATGAAAAGAAAACCTCACCTGTTAGCCTTAAACCCATAAAATGGAACTCTTCCCAAAAGCTTCAAAGAGCTTCTTACGAACTTGAAAAAAAAAAAGCAAAGGGTTGAATTCTCTCATACTCTTCTAATGATATCGGCAGCTTCCTCTCCACAACAGACACACCCGCCTTCCCATTCGACTTCCCATGCTTCGAATCCCGGTCCCTATGGCTATCCCGGTGGCTATCCCTATAGCCGTCCCTCTCAACACTCCTCCCGTTCACCGTATCGCTCGCATACGAATCCCTCTCCCTACGCTCCTCTTTCTCCCGATATCTTTCCCGCTCCCTCTCCCTCCTACTATCCCTATCCTCCCTATACCTCGACTTAACATACGGACTATTCCCCTCCGACAAATGTTCCCTCGGCATCGGACTCCCAGGCATCCCATGCATCCCCGGCATACCACCGTATATCGGCGGCCCCCCACCGTAAGTATCACTCCCATAACTCGCCATAAACGTCTCAAAAACCTTAAACTCATCAAACGGATACCCCCCACCCCCACCTCCCCCGGCCCCCCTCGAATTCGAATAATTGTACGATTGGCTGGGGGGTGGCCTCAGCGGCGGCTGCATGGTGCTCCCGTACCCGTATCCATCGGTATTATGTCGTCGAAACTTCGGCGTCCCGGAGGGAACGTGGTCTTTCGACTTTGTTGTACTTTCGTCCGGTTTGCTCTCGTCGTTTGCCGGCGAGGCGCCTCCGCCTCTGAGGATGAAGTCTAGACCGTACTGATCGTATATTTTTCGTTTATCCGGCTCGGAAAGGATTTCGTATGCTTGGCCGAGGTCTATATCATAAAGAAAAAAAAGAAAAAAACATCAAATTCCGGGGGAGGGGTCCCCGCGGTTGAAAGAGAGAAATTTTGGTTAGTAGCAAGGTATCGTAACGGATAGTGCGCCCCTGCGAATGGTATATTCCATATGACTCAACCGCCACCGCCATTGGCCATGACGGTATCTTTTCTCCACATGACAGAAAAGAAAAAGTACAAAAAGTTCAAAAAAAGAGGTCATAAACAGGGAATAGGGAGAAGGATCCATACCTTTAAACTTCTCAGCAGCATTCTCATCATCTTTATTCTTATCAGGGTGGAATTTTAATGCGCCCCTTCTGTTGATCGTCGCAAACAACGGATAAAAATATCACCGGGATAACGTCAGCGCTCTCGTTGTTTCCACTTTTTTGTCTCTCTCTCTTCTTATTCTTTTCAAACTGTCTTTTCTTGTGGGCTTTTCTTTGCAAAGCTGTAAACGTGGTGACTGAGAAGGTGTATATGTGTGGATGTGGATTGTGTGTGTGTGATATATGCTGGGTTTGAATCTGTGTAATTCCACCCCCCCTCTATCTCAAGATAATTGCCCTTCTTCTTCTGCAAAGAATCGTTGTTACGAAGTAAGCTGAATAGCCTTTCTCTTTTTTTCTTTTTCTTGGCTTTGTGTTTGTGTGCGTGTATGCGTTTGGGTCGATACAGTCGATTTTGTTATAGAATAGAAAGAAGGCATACATGGCGTGGGTAGTGTATGTATGTATGGTGTATACATAGCTTCGAGGGTAAATGGTGAGGCTTTTTTTGTCCACTTCTTCCTCTCATTCTTCTTCGGTGCAGTATCGTCGAGATAAAAAAATATGGTGTATGTTGAATATACCGAACAAAGACAAAACAACAGAACAAAAGGAGGAAATAGCCAAAAAATATATATATCGTGAAGTTTCTAAAAAAAGACAGAGTGAATGTATATATATTAAAAAAATGGTATCCTTACCGATAAGCCTTTTTGATCTCCTCAGCCGTCGCACTGGGCACTACTCCCAAGGTTTCGTATAGTTTCGTTTCTCTAAGGGAAAAGCGGAGAGAGAGAACGTATTAGACCTTAATTTTAAGCTTAAATCTTGTCTTTCCCAGAGCTAGCTCTGAGCTCTTTTTTGCTTATCATCGTATAAAAAACATACCGAACCATCTCGTCGTCGCACGTACAAGCCGAGGACCGTGCTTTCTTAGTCCCTTTCTATCGTCCGAGCTTCGGATATATATAATTTTTTTCGCCGAACCCTCTCTCGAATCCGCGACTCGAGGAATGGTGCACCCGTTATTCCGTCCGACGTGGGCAAAAAAAAAAGCGGGATCGTATCGAGTCTAGCGGTACCGTATGCGAACGATGACGTGTGAAAAGCCGTCGATGGATAGACGGAAATGTCGCGAAAAGAGACGGAGAAGGGAGAAAGAAGGAGGAGGAGGAGAGGAAGGAGGAGAGAAGGAAGACCAGCCAGCGGAAGGCGGGGAGGTTTAACGGTATTCGGGTTTCGCAGCTTTGTCTCTCGTTGTGGGTTTGATTCTCCTCTTCAGGCGCTAACGGTATCAGAAAACCAGTAATCGAAAACGTCCCAAGAAAAAAAAAAGAGGAAGCGTCCAAGTGACAAATTTTAAAAATAGAAATGTAAATAGAGAGAGATTATGTATTTTCCGGCGGAGAGGAAAGGCGGAAGATGCTGAAGCTGCGGTGGATGTTAATTTATGTGGTGAAGACTTGCATGCATGAATGACATGGAAGAAGAGTCAGGCCGAAGTCAAGCAAGCAGGCAAGCAGGCAAGAAATGGTACTTTTTGCCTGGACGCGAAAGCTGTCTAAGGCAAAAAAAGAAAGAGAGAAGAAGAGAAAGAGTCCCAAGCAGGCGGATGGCGGTACCAGCAGCAGCAGCAGTGTGCGAGATAAACGTTGATAGATGCTATTCGTCTGATGGATTAGATCAGATCAGAGTGCCAGAGGATGGGAAAAAGGTGATTCGAACGTGCGTCCAGCCAGTCAGGTAAGCAAGCTAGCTGCCAGCAGCGAGCGTGGGGATGCGGAGACTCGATCGAGGCAAAAATAGAATAAATTTATATAAGTAAGTAAGTATCTACCATATAGAAGGGACGCTGTCGATGGATCTTTTGGAGGTTTCAGGTGAGGATGGTATTGTATTGAAGCTGAAGCGGTGACTAATATAACCCAGCTCCTCCTCCGCCGTATACTACAGCTATCGATAGGAAGATGAGTATGGTCTGAGTGAGTGGAGTGGAGTTGAGTGAAGGATGCAGCCGGAAGGATACTCGATATGGACAGTTCTAGACACCCACCCGCACGGTATGACTAAGTAAGTGTATTGTAATATATGGTTGGCCGTCGACGGTTTTATATCGCTGTCCAAATGGCGAGGAAGAAGAGTTCGAAGAGGAGGAGACTAAAACACCAGCCGAATTGAAACGAAAAGATCGAACCGAATCGAATCATCAATCCGAAGTGAATCAACAAGCGAGGCGAGACGAGGATCCAACTAGTTCTCAAAGGTCTGCTGCTACTTTATCTTATCAAGCGGGAAGCGGGCAACATCTACACTACGTCCAGACTCAAAGACGCTGTCGAGACCATGCAAGTAAGCGCTGACCTCCCCCTTCCGTCGACAAAAACCCCAAAACACCATCAACTTCCAGGTTTTTTTTTTTTTTTTTTTTTTTTTTTTTCCCTACAAAAAATCAGAAGAAGAAAAATCTAAAAATCTGAAAATTCCAGCTGGTATACATGTATACCTGCCATACAAGCCCGGGCCCCATCCAGGCGCAGGAACATGCATCAAAAGAACCCACACACCCAAAATCAAGGTAACCTGAAGAACTCCGCGCGCCGACGAGGTAATTCCCACTATAAACCCCCCCACCATTACCAACATATCCCAAGAAAAAGGAAAGAAAGTGACGGTGAGAACGTCTGACGCTATTGCATGTATGTCTGTACATGTGGGGTACAAAAAACAAAAAGAGGGCTGTCGGCTTTCCAAGGCACGACCCTCTCTAATAGCTAGTGCTGAGGGGTACATCTTGCAGTCGCATGTCGTCAGTTTGTGCCGCCCCAACCTGCCTCTTTCGATCAAGTCCCCTCCCCTCCATATGTCCTGCATGGAACTAGCTATAGCCAAACCTTGGGGGGATCTTATTAGTCCGGGGTATTATCATATAGATCCGGTCTCGTACCCGGACCGCACAAAGAGTGATCCGACGATACAAACATAAAATGTTAAAGAAGTAAGCATTTATTATTGTCCTATGTTCATTTCGCCGAATACGAAGTGTGAGAAGTATCTACAGTTCGGGGAGAAGGAGGAGAAGGGAAGAAGAAAAGGCACATGGATCTTGGAGAAAAGTAGACTTTTATTTCACCTTGTACCCACAAGTAGAAAAAAAAAGACATCGAAAATCACCCTCCGTCTCAGAGTGTGAAGATGGATGGATCGAAGCTGCAGATTCGTAAAATCCATATATCATCTTCGAAAGAAAAGAAACAAAAGAAAAACAATTAACAAAAAGGAAAACAAAAGCAGGAAAAAGAGAAGGAAGAAAAAAAAAAGAACACTATAAAGTTTGTACAAGGCGAAACAAGCATCGCAAAAGTGGTATCTCATCTCATCTTGACGACGGTTCAAAGACATTTGCAATTATAACACCATTCAATAGTTCCCACAAGGTGCCAAAGGAGACAGTATCCAACCCATCAAGGTAACATCGTAGAAAGCAAGAGATGGAGGAGGAGGAGGTGGTGGTGGTGGTGGTGGTGGTGGTGGTGGTGGTGTGAGGGTTGTAGAAGGGTGTGGAAGTAATTAGTGGCCCTGTGGGAGGGTGGTAATAGAAAATACAGGATAAAAAGATCTTTATGATCCAAAACCAGTGAGACGCCGGTAAAAAAAACTCCCGCTAAGCAAAAATGAATAAAACCCCTCCTGTCTTTGCAAGACAAATGCACAAAGCCCTTTTAATAAGAAACACATCATCAAAGAAACATAGCGGGCCGTAGAAGCTGAGGTAAAGAGGTGGGTAGGGTAAAAGGAAGATGCGACACAGGGTACTTGGTATCAGGATGGTGAGTGTCGGAAGAGGTCGAAGCATGATTAAATGACGGCAGGGAGATGATGCATATCTACGAGGATCGAAGAATGTTTATCCTGGAGTATGATGCTATCATAAGAATCGTCGCGGATAGAAATTCCACTGTCGTCCGTTCCGTCGTTGTGGGTGCCTTGGTAGAAACCTCTCTCTTGGACAGTAATAACGTCGGAGGTAGAAGCACCCTGGTGAGGGCCTAGGGCGGTTCGGCGGAGGAAACCACCGCGCTCAGCGTTCCAACGAAGATATTCTTCGACAAATGTGACCAAAACCCACCATCCACCAAATCCCTCGCCACCACTAAGTGTAATATCACGAATAGCCGCACTGGCAACAGCAGATGTTCCCATGAGGATGCTGCGGGCCGATACTTCGGGGAATCGGGATGGCAGGCGGTCGAGCCATCGGACCCAATGGTCAAAAATTCCGTTCTCGTCTGGACCGTCCTGTGAGGTAGGCATGGAATTAGGTTCCTTCCCACGGACGAGGCTGACGATTTCAGTACGAAGAAGTTGGATGGCGAGCGCGCTTCTGCAAGGCAATTCACGTCGAACAATCCTTTCAGCTTCAACCATGTTGACCCAGTCAGACTCCATAGTCTTAACATCGGCATCGTTGTTAAGAATACTGGCAGCAGCGTGGCAGGTCATGTTTGTTCGAAGAGCCTGGTCAACAAGGCGGCAGAATGCAGAAACAGGTCGGAGTCTAGCTTCGACCACGTGGTCGGGGAGCGGTTGCAGCGACTTGCGAACAGATTCGTCAAGGTTGTTGACCAACTTCTTGAACTGCTCGAAGATTTTCGGTGGGATAGCGGTTTTAACGCAGTTGTTGACAAGGCCAAGGAGTTCCTAGTACGATTGGTTAGATATTGCCACAGAAATATGCTCACAGGGGGCAGCATACCTTGTAGATCTCCCAGTCGGTATCTTCGACCCAGTTGACCATGGAGGGATCCGTGAGTAGCTTAAGGACTGGTGCCGTGAAGCTTCCCTGGAATTGCGTGTAGAGGTTATAGAACATCTTGATATGCATCGTCTTGAAAGCCTCAAATAGGGCGAGAGCATGTGTTCTGTATGTTGCCTCAAGGGTTCTTGCGTTATCCATGTCGGTCCCGGCCGGCATATAAAGGGTGATGTCTGGAACACTGATTCCAAAAGGTCGCTCCTCATCAGAGGGCGAGAGGAAAGCGGCCATCTTGTTGACAAGGTCATCGGCCGACTCGGTTTCGGGCTCCTCATCGACGTTGTCCAATGGTTGCAAAGTCTCGACGGAGGTGGCTCTACCAACCTTGTCGTCGTCTTTGGGAATTGGGCCAGCAGGGTCCGAGTCTTGAAGACTATAAGGAATGGAAGTTAGTACGACCTCCATAGCTAATAACCGAAAGAAAAAAAAAAAGCGGGTAGAAACTTACAGAGCCGTCCACTCGCCACCTTCGGTCTCATGCGAAGCGTCTTGAGCAAGATTATTGCTGGGAACGATAGGGACCTTGGCCTCGCCAGCAACCGAGTTCTTCAAGTCCTCGTCCAACTTCTCCTTGCCGGAAATCAAGGTGATTCCGCAATAGTGATACTTGGAATGGCCCCTGATACCCAGTCGTCGTGTCTTGATATCTGGGAACACAATACGGACGAGCTTGCCAAACGATGCAGGGTTAAGGCATTTGATACGTGCATCGCCACACGCCGTGACATAGTGGGTATAGACACGGTTACGAGGGATAGCAGCAGTCTCTTCGTTGGTCCTCTTGCAGTACTTGTGGAGCCTATATGGTAATTCGTGTTAGAAGCAACCCTTCAAGAACGGATGCGACACCTCTAGGGAGAGTTATCACGTACCAACCCATGCCAAAGCCTTGGCGTTCTCTCTCGGCTCTCGAAGTACCATCCGCCAATCGGACCTTTTGAGCAAGCTCGCTGAGAATGACGTCTCGTACTTCCAGAGACAAGAGTCGAAGGGCGTCTTCATGCTCATCAACCTGCTTCTGGCGCTTGGAGCCAATAGGTTGCGATAGCATTTCTCCATATCCGTCGAAGTCCAGACTCGGCGACATCTGCAGCTCCGGTGATGCTTGGGAGACCGATCTAGATCGCCCACCGGTAGCCTGGAAGGCGGCAAAGCTGGACCCACCGTCTTGAACTCTCTTCCCGAAGCTGGCCATGTCCGCTGGATGTGGCGCTATGGTCGAGAAATGCATCGGTGTGGGAACAGGAATGACATGATGCTGTGGCATCGGATGCTGCATCGGCATCGGAGAGGGACGGTACTGGTCGTACTCTGGGCTTTGAGACATGCCATGACCGAAGACCATCTGCACATGAGGTTGCATATTCTGGTTCGCACTCTCTGCACGAGCTCTCTTCTTAGGATTGAAGGTGGGAGGTTGCGGTGCAACCTGGGATAAACTCGGCTTGGCGAGACCTGGAGGAAAGGCAGGCAGGCATGTCAGCAGCGTATTCTCGCAGGGTCGAAAGACAATGTCAGGAATGAGGCTTTGTGGTTTGCTTACCAGCCGACATGCTGTTCGTTGTTAACGTTTGATGGAACGTTATGTTGTGGTTAGGCTTCATGGCTTTGGTTGAGCGTTGCTCGACCGACTTGAGACGGGGCAATATCGTTAGCCAATTTTAATCGTCATATTAATGATCAATGCACAACAAATTGTGGGTCGTGGACCAACAACCAGGCATCGAAATTGAAGCTTGGGAATGGATGGTTGAATCAACTTACAGTCAATGAGATGCCGGTGTTTTAGAAGGTAGATGAAGAGGAAGAAGAGAGGATAGAATTTGGAGTCTCTAGAAACGGCGAGTTGCCAGGGAAGACACAGGCCAAGAAGGCAACGGCGGTTGGACTAGCAGCAGTGGCTGTGGCCGTGGCGACGGTGATGGTGTTGGTTGAATCGAGATGAGGTTTAAGTTGGAGGTTGGTTGATGGTGATGATGGAGCGGGTGATGGAGGTGAGGTGATGGTGATGGTGATGAGGATGAGGATGGAAGAGGACGAGAATTGGATGGCAGATTGGACTGAATGAGAATAGAAGAATTATGGCAACAATAATAATCGTTGATAAACAGAAGCAGCAACAGGAATTGCAGTCAATCAACAGGGCAACTGGACTGGAGATGATGTTGTGTCGAGCAACCGCCGGATTCGAGCGCTTTTAAGTAGCGTGCGTGGTAACTGAGTCCCGTCGTCCGTTTCTCGATCGAATCAAATTACAATTTTAAGCTTGCAATCGACGGGACTTTTTCTTTTAGTGAGTTAGTAATGCATGCAATTGCAATTGCAATTGCAATTCAATTCAACTGTTTGGGCTTTCTTTTTTGTTTTTTGTTTTTGGAGATTTCGGTTTGAATTCAATTTTTAATTTTAAACGGTGCCGGAATATAAATTCAAATCCTCAATAAACGGTCGAACCGATTCCTGGGGCCCGGTCTGGAATGGATAGAAATTTATAACAAGTCCGCCAAGTTCGGCCGTGGCTGCGAAAAGCGTGGTGTTCGTGGTGACTTTTTGGTTTTTAGTCCTTCGTCTGAAATTTGCTGCTATGCTAACTAGCCCGAGTTCGAGTCCTGGCTTTTCGGTGGTAGTAGCGTCCCGTAGCAACACACACAATACAGTTGACACTAGAGGAAGCTTTGCGAGATTGAGATTATCACCGACTCGAATTCTCCAGTCCAAAACGGGCACCGTAAAAAAAGAAGAAAAAAAAGGCGACGAAACGTGAATGCTTCCCGAGAGGAAGTCCTGACGCTAAGATTACGTGGGGAGAAAGGAACCCTTCGGAGAGCGTGGAATCTAGAGCTCGCAAATTTTGGTGTTCGGGCGTGGAATGACGTTTCAATTGTTTATCTGTCCCAAGTAGTAAATAATAGAAAAAATAAAAAATAAAATAAAATTCGTAACAGTCAGAACGGGGAGAAGCCGGCGGATAATTCCACGCGATGAAGCCCTCTCTTTGGTCGTTAACACACCGTCCCAGATCTTGGATTGACGGCGAGAAGAAGATGATGAAGTCGAGGAATGTCCAAACGGGGTCGTGCAGAAGCGCGAGCGATGGGGCAAGTTACGTTCGGGCTTGGATGCTGTTGTCAGGCGGAGGTGGAGAGATGGAACCAGCGTTTGCGTTTCTTGTTTATCTTTTTCCAAACACACACAACGCATGCCAAGACATGCACCTTCCACCTGTTCTGCCGTGGGGTTTTTCTGTTTACCAGTTACTGCCCCAGCCCCTCGAGTTGCCATGCCTGGCGCTTATTTGTCGCTTCACCGCGTCTATAAACACCATCATACACACAGACACACACACCTCTCTCTAGATCTCTCTCCTTCGAAAGAGCTAACAAGATAGCGATAGCACCACCAGAGAAGAGAAGAAGAAGGAGAGAGTGAGTGAGTGCAAGATGATTTCTGTGTGGGTGTGCTGAACCCGAGGATTGCTCGCCTGCAAAAAGCTTAACCAGAACGGAAACCTCACTTCCACCTTCCATCACGTTCAAATCCAGCCTAGTCCCCTGTCTCAAACCCTCCCCAAGAATTCCCCTTACATACCATCACGTTGACATGACTGACATGGTCCGACTCGACATAAACTACATATACCCCGGACACGTTCCCGGCCCAGAAATGCTAATATCACCTGTCCGTCCATACATTTCAGCATGCGAACAATGCTTCACCAAAAGAGAAAAAAAAACCTCGAACGTTCTATTCGCAAGCCAGGAGGTGTTCCCTTCCTCTTTTCTTCCCTTTCTCCCCTCTTAGAATTCTAGAAACCTCCCACATTCAACCAGACCATACCCCGTTCATGATTCTAGAACTGTCCCCATTCATATATGCACAATGTATGCATAACTTCCGTCCCAATCGGTCACTTATATCTTCCTCTTCTGCCCTCTCTATTCCCCTTCCATGTGGGATGTATTTTTGGCTACTTTCGCGCGCCCTGTTTTGAAAGGAACAAATATGGTTTGGTAGGTATACTACACGAGCGGCACCACAAACAGTGAAATGCATACGTCCTTGAATTCAGGCCAGGAACGGTTGTGCGAGGGGAGCTCAGGGCAAAATGAAAAACGAAACGAAACGAAAACGGTGCTGGTATCTTAAAGCTAGCGGAAGCATCATCGTAAAGTGGAAAAAAACAATAAAGACAGTTAAAAACAGAAAGTCCCTCCCGTTTTTCTTTTGTTTCGAATATAATAAGGTCCTTCCGTATAAACCTCCAGTAAAACCAAAAGCGATCGCATAGTAAAAAGAAGGAAACAAAAAAAACCACAGAAACGCCCATAGTAGTCACCGAATTAAAAGAAAGAACAGGGAAAAATTAAAAAAGAATATCAAGAACGAATAAAGAGTAAAAGGTCTCTAAACCTGTTCCTTATTCGGCCTAATGGCATGGACCGATCCTGCATCCGACGATGAACAACAGGCTTCACTATTCTCCCTTGAATCCCTTGACGTCGAATACCCGTCTTCAACTTCGGTATGATGTGCGACACTTACGGTAATGCCTTCAACGATATAGCTATCGTTGTGTGGCTTCGATGTAATCTCAGTGATAACTTCACCACCTTGGCGGCCTGGGCCTTGATAGCTCTTGCAACGATTTCGAGGGTTGATCCCCTGTTTCTTTAGTTCATTGTTGAGTTCGTTCTGGAGTTCGACGCAACTAAAGCAGACACCTTCTTCCGAATGTTCTGGGGCATTGTCATAATCGGTGGTTGTAACCCAGTGGAGAACGACAGCGGAGAAGACAACTACAAAGATACTGTTAGAAAGTCATCCAATAAAAAAAATAAAAGGATCGGGTCTCACCATCAGCATTGCAGCAGGCGAAGCAAATCCACCCGGGCTCGTGACCACGAAGAACAACGAGAGTGGCCAAATTCGCAACGGTAGAAATCAAAGTCGCAATCGAACCCCAGAAAGTACGCTTCGCCATATTTCGGACCTTTTGAGAAGCTTGGTCGAAGGAACAGACACCTGTTACTCGTTAGAAACCAAAGCATACAATACAAGACATAGGCGCATCCATACCAAAGAGTGGGACCAGGAAGAGCGAGGTAAGATAGACATTGATGACGACGTCGAAGACCAAGAGAGGAATGTTAGCGACAAGTCGCAACCCGATGTAGCATTCTCCATCACTATGAAGTTCGGAGATACGGCTGTTCAAAAGGCATATTAGATAACCACCGTTTTAGAAGTGGGAAATTAGATTATGCTCACAAGATGAAAGTCAAGATGATGACGATGAAGTACGGGAGGAGCATGCCAAGAGTGTTGAATAGGTAAAGTCTGTCCCTTCTGCGAGGACCCTTGTGCTTCGATCTGATGATGTACTAATCGTAAACCCTATTAGTATCCCTGAAATATTTCACGTTGGCAAAGAATGGAGATACATACGACTTTCTCTACAAGGAAGAAGTAGATAATGATCTACCACGCATTCAGAATGTCAGCTACCACTGTCCATCAATACACCCTATTAGAAGAGGGAAAGAGGTCCACGAACCTTGGTGGTCAAGTAACAGATCAAGCAGAGGAGAATACCAGCATTACAGGCCGTAATAGAGCTTCGAAGACCAAAGGCGACATTGAGAACAGTAGACGAGAAAGCGAAGAGCCATGAGTCGAGATAGACACCAAGAACCACTACCCCAATTAGACAATATCCTACAGATTCGAACCAAATACTTAAGACTTACACCAGCGAGCGAGGGGGACCTCAGAAAACTTTGGCATGTTATAGGTACGACGACCTAGGGTACCAACATTAGCGCAAAACGATACGACAACGAGGGTCAACCAACGGCATGATACATACCAAAGCAGAAAGCCAGAACCGAGACACCGAAGAGTGGCTAGTATGCCGTTAGCTCCCAGAAGCTAAAAAGGACTAATGAACAACCGCAGAGCCGCAAGATATATCAACCTACCAACACAGCAGAGAAAACCGAGGAAGCATGAGGGGCGAGGTAGAGTGGAGGGTTGAACTCGCCCTCGAGTTCGGCACCTCCACGGAGGTCCATTGCGACCATCTCTCCCTTCCAACGGAGAGCCTATATATACCAGAGAAAACAAGAGAGGATGTAGAAAACGGTATCCTGCTTGGAACTATATATGTGTGTTGGCCCGTTGTATCTACCAATGGAAGGTGAAGATGGTGGAGGGGTGTGATGGATTGAGGATGAAATTGAAGGTGATGATGGTGGTGGTTCTTTTTTAAAAGAAGGCCAGACGGGCGATGGTTTTGTGGGTAAGAATATTTGGTGAGCACGCTGGCTGGCTGACGATATCGTAGAGTGTTGGTGGCGATGTGTCGACTGGGAGTGTGCAGTTATACTCAACTTTCAGAGTAACCACAAATAACCTCCCTCTTAAAATCCCAAAAAACAGATAATTCCCCTTCCCCTTCTTAATTTTTATGATCTCGATTATCCGGATATACCAGCATCCAGTAGTAAAGTCGGAAACTTAAAATCGGAGCCCCTCCCCCCAAATCCGCCTGCTTGGGATCTATTTCTCCAAACAAAAGCTGATCTAGATCTGCCCAGGTATGCAAACTCGATCCACTCCGAGACGCAGGAGAGGCCAGCAAAAGAAAGAAAAACCAAACGTCCCAAGCGAAAGATATGTGCAGATGCAAGCGAGAGACGCAGGCTGCGGGCTGTGTCTTATATCCCGGGTAGCCTGCGGGTAGCTCTTGCGGGGCGGAAGAATACAAAGTGCTTCAAACAAAAATTAAAAGACTTCCTCAAAAAGGTCGATATCGAACTGGAAGAATTGTTTCCGGTTTGCCCAACCAGGGTTTACTTTCTGCTCCTCTTGAAATTCGATAATGGTTTGTCTATCTTCTTTGTCTGTCTATTGGGTCGCCCTTTAACAGTACTCAGCTGATCAAATATATTGGTACAAGGTATATCGATGAGAGCTGCTGAAAGGAAGACTGGAAAGAAACTTCGTCTTCCTTCTTAAAAACAAAAATCGATATCAACGGAAAGGAGAGAGAAAGAAAAAGGAGGAGATAGAATGGTAAGTAAACGATCTCCAGAAGGGTAAAAGAAGGATCCTAGGAACCAGAGAAGGTAAAACAGAGAAAAAAATTGTGATCAACTCTACCTTTTCGCCGTGATCATATCAGTGCATTTCCGGAGTTCCTTTCCCTCTACAACCTTGTGGGAATCATCTCCGTATTATGTACCACGAGTGTGCGGCAAAGTGGGATCGCACAAGTGTGCCAGGGAAAGAGAAAAAAATAAAAATAAAAAATACAAGACAGTCAAGGAACTCGGTGAAAATCACATTCAAGGATCATAGATCTCGGCGAGAGGATGTATTGACACAGCGGGCGACCACCCTGTTGGATGTGACTTACTCAGGCATACGGACAGGATATATTATGCCCTTCTGGGCGTATTTCCTTCGCAAGATGGGCAGTAAACCACACACACATGTCGTGGGCTGCACTCAACCCATTGGGAGGAGAGGAGGTAGCGTCAGTCCTGGTGTGCCTTTTTTTTCTACTCCTTCCTTCGCCCTAACTTCAAAGCCAAAAGAACCGAGGGAAGGGGTGCATGAGACAGCCAAACTCAACTGTTGGCATTTCTACCACCTCAGAAAAAAAAGCACCAGAAAAAAAAAATACCCTTGAACATAATGGCTAGCCCTCGGTCTAGTACTTTTCTTCGTAGGCCATGGAAATAAGCTCTTTCGCTCTCCTTAGAAGATTTGAGATTCGTCAAGGAATAAAGGACAGAGGAAAGTGGAGGGGGCTTCAATATCAATGTTGTGATACCGTCCACAAAGCGACGAATTCACGGCAGGTAGGACGAAGACAAATCAGCGAAAGAAAACCAATAAAATAATAAAATTCTGGGCTCCTAATACCCTTGTCTACCTATTTTTCATTGCAACTAAGCTAGCTGTCTTCTCATTGGCATATGCGGGTCATAGGCCGCCGATTTATTATATTATAGTTGTCGAACCGCGATATTATCGATCCTCTCCCCGGACGTAAAAGAAACAGGTGGCGGCACACACGGGCTCAAGAAATTCCAGCCTGTACGTAGCCTCGATCAATCGCAAGTAGGTTTCGCACGATTCAGTTGCAATTGCCATGCATGCGCATGAGAAGCGGCTAGTGCAGTCTTCACCTTTTAAACATAACAACACTTCTGCATCGGGAGGAGATGGGACGGCACATGTTGCAATTTTGAGCTGTCGTGAACCACCAACTTCAATTTCGAATGGTTTCAACTCCCACGTTAATTACTTGTCTATCATATGGGTACCATTTATTTCAATTGTGAAAGCGGTGGGCGTTTAGAATCCCCTTATTGAACATCTTTCATCTCATCCCTATTCTCTAAGCTGTCAAAGGGGAAAGAAGCGGCGGGAGACTCGACGGAACCGTATCAAGGAGGGTGTGCTGCTTTCGATTCCCTTCCATCCACTGTTGTGCGACACGAAGCAAGGGAGCACTCGAGCTGAACCTTCTACATGTTAGCCCAAAACCTTAGACAGCCACCAGGCCAGGCACTGGATCGCTGTTGGCTAGCTTCACCCCTCGCAGGTGGACAGGGGAATAAAAAAGAGGAACCAAAGAACAACCAAGAGCGATACACGCTGTGCGCTTGATATGGCCCATCTATCGAGAATCGAAAAGATCGAAATCCAGGGAACCAATTCTCCCTATCCCTGCGTGGCAGCCACAGGAAAAGCCAACAGCCCGACCATGTGTTGCATCCAGAACCACGGCCGTTTTCTGTTTCGGCAGCTCTTCTTTTAAAGCCCCACGCGGGATGGTTATCGAAATCCGAGCCGTTTTGGAAATTTGCTGAGCATGGATCATGATATTTTCCTTTGTGTTCACTCCTCTGCCGCAAAGTGTTTCGGTGAAACTTCTTGTTTAAAGCATGCCTCTTCCCGACACATTCGCCAGGGGAGGGAAGGGGGTTTATTCGCCAGGTTTTTCTTGGATATGTCTCTCCGGCCGGCGACGCGGGTTTCTGACTTTGCTCCAACCAGTCGACTTTTGGAACTAATCCGGGTGACAGCCCTATTGGCCGACAATCGTTAGTCTGGGGGCAATCGCCAAAACTGATATCATATGGTTCAGGAGCTAGCTCTAGCTCGAACTTCCTTCGTTATCACACCACGATTGGCGAGGGGTGCATAGATCTTGCGTATGAGGTGGGCCGCAAAACGCGGCTGGGCGGAACCCCGTCTCCACTTTCTTGCTTGTCGGAATGAGGGGCCAGAACAAGGCTCTGCCAGTTCAATCGATGACTTCTACTATAACGGCTTTTGGATTTTTCGCAAAACCTAAGAAACAACAATCGATTGGCAATAATTGACCCGGAAAAAGAGGAAAACCCGCGCCCTTTCTATCGTATAGATCGGATACGGAAACAGTGCCGAAGAGGAACAACCAAACAAATAACAATCTCACACCATCAGAACTCCCGCGGCTTCAAAAGATATCGGTTTGCGCATACGCCTGATAGTTTCGACCTTTTGAACCCAACATTTTCGTTAACGGTTGGGTTATGCTGACCTAAAGCGGTAGATTCCGTCAAGGTTGTAGGCGACAGAGACAACTCCCGCTGCCAGTATCGCGCTACCGCCCTAATTTAATTTCTATTTGAGAGGGCCACGCTACCAGGATCTTCAATTTCGGCGTGATGTTGCAATCTTAATCGGCGTGGTAGTCATATATAGCTACTAAACCATGTTGGCCGACTTGATGCGCTAGGGCAGTATACCAAATGCGTATATTGACAACCACTGCCCAGACTTGTATCCTTTCGCTAGACTCTACCAAGATACACTCCTGTCGACAAGCTATCTGAAGGAATGCCTGTCTACACATCTTCGGAAATAAAATTTTCTGTGGGTCAATTTGCTAACAGGGTCTGGGAACGAGACTACTAACAGGGCAGACATGGTTGATATCTCTGAGTCAGTCGATCACCCCTCGGATCCTAGAAACCGAGGCTCGCTCTCGAGACCTAAGGTACCATACTCTCTTCAGCCTGGTTTGCAAAGCTGCTAGCGTTCATACGTACCATGGAACCTTTGGATTCTACAACGTCTGCAGGGGTTAAAAAAAACGACGCTGCATTAACGCCCCGGAAGGTTTGATCGATACGAACTCCGCAAAGGAGAAAAAAAAAAGTAAAAGGAGAGACATCAAATAATATACCAAGCGAGGAGAAAACCTCGGCTCATGATAATTAACTATCGTAGACACTCAATCTTACTGGGACAAGGATTTCAAATCGCCGAAGAGTCTTAGTTTCGAAGAGGGGCCAAGGGGGACACTAATTGTTACCATATAGCTACAATATATGTATACCAAACGAGCAACAGCAAATAACCCCATTTTATGAACCCCGCGTGCTGGAAGTTAAAAAGACTGCATAAACGTACATTATCGCGAGATCCATGACTTCATCCCCTTACTGAACCCAGGGTGAGGATCTGTATTTGAGTTTTGAAGAACCTAACTGTACTATCAGGTTGTAAAGCCAATTTTTGATCTCGGCCCGTCTTGTAAAGCGATATCGAGAAATAGAATTTTGGTCTCATAAGATAGAATAGATGTCTTGATTCACTGATAACGATATTTCGAGGCTGCCAGAGGGGCTCATTACAGACAAGACTGGAGACAAAATAGCCTGGGGAATAAAAGCGTTGTGTCTAAAACAGAAATGCAACATCCGCCAAGCCTCTGTCTTACCAAGCCACATTAATCAGCGAAAGCGCGCCTTTGCCACAGCTTCTTCTTCTTCCATCACTCTCTCACGACTCCATCAATCATCATCATCGGCCATCATCGCGACGTCGACAACATCAACTGAACATTGATCCTCCCATCATTCCCACGCTCCTCAGCTTCCTTCCCAAGGCTACATCAGATATCATAGTGTCGAAACCGCCAAACAACCATCTACTCACCCCCCAAACGTTAAAACCCCAACCAACCAAAACCTATCCTCCCTCCCTCACAGAAAGAACACCGCAAAAATGCCCCGCGCAGAAGTAGGAACCTCCAAATACCTCGACAACAAACTAAAATCCAAAGGCCTCCAACGTCTCCGCTGGTACTGCCAAGTCTGCGAACGCCAAATGCGCGACGAAAACGGCTTCAAATGCCACACCCAATCCGAATCCCACCTACGCCAAATCCTCATCGTCGGCGAAGACCCCAAGAAGGCTATCAATAAATACTCCTCCGATTTTCAACATGACTTTTTGCTATTGCTGAAAAGCTCGCATGGCGAGAAACAAGTCCATGCGAATCATTTCTATCAGGAGTATATTCATAATAAGGAGCATATCCATATGAATGCTACTAAATGGTCGAGTTTGAGCGAGTTTGTGAAGGTACTGGGACGGGAAGGGACTTGTAGAGTTGAAGAGAATGAAAAGGGGTTGTTTATTAGTTATATTGATCGTAGCCCCGAGGCTCTGGCAAGACAAGAAGCGATCAGGAAGAAGGAGAGGCAGGATAGGGGAGACGAAGAACGGGAGCAGAGGCAGATTAAAGCGCAGATTGCAAGGGCAAACAAAGAAAAGGCTGATAAGGATGCTGTAGATGAAGATGAGGAGGCGGCGACAGGTTTACAGAGGACAGAGGAGAAGATTAAGATCAACTTTGGGGGAGCGTCGAAGAAGGAGGATTCCGAGAAGAAATCAGAGTCGCCGGAAGAGAAGACGGATGACGCTACAGAAAGTAAAGAAGCGCCTGCCTCGTCAGACGCGGCGCCGGCTACCACCACAGCACCGGCCGTAGCACCGGCCACGCAGGCTCCCAAGATTTCGATGAAGATCCAACCAAAGAAGCCGGTCAACGTGTTCGCGGCGGCGGGCAAGAAACTTTCCGGGGCGAAACCAAAGACCGAATCGACATCCGACGCGAAAAAGCCGATGAGCGAGGCGGAAAGGATCATGAAGCAAGAGATGGAGCGAAAGCGAGGGTTCTCATCGGGACCGTCGTCTGGGAACGCCTTCAAGAAGGCGAGGGTCGTTTAAGGTGGCCCGTGGTAGAACGAATGTATATTAGTCGGCTGGAGTTTTGGTGTTTACCGTGGAAAGGAAGGTCATATTTAGGTTTTGTATTGGATTTTAGCGACTCATTGGCACAGATAGAATTAATTGCATTTAGAATGAGACTTTTCATATTCATGATATTTTATACTCTAGAAAATCCTCATAAATATCAATTCCCAAAGCCCGTAAGATAAACTAAGTACGGATCTAGGCAATAGTCTTCTCCTTCATATAAATTCCGTGTTCCTTCTCAAGAACCAGTCTTAGCTTCTCAGCAATATCGACATCCAACGGAGCATGCACACCCGGTGTCGCAATCCGGCCATCAAGGACCATCTGAACAGCGACACCGCATGGTACACCAACCAATTTGGCCATGGATGAGTATCCACCAGGGACACCATAATCCGCCAAAGTCGATGTTCTTGTCTCTTTGGTTCCATCGGCGTGTTCGATCTCGAACTTATGTTGGAGCATGACGAAATCGCGCTCGCCTTCTTCGTATTGCATCTTCTTCTCGAGGGTGGCGCAGAGGGTGTCTAGTGGGTTACCCTTGTTTGTGACAACATCCGAGGAGAAGAGTCCGAGCCAGCGGAAACCGTTGAGGATGCGGGTCTTATCTTCAGGGGATGTGAAGACAGTCTTGGAGGAGATGGCGGCGATCAGGTCGCTGTTATTTTAGACATTATGGTTAGAATTCGCGTCATCATGGGAATTTATAGAACAGAGCTATGGAATTGTGACATACTCATCGGATGTTGAGGAGACTCCGAGAATCTGAGATAGGACCTGGTTCCACGGCAATGCAGTAGCAGTGGTGGCCAAGTAATCAACAGGGTCCTCCTTCAAGAACCCAATGTCGACAAGAACCTTGATGAACTCGGGGAATCCTTGGTATCGGAGGGTACCTCGGATG
This sequence comes from Arthrobotrys musiformis, assembly GCA_036971715.1. NCBI lineage: Eukaryota > Fungi > Ascomycota > Orbiliomycetes > Orbiliales > Orbiliaceae > Arthrobotrys > Arthrobotrys musiformis. Next base: position 1,157,565 of record JAVHJL010000003.1, on the reverse strand, counting down.
ATGGTCTCGGCTTCTGGAATGTGGTATCGTTCCTTGTATGGTGTGGAGTCTCTGTTTGGATAGGCAACGAAGGCGTATCCGGGGTAAATGAAGTACGGCTTAGCAGCCTTCATCAACTCTGGTCCGTCAATTTCCTCGACCTTGCCGTCCTTGTAGTATTTGGCGGAATTTCGAAGAGCGAGGAGGACACCACGGCTGGACCAGGAGAATTTGTATCCCAACGGGTTGTCGGAGTCTTCCGGGGCTGGAAGACCACCGCAGTAGCTGAGGAAGCTGGTGATTTTACCGCCCTCCTTGTGGACCTCGTCAATGGTCTTGACGGCGTAGAGGTGGTCAATACCGGGGTCGAGACCGATTTCGTTCATGACGACGATGCCGGCTTCTTTGGCACTGTTTTATCCGTTCGTTAATATTCAAGACTGCGACTGTAATATTTTAAGATGGAAACTTACGCGGCATCAAGCTCCATCATGGCAGGGCTGACGTATGAAGTTGTGACGACATGCTGTTCCCCAAATGTCAGCGTTTCAGTTACTAGTTAAAGTATTTCAAAGGGGAGCAGTCGCACCTTCTTGCTCTTGATGGCCGACTTGATGACGGTAGCATGGTATGTGTAAGGAATCAAGCTGATAACAAGATCGTGCTTGGCCACCTCGGCATCAATGGCAGCCTCGTTTGTGACATCGAGGGAGATGGCAGAGGCGTTCTTGCAGTCAGCAGTCAACTGCTGGGCAGTCTCGATTCGTCGGCAGGCTGTACCAATTCATATACACATTAGCCAAAGCCCACGAACAGCCACCCTATACAAGTATAACACGTACCGACGGTGACATTGACGCCGTCCTTGTCGAGGAGATCGAGAGTGGGTTTGGCGACGAAGCCGGATCCGAGAAGCAGTACAGACGGCATTGTTGAGAGTGTTGGGACTGTGGTATTTCGAAGTATGTCGTCAATGGGGCAGGAGGATATTCGGTGGTGAAGACGAGGACCTTCCAATTGCGACCTCAAATCCAAACAATTGAGCCGAATCTTCAGTTTAAAAAGGATGAGAGAGCTACAGTCTGAAGTTTCTCTTTTTAATTTCTATCCTTTCTAATCCTTTCCTTGCGGGCTTTTAAGGTTGTTGTTGTTAATCAGACACTCCGAACATCGGTCGGTGCAGTTAGCCGTACTGCTGCAGGGCGGGGCAATGCATACCGATTGACTTCTGACCACGGGAGGGGCAGCCTCGGGGAGACCTTTGGTGTTGGTCTAACCCAACCTGGGGCATGTTCCGGGGTACCGGGGTTGGAAAGCCTTGGCGTTATGGTAGCGGCGGCACAGAAATTTCTGATTGCTAAACAAACACTTGTCAACATCTCTTCTCTCTTCTCTTCTTCTTTCTTCCTCGTTCTCGTTCTTTCACTCGTATTCTCTTTCATTTCATACCAATTGTTCTTTTTTTGCCGCGCGTGCTGGCCACGGTTGGTTCTTTGGTCGGTTTATCGGTTGCTTATTATAATAATTCATAATAATCCGATGAGCATGTCTGCCTTTCTCTTCCTATCATCTTCTCTCTGTCATCGGTAGCCTCGGTCACTGCATAAGAAGAGACACATTCATACACACATAAACACACATATACCCACACTCGTGCATAAGTGCATACTTAGTACACACACACGTCTTGATAAAGGACTAAAAGGACTAAAAGAGTCGATATGGCAAACGTCGGAGACGCCGTTGCCAACGTCTTGGGCGCGACACCGCCTGTCACAAGGTTCGTAATATAGACGGATATTGCCATGGCCATCACTTAGAATCTCCACTGACTGACTTTATCGGTATCTAGGTTCTATGCGGGTGTGACGTTAATTACTTCACTCGCTGTCCACGTTTTTCAGCTCGTCAGCCCGTACAAGATCATATGGCATCCACTGTTCATCACATCGCGGATGCCACCCCAGCTATGGCGCATATTTACGTCATTCTTCCTCACGGCGCCGGGCTTAGGTATCCTCTTTGATACATACACTATATACAAATATGGCGTTGAGTATGTTTCGCTTTTCTGCACAGAAATACTGAATGGTAGGGGAGGCTAACAAGTGTTCCTAGTCTTGAGGGCATCCACTTTAATACCTCGGGAGACTTCCTCTGGTATCTTCTGTTCAATGGCATCGTTATTTTGGTAAGTTTCTCTCTTTCGGCTTTCGCACTCATCAATCGCTTCAAATCCACCCTTTATATATTTCTGTGCGCTTGTTACCTCCACATATCTGCCCCTTCAGTGCTTAGAAGCTGCAAGGGTTCCTGGAATGGAGGGAGATTGCCGTCGCGCGGACGACATGGCCTACCTCAATCACAATCAATCATTCACAAGGCTGTGTCGTCGGCGTGACTTTGGTGGAATGGCTCTGAATATGTCGCTGGAATTGTTCTTACGTATTTCCTTGACTCATTGGTGTTCCTACATACTTTTTTCTTCTTTTTCTTCTCTTCATTTTTTACATATTTTGCAAAGGCCGGGTTTTGAAAGCGATTGATGGGCCGCCACTGCCCAACATGATCGTTTTGGACAATATTTCTAACTTAGTGCCTTAGTTGGCCAATACTTTTCTATTCGGCGGAATGGCTTTCGCGCAAGGTAAGCTGACCTTAGCCTTTTTATATCTTCAACATTATATTTATCAGCGCTAACTTTTATGTGTAGCGTTGGGAATTGCCTTAGCATACTCATGGGGTCAGAGGAACCGTGGTAGAAGTATCAACTTCTTCTTCATCACCATCAAGGCCCAATGGCTACCATATGCCATCGCTGGAGTTACGGCCATTCAGTCGCCTGAAAGCGCCCTGATCCTAGCGAGTGGTATCGTCTCCTCCCACGCCTATGAATTCCTAACAGTTATATGGCCAAGGTATGCAGACTCCTACACCATGCATTCGAGATGGAGCACCAGACTAACACATAGTTCCACTTTTTAGATTCGGAGGTGGCTCAAACCTTCTCCCAACCCCAAGTTTCCTTAAATGGTCATTTGAGGGCGGGCCGGGTACTCGAACCGGTGGTGCTGGAGGAGTCCGCGCCTACGGAACCGGATTTGATCCGCGATCTCGAGATGCCGGTCCTGCACCTGCAAGAGCGCAGGGAATGTTTGGAGGTGGTGATAGCGGACGTGCGACTGGAAGCAATGCGCGTCAGCCGACGAATGCGGCCTGGAGAAATCGAGGCGCTGGCCATAGACTTGGTACTGAGTGATTTCGGTGCCTTTAAGATAATAATTCAATGATACTTTCTTTCTTTCTTTAATGATTAAATATTTCACGCACGAGTTTTTTGCATTGTAATGGTGACGGTAATCATGGATCGGCTGTATCATTTGGTTTCGGCGTACAAGAGATTATTTTGTATAGATGCCTACACATAACCTGGTGGACACCTTTCCCTTCGTAGTACATTGGTATCAGATTACCGTTTTCCTGTTGCCGTGTAGCCTCGTTCCCAGGTTGCTGACTATGCTATCGAGATTTATCATATACTATTTTTTCTCCATACAAAATTACAACAAACTACAACAAATCTTTCGAAAGAAGAGGGTCTAGTCATCTCGATATCTCATACAGTCTTCCTCGTAAACGCTTTTTTACACACATGCAGCAGAACGTATAGACTATTTCTCCAATTTCTCCTCGTATTTATAGCGTATCTCGGCGGTGGCCGTATAATGACTAGGTAAGTACCTAGTCCTTCACACATTCTCCCCATTGGCTTTTTTGATCGTCGAGCTAGATAGTTGAGGTCTGATCAATAATCTGCAGACACGAGCCGATCTACAATCTCAAGTAATCATAACCACCGCTACAAATTTGCCATCGATTCGTGAATTCAAGAGAAATTCATAAAAAAAAAAAAACATCCAACCAGTCTTCATCTCACCCGTCAACATTCACTTTATTCAAAAAAAAAAAAAAAAAAGTCAATGCTACCAAAGACTCCAGAGTATAGCCAGCCCACGAGGGTAGTAAATCCTAAGCCGATTAGATATCTAAACAAGTACCTACGTACTCGGTGACGACTCCGCGCAACCATGTCTACATCTACAAAAGAAACTTCTCAGACCCTCCTGGAGGAACCATCCGACGGGGCAGGGGATTCTTCCAACTCTTCGACCGAAAATAACCCCATACCACCGCCCCAGGAGCCCAAGGCGATCTTTATCCGCGAAATCTTCGACCTTAACGGCCTAGAAAGTCTCATCGACCTAACCACCCTCCCCTGGGCTCCCAAATTCTATTTCGTAGAAAACACAAACGATCAAAGACTGACAGGCAGAGAACACATTACCTCGATGAACGGGATCAGTGCTCGAATAGAGGCTCTGTGCAGATTCTTCGAAACCCACCCACACAAAAGAGCAGACCATAGCGTAATGGTCCACCGGGTCATGCAGAACTTCAAATTGACGTTCCGTCCATACTTTCCTTGCAAAGACGCATGGTTCGGGGAAGGGAGGCTGTGGATAATGTACCTCAACTACACCGAATTCGTAATGGAAATTGAGGAGGAACTAAGGGAATATCCTTATCTGGATAAAAATAAGGCTAGATTCCAAATCCAGGGATTTACCAACGCGTTCCTCGACGAAGGGAACTTTATGCGATACGTTGAACACCTCAAGCGTATCAAGAAGAAGATGGTGAAATTTAGGAAGGCGATAGATTTCATGGTGAAATACCTTGGTGACGAAAAACGTGCAACGATGAGGATATTATCCGCTTGTCGGCGGTTTAAAGCTCTCCAGAGGGCTAGATCGGGAAGGATGACTAGGAGTAGCAGACCCTGCATCTGTCTCACGGATGAATGGGAGCGCGAGGCTTGGGCGTTACTTGGTCTTCCGCACAAGCCCAGTAATTGAGGTCCTAGTCGAATATCGAGAATATACACCCAGTTATATTCGAATCTATAACTTTTACTATCTCGCTAGTTTGCGAGGTTCTCATATATATAATCAAATCACTATATAAAATACACCATGATGTTAACACTAGATCCTCTATCCCGGTATAAATTTACGTGGGTTCCTCAATCACAATAAGATATCTCAATTTTGTGCGCGACATCGATTATGCATGTCTGATAGTAGTCAGCTATGTTATAAAGACTAAACTTAATTTAAATTGATATGAATACATAGATGAGTATGCAGATAGAAATATCATAGCCTGGCCTCGTACCCAGCTGACGCTGGACAGCATAGTATGCTCGGGACAAGGTCGACGTCCTACCTCAACTCGCGACAGCTCTTGTCCTTTCTCTCCGAAACAAAAATTTACAGATTTTACGATTCTGGATTGTCTCGCACCCAGACCACCAGGGTAGATCTGGGGCTCGAAATGGAGGATCAACGATTTGAGTTCATCAAATAACACGATATTTATTAACATTACCTTATCTCCTGCGCAGCCCAACATTGCAACTAGAAGGGATATTACCAAATATCTAGCCATTTGGCAAATAAATAAATTATACCGTTGCCGCTCTAACTGAAGCTCGAACGTGAGGTTCTGCTGCATAAAGAATGTTTAACGGGTATACAAAACTTACAAAAAATATATGCAGATGCCTAAACCCCCAGACTAGAGCACCCACCGAAATTTTAGGACATAGTATAAATGCACTATATGTACCAAAAAAATCAAGGTAGAATCTAAAAAAAAAAAAAACCGAGGAAAAAACCGAGAAAAAGAGAATGGAACGAAAGACAAAAGGGGTAGAAAACTTGTCTCGGACCAGACTGCCAACACGATAGCCACCAGGGCAAATGCAATGGTAAGCTGCGGAGCTTTTAGTGTAGTCATTGTAAATACGTGGTTGGGGCGGAAACAATTGCAAGGCCAGTCAGAGCCTCAGAATGTGCGGGCGGTTGTTGTTATAATTCGCAGAGTTACAAAGTTTTATGGGAACTTTCCTAAGTGGTCAGCTGAGTAGGTACTGAGATTTTCGGCGGGCTATGCTGGCAGGATTTAGGCTGGGGCCCTACATAAAGGGCACGTATTATTGTACCGTAGCCATCTGGCGAGGCAGAGATGGTGGAACAAGTGCCCGCATACGCGAGCCCTAACAAAAATACCGGTTGGTTCGGTCCCATCTAGTAATAAGCAGATGGAAGATTTCAACAACTCTCTAGGAGGGGGAGGGGGGGTTTGGGTTAAATGGATGGAACTTAGGGCTCGACACAAGGAATCTAGCTCTATACTTCCCCCGACTGCGGTCGACGTATCTTCAGCTTGTGGCGTCGCGGCGCTCTCCCCTTCCTTGGGAATTCGGGGGGTTCTGCTTTCCCCTGTTGACATGATCTAGAATAATATTGGTAATTAGTTAAGGTAGTGGGGGGGGGAAGGGGGTTTCAGAAGGGTAAAAAAAATCTAGAATATGAATATTAATAGTCAGGATTCCGGGAGGTCTTCAGGGGGTTTGCGGTTGGATAGAGAGGAAGTATCTTTCAAGCCTAGACCAGTTGCGCGACCATTTATATATATTTTCTTACGTTTCTTTATTTTGAAAGAATTTACATTCAACATAAGTATTGATTTATCGTAAATTTATCACACGTTGATATTTGATATTCTTACGAGTGGCAACGAGGAGTTATGATCTTCTGAAAGGAGCCGTCGATGTGCTAATAGTTTAGCTAAATCGCTTCTGAAGTAGAATGCGGTCTCCATTGTCACCCTCTATGTTATTCTAGGATTTATCGGGATCTATTTGGATATTGTTTGAACATGTGTCAAAGTTCGGCTCTGAGTTGTAATCAAAAATTTATCCGTATATAAACAAATGCATTTAGTAGTGTCGACTTCAAAAAAACCAAATTAACGTTATCCCAACGTGGCCAACGAACTTCGTTCTTATAGTGCTAGGCCGTCTTCCACGCAACCCAACCTGAAGGCGCTGTAGCTAGTAGCTAGATTTAGGCATCGCTTTTCCGTAATTACACAAAGATAGCCAAATATATAATGGGGGGCGCCTGAAGATTTTCCGAAGGCGATGTTTTACATCGTGTTTAAGGCGACTTTATTGCCGTGAAATTCAATTTAAGACCAATTTTTATTTGATAACCAGTCTAAAGACCCCTCCCCCGCCTTACAATATAAATGCTTACCTAAGTACTAGGGTATATACCTAGGTAGCTGTATATAAATAAGCACGTATCTGCTTGATAAACACCCCAGACATCATAAGAGCTAGGCTATTTCTATATTGTGTTGATGAAAAATACCACACAGATACCTCCTAAGTATGTCAATGCAATGGCTAGCTAATATATGGCTATAAGCTGTAGATGTAACATATTATAGATAGATAGCCTGGGAATGTATAGCCGTACGTATAGTAGCTATCTGTGGTGTAGTGCTACTTGAATGAGCAAGACTGTAGTGCCTCGGACTTTTCACAAATGAACTCCACCATATCTACATACCTGGGTGAGACTGGGAACGAGACCATATATACTGACACAAACGTTATATTATTGCAAAATCATATTTATATACATGTATATAGGCCTATGTGATCTCAAAAGCTAGATAGGTAATCGAAATCAGACAAAGCGAAGTGAGATATCGATACGTATCCGTACGAGACCAGGCAGTTTCGCAACTAGGTGTTAGCTACATTATATATACACTATACATAATACTTAAATGTTCGCTCGGCACGGGATTCACTGACCTATATGCTCTAGCGGTTCCAAAAATTAGGTAGAGTCGCCCCCAATACTGCTAGCCCGGGCTTGACGTTACGCCTCAATTTGTGTGTACCCCTAGTCTCATTCCCGGCCTCGCCCAGTGTACGCTTAAATTATAAAGTTGAGGCCAATCGAGAGATATTTGACCAAAAGTCCTGCGGTTACACGAACCCGAGGTACACGGGAGCTGAAAGTAATGCCCGCATGTAATCCCCCTCCCAAAAAAAAAAAAAAAAAAAAGAGGGAGAAAAAGAAAGAAAAAATCCACCTGATTCATCCTCCAACTGCTGACATATAGGACAAAAGTTCCCGCTGCAGCAATACTAGCGTTGCCTTTTTGAGGTTGGAGGGGGGTTGGGATGAGGGTCTTTACTATACTAAGGCCGGGGTACACTCTTTGATTTTCCTGAGCTTATAACTGTTACTGCGACCCGGTACCCATTACTTGGAGATTCTATTTGATTTTATTTAATATTTGAAACTTCGATTGAAGCTTCTCTTAGAACCCCAGGATAGCGAAATTATAGCTCAGGGAAGAATTCATATTTATAAGGTTCTTAGTTGCAATCCGCATACGTATACGCCATGTATACAGGTATAAAGGTATGTATTTATATGAATTGTACACATCTCGAGCTCAGTTTCTTTATTAAAATGTACCGGCTGTGTAGTTTTGTTTCAAATCCAAAAGGATCCTTGAGTTTCATCCGTAGTACATGCAATATATGCAATGCCAACCGATCACCCAAAGTATATCGATATCACCGCCGAATCCGGTGACGAATGTTCTATGGAGCCTAGCTAAGCTTCGCTGCAAGAAGCCAAGTCCAAGAACTCTCCTCTTACACGCGACAAAAGGCTCTTAAGCGATAAACTCTGATTAGTCAAGTTACAATAGACCAGACCTAAATGGACCCTCCTGTCGCCAGGGTCTAGAACTTGTTGTAGTAATTTATATACTACACTATGGCGGGGATGTAGATCCAGTGTTGAACTCTCGGTACTTCCCCGCGAAACTCACAATCTGGGGGGTGGCTAGACCGGTTCGAATCCCTTGAATGACCCACAAGGCGACAATGGAATCCGGGTGAGATCACCAGGGCATTCACTCGGTGCGGGGAGAGTTATGGGTATGCTTATTTACAATTGTATACAATTTACACGGGGCAAAGTTCGAGACTTTGGTTTCCATAGGTCTTCTAGAAGGATTGTAGAAGGGGGATGAATATATAAACCCCTCCGAGAGAACCTCCTGAGATTCGATTCCGTAACATGATTTCCATGTAGCAACATATATCGTCGTTCCGCTCTTTGATCAGTACAGTAATTGGTACTATCCTTTCCCTTTTTTATCTTGGAAAAATGGTGAGCTGGACCTTCTCCTTCGCCGCGGGCACCGCCCTCCTCTCGCTCGCCGCGGCGGCGAAACCCCACCGTCACCTTCATCTAAGACGTGCCACAAGTCCGTCTTACACTCTTGTCTACTCTAACGTCAACAGGGTCCCAGACTTCGATGATTGTATTGATTATACCACCATCGAAGTCGCAGGTAAACCCTCCGTGGTCGCCAAAGAATGCGCGAGCACAGCCGATGCCCCTAATACTGGAGCACAATTCTTTGCGGTCTACCAGGATGTTGGCCAGAAGGGGAGTAATGAATGGTGGTGTGGATGGTGGGAAACTGCCATTAGTGATATGGATGATGTGACTGAGGAATACCAGGAAGATGGGGATGAGATTTATAGAGCCTATGGGTATAATTTTACCTTGACGGCGAGTGCTTCGACTACGTCGAGTGTTAAGGGTTCTACTATTTCTTCGGTTAAGGGCACTACTTCGGCCTCTGTTAAGGGGACTACCTCAACCTCTTCTGCGAAGGGTAGTACTACTTCAGTTTCTGCCTCCGCAAAGGGTGCTACTTCAGCTTCCGCTTCTGCAAAGGGTACTACTACCTCAACTTCGACTTCGGTCAAGGGTGCTACTTCAGCTAGTACCAGTGGTGGTACGTCCAGTACTGCGGCTGCAATCAACATTAAGTCCGACTCGACTTCTGCTTCGAAGTCCAAGACCTCGAAGTCTTCTTCAACGACTGATGCTCAGTCCGGATCTTCATCTACTACTTTGAAGACTCCCTCTACCTCCTCAAGCGGATCTGCGTCTTCCTCTACATCTTCAAGTGGGAATGCCTCGTCGGCTTCTACAGGTGAAAGTGCATCGTCCTCGAGCTCCACTCACACTGGGAAGACAAAAACGAAGACTTCGTCTGCAGTCGCTTCGTCCAGCACTGGAATGAGTTCATCAGCATCTTCCTCTGGGACTGATTTGTCTGCTACCCCCACTACTTTGGCTAAGAAGGCTTCTTCCACCGAGAATGCTTCATCCTATACTGGAAGTACGTCATCCACCCACACTGGGAAGACAAAGACAAAGACTTCATCTGCAGCTACTTCGTCTAGCAATGGGGCGGCTTCATCTACATCTTCTGCTGGAACTGATTTGACTGCTCCCACGGCCGCCACTTTGGCTAAGAAGGTTTCATCCACCGGAAACGCTTCATCCCCTACAGCGAAAGCTTCATCAACTACTGGAAAGGTTTCTTCCACTACCCCATCTACTACTTCCAGTAAACCCGGTAAATCTTCATCCACTCAAACAGCTAGCGGGCTTTCAACCCAAGCAGCCCCCACCGGCGTAACAACAGTGACATACGCTGCAACGGCCACCGGTATCGCCGGTTTCTCGTTTGTGACAGGCGCCGTAAACGCCATCCCTTCTCAGAACATCCTAAACTACTGGGTCCAGGACACAAATATGAACTCCCAAAACCCACAGGTCTCCTGCGCGAAACACTGTTCCTCAGATGCTTCCTGCAGCTCATTCGCCGTCTGGGCTCAACAGACTTGGTTTAATTGTGCAATCTACTCCGTCGCAACCACTACTTCAATTCTACAAACCAGCAACATGACAACTCTCGACGACGGTTCTATTTCTCTAGCAATAATCTTCAATAAGGGCAAAGACACAAATTTGTCATACAAATACAGTTTCGAAAACCCCAAGTGCGGCATGAAGGGATACCTCTGGTACGAAGACGCCTTCGCAGACAGCGGATTGGACGACATAGACGACATCACCACCTGCGCGAACTACTGTAAATCGCAATCGGGCTGTCTAACCTACGAATGGCAACCATCCACCCAACGTTGCCAAACCTGGAATAAAGACATGTTCGCAGCCGGTTACCTAACTTACGACCCCACGTCGCTCACGTTTTGGTACGACGCTAAATGCGATCTATCCAAAACCCTCAGCCCCACTTTCAGAAACACCAGGTTTACCGCTGACCAAAAGACGAAGTATTGCGGTATTAAAGGAAACTATAATAGCGCGGCTAGCGTCAATACTTACAAAGTCTACAGTGTGGCTACTGCAGATGAGTGCGGGAAGTGGTGCCATGTTTATCCTGTGTTCAACAGCTATAGGTGGAGTACGGCCGATGGCTCTTGTATCTGCCAGGCACCGAGTATTGGAATGGCGGTGACGGCGAATAGTTCGAGTACGGATGTCCATTATGCGATGGACTGTTACTCGAAGATGTATTATCTGTACACCGACATGACTGTTTTGTGAAATTCCTTTTTCTTTCCTTTCCTTTTTCATTTGCTACATCAGAATAAATACAGAAATAGATTGTACATAGATAGGTTTTAGAGACTGTTATTGTATATAGAGTCATATTATAGTATTCCCTTAGGAGATCAGATACTGCGCCACAGCGACTTGTGTTGAACGCGTTGGATTGTGACCTGTGGCGCAGCGCAAACCCTTGCCAAAATCCACAGTGGGCAATTTTTTTTCGCTTAACCTCATCCTTCGACTTTTTTAAAGATCTGAATTTTTTTTTTAAAGGTGCCCAAGTTCCACCCCGACATCTTTCTCTCTCTCCAACAACCATCGACACAGTCCAACCAACAACCACCACCCATTCCGACATCAACGACCATCGCTCAATTGGGCGACGAATAATACATTCACTCTATTCATCTATCCATCGACCAAGTCTACGACACATTCCCTTTAGAATACATTACGAATGACCGACAAAATGGAGGTAGTTGGGAAGAAGGAGGAGGACGAGTACGCGATCAAACCCGAGAATATCTCGCCGACGACAGATACTAGTACCTGGCCGTAAGTTCTTGCGCTCGGATGAATCGCACTTTTCTCTCTCGTCGGATGCTAATTGGTTGCCTACAACAGCCTTCTCCTCAAGAACTATGACAAACTTCGAGTCCGAACTGGCCATTTCACCCCGATACCTGTGTATGTACCCCCAATATCCATTCTCAATGTATGAAAGCTAACATGAATGTCCAGCGGCTGCCCTCCTCTAAAACGCGATTTGAAATCCTACGTCTCCAGCGGTGTCATCAACCTCGACAAGCCCTCAAACCCTTCTTCTCACGAAGTAGTAGCCTGGATCAAACGAATCCTCAAGATCGATAAGACCGGCCACTCCGGAACCCTCGATCCCAAAGTCACCGGCTGTCTGATCGTCTGCCTCGACCGAGCCACCCGTCTCGTGAAATCCCAGCAGGGTGCAGGAAAGGAATACGTCTGCGTCCTCCGTCTCCACGACAAAGTCACCTCGGAAGCCACCGTCGCTCGCGCATTAGAAACCCTCACGGGTGCGCTGTTCCAGCGCCCACCGCTCATTTCTGCCGTCAAGCGTCAATTGCGTATTAGGACGATTTACGAATCCAAGCTTTTGGAATTCGATAACGATCGCCATCTGGCTGTATTCTGGGTCTCCTGCGAGGCCGGTACTTACATCCGTACTCTATGCGTCCACCTCGGTCTCCTCCTCGGTGTTGGAGGTCACATGCAGGAACTCCGAAGAGTCAGATCCGGTGCTCTCTCCGAGAACGACAACATTGTTACCCTTCACGATGTCCTTGACGCCCAGTGGATGTATGAGAATACACGAGACGAGACTTATTTGCGACGGGTCATCAGGCCGCTTGAGAGCTTGTTGTTGGGGTATAAGAGGATTGTGGTTAAGGACTCGGCGGTCAATGCGGTTTGCTACGGTGCTAAATTGATGTTGCCTGGTCTTCTGAGATTCGGTATGTCCTCTCCTTCCCCCCCAATCCACGCACGAGTAAATACTAATATTTATTGAAAAAATAGAGGACGGCATCGAAGTCCACGAAGAAGTAGTCCTGATGACAACAAAAGGTGAAGCCATCGCAATCGGTATCGCACAAATGTCCACCGTAGAAATGACAACATGCGACCACGGCGTCGTCGCAAAGATCAAGAGGTGTATCATGGAGCGTGATTTGTACCCCAGGAGATGGGGTATGGGTCCCACCGCCACCGAGAAGAAGAAGTTGAAGGCCGATGGTAAACTCGACGTATGACCCCCCCCCCCCCCTCTTTCTCCCCTCCATAACTTCAATGTTGAAATATCGTGTTAACGGGATTTTAGAAATTTGGCCGAACGAACGAAGCTACACCCAAGAAGTGGAAGGAGAAATACACCGACTACACCGCGCCAGAGGGTTCCACCGCCGCCGCCGCCGCTCCAGCCACGCCAGCCGCCGCCCCCGCTGCCGACGGCGACGTCGAAATGAAGACCACGCCCGCCACAAAAGAGGAAAAGAAAGAAAAGAAGCGCAAGTCAGCAGAAGTAGAAGAAACCGAGGAAGAAAAGCAAGAAAGAAGACGACTAAAGAAACAAAAGAAAGAAGAAAAGAAAGCCAAAAAGGAGAAGAAGGGCGATAAAGACGAGGAGTAAACAAAAAACCCCCTAATAATCTTCCTGTGAATTCACGACTTTTTTTCACCCGACACACAGCTTCCATTGTGGGGAAAAAAGGTCAGAACGTTGTTAGTATGCTTTCCGTTTGAGTGTGGGTTTTGTTAATGTATGGGATGGGAGTCCTCGTTTCTTTTTTTCCTTTAATCTTCCGGTTGAGAAAAAATCTATGCTGTATGGCTAGGGTTGTTGTTTCCTTTTCTTTTCCATCTTCTTCCGTTCAGTCTTCCGTTTTTTGTCCTGTAACAATAGTATACACCCGCCTTTTTACGTTCGCAAAGTGTTATATTAGATGCCCAAATTCACCTGTTCTGCATGTTTTACCATTCTCCATAGATCTTTCACGTAGGCTCGACTCGTCTCTTCATAGTCTCGAAGCCGGTTCTGGTCATAGGTAGGTACTTAGGTACTTAAGTAATTGTAAGAGAAGGGAGTACAGCGACACGCTAATTTCCATAGCCCATCTAGTATAAGTAGGTAAAAAACAAATCCCTTCTACGGGGTAAAAAAACCCAGGTAACAATGAACATAGAAATACACAATCGAATTAAACAAATACACGCCCATCTCATACCCAGTTAACCCATAAATATGCAAAAGAAAAATGGTAGTTTAGTATCAACTAAAAACCCCCAAATAACCAAAAAAAATTGAAGAAAAAAAAGCAATCGCTAAAAGCTATGCTCTGTATTCGTTACTCATCATTACCACCACTTTACACCCCCCCAAAAGTGGGGGAAATATATATCACCGAAGCCACCAATAACGTTGTGACCAACGTTTTTGTTGCAGCAAGTAAAGCCATGCTATCAAATCATCGCTCCCGGACCCCTAATCCGTCGGCGATGCCTTCGATAGATCGAAATTGGAGTAGATGATGGCGCTGAAACCTGTTAGGTCTTGCACTTTTTCCATTGCCTGTATTACCTATTAGCCATGCGCCACTATTTAGTTTTATATAAAAGGGGATTTACCTTCAAATACTCATTGGGGATTCCATTCCCGATCAAATGCGCCTGTCTGGTCACAACAGCAAGTACATTTGCAACCTTCGTCTTGGCATCTGGAGGCACTTCGTAGATTTCTTGAATCCTTCCTTCGCGATCGATACCACCTGGCATCGGCATGGCGACGACCTTGAATGCCTGTTCGGCCAGTTTCTCTTCGAGTAAGATGTTGAAAGCGGCATCGAATAATTGGCTGAGCACGTCTCGTCCAGGAGGGGAGTCGATTAGATCGGATGTCTCGTCCAGAAGACGACGGAGAGGGGCGGATGATGCGAATGCAGATGTCTGGGCGGTTCCCGTGGGGTCTGGGGTTGTGTGCTCGGGGATCACGCCGGCCTCGCGGAGGACCAGGTCTTCGTCGCCGTTCGGGGGCAGGAGGAAGGGGAGCCAACTGGTTCTTGCACTAGGTAGTTAGTTCGGCGCACCTTTTTTTTAAACAAAAAAAAAATTGTATGTTGGGGTTTGGAAGGAAGGGGTGAGCATACGAGAATTCGCCGTCGCCTTCGACTGTCTTACGGATCTGAAGGGTGAGGTCTCGGAGCTGGGACATTGAGATGTCGTCGCGAGGGTTCAATCTATTTATAATACTTAGTATGGCGATAAAGATTTGATATGGGAGTGGGAAAACGTACGGTCCGAACACCTGCTTGACGGAGACCTCGACAATTGATAGAAGCTTCCTCCATCCTCGGTGTAATAGCCACCAGCTGAATGTAAGGTACTTTCTATTGACATCGTAGTCTTCTTGTGATAATTGAGGGTTGTTCTCGTTGTTCTCGAGGGAGATTGGAGACTCGTTGTCCCTCTCGGCGAGGGAGATGACCGAGGAGAGGTAGTTCCGACGGCCGAGGAGGTTGAGCTGGATGCGAGTGAGGAAGCAGAGGAGGGCAAGGGTGTATATTAAAGTGTAGGCGCGGGTTATAGCTATATTCCCATTAGTAAAAGATTCTTTTGATATTGGTAAATTGTAATTGTGGAGCCTACAGGTAATCTTGAGCTCATTCCACAGCTGGGCCTTTGTTTTCTTGGGCCTCGGCTCTCCTGTCCCGGTCTGTGGGGCCGGTTCCGACTTTAGGGATTTGACGGATACGCCGTCGTCGTCCTTGATGGATAGAGCGCCGAAGGAGACCTCGGAAGGCGCACCGCTCTTTGCCAGGCGGGCAGCCTTCTTCTCTTGTAGTTGGTGGGTGATCTGCTCGACGGGGAGCAGTTCGAGGATGCGTTCGGTGGCGGTGGGGAGGAGGGCGAGGACGGTGAAGGAGCAGTCTTCCTGGTTCTGCTCGAAGCGACGGCGCAGGCTGCACACACACACACACATTAACACTTCTATCTATCTATCGACCTATCAATATACCTATATATCCATAAAGATACAGGTGTATAGGTATATCGATTGAGGGAGAGGATGGACGCACTTCTCCTTCGCTATACGGTCCGTGGCCATGCGGTTCTTGGCATCGGTGAGTTTGGAGAGAACATAGTTGGCGCCGAGGTAGATGGAGCCGACGATACCGGCACCGATGGCGAGGTTTGTGCGGTTCTTGCGGAAGAAGGTGCGCGTCTGCTTGAGCATTTCGATGGTCTGTGGCGATGGAATGGAACGGGGGGGTGGAGGAGGAGGGAAAAGGAGGGAGAAGAAGGGAGGTCGCGTTCTCTAAGATTGGTTACAATTAGTGGAACAGAGCGAGCGTGGGGAATTGAATTGGATAGCACGTGCGGCCGACCGAATGCTCGAATCGACGACGTTTTTCAGCCGACGCAACACAACAACACATTTCGACCGTCGGATATCAAAACAACAAACAGCAACGCAGGGAACAACACATTACCAGAGACCCGGGATCTTGGCAACACTTATTTGAGAGAAACAGGGGACAGGGGAGTAACAAGTACCACTCCGGGGAAGCTTCCCGGGGTGAGGGGTCCAGGGTATACATACATTCTACATACTTACATACCACCGAGCATACTCTCCACTGTATACAGTATACAGTATACCTATCCACCTATACGATATATATAAGTACTTAAGTACTTAGGTATATGTATGTAAATGTCGTGGATATGTGACCGGGCCGCGTGTGTTTCCTTCTGGTCAGTTGGCCCGATGTGATAATGTCATTTGCAGGGACCAGCAGCGCGGAGTCCGACGCGAGGCCGCAAAAGGCTGGTTCATACCCAGCTGCATGCCAGATTCGAGATGTATAATTTCAGGCGGAATGCCTCTCCTACCCCCCTATTTTCTGATCATATTCTCACAGAAACTGTAATATATATAGGAGGGAGAGGTATAAGAGGTGATGTTAGTGCCGCATAGAACCGGCTGTTGTGACTGAATCCAACCAACTCAAAGTCAACCACTCAAACTTCCCCGCCATCGAACCACTCTGATTGATTCTACTGCTACTTCCTCCTACCCGGGTATACTTCAAGAGAACATCATCATCTTCATCGGCCTCAAGTTCACCGGAGTCATCGCTTCATCGTCAGCTTCCTGCTACCTGTGGTCGCCATCACCGTATCCAACATCCCGTCCAGGTCCAGTCGCCGAAATCGCCAGAGCTCTCCCACCCACCCCGCCACTCCTCTGCCTGTCTCTGTCTGCTAATTCAACATAAACCACTCCTCCCTCGCTCCCTCCTCCCTCTCCTCCTTCTCTCCTCCTATTCCTCTCCATCGACCTACCTCTCTCTCTTTTTGACACCCAATCCACCATGAACCGACCGCCTGAATTCGTCCTCGACGCCGTAGTCGAGCCTACTTTCGCCAAAGACGTCGTAAAAGGTCCGTCGTTTTTCGAAGAGTTTTCTTTCCCTTTTTCCCTCTCCATCCACTCCCATTTTGCGCTTTTGTCATCCCTGTAATTTTCATGGTAGCTCAACCGAATCATAAAATTTACTCAAGAAAAAAAATACTTGTCTTGATCGAATACGTCGGAGGCCACCGATGGCTATCGATAAACGGGAGCCAATATGGCAAAATCAAACAACAGGAAAAGAAGCAGTCTGACTAATATTTTCATCATACAGCCATCCTCGCTGCCATCTTTTTCCACCGTCTGTTCCCTTCGATACGGCCGAAAACAAGGGACCTCCTGGACCTCACATTGGTAAATACCACACCATACCAAAAAAAGAAAATATGGACATAAAAACAATTCTAATGAGAAGTCCTCAAAATTGGTTTTCCACAGCCGTCAGTCGATGACTCCGAACTCGATGCCTTGATAGAAAATCGCACTTCTTCCATGATCCGCTCCGTCGAATCCACCCCTGGCGCCTCCTCTGCGAAAACCCAGATAGCCGTCCAGTTCTTCGAGAAGAAACAAAAGCGTAAAGCGTGGTTCAGCACAAAGGACGAGGAGGTTTGCTGGGAGCAATGGCTGCTGGACATTACCCTGCTGTATCCTCGGACTGAGTCTCGTACGTCTCTTCCACCTCCCATGAAGAAAGATAGGAGTACCCGTAATACAGAAGAATGGTGCTAATAGAATACAGAACGCACCCAAGCCCGAAAGGATATGGAATCCGCCCTCCAACTCACGATCCTCAAAATCATCGATATAGTAAACAACAATAAAGACCACATCCCCCCGATAACAACGAGCGATTACAATCCGTTCCCGTACAAGATCTTTGTCCCCCAGAAAGGAGATAACTGGGGCGGCAGGTTCTTCTCGACATAGATCGATAGGTTTTCCCTATTATCGAAGAGTCATACATACCCAACCCTTTTTTGTGTGTCCAAAAGAGCTAGGGGAGGTAGACGGACCTTTTTTCTCTTTTTGTTTTTCAACCTAGATACCCTTTTCTTTAAATCGCCAGTATATATATACCTCCCCTTCTCTTTTCCAACTTACCCGAAAAAAGAGAAGAGTTTACGACAATAGAGCGAGTGGAATTGGGGGGGCTAAAAGCGTCTTTTTTTAAACTGTCTTTTGGTGGGAGTTTCTCTTTTTTTTGGATTTTGAGCTGACGGGTCTTATTACTTTTTTCTTTTTGCCCTTTTACTCTTTCCCTTTTATCGTTCAAGCCTTCAAAATTCTTTGAATTGATGGATTTTGATACTAAATTCTTACCCATCTGGAAGAGTTAATCGGCGGAAAGGAAGGGAAATAAGGCCATCCTCAAGATCTTTGATTTTTTTTTTTTAAGGTTTAATTTATGATACCCCATCATGTACCCCCTCCCTCTTATTACCCACAAACAAAATACGGAAGTATAAATCCTTCCCATACGATCCATTCACGAATTTTCTTTAAAAGATTAAAAAAGGCGGAATAGAAAAGGATGAGATGGTGCATCATGCAAGAAGGGTTTAGCTGCAGCGAAAGCTACCGCGCGCCTCCTTTGCTCCGGGGATGGTATAGTTCCCATGGCCAACTCTGGTGCACGGGCTTTTCTGCTAGCTGTCTGGAATGACAGCTGGAAGGGATTGATACCATGTTGATTAAGAAATAGACTAATAAATTTATGAAAAAGTATACCTCCTCGCAGAGTGATGAATTTAAGTTTAAACATTTTTGCATACCCAGCTAGCTAGCTAAACGTGAAAACATCAAATAGCATATCTTCAATAAGATCTAGAACATTGAGAGGTTACCGTACAGCTAAACCAATCTATAATACCTCCCCACAAGTCTTTCAAACCCATCCCGAAAAACAAAAAAAAGGTTCCCGCTGAAGTTGCTTAGCACAAATACTTCCACAACGGACGAAACTCGACCACCCGTATAATCGAACCATTACGCAAAAAACTTGTAACAAAAACCACTTACCCAGCTGCCGCGTTTGTCCTCCCGCATGAGTTACTTAACTATCCCCCGACAGTCAGCCCCTCCGCAGTAACAGGCGGGGTCAACACCACCACCGCTCCAGACCAATACATCTCTCCCAATCGTAAGCTCAAAATAAGGCTATCGATATAAAAATTTAAATGCCAGCTTGGCCTTTCCCTAGCCTCGAAATCCGCCTTTAAATTTCCCCACCGCGAAAGGGCCATGCACGTTGACATGTCTCACGCCTGCATCTACATCTGCATATAAATTCTTAGTGGGCGAAAAAAAATTCACAATGAGGGATATATACCCCCTCCGATCAAATCAAAGCCAAAATTAAAAAAAAAGTGAGAGAATGTCAGATTTTCGTCCATACGGTTACACAAAAAAAAGCCATATAATAGCTAAAAAAAAAAGGAAAAAGGCGCAGATAAACGACAATGGGTATGTGTTCCAAAAAAAGAAAGTTGAAAAAAGAAGGCCAAAAAGAGTAGTCAAGGAAAAAGGAGTTTTTGTACCGTCCAGTGTTATCACATGTAGCAAGCTTTCGATTTTGACAGCAAAAGGGAAGAGGGGGAAAAAAAACTGGGGAAGAATGAACTCTTCGTCAAGAGAAATAACGGGTTTTATAGAATAACCCCCCCTTTATTCAATCCTTCCTATTCAACGTCTTCCGCCCTCCTTCGTCGTCAAAACCGCCGTGTACTTTTTCACCCGTTAATTTTTCTCAGGTATTATAATTTAGTTGGTGTGTGGCTTCTCAGCAGCATCGGCCTTAGCACGGAAGCCAGCAGATCCAGCACCCTGGTTCTTGAAGTAGCGGGCGAAGAGTGGGTAAAGAGCGTTGCGGAAGAGGATCTGGGCACCGCTGAACTGTGGGAGGGCGAGCCAGAGGATGAAGGCGAACTTGAAGAGGTAGTAGAATGGGAACCAGTAGGTGAGGTCGAGACCGGCTTCAAGGACACTAGTTGACAGTAAAAAAGTGTGGTTAGTATGGTTTTTTTTTTTTATGCATGGAGGTTCAAGCTTCCCGGTTTGGAGGTCATGTGACGTCAAAGAGGGATATTTGCTCTTTCGCCTAAATGTCTCGGTAGAGGAGGGGCTTTTTGTTTTTTACCTGAGGAAGGAGAAGCAAACCCAGTAGGTCAACCATTGGGTGTCGTCAGCTTGCTGGGTGGTGAATAGAGCCTAGTGCAGGAAAGGGTCGGATGTTAGTTTAAAAAAAGTACTTTTCCATCGATAGATAGCCTTATCTCGTTTCCCCTAGTCCGAATTTTCTCGGGTAGGTCGAGATGCATCCTTTTTTTCGTTTTAAAAAAAAATGTAGAGGGAAATTCACCTGAAGAGAGTAGTATGCAGGAATAACGAAACCAGCGAGGTTGACCAGAAGTTGGCCTCCCAAGTTAAAGAAGATCAAGACGAAGTACAAAAAGCTGTATGATAAAGAGTTAGCAGGGGGTGTTTCTTGGGGAGGGGTATTGTATTAGGGATAAAGGATTTGCTCACCCGACACCTCCAATGACGTATGTCTTTGGAACATCTATCGTTTCGGAAAAAACATCAAGTTAGGATAAGGATAAGAGGTGGATTCGGTGAGAGAGAAAAAGGGAACGGACTGGTTTGCTTCTCGAAGTTAACGAGATAGGGGTATTTGGAGAGCTAGAGGTCAAGAGTTAGCAGTGCACAGACAATACAAATACTGCTACTCGGGAGTATAGGAGAGAACGAACCTGGTCGTCAAATTGGGCGACACCATTTTGGAATTGAGCCTACGAGATGTTAGAAGAGATGACGAGAAGCATGGCACGAGACAGTGTTCCAGACGGTCCACCGGTGGTGTGGTGGGGTAGAATATACCTGTAGCTTCTCCTGGAAAGCCATTTTGTATGATGATGATGATAATAACAACAATAGAAAAGAAGTCTTAACTAAGTACTTATGGTCTGACGATTCGTCTTGAGATGATGATAGTAGTAGCAAGTAAGTGAAGGAGGAGAGTAGGAGAGTAGGAGGAGGGAGAGGAGAGAAAGTGGTCAAACGAGGGTTTAAGTTAATATATTTTGGTTCTCTAAGAAAAGAGCTGGTGGGGTCTTGCTACTATCACATGTAACAGACTTTGTTTAACTCCTCCTCATTGCGGAATACTAGCACACTCGGTGATGCAGAGATTTCTCGACCAGCTGTCCTGCATCAAACCTCGAATCGAATCTTAGCTTGCATTCTTCGCCAGGGTCTTCGCTCGTTTGATTTGCAGTTGCAGTTGCTGTTGGTTGGCTGCCCGCTTCCCTGCTTTTTTTTTGCTACCATCATACTATACGTAGAGGGGGAAAGAATTCGTGGCGAAAAATGACCCACGCAAACGTCATCCTCCAGAATCGACGCCCGGACCAGAATGAACGGCCTGTGATGTCAACCTGATGCTACTACTCTCGAGATCGAACGGGAATAGTATACGATGTTGGGAGACGCAGAGCATCGCGTGCGTCGACGGATGACGAGCGTTTGCATGCATTCGAATATTAATTCTGTTCTGGGCCGGCGATAACCACGCTATCGATAAGTCTACCAACTAGAACAGAACAGGCACCTGCTGGCGGGGTCCATCGACACAGCACCATATCCACTCTAATTTCACATTTATATTTATTTATACCAGACGGCAAGCTGTATTACGATACAAAGTGCAAATTTCATTGTTCTCTTAAGATTAATTCCTGTGAAGGCTGTCGTGAGGAGGGTTTGTCGATATGGTTATAATTAAGTTGGCCGGTTTAAATTGGAGTCCACGATACAGCTGGCCTGCATGCCCCAAAAGCCACACCGTTGAATTCACTTTGACTGCCTGATATAGACTTCACATTAGATATACATCTTTAATTCCCCTCGATGGCACTACAATAGCGTTATTGTTACCGGGTTTCCTCCTCCTTGGCGTCCATTACAATGCCAATTAATTTAATTTGTGATCGGTGGTGCATGCCGCCACTGATCTCGCGGCACTATATATAGCCATGTTCGAGGTTCCTGCATGGCGGAAGTTATTCTCCAATATAGTGTTCCCAAGAACCGAGTTTATTGCCGTCTCGATTCCGCGGATACTTCTTTGCCAAACGTAACGTTCGCCACGAGGCCGGGTGATTAATCAATTTGATTAACTCTCGGCCCGGCCAATGCTCGTTTATCGATTAATATTCGGAAAAATAGAGATGATGAATATTGATTGTGGATGGATTTACTCGTCCAGCAGGGAATGTTTTTGATTGAATTGAATATGATCAAGACCGCTTCTTGCCCCTCCCTTTCCTCCCCCTGACTTCATCCTCATGCTCGTCCTCCTCCTCCATAATAGGAAATATCCGCTGTCTGCCGACATCACCCCTGAACAGCGACGGGGACACCATCAAATCAGGTGATAAAGACGTCGGACTCAAAGAGTACGAGGATGTTTCCACCACTTCTTCTTCTATAATGTCAATGTCAATATCGAACCCGCTGTCGACCCTTGACTCGAATGATGGGCCTGTGAGCAGTAGAGACCGCCGTCGCCGCCGTTTTGTGTCTGACGGGACGGGAGGGGGAGGAGAGTGTTTCATATCTATCCCCTGGTGGTCGAGGTTGAGGGCCGAGAAGATGAAGGAGGCGAAGAAGGAGAAGATGAGGCCGAGGGAGAGGCCAGCTAGTGCCGCTATTCCCAGGTAGATGTATAATATCTGTATTACATTTGATGTGTGTATTGTTGGTATATAATTTCATACATATATCTATAAATTTAAGTAATATGAAGGAGGAACGTACCTCGACCTTGTGCACCAGCCACAGCGGCAGCCGGAGGACGTCAACCGCCAGATCGAAAAAGTAGGCCAGCAGGGCCGTCAGAGGCGATATCAAGAACAGGAAGACCGACAGCCCGAACCGCAGCGGTATGAGCAGGATATCGCCCACCGTCATTTTGCGTCCAAAGATATTTCAGGTCGGTCTCATAAGTTTCATACGGATAAGTCTAGATCTCGGAGACGGTAAGATCCATCCGACCTTCTTCCCTTTTATCCCTTTTCCGGCTGACTAGTACGTACTTTACCTGCCCTTATAATTTAGATTTGTTTTTTGAGGTGTGTGGTGAGGTTATATGAGCATTCACGGACCCCCTGTGATCGATCGATATAATACATGTGCACAGGAATGTTTCTGTAGTCTCGAGTGTCTCGATTCAGTCGCGTGCATACAGACACCCGGAACAACCCCGCCTGACAAATATAATATTACCCCCAACGAGAATACGCAAATACTTGATCGAATCTAGTTTGGAGTTTAATGGACAAAACTGCGAATTGGAATCTAAACCGAGATTCGCTCCTTTATTCAATTTTTTTTGGAAATTCTGTACTATGTAAATGCATGGTTTTTATATCGAGTCTCTGCGCTGGCCTGCATGATGCCAAAGGTCACCATACCCGGACCGGCACTAGCCACTGCCCACTGCATATTATATTTTATAAAAAAAATAAAAAAATAAAAAAGATAGACTAGTGACTTGCAGATGAAGTATCTTCTACAGACGCTATCTCCAAACCGAATGCCTTTCCGATGTCGTGATGACATTCCATTGAATCCATACGATAGTAAAATACTGTGAAGTTGGAAGTGAACGCCAAGCCGCAGCCCCAAGCCATCCAACCGGCACCAACCCAAACCCAACCCAACCACAGACGCATGTTAGCTAAACCTCCCCCCAGGCACTTCCCACCAGCTCAACAGCTCACCAGCTCACCAGCTCACAGCTGCTCGTAGACTCCACTTTGGCTCGCACAAGGAAAGACAAGACACGACACGACAGGCAGAAGGCAGGGAAAAGAAGGCAAAGATGGGAAACACTCAATCGCAGGAGGGCCAGTCCGGCCTGACTGGCTCGCAGCCTGGTAGTTCCAGCTCCTCCCGCTCTGATCGGTCCCACCATCACCACTTCCCCCACTCCTCAGGAACCCACCATACCCGTCGCCCGCCACAAAGGAAGAACTCCCTCTCAGCTGCCCCTCTCAAGGCTGCTCCCACCACATCTACCACCCAGGACCACGGCGTCCTCCTCAGTGCCGACATTCCTCCCACCCGGGGCTTCAATACCCCCTCCTCTGCCGCTGCCGAAAAGCTCCTCGATATCAGCATCTCGGCCACCCCATCCATGGAACCGTCCCCGCTGCGGACAATGGACATAACCGGTGCCTCCGTTCCCAAAATGTCCATCCAGGACCCCAGCGTCCCGGACAAGATTGATACAATCATCAGCGTCGATGTGCCTACTCCGTCCCGTCGAAGGGGCAGCTTCGGCAGCGCCACAACAGTAGATACCGTCGAACTCGACGAGATGAACATCGATGACACAAAAGCCATCCCCACTACCATCGAATGGACCGAAGGGGGTAAGAAGGTTTACGTCACGGGTACATTCTCCGGTTGGAAGAAGAAGTTCAGACTTATCAGAAACGAGGGTCATTTATCTACTGTCGTACCATTACCACCCGGTACCCATCATCTAAAATTCTTGGTCGACGGCCAGATGAGGATTTCGGACATATATCCTACAGCTGTCGATGCCGCCGGTATCCTAGTAAACTACATTGAAGTAATAGCAGATGACCTCCCACCGCTGGAGCGGCAATTATCCACCGTTTCCGCCGCAGAGCGAGCACCGGAACCGCCTCAAAATATGTTAAACAGCACCAACAACTCGTTCATCCAAGCCCAAGTCCAGCCGGCCAGACGGTATACCTCCGAAATACCGGCGTTCCTGGAGGATTTGGAAGAGAAACAGGAGCAGTACGGTAGAAACTTTGATTCGCAGTTACCGCCGCCGCCATCGTTGCCTATGATCCTTAGTAAGGTTATTTTGAACGGTGCGAATACGATACGTGATGATAGTAGTGTTTTGCCGATTCCGAATCATGTTGTTTTGAACCATTTGGCGACGAGTTCGATCAGGAATCAGGTGTTGGCTATCAGTGCTACTACTAGGTATAAGAAGAAGGTTGGTCCCCCTATATCCTTTTTCCTTTTTCCTTTTTCCTTTTTTAAAATGGTATATATGTTAATGGAGATCGTATAGTACGTCAGTACGATTCTGTACAAGGCAACCTCGACATCAGACGATTGAACTCAGTTGGAGCAAACACCTCCCTCCCTCTCACTTTCGCTCTTTTTTGTTTTCCTCTCGGAAATTCTGTCACTAAGGATACACACTTTGTAAATGGGCCTGTCGTGGGCTTTTGTTTGCTAACGCTTTAGATGAAACCTGTTTCTTTTTATTCTTTTTTTAACTGTTGTTTAACTCCTGGGTCCTCATTAATGATGGCGACAGAAACATGCAGCGTGAGCGATTCTGGATTCTTTTATGTGTGTAAATAGTGGTAACTCGGCCTTTTCTTCTTCTTTTCTTTTCTCTCTTTTTCTTTTACTTTTATGGATTATGGTAAAAATGGCGTCGTTTGGGAGGGTTTATTGGTTTTTTATGGTATACCTTGGAGGAAATTTTAGGATTATGGATTCGAATGGAAAGGAAAGGAATCGAAGGGTTACTTTTGAGAGTGATGAATTGGTTCGTCTGGTGTATGGTAGTGGAAGTGATATCCCACCAAGTGCTCTGGATCTATAAGCCTCGTACTAGACAAACAAAGAAGAACCCTTTCGGATGGATTGCTATACTCGGCGGGAGCTATACTTAGCATTCTCGAGGGATTGCTTGTGTTTGAACGGTCTGCGGCTGAGGAATGTACAGTTTAACGTTTGTGAGGGTTAAATGTGCCAGCCTCGAGGGGTCTCCATTGATTGATATTGATATCTGAACAACAGGTCGTATACACACATACATCTAATTCTATGGGGCACTTGCTTTATATCCCTATAAATCTAGACCTAGAGATATTGATAGGGGAGGTGGCAAAGTTGAATATCGATATACCCGATACAACTGTATACATATCGATATCTTCAGTGTAGGGTTATCGTCAGCGGACTGCGCCTCGCCGCACAAGTGGCTCAGCTCAGCCGGCAGGGATTTTGGAGGTTTGCAGGGGCCAACGTCATGCCTTTGATTCCGTATTCCGAGAAACCCAACAAACGTTATATTAACGCCCGAAACGAACAAAGCTGACCTCCCTCCAATTTCTGGCTTCTCTTTCCTCTCTTCTCTCTCATCCTCGTCCTCACCTTGCGGGAGATATAGATATATTGGATACAACTAGCTGCAGTCCCCCGGATCTCGAACGAGCCGATTGATTGCTTCCCCCCTTCTCAAATTTCCACGCTTATCCGGTCCGCCCCGCTGCCCGCCGCCCGCAACACAGTTCCGGTTCCTGAGCTATACCTACTACTTAATTACAACCACATACCCACTCAAAGCATCGCACAACCACTCCCTCCCACCAACCAACCAAGCTATCTGCCATTCCAGATCCCTCACTTCAACCTCCCCACGTTTCCTAAGGGATCGACAGAAACCAGTTCGCTTTTGTCGAAGAAGAGAAAAATACCGTCAAGATGAGTTGGGCAGGTACGTCACCTTTCCCTCACAATCTCGCTCTAATCCACATCTAATCTCCCAATCCCCAGGCTTCAAGAAAACCGTCAACAGGGCCACGACCCAGGTGATGATGAAAGCCGGCCAAATCGAACGCACCAACGACCGAGAGTACGAAGTCGAAGAGCGTCGGTTCCGCGTGATGGAGGCAGCGGCGAATAATCTGCAGAAGGAGGCGAAGGGGTATTTGGATTCGTTGCGGGCGATGACGGCGTCGCAGATGAGGATTGCGGAAACGATCGATTCGTTTTATGGGGATAGCGGGGCTAGGGATGGGGTTAGTCGGAGTTATCGGCAGGCGGTTGAGGAGTTGGATGTGGAGACTATCAAGGCGCTCGATGGGCCGTACAGGACTACGGTTTTGGAACCCATTTCGAGGTTTTGTGCTTACTTTCCCGATATTAATGAGTGTATGCTCCCTTCATTTTTTTTTTCTTTTCTTTTCTTTTCTTTTCTTTTCTTTTCTTTTCTTTTCTTTTCTTTTCGTTCCTTTTATTTGGGAGTGATGAGGCTAATAAGGGAACAGGCATCAAGAAGCGTAATAACAAGCTGCTTGATTACGATGCTATGCGGAGTAAGGTGAAGAAGCTGGTTGAGAAGCCGGACCAGGACCCCACAAAGCTGCCGAGGGTAAGCTCTATCCATATTCACAATCCTCCACCTTTTGTTTAAGTTCAAAAACTAATACTTTGGTTAAAAACAGGCGGAAAAAGAAGCACAAATGGCCAAAGAAGTCTACGAAGCCCTGAACGACCAGCTGCAAACCGAACTACCCAAGCTGATCGAACTGAGAGTACCGTACCTCGACCCGTCGTTCGAAGCACTGGTCAAAATCCAACTGAGATTCTGCGCCGAGGCGTACTCGCGGATGGCGCAGGTGCAGCAGTATTTGGACGCCAATACACGGGAGGAGTACGCGCAGGGACACCTAGATTCCAGGGTGGAGCAGGTGTTGCAGGAGATTAGAGATTTGAGTATTGCGGGAGGTGCATAAAAAGCGGTGTTTTTGTCTTCGGTTTCATGTTATTGGTGTGGGTGGCGTGTCATTCGCTTTTTTTCGCCTGGCTTTTTCTTGCTAAAGGATATATTCTTTATTCTTTCGATGAGTTTGTGGAATGGATGGTATTTGATTCATGGCGTATTCTGTAGTACTCATTCTTTTTTGAAATGGAAGCAATCGCTGCATTTAGGATTTCGCTATTTGGGGGTTTCCTTTGATTTGTTCTCTCTTTCATCCGTTTCTGTCTTGCTCGGATTTGGTATATATACGGAAACCCATCGCTGATAAAAAAGACTTTGAAATCTCTCTTTTATACAAAAAATATCCAATATATGATGTTGAAAAATGTACAAATCGGTATTACCGGCATCGGATTTCGAGATCCACAAGCCGGCCTCCCTTCCAGTCCCACCCGGATCTAAGCCATTATTTACTTTGTATCAAAAAGTCCGCTGAAAAGAAGTTCAATGATCCCACGGGTGCTTCAAACCGAGTAATACCGCGCCGTCCTTCTTCGCTCTGTACATCAACTATTATCCCCGGTTTCCGTTAGTTTTTAATGGAGATTTTGTATCGAGGGGAATGGAACGTACGAAGAACCACATGCTGGCGCCTAATCCTGTGGCGAAGAATCGGTAGAGCGGTCTGGCGGGGTGGATGTGGATTGGGTGTCCGCCTGGACCTGGACGGGGGCCGTGTGCGCCGGCCATTGTTCTATTGCCATTGTTTAGTTAGCGATTGCAGCGTTATGGCTATGGATGAGAAGTACCTTGTGAATAGACCTGGGGTTTTGTGGAAAACCGGGTGTATTTGGAGGGTGTAGATGTTTTGAAGAAGAATGGGTTTCGGGAGTTGAAGGTTGGTTTTGGGAATTGAAATCGGAGATGTTTGGATTGGGATTGGATGGAGCGGCTAGTTAACCCCGAACGGGAGTCGGAGATAAGCGCGCGGGTAAAACGAGTTGAGTCAAAGGGCCCCTCCATTTTATTTGGTGGGGAAAATCGGCCCCTCTGCTTCTTCTTCTTCCTCTTCTTCTCTTTCTTTGACTGTTCACTTCATCGCTCACCAAACATCGCATCGCATTGGAATTGTATACAATACATACGATTTTTCGGATCGCAGGGAATTTAAGGGAGACGATTAGTTTGGAACGGCTTTATCGGTTTTCGATCGTTCTATTTTTCCAGAGGTTGATATAACTTAACTATCTTTTATCGTCAAGTAGGTTTGTTATCTTAGTTTCCAGCTGCGCGACTTTCTGCATGCCACTTGCATGGTCTTGCATCTTTCTTTCTTCCTTTGTACTAACTATTACCTCACATAACAGACAATAAGAAAAAACAATATGCTCGACGTCAATTCCTTCATTACTGTATGCTACATCTGTTTTCCACCGATACATTGGCATCGTTTACCCCGGATTATGCTTATTCGAGACTATAGGAGCGTGGTGGCGACCCAGAGGCGATCCGTGAGTCGCAGAGGAGGAGACACAAGCCGGTCGAGGATGTCGATGCTGTTATTGCACTCTTTAAGGCTTCTCGAGAAGGTAGATTTGTTTGATGGTAGCCGGTGGATATGGGGGTCAGAATGCTGATGTTGGGGATTAGCTACCTATGCCGTTACTCAGACCGGTGCAAAGATCAATGATGCACAGAAGCAGATTGGGCTTCGTAAGAAGGTGGTTTACATCTTCTTTACTATTATTTATGGTCTGTTGCTGATATAGCGGGTGGGATATGTCTAGGCCAAGGAGGATGCTACCGAATTCCTCCAGCTAAAGATCTCCCTGGAGAAGGAGAAGAAGGAGCTGGAGGTTATCGCCAAACAGGCCGAGGTGGAACTAAACCGCAAGCTCTCCACCATCGGTAACTTTGTCCACGACAGCGTCCCCGTCAGCGATAACGAGGACAATAATGCTTTAATACGAGAATGGAAGCCCGAGGGCACCACCGTCGAGGCGAAGGACGGGATCCTCTCCCATCACGAAGTCTTGACAAGACTCGATGGATACGACCCAGAACGTGGAGCAAAGATCGTTGGCCACAGAGGATACTTCTTGAAGATGTGGGGTCTCCTCCTCAACCAGGCTCTCATCAACTACGGTCTCGAATTCCTGATGAACAAGGGTTATACTCCGATTTCCACCCCACAGTTCATGAATAAAGAATACATGGCCAAAACCGCCCAACTCGAACAATTCGACGAGGAACTCTACAAAGTCGTCGACGGCGATGATGAAAAATACCTTATCGCCACCTCCGAGCAACCCATCTCCGCCCTTCACGCGGACGAATGGTTCACCACCGCCGACGTCCCCAAACGCTACGCAGGTTTCTCCAGCTGCTACCGTCGCGAAGCCGGCTCCCACGGCAAAGACGCCTGGGGTATCTTCCGCGTCCACCAGTTCGAGAAGGTCGAACAATTCGTCCTCTGCGATCCCGAAAAGTCCTGGGAGGAATTCGACAAAATGATCAGTTACTCTGAGGAGTTCTACCAATCCCTGGGTCTCCCCTACCGCGTCGTCGCCATCGTCAGCGGAGCGCTGAACAATGCTGCCTCCAAAAAGTACGATCTGGAAGCATGGTTCCCGTTCCAGGGTGAATACAAGGAGTTAGTCTCCTGCAGCAATTGTACGGATTATCAGAGCAGGAGCTTGGAGATCCGGTACGGAGCGAAGACGCAGACGGATACGGTGAAGAAGTATGTTCACGCTTTGAACTCGACGTTGACGGCGACGGAGAGGGCTATGTGCTGTATTTTGGAGAATTACCAGACGCCTGAGGTATATTAACCCCCTCTAAATGGCTAACTTGTGTGAATGGTGATTAATTTTGTGTGTGTTTTTAGGGATTTAATGTTCCAAAGGTTCTGCAGAAGTACCTACCCGGAAACCCGGAGTTCTTGCCGTTCACGAAGGAGTTGCCGAAGGATACTACCAGTGAGAAGAAGAAGAATCAACAACTTAAGGTTGTTGGGAAGAAGCAGGCTTGATTCACTCTTTTTTTATTAGTTTTTTTATAGTTGTAACTTTATACCATTCCCGCTTTTTTTTTTCATGACCGGATGGGGGTGTTTAGATGTGGAGATTGTCTCGTAAATCAGAGCTGGTGGGGGGTATCCTTAAGCTGGTTTGGGCTTTGTTCTATCTTTTTATGAGAGAGGGCTAGAATAGAAGCTATGGACTTTTTCATTCTGAGATATGCTGGAGCTTTGTGAGGTTCCATTGGACGATATATGTACTCCGGTGCTTTCTACTACTCCAGTGTAATGGATGGAAGTTTCTACGCTGGGGTTTGGAAGGTTCGATTGGGTGATGTATGTACTCCGGCGCTTTCTACCGGTGTGAGTGGAAGGTTCTATGCTGGGCTCAAAGGTGTGACCAGAGATAATGAGAACATTATTATGTAGGTAGATAGATGAGATCGATAGTTCAGAATATTTGGCCGAACAAAAGATCGCTCAACATTAAAACTTTGGGAAGTAGAGGGGATAAATCAGCCCGTGCTTTACACCTTCGCTTTCACCTCCGACCATAAGTTAAATAATCCCTCATATCGTCCTATCAGTTACTCTCTAAATTCTAACAGCTCCTGTAACCCTCCAAACTTGTCTCGTTGTGCAGCACCAGCTCCGGGCCTCCAAGATGTTTTTTCGACCCGCAGCTTATCGTCGCATCATCCAACCCCCCAGAATCCGTGGCTGCAATGCACGCCGAACGGTATGTCTTAGCTCATTAAAGGATCTTTCCCAGTCTAATACGCAGAATTCGTAGTACACTAAGGGTGTCGACCAGGCGAGTGGTTTTTCAGATGTTCTTGCTGAGTGGCGCATGATGAGGTGGTTCATGGGTGGTCTCGGTACTTTGGTGAGTTTATCACTTCCAAGATGGATAACTGTTTCTTTACTTATACTCCTAGGTGATCGGTGAAACCGCGCTCGATTTTACCCTGATGGCGAAGGTTGCGGTCTGCGAAGCGCATCTCGATGAGATGCGACGCGATATTGCTCTCATCAAGGGCAAGGGTTCCAATTTCTGCGGAGATTTTGGGGGTTCCGCCTCTTGCAGAGGCTCCGGTGTCTAAAGAAAAGGAAACTAAGAAATAGACGCCGAGCTAGCCTGATGACAATGCGCAAAAAAGAAAGGTCTGAAGAAAAGAACTACGAAACAAATCTGCTTTCAGCTGTGCCTGAATAGGAGTCGAACCTATGACATTACCCTCATACCATACGGCAGGATACACGCAAACATATATATATTATAAAGGTGAGAGTTGGAATCCCACTTTCCGAGGCAGGTAGGGGAAGTAAAAAAAGTTATAAAGGAAAGAATTCAAATCCCAACCAGGCTGAAGGGAAGGGGGTTATGAAGCGGGCTTAATTCGTCTTTTTTTATTAGTTTTTTTTACAGTTGTAACTTTATATTATTCCCGCTTTTTTTTTATAAGTAGATGGGGTGTTTAGATAGAGATTATCTCGTGAATTAGGGTGGGGGGGAGGGGGTATCCTTAAACTAATTTAAATTTTATTCTATTTTTTTATAAAAAAGGGCGAAAATAAAAGCTATAAACTTTTTTCTTTTTAAAATGTACTAAAGATTTGTGAGAGAGAGTATGATAAGTGTAGTGTAGAGGAAGGGGCTGGTGGTATACTGTATTCCTAGATTCTATAGGGGCTGGAGTCTTTGGTAGAACGTTAGTTTCGGTGCCAGACGCCGGCAGGCCATAAGTGTGTAGAAATTATGGCTCTCCATGTGGGGGCTGAGCATACTCTTGGAACCATTTGGGGTGGTTGTGATAGAAGGTGATAGGTGATGGAATACTTTGTGGAAGGTTCCATCGGATGGTCTGTATGCTCCGGCGCTTTCTATTATTCCAGTGTAATGGATGGAAGTTTCTATGCTGGGGTTTGGAAGGTTCTGTCGGGTGATGTATGTACTCCGGCGCTTTCTACCGGCATGAGTGGAAGGTTCTATGCTGGGCCCTTGGAAGGACAAGACTAGGTTCCGTGGTGGGGTATAAATACCCCCCTCCCCCCGTATCGCTGGGATTTGAACCCTTCCCTTTACAACTTCCTCCACTTCTCCCACCTGCCTCAAAAGTGGTATTCAAACTCTGACTTTTATAATATATATACAACTTCCTCAACCTGCCTTATGGTCACACTCATATTTATGTCATGAAGTACCTTTAATGTTTATCTCTAACCAGAATGTTTCCCTAAAGGATTACATGTACTACTATTGAGGGGTATAAGTATAAACCATTGTCTAGACGTCTGCTTTACAATCTGGGCATGTGGCCTCTTTACTCTTTCGGTTTGGACGTATTGAACATTGACATATGGACCGTAGACTCCTACCAAGGGAATGAATAACTTATTTACTCTTTCTATTATATTTGGTATATATATTGTCGTTATAAGGTTCGACTCCTATTCAGGGATGACTGGGTGCATATTTGCTTCTCACTGATATAGGCCTTGGGATACTCCAGTCCATGTACCATCCCTCGTTGGTATTGGACATGGAATGGGGAGATGATTCCTAAGACACATCTTATGCTAGCTGATAATTTCAACCAAGATGGCTTTTGACTGGCATAACTTCGATGTTTGGGGTGTGGTTGAATATATTACATCGTTTCTATTCGCAAAGGCAAAATATGAATTGGTTAAGCCTACTTTGTGGATATGAGTTCCTATTGATCTTTTTATCTAAACCCACCGCGAGACCATATAAACCCGAATATAACAATTGCAATATGTTATAGAAATACCCTTGAATCCGGCATGATACCAGGCCAGATGATTGGCAGTCACATACGACTTCTTTGAAAAAAAAAATATGTCGTGGCACGTGGATTGGTATTCGAACGATCTCTCCCGCAGCTGAGAAACATCCGATGTCGGTGGCGTGGTGAGAATTCGACCGAAATATGTTTAAATATATATCACTCCGATCTGGCCGGCCGCCCACATGGAATGGTTGACGGTGGCTGGTGACTTTTATTTAACCAAGGCATCATTTTGGAAGCATCTGTACGACGTTTAAGCTGGCGGGCAAACAAACATGTTGCAGCTGCCTCGGAGGGACTAACTTATATCACAATCGATTATATATTCAGAGAGCCCAATACGAGGTTGATTTAACTAAAGAAACGCGATTTATAAACTCATCATGTTGGTTATATATTCAATATTCCAACCTAGCCCTTGTCTCCTGCGCAGCACCACCCTCTGACCTAGCCCATGTATACCTAGGTATATACTCAGATCAGCTAGCGCGATCACCCCATACTTTGGATATCCACTGATCATGTATACCGACAATGCCAAATATTTCACCAGTTCCGACATATTATAACCACTTACTATCAAAACGCCGGGATTCTCAGAGTTCCAGCTCCTGCTGATCATCCTTCCTCAGTGGGCTTAGCCGAACGTCACGTCCAGATGGTTAAGGCATATATTCGGACCCAGATTCTTCAACATGGCTGGAACTCCATCTTGGGGTGGTCTGGATATGCTCGCCATGCCGGATTTATAATCAGTACCAGGAAGCTTCGAATCCACGGTTACAGCCCTGCCGAAATTATGATGGGTTTTCAACCGAGATATGGCTATAGCCTCGAAAAGATCAGGTGCTATGGTGTAACAATTGAGCGCGGGCTTGGGTAGCACGGTCTCTGGTGCGCCACCCAGAAAGTATGTTTATAACCCTTCCTGCACTTCAATTGAGGTGCAAGTACTAAGGCACGGTGGAATGAATTAATATACAAGTCAGAAATATATATCGCGGGTTAATCCTCACTAGCAATGCGCTTAAATATGAGTTATCTAAACATCATATTTATATTTATTACGGTACAAGGGGCTTCGCTGCAAATAACTATTATAGCTATGGAATGCTAGATATGCGGTTTGTTTATCATGCGGTGGTCTCGCGGTGCTGCCAGTCATGCGGCAATATCTTCTCAAGCTTTCTACGGAGAGTATATATCTTAATCTAAGAAAGGGGCACGATATATATATACACGACATAATCTCGAGCTAGGCCTCGAGGTATGTACATGTACACAGAGCGATACTCGGTTTTATACCTGGAAGGTCAGGGTGGCCTCCATATAAATGGGTGGCACCGGGCATCGGGCCGTGATGTATCGGCGAGCGAAGGTATTTGAATATTGTGTACGGTCTGGACATACCAGGAAGGAGCCGTATACGATGGCCCGGCTTAATCTAACCAAATATATTGCAATATATTGCAATATTACGGAATGCGTATACACAGAACAATAGCTGTCACGAGAACTCGATGTAATCATGTACTCGACGCTGAGACAGAGCACGCATGAGCAAACCAATTTTGATCATCATCCGATCCGTATGGCTATTTACAGTATCGACCAATATTGCTCATGCAGAGGTCGCGGGAGCGCTGGGAAATTTCCATATACCGTTAACGGCCGTTCAGATGGATGGTTAGCCAGCTCGATGATTCCCATGCTATATATCCTCATCAGTCGATAGAATTTATACGGACTAGACCTTTATTCTGACGAAAATCGAGGCGGCTGATGTATAATTTAGCTACCAATGGTTCATCGAAGTATCAACCAACGAGGCATGCGATCTATACTCGATCGATAATCTGACCAGCGATGACGATACTATATGTCCACTTATACCGCATATCAAAACCAGCTGCCGTACATGTTCCCCAAAGGGTTCATGCACCGCTATAGCTATATAACTCGATGTCCCTCGCCTAGCGATAATAAAGAAGGTGCGATGATTGCAAATGGTCCGTGGTATTGATAAAGTGATTACTGGCCGACTGTGGATGACTTATATCAAATATTGCAAGGGCTCCCCGACATTACCTGAGTTTGGCGGAATCGGGACCATGTTGCTGGGTATTACATTGACAAAGTCGATATGTGCGTTCGGAGCTTCATCTATTACTAGCGAGAGCTAAGGAGTTCATGGAAAGATATTTTATAAAGTATATATACCAACCCGAATTGGTAGGGGCCCCATGCGGCAGTCTCGTCGTCGCAACCTTAGCCGAATATATATATGTAACAAACGTACGTGCGGTCGCAAGACCCAGTACCAGAGCGTCAAATGGCGAACGGGCTTCCAAAACGTCCAGCTCTCGATGTACGTAATTCTATCTCGAACTCGATTTGGACCCCGCAAACTAGCTGCTTTATGGTATTGTCCATACTACGTTCTGGCGAATACAACCAGCAATGTTTCAGAGATACGAATTAGGTTATATGCATACACTATCTATCTGTGGGAAAAAGCTCCGCAAGCCGGTTAATATGTTTACGAAATTTCAAATCCGATCCAAGGTGATTAGGCAGCGTATACAAGAATCCTAGTCGTAGCCGACGATGGCGGAATATATCGATAATATACACCGACATTATCCCTCCTTACGGAATATTTGCGGGGCATATATGGCTTTGGGAGAATACCACTTGCGGCAGGCCTCAAGTGCTACTGATGCTGGAGAGACAAAAGGCACCAGGTAAATGAGGTTAGATATATATATATATATATCACGATCAAAGCAAATATATTCTCAGAACAAAAAAGGGGGCCATGGAGACCGGACGGTCGAGTCGGTTCAATTAGATATAAACGGGGACGAAATCATAGACCGAAGATATTAAACAAAATATACGAGAGTTGTATGTACAAAAAGTTTTAAAATCGTCCAACTGCATGAGCCTAGCTAAGTTAGGTAGCCTTGAACCCAAGGGTACCTCTCACACGAAGAGCGTGCATAATTATATATACACATATATATATAAACTGGGTAAAACTCGATAAGAAAGCAAACCCAATAAGCCCCCTTAGGAACAACCGTTAGAAGATCTTAAGAGGGACCTCAAGGAATTATGGTTATGTGGAGCCTGGCCCTTGTGGCTTAGGGAAGCTCCTATTTGGGTAGCACACGATCTCGAAAGGTAATATGCATATATATACCACAGTATAACATCTGCAGTGGGTTACAAAAGAAGTCCCAGGGGTTTCATGTTAATACCACTACCAGTTCACAAAGTCACCACGAAATGCAATAAGCTGGCGAATGGGAAGAACTCGGTCAGCGCAGGACAACGTATCCATGGAATACGATCTATGAAGGGGGAAATTTACTACACCAGTAAAATGGCATATCTCAGCAGGTTCCCTTTTTGCATGTGAATGATACAGGAGGGACACATGCGTTCTGAATTCTGTATTAGTTTATATCAACTTGAGTTTGTTGGAATATATAATGGAATTGGAAGACAAGATGAAGTCTGAATACATCCGCCACTACAAATATTATATTGCATTTTTCGGATCCGAGCAGTTACTCTTAAGCTCTTGATTTGAAAGCAAAGGCGCGGCTCAAATGACCATAATATATACCTATATAGCCATATTTTAGTGCTTTGTCGAGTGTAAGACAAATTTGACGCAACCAAGGCGAAATTAATGATCATATGATTTATATAAAGAAAACACTAAGTTGAGCTCGATCGACATATGCGGAAATCTCAGATATTCGGATGCCATTCCTCTCCTTAGCGCGTCGCTCTATGGGTTATAAATACTTAGAGAACACGACGTAGCCGTTTTAAATTTTACTCCGTATTTATATGAGAATCCACAGTTTGATCAACTATCAATGGGTGCCTCAAATGAAAAAAGGGGAAAGAGGTGGCAATGGATATCTCTGGAATGAATTCATGAAAAGGCTGTGTGTGATATAGTGACACACACTCCTTGACTAGAGTTTCATGGTCTGAAATATTTATAAAAAACGGAGCCAAGGCCTCCCATGACCATAAAAGCGATGCATTGGAAAATGCATGCGACTACATGACATTCAATAACGCCTCACAATTTACTAGATTTGATATATGGTTCATTCCGAATCCGTGGCAGCACTGTGCATATTGATGTATATCGCGTCTAACCCTTTAAACAGAAATGCAATACCGAAAATGATGTTATAAGGCGAGTTGAAGTCCGAGTATGACGATATCTATGAGTGCACCGCTGCTTTATGCTGTTAATATAATATTTAGGCAGCCTGATCGGGGGGAAAACTGTCGGTTTTGGGGACGATAATTACGATCCATGTGGTCAGATGAAATCCAGTCCCGTTTTGTTAGCATCGATCGATATCTGGGCGATATGTGAATCATATCGAACAACTCTGCAGATATCGCGATGCAACGCCTCTTCCGAACGGAAATCGATCTCCAAACACCAATCATCACCTGCTATTATAACTGAGACTTGAATGCGAAATTCCTCCCTTCATAATCGACCTAATTGTTATAGTGAAGGAAATCAAACAACAGATGTCATGATATATATTGGAGTTGATTAAGAATTCCCGGCAATCAGGCTTCATTTTCGCCTCTAATTGGAACGACGCCCCGGTATTCGAAACTGTGAATGGCCTAACGCGGCACGAACGTGAGCACGCGAGGGCCAGGGTAACTGTCGCCCGTCCGGGGCACAATTCATGACGAAGAGTTCCAAAAAAGGGATGATGAAACATTTACCTAAAGATATTGTGACCCGTTACAATTGCAACCTATGATATTTCAGCGATCACCAACAAAGATTGGACGTCATACGATCATGACGCGAGACGATATCGATATTGACAAAGCTCATAACGCACGAGAACCTAATGATATTTTGGGGAGTGATAAGTTGCAGATATATCGATATTATTGCCTTCAGCAGTGGACTTCGTCCTGAAATATGACATCCGTGGACCGGTCTGCCTACGAAAAAAAATGAGACGAGTCTGTACGAAAAGCTAGAAGGTCATTGATAATGTGTCTAATGCGTTCAAAGGTTGAAGAGTCCAGGGCCAGAAAACCACGGGATGTCCGCTACCCCTTTCCTCTTATTTCAACCCCGTG
The DNA here is from genome assembly GCA_036971715.1 of Arthrobotrys musiformis. Classification (NCBI taxonomy): domain Eukaryota; kingdom Fungi; phylum Ascomycota; class Orbiliomycetes; order Orbiliales; family Orbiliaceae; genus Arthrobotrys; species Arthrobotrys musiformis. Next base: position 1,118,720 of record JAVHJL010000003.1, on the reverse strand, counting down.
GTCGAAAATGTGGATGTCTTTGCTTTGGTATGTAAATATCGGATATCTTGCTCTGTCCGAGAAGAGGCCTCTTGGTCCATGTCCGGGTTTTGTGCAGTTTAGAAGTGTCCCTCTCTCTAACCAGCAGCCCGTAGCCCTCTCAGAAAGAGACCTAAGGATATAAAATGCATAAAGCTATCAAATAAAATATAAAAAAGAGACGGTCCGACCCCAGAGCTGGAGATGCAATGCAGCTACATGCAACCAACTGGCAGTCTGGAGACCAACCAACTATTTTATATATTACTATGTTTATCGGCCAGTTAGCTTATTGACGCATAGCTGTTATGCACCGTTCGTTGCCAGTGAGCACGTGGACTGAAAACCTGCGTCTGAAACCTGCATGGAAAGGGAACCTTCCAGCCACGACATTCATAGATTGTTGATCTACGTCTATATAGGTATCTTGACTAAGACTATTACACCTCTACTTGTCTCGCTCCAGACCACAAACACTTTTCATGTGTTGGAAAAGAATTGGTGCAACAGCGCGACTCGATTTTGATTAACCATTATACGTTATAAACATTTATTTATATCTATCTCACCGCGCCGCGAGCGATAATGCCACTAAATTCGCCCGCCTCATCGAATGCCTCGCAGTTCAATATGCTTGTATAGCTTAGTGGTAGAGCGTTGCACTTGTAATGCAAAGGTCACCTGTTCAATCCAGGTTATGAGCAAAGCCGAACTCTCTTTTTTTTGTTTGGCCCGAGGCCCAACGGACCTTTTTTGGTCGCTTAGGATTTATATTCCACCAGTTGCAAAGCAGCAACATGGAGAGGTCGGGCTAGTTCCTATATTGTTTCTTTGAAAGAAAAACCTCAGGGTTCGAAACTGTCTGGCAGAACACATATACGCTCGAAGTATGTGCCTCAAAACTCAGGGTACAAAAAATGACTGTCGCTCGAAAATCTGAATGGTGCTATAGCGGCGCACTAGAATTGTAGAATTCGCGAGCTCAAATACACATATCAATGACGGGCCAACTGGCATGCTGGAAGTTTCAGGTATACAGTTGTCAAGGTATTGTCGATTGTTTGGATGTATCCCCTCATTCGAATTCATCATATCTTCTTCGAAACATAAACTCAACAAGTTGAGGAGTCTGGCGACGAGACAACTGGCGCTAATAATATTCGTATCTTGGTGGTGCTGTGAATATGTGATTGCGGAGCCTTAAATGACTTTTAACTGGGTTATCCGGTGGTCTGAACACGCAGCGATGGAATACAATGTCACCTGCAAGACATAGATAAATTCTCGAATATATATCATTCTAGACAGCTGAGTCTGGATAAACCCCTTACTGATGGACATTTAATAAATCGATATTTTAGTATGAGGGCGGCGTGCTTCATATCCTAAGGGGAACGGGTATCATGGCGCTAAAGAGGCGATTATTCTAGACATCCCGGCCCCCGACGTTCTTGAAGATATTTTTCTATCGATTTCGTAGAGTCGTTGTATGGGTAGTACGGAAACAGGCTTTCCCCTTTGCACGACCATCGATCGCGGTCCGTCTGCAAGAAATGACGAATACATTGCTTCTAAGTACAAGACTTCGGTCGGAGACCCGCAACATGTATCAATATATCAAGATCCGACACTACTATCGATATATCCATATACAGTTATATAAAAAGGTGTAGCACAAAAACAAGTTGAAATACCAAATATAAGCCTACTCAATTGCATCAATAATAAGCAAGAACATTAGGAATTCCTTATGACGCTTTAATGAATATATTTCTAAGAATAGTATTACGGATATTGAAACCTCCCTGATTCCTCCCTCACTTATAGGTATCTCCACAATTCCGATGGGGTTCTGTCGCATCGTTTCGGTTATCTCTCACAATTCACTCATGGATCCATACGTTTATAAGTGCTAAATTAAAACTAGAATTTCATCTCTATGTTTCGTACCCGTACTATTACAATAAATGAAAAGGTTGATTCCCAAAATGTATTAAATGCAGTGTGCAAAGAACTCCAGTAAAATGCTAAAAGGCGATAAAGCAAATGCATATGTATATAGCCACAATTCCAAAGAAAGAACATACCACTTAAAGTGGCATAGTGTATCCAAGACAAGGTCCAACGATGTTGGACTTATACAGTTCATAAGCACCAACACGGGGACCGATGGAATCACCAGCTGGTCGACCTTTGGGGCATAGCTCGGAGACACCAGAGGGAGCAGCATCATAGGCGTAGTACCTTCTGCAAATCCACCCGCCTGCGTTGTCGGGGAGAACTCTGTATAAGAAGAAAGAAATGTTAGTACAGTATTTAAGATACAAGATTATGGAAAAAGATATACTTACGCAGCGGAAAGACAGTCGGTAACTGTGTAGGCCATCTCGCAGCAAAGGCTCTGGGTGTATTCAGAAGAAGCATCACCGGGGACTTTAGGCTCGTTGAGTGGGGAGTATGCCGCCCTTCTACCTGGAGTAACAATATATTGCACTAATTTGGACTTGGCTAAGAGACTAGTGCACTCAGGTCTGAAGGGGGTGCTCTTAGTTCTTGTTACAGTTTCCTCCGGAAGCACCGAGGTTGTGGTGACGACATTTGTGCTCGTGAATGTTGAGGTGACGGGAGTATATGTGGTGATTTTGGCGGTGTTCGTCGTGCTGACGGTGACGGTTACGTATTTGGTGTTTGTTTCGGTTTTGGTGGTTTGGGTTTGGATGGTATTGGGGTTTACTGAGGTCGAGGTGACAGTGATGGTGGGGGTTGGGAGCTCGAGGCATGAACAGGCCTTGGAGATAGCTGGAGGGGCAAAGCCAGCGATGAAGGGGGGTATTTGGATATTTCGCGCCTCAATCTCCATATCCCGCTTGGCCGCAAATGCCGTGGTGTATGTGGTAGTAGTAACCGTCTTGGCTGGTGGGGTGGAAAAAACTGTAGTGGTAGAAGCGACGACCAATGTACTCGTGGCTACGGTTGTAGGCAGCGTGGCAATTACTTGTGTCTCAGCAAATGTGAGGACGCTGAAAGCCCAGTTAGCCTTGCGAGTCGTAATAGATATGATTTCTAAAAAGTTGCAACTTACTCTGTAGCGGCCGTAACCGTCTGTGTCACCGTTTCATCGATAGTGGCAGTAGTTGTAAGATAGGTTTGAACAACCTGTGTGGCCGGGACGGAAACCGTCTGGATGTTTAGATACGAACTGCAGAACGCTGTCGCCTGTTGTACTTTGAGCAGGCTAACAACCTTTTGGATTGGTTCGCAAAACGATAGACCTCTTTCCTCGAGATCAGGCGAAGAGAGGGGATTTAAAATTGGCGGGTTACGATCAATCATCGCGCCTTTGATGACGATCGCAGAAGCCAGAGGGCTAATGCTCGCGAAGAGCATTACGCCGGACAAGATTTTGGAATGCATTATTAAAATTATTAATTAAATATGATAGTAGATAAAGAAATACAAGTGCTTGTGATTACCCTGCTTCCCTAAAGCTGGAGATGATATTTTGAAGTTGCGAACTGCGAATATATATATTCGAGGGGTTGATACAATCTCGAAATCGATATAACCTTCACAAAGCTCACGGCTGCCAAGGGAAAGATACCAGGATCGCGAGTGTTGTTCTGTTGCATTGCAGTGAGGCGCTCAAGAACTAGGCTCTTTCCGGCACGGCGAGCCCAAGCCCCTGTGTCGCTTAAAAAAATCTGGGGACTGATATATTTAGAGCTCGCAGAATGCATATCAAAAGGGAAATCGACTGCGCGGTGACGTCTGAAAGTTGGCTTTTTTCTTTCTTTCTCGCAAATAGCCGATATAATATTACCTGTGGAGACGTATTGGTGTCTGTGTGTTCCAAGCCCAGCCAGGCTGCATGGAAGGAATGATGGAAGGTTTGTTGGATGCTGGTGCGACGAATCATTACATAAGTTAAGGGTGGATTGAAGGGAGCTCCGTAAGACATATTCTATAAACCAATCACCTTTGGGGATTCCCTATAGTCCTATTCATTTATTATCTCGGGTATACACTTTAGGCCTGCATATGGCTATTGAAAAGTGACATCGGCATGTTCCAATATCGCATTGTACGAGGGGAAAGAGCATGTGTGTTGACCATGTTGGACCTTCGCAAAATGGACCACATTCGGACTAGTTCCCCTTCCACCCCGGCCAGAATTTCCACTCCAAAAGCTCCAACCGTGACAAACCAATGATTATACATCGTCCTCTTCTTTTTCTAACGTGCGCAGACATCTTCACGGCTGCCTTCCCTTGCATCTCGAATTATATCATCCGGCATCAAACTAGCGCTACTGCCTGGAAGCGGCTGAAAAGAGCGTCACATCTCGCTTACAACATGGCCGACGTCGACACAACCCTTGCGACACGGGCTCCAGAATCCGACGCGCAGGAAGATTCCACCCAAGTCGATGCTCCGACAGACACGACCGTTGCTCTCAAATCCACAGATACAGCCGTAGCACCGACTAAGAAACGTCGGCGACCCGCAAGACCCCAAGTCGACAAGGCTACCTTCAAACCCGGCGAGATCCCCCAGCAGACCGGTACCGTCTGGAACATCTGGTACAACAAGTGGTCCGGTGGCGATCGAGAAGACAAGTACATCTCGAAACACCACGCCGAGGGCCGTTGTAACGTCGCCAAAGACTCCGGATACACGAAGGCTGATCGGGTGCCTGGATCTTACTTTTGCCTCTTCTTCGCACGCGGATTGTGTCCGCATGGTCACCAATGCGAATACCTCCATCGATTACCGACGATTCACGATCTCTTCAATCCCAACATCGATGCATTCGGTAGAGATAAGCACTCTGACTATCGAGATGATATGGGTGGTGTGGGCAGTTTTATGCGGCAGAATCGGACGTTGTATATTGGAAGAATACACGTCAGTGATGATATTGAAGAGATTGTTGCTAGGCATTTCGCAGAATGGGGGCAGGTTGAAAGAAGTACGTGTTTTCACTTTGTGGATTTCGGTGGTAACCTATATACTAACATGATATTGAATAGTACGAGTACTGAACTCTCGTGGAGTCGCGTTCGTAACATATACCAACGAAGCAAACGCTCAATTCGCCAAGGAAGCAATGGCGCACCAGTCCCTCGATCACAATGAGATCTTGAACGTCAGATGGGCCACAGTTGATCCCAACCCATTGGCCCAAGCCCGTGATAAGAGAAGGATAGAAGAGCAGGCCGCGGAGGCAATCAGGAGGGCTCTACCGGCGGAATACGTGGCAGAGTTGGAGGGCAAAGATCCCGAGGCAAGGAAGAGAAGAAGGATGGAGAGCGGGTTCGGACTACAGGGCTACGAAGCGCCAGAAGAGATCTGGTATAACAGAGGTTCCGATGCTGTAAACCCCGTTGGCCGACAAGGCTACGAGGAGCTAGAAGGCGTTGAGAAGACGGGGCTTATCGAAGCTCCACCACAGCCAGCAGTGGAAGAAAAAGGTGGAATTTTGTCTGGGAGCACACTAGCAGCACTGAAAAACTATGCACAGCAAACACAGAGCAGCAGCACTGTGAAAGTAGCAGAAAAGGTAACAGGCGGAGGACCCTTAGTCGCGTATGGTAGCGACGATGACAGCGACTAGATTGATCTGATACGCTTGAATTGTGGTTTCCAGCGCCTAATGTATAATAGAAATCATAGATATGAATTGATGATACCCAATGCCCGACATAATCTGAGCTCCTTGACGCCATGCATGAACAATATAAACAACATATATACCCCACGCCCAGCCAATGATATCCACTTTTACTCTCGACAAGACGGTACATACTACACGAGCGTCTTGGACATGTAGGGCCCATCGAGATAGTATCCGAGACTTGCGTAGTACTTTCGCACACCCACACCGCTAATACTATCGAACTGTTAGCTTTGATCCCCACAAAAGAATGATCTAATGCACTTACACGCTAATTTTCTCGCTTCCGTGTTCATCCCTCGCAATTCTCTCCGCTTCCTCCATCAACAGCGTTCCGAATCCTTGATGCTGAAACTTCTTTGGGTTCCTTCCATGAACTGGCACTGCACTTCCGTAAACGTGCAACTCTCGCACCAAACTTGTCGGTTGTCCAGTAAGCTCCGGCCTGAAAGTGCGATCGGAACACTTCCTCAATCTCAACAGCCCAATGAGGATATCTTGCTTGGGATCTTCGTACGACAAGAATGTCTCCCAGCCCCCATTCGCAGTGTAATCTCTTCGGATCAACTCGACTTGGTCTGGTCGAACCTTATGCTTGATTTCCTGAATACCGACTTCTCGTGTTCTAACATCGCGGCAGGTAGTTCCGAAATCTTTCATTCTAGCCAGAGCCAGTTCTCTCAAGTTGCCGTTTTCAACACCGGACGTTACCAATGGCATGGGAATATCTCGCTGCACACGGTAGATTCTAGTCCATGGCGGCACCAAGGCCATGATTCTGGCCACCAGGTCGATCAGTGCGTTCGGTGTGTAGTTCTTGTATCTCCCCGTCCGCCAAAGTTCGTACAACCCTGTTCCTCGAATAACCAACGTCGGGTAGATTTTCAAGCCATCTGTTCTAAACTCTGGGTTCTCGAAGTATTCCCTGAATTGGTCCAAATCTCGCTCCATGCCGCAGTTTGGTAGATCCGGCATCATGTGGGAAACGACTTTGTATCCTGCATCCTTCGCCAGTTTGAACGTCTCGCATACAGCTTTAACCGTATGCCCTCTGTTTGTATCCCTTGCCACATCTTCGTACAAGCTCTGAACACCAATTTCGAGACGTGTACATCCGTACCGAAGCATAGATGACAAATGAGTATCAAGACAGTAGTCAGGCCGTGTTTCGATAGTGATTCCAACACACTTCGTCTGCGACTGTTCAGCGAACTGGACGGCTTCGTCAACGTTTTCTGTCGTATGGCCGGAGAGGGCATTGTGAAGACTGCTGATGAACCAGTCCCGGTAGGATTCCGGAAGGGACATGAATGTACCGCCCATGATGATGTATTCGACTTTATCGACACTGTGACCGAGTTGTCGGAGTTGCTCGACTCGACCACGGGCTTGTTCGAAGGGGTCGTAACGGGCACGGATCGCTCGCATGCTTGTCGGCTCGTAGCCAGTATAGGATTGTGTGCTATATTCGAAGTCGGAATCGGGGCCACCGGGGCAGTAAACGCAAATGTTTCCAGTCTACTAAGTCATTAGAAAGATATGGAAGCTTCCTGAGGATAAATGCGACGTACAAATGCGATGTGGGGGCATCTGTGCGGCTTGCACATAACAGCTACAACGGCGATACCAGAACTTGTTCCTGGAGGGAAAATCCTTAGTACCTTTCCCAGCTAGAGGAATAAAGATTATTGACATACTAACTGGCTTCGCCACCAGCTTGGGCACAATATATTTCTTATAATGCTCCGGAACAGCTGCAATAATGTCGGTCAATGGGGGTGTTCTTGTGAGCTTGAACTTTTTCGCAATGGTCCCCCGCAGAGAGTTCAAATTGACATCTTTTCCTTTCCCGCCGGACTCTTCGTGAAGCTGGATAAGGTGGTTGGCGACTGCGGCGCATGCTTGGGCGTATCTTTCAGATTCGGACGTAGTGGGGCCCTTCTCTTTGGCCTTGAGGCCGGTATGGTGGGCGACCATAGTGGCGAGCGGGGCAAGCGATAGTCGTTAAAGCGGTGACTATATTCTGTTTGTTCAGTAGAGCTTTGCGATATCTATAGGTCTGCGATATGTTGAACTGGGGATGCTGTGATATCGATGGATGGTGATTGGAGAACAGACTTGTGGGACCAAAAAATTAAGAAATGACTGGGACAGCTCGGTTTGGCCCCGGGGCACCTGGGCATAACCTCCGGGGGGAAATCGACAACAGAGTCAACGCAAAAAAGAAATGGACAAACATTTTTGGGAGAGTAGTTCTACTAGACTAAGGAGAATAATGGAAATTTGTGCAGACTTATTAACAAGCCTGTAGTGTTATCTATCATGAATCAAAAAAAAGGGTTTGCATGAGATGGCCGTCAAAATAGAATGCCCTGGAAATTCCGGTGCTATTTCGAGAGATTTCGTATGAAGAGTTAGCTCTGACTAGAAAGCTTTGGCTGACTCTGTATCAAAGAACAATTGTTTACCTTTGGAAAGTGTCTGTAGAATTCGAAATAGGAGCTATGAGGTCTTCGTCTTGTGGCCTCGTAGGATGTTCAGCAACTTTGTGGCTTTGCAGAGGTCTTGGGTACAATCCCCAAGGTGTCGGTCGGTAACAACTCTCTTTTTTCTCATCAATTGTTTTGTTGGATGAGGCTCAGCATCGAGCAAAGGTTTTCTTCTCCTCTTCCCATGTTTCGGTTTTACACTTAAAACCCAAATCTTCCGCTTCTTTCCATTCTGTATCATCATCTTCTCTTTAAGATTCAGGCTAGGTCGTATAATCCTTTGCTTTTTATTGCGTAAGGCTATTGGCTTGGTTAGCTACCTTTCGCCTGACATGGGATAGGAAAATCGATGTATACCCTTCGGCGAATCCTGCGACTTCTCTAACGAAACCCTCTTCATACGGGTCCCATCTGGGCGAACGACAATATGGGCAACAGTGCTTTCGAACATTGCTTGAATGATATTCTGATATCCCAATACCAACACCTTCAACGGAGAGAATTCTCTCGATTGTAGAAAGTCGGACCTTGGAGAAGAGTAAGCTTGGCCACAAAGACTGAGATACAGACCAACCACTTACCTTAAACCCAAAAGAGAGACTTCGTCGCCAAAGGTATGCAACGGGTTCAGCGTCCAACCGGAGACAGGAGACAGCCAGGTGGACTGATTTAGGGGAGGGTTTGCGATCGAATATCAAAAGAGTTATAGTAAGGAAGAAATGAGGGATTGATGTAGTATGATGGTAAGGAGGTGGCGAGAGGCAAGACGAGATGGAGTGGCTTTGGATATATAGGCTCTAGAACCTGAGGAAGTTCTCTAGAGCAACTCGCCATCATCTAGAGAGCCCTCGAACGAGGGTCCTGGAAATCTTTAGCTCTTGCGGGGGCGAGACTGGCTCTTAGGGTGACGTTGTGGCGAACATCTGAGAACTTCCGCGTTGTGGATCATAACGGGGTCTCAAGAGTCAGTGCTTGACCTACAACCCATCTGGCGGCAGGGCACAGAGCCATAGGCTGGTAGATGAGATAAGCCAGCGTTCACTGACTTGATTGCTTTACTTAGGCTGCTTGACTCGCTGTAGGATCAAAGCGAGTGGCACTCTGTAGTGCTTGCCGTTCATACTTTGGAGACCCTAGCGAGAAACGATGTATTGATATCGATATAACGCCCAGCCCTGCTACAATTCGACTACCAGCTTGCCCGCTGCCACTTTGAAGGAGGTAGGAAAGCCCTAGTTTCCAGGCCCTACGCCTACAAACTGAAGGCTGGGATACCAGCACATCCATATTGGGAACAAATTATATAAGTATGTAGACTTGTGGAAATGTTAAATTCCATTTCTTTACTTATTGGTTGAAGGTGATATCTTAGACTTACTACTTGCTATCGTCTTGAAACCAGTCGCATTGGCCCATATCCCCATATGAAATTGTACGATATACACATGTAACCCTACCATCAAGCTGTCCTAAAAGCTGTATGGAACAGCCAATCATTGGCCATGATTAGGCGGCAAATAAGCAAAAACACTTTTATAGCATTTTGGGAACGCTGACCGACATCTCAAAGCCCTCTTGGTGTAGTTGGTTATCACGTCAGTCTCATATCTTTGGTATGAAGGCCTTAAACAGGCAGAAATCTGAAGGTCAGCAGTTCGATCCTGCTAGAAGGCATTCATTTTTGGACTTTTTTTGCTCGATCCCGGTAGTGTCTACAGACTAACTGCCCTTCTCGGCATCTAGTTCTTTTTGCTTTCTTTGTTGCCTTGAGAGCGTGATATCCTAGATATTCCTGAGTGCGTGCTCGGGGTTGCACGTACGCAGGGTAACTATCGCTGATATAGCATCTTCACTACCGCCCTGAGCTTCAAGGTTTGCCACATGCTCTCCTTTTGTTATCTGCAATTCCAAGATGTTGATAAACTTCGAATTAAAGAGTTTTTTGTGTTGTCCTGTTGGTTACACTACTATTATATGTAATAGACAACACGGCTTGCAGTTGAGACTGTGGAAGCCTTTATAACTCCAGCTTATCGGACTCAATAGCCAATGTTATAGTCCTTTACAACGCCATTTCTGGCGTGTCCAATTGAAGGTTATGTGCTGGAGGGTCTATCAGGTTACAGGAGTTCTGTTCCGCGCTTATATCTATGCTGTGGATATCAAGTATCGGCTTATCAGATAAGCATATGTGATAACTGGCACCCGGTTCCAAGCAATAAGGTCTCGTTTCGAGATAGTGTCGCCGATAAGATTTTGCAAGGTCCAGCTTATATATTACAGAAATACAGCTGTGGGACGCTGACTCAAATGTCAATTGGCTGGCCCTGTATAATTGTAGCATCCCAGCGCTATGACTCCTAGCTGTGGTGTTTCCAGTAGAGTGAAATGGCTAGCCAGGGGCCCGCAAATGGTTAAACTTAAGCTGCTTACAGTAGCTAGCGATAGACTGCTATCGGACTCCCTCCAGCCGCTCTGTATTTATATCTACAACCACAGCACGAGTAGGATGATATGCCTCGATGGCTGCAAGTGTAAGTGTATATCTGTATAATTCGTAAAATAAAGAAATGCGCGTTGGGCGTTGGATTTTGACAGGCGAAGCGGGCGGCCGCCGCTTGTGGGCTTGTTCCAGCGGCTAGAAATGCGGCGGGCTGAAACTTTGCTTGGCGATGATGCACTTCGGTGCACTTGCGTCCTTCGAGTTTCCTGTTTCTAAGTTTTAGCATGCGGCCACATAACGATGCCTAATAAAACCCTTCCCAGCCGTCTCTTTCTCTTCTTCTTCATCGTCACATAGCCCAGCATCTGCTTCAACTAGGGCGACACTTTCAGCCGCCGACACCCTCTGTACTGTATGTGAAGCGTCCCGCTACGCGACCCACAATGGCGTCCTCGTCGCCGTCGCCATCGCCCCGGCCCGCCCCCCGGCCACGTGCGGAATCTAATGTCTCCGATGCAAGCTTCTACTCCCATGCCGATGGTGTTGAGATGTCGCACGAAGATGTCTTTAGCGGCCCGATCCCAGAAAGTGTTCCATCCAGTGTTTCGGCGTTTGTGCATCGAAGGAGATCCCGTACCGAATCCGAAGCTAGTTTTACATTTTTCCAACAAGACGAGGTTGATAATTGGGACAACGAGGAAGCGATTATAGACGATGACGATGATGAATTTCAATTTAATGCCTGGGAAGGGGATATCGATATGGACCTGGAGTCTGGTTCTCGGCGGCAGTCTCTTGCTCGTTCGCCCCGTAATTCGAGAGACGACCAAGAACTCCCGTTGCTCGACCGCCAGGATACCAATGCTACAGATACGAGTCGCATATTCATAAGGGGTCCATTGCGGTCAAATCAAAAGATATATATCGTTACGGAGGACTTGACAATCATTGTTGGAGGATTTAGGACGAGTAAAATGGGTTCGGCCATTGTGACTGTATTGTCGGTCCTTACGCTAGGCTTATTTTACTTGTTACTGCGCTGGATGCCTCGCTGGAGAGTCCGGCTGATAGGAAAGCCGTGTCCGCTGAGAGATTGTGAATGGGTCGTAATTGAGGTCAGTAGCTTGGTATGAGCTTGAAGCAGTGTCGTATGTTTGACTAACTCCTCGATTAGAACGAGTGGAACGAGTTCAGCATACATCCTATTAAGAAAAGATCGTATGGAATGACTCTATCTACTGTATTCGGCCCCCCGTCCGAAAAGGCAGTTGCAGCAGCTGAAGCGGCAGAAGAAGACGACGACCCTCTCATTAACCACCTGCGATACCTCGATTACCGATACATCCGCTTTTGTTACAACCCGGTCGAGGACAAGTTCATGCTTACGAACAATTGGAAAGACCCAGAATGGGACAGCGTATTGTCCGCGCGCCAGGGCGTCGACAGCGACACTCAGGATCAACGTGCGACAGTCTTCGGACCAAACCTAATTGATATCGAGGAGAAAAGCACCATGAATCTTTTCTTGGACGAAGTCTTCCATCCGTTTTACGTTTTCCAAATCGCCAGTATTATACTGTGGTCCATGGACGAGTATTATTACTATGCCTCCTGCATTTTCCTGATATCAATCGTCAGTATCACTAGCACACTCATTGAGACGAAGTCAACTATGAAGCGGCTTCGTGAAATTTCGAAATTTGTTTGCGATGTGAGAGTAATGCGCAATGGCTATTGGGAATATGTTTCTTCAGCGGATTTGGTTCCCGGGGACGTCTACGAGGTTACGGACCCTTATTTGACGCTCTTCCCTTGCGATAGTTTGCTGCTCTCAGGCGACTGCATTGTCAATGAAAGCATGCTTACAGGAGAATCCGTTCCGGTATCGAAGGTTCCCTGCACTGACGAAGCCCTTCAAGAGCTGGACCTTGGTGCATCGTCAGTGAAGCCAGCGCTCTCTAAGTACTTCCTCTTTTGTGGCACGAAAATCATCAGAGCCCGCAAACCGCAAGATGGCCAAGATGAAGAGGCCGCCGCATTGGCGCTCGTTGTTCGTACTGGGTTCAATACTACCAAAGGCGCATTGGTCCGAAGTATGCTGTTCCCGAAGCCCACCGGTTTCAAGTTCTATCGCGACAGCTTTTATTACATTAGTGTCATGGCTGTGATTGCCCTGCTTGGATTTATCGCCACCTTGATCAGATTTATAGAACTTGGGGTATGTGATACCGCGCCGGAATATATTATGATGTTGTAGTTGCTAACATGAAAATAGCTTGCTGTTCATTTGATTATCGTTAGAGCCTTGGACTTGATCACAATTGTTGTCCCACCCGCCCTTCCGGCAACGTTGACAATTGGTACAAACTTCGCCCTTGCGAGGTTGAAAAAGAAACAGATTTTCTGCATCAGCCCGATGAGAGTCAATGTCGCCGGAAAGTTGGACGTTATCTGCTTTGACAAAACCGGTACATTGACTGAAGATGGACTTGATGTTCTCGGGGTGCGGGCTGTTCAACCGAGCGCTAAGAAGTTCTCTGATCTGTACACCGACTCGTTGACCCTTTTGCCACCGAACACCTTCGAACGAGACCCGTCTGTTGACTTTTCGACGAACAAGGCGATCCTACATACTATGGCTACTTGTCATTCACTTCGGATGGTTGACGGCGAGCTTATCGGTGACCCTCTAGACCAAAAGATGTTTGGATTTACCGAATGGTCATACGAAGAAACTGGGTCTCAAATCAGAGGTAACAGCGAGGAAGTATTGAGTGCTCAACCCAATGCGATATCGCCTCCAGTTGTTCGACCGCCCGCTGGCAAGAAATACGGTGATACCGAAAACGGCGAGATTCCACTAGAACTTGGAGTTTTCAAATCTTTCGAGTTTGTGTCTCAACTCCGAAGGGCTAGTGTCATTGTCAAGCAATTCGGTGAAACTGGGTGTGATATTTACGTCAAGGGTGCCCCCGAGTGCATGGCTGAGATTTGCAACCGTGAGAGCTGTATGTCGCTACTCAACCCCACCGTATCGATGTCCCACTAATTTTAGTTTCTAGTTCCTGAGGATTACGACGATTTGTTGGCCTACTATACACACCGTGGATTCCGTGTTATCGCTTGTGCCGCGAAAAACATCAAAAAGCTGTCTTGGGTCAAGGCTCAAAAGATGAAGCGTGACGAGGCTGAAAAGGACCTTAACTTTTGCGGTTTCATTATCTTCGAAAACAAGCTGAAGCCAAGCACTGCAGGTGTCATGAGAGAACTGAAGCAAGCGAATCTCCGACGTGTGATGTGTACGGGAGACAACATTCTCACCGCTATTAGTGTTGCCAGGGAGTGCCACCTGATTGATAAGTCGGCTCATGTGTTCGTTCCTCATTTTGTAGAGGGAGACTCTCAGTCTTCGACGGCCAAGATTCAATGGGAGAGCGTAGATAACAAGATCTACAAACTTGACGAGAACACATTACTACCGCTCCCTGCCCCACCGGAAGGTGACCTTTCTCTCCCTTACGATATTAACAACATGAGGAACTACTCCCTTGCCGTCAGCGGCGAAGTTTTCAAATGGATGATCGACTTTGCTCCAAGAGAGGTTATGCACCGCATGTTGGTAATCGGCCAGGTTTTCGCTCGAATGTCCCCCGATGAAAAGCATGAACTGGTGGAAAAGCTACAGAGCTTGGATTATACTGTTTGCTTCTGCGGTGATGGCGCCAACGATTGTGGTGCCTTGAAAGCTGCGGATGTTGGTATTTCGCTATCGGAGGCTGAAGCATCTGTCGCTGCGCCTTTTACAAGCCGTGTGTTTGAGATTTCCTGCGTTCCACAAGTTATCAGGTATGTTCTTGCCATGTTTTTAACAGTCATTTAAGTATGGATACTAACTGTTTGAATAGAGAGGGTCGGGCTTCGCTCGTTACTAGCTTCAGTTGCTTCAAGTATATGTCTTTATACTCCGCTATTCAGTTTACCAGTGTTAGCATTCTATACAAGTCCGGATCCAATCTGGGAGACTTTCAGGTATGTCAAGGATATTTACCACATAATGACTTTGAAAGGCTAATCGATTCGCGTAGTATCTTTTTATTGACCTGCTCCTTATTTTGCCGATTGCTATTTTCAGTAAGTCACCTGGCTTATTTTAACAGTCGTAACAGTGCTAACGAGACATAGTGAGTTGGAGCGATCCCTCGGACAAGCTTTCGGTGAAACGCCCGACTGCAAGCCTAGTATCCCGAAAAGTCTTAACACCACTCCTCGGCCAAATGTTCATCTGCTTGTTGGTTCAGATTACCGTCTATAAATTGGTTCAACAGCAGTCATGGTACATCCCACCAGTTGTGGATCCAGAAAAGTCCAACATTCTCAACTCGCAAAACACGAGCTTGTTCCTGGCCTCGGGTTACCAGTATATTCTTGCTAGTATTATCTTGAGCGTTGGCCCACCTTTTAGGAAACCTATGACGCAAAACTGTGAGTTTTTACTGTTTGCCGTTTCGCGGCAAGGATGTGTGACTAACTGTATCTATAGTCCCTTATGTTGCCTCCTTGTTTGTCGCACTGGCGATAGTTACCTATCTCCTCCTTGACCCGTCGAAGGCCGTCATGGATTTCATCGAACTGACGGAGATGTCGGCGTCATTTAAAGCGCTGATTATATTCATTTCAGCGATTGGATTTATTGTAAGTTGGTATGGTGAGAAGAGAGTTTTTGTAGGATTGGCGAGATGGATCGGAAAGACGAAAGCTACATTGAGACCGAGTTTACAGAAGAAGAGAAAAGAGTATAAACTTCTTGAAGAAGAGATGAGATTTTAGATGTATTAATTATTAGAGAGGTGCGGGGTGTTTTGTATGTTCAAGACTAGAGTATATGTGTACGATAGTTAGATGACTCTAGCGAATACATGTAGCATTAGCGACAATTTGAGAGCGACTTGAGAATAGCTAGTAATACCTTTGTAACTGCTATAGATTGGTTCTAAAATGACTTTTAGTTTTCCTAGACTCCGTATATAACTATTATACATATATTTCGCTGGCACTATACATCCTACCTCCTCTGCCTCTTTGCGCTTCTGCTGTGGTTTTCTGTGGCATCGGCCCATGATCTTACTGTTTCCTCCATCTTTCTCAAGATTTCCTTCTCTCCTAATCGAACCTCCACGGCCATCTTCTGTCTCCTTCCAAGTGACTCTTCTGGGTTTTCCAAGATAGCCAAATCCTGCTCCCTGGATGTTGCAAATGCCTCTTTTCTTCTCTGAATAACTTCCAGAACCACATCTCTCGTCTTAGCATCCTTCTTCGCTTTTGGAAACTTCTCTTCAGCGGCGTATGCCTCGAAAGTAGCATCATCTGCAACAAATGCCTGGATGACGATAAGTACTTCGGAGGGTATCCCGCCATCGGCCTCGATATCGTATGAATCTTCGAGTAGTTCTTCTTCGACTAGTCTTTCTATTCTGGAGTCTCTTGTGGCGTCTGTGAGGTTCTTGCCGGCGATGGAGATTATGAGGGTTGAGTCTATTTCGATTACATCGTGTTGGGAGGATGAAGGGGGGTATTTTCCCACCCGACGGAGGAGGTCGGAGCGTGGGACTGGACCCGGGTCTGTGTGGAGGGTTGTATTTGCTGGTATGGGGTTGGTGGAGATTAGAGATACCGAACCGTCCGACGGGGAGAATTCGCACTTTTTTTTAAATAATTAGTATAAGATCTCGCATAAGGAGTGAAAAAGTATGAGGGGGGGAATAAACTCACATTCGCCAGATCGCAATCAATCTGTATTAAATTCCCAAACGGAACTAGAACTTTATCCATATCCAAAGAATCATACTCATCGTCGTCGTCGTCGTCCATAGCGTCTTCATCCCTCGTAACCCCCGGCTTCTCAAAATCCGATGAGAAGGCCATGATCCATGACCCAGCTTTATGAAACGCCTCGAGCGAAACGTCTGTATTCTGGAATATTCCCCCGTTTTCATCGATCAACGGTTTAATTTCTTCCAAATACATCGTTTCCGCCTCTTCCCTTCCGATTTTATTCAATACGGCCGAACCATCCAGTTCCTTCAGTTCTTCCGGAGTCCAGTACATCAGGGTATCGAACTGCGTGGGGAGGTTGTCGAAGTATGTCCGCCATTTTGAGGCCGGATTTGAGGATTCGTGCATTATTGTGAGGATTAGGATTGTCCATTGTGATTTTTCCGATAGAGAGGGTATGAGCTCCAGGAGGGGGCTGTTTGTGGAGGATATTATTGCGGTGGTGGGGATGGTTAGGAGGATTGTTGAGGGTGGGATGGTGGAGGTTGTAGCTGTGGTTTTGTTAGTCTATATTCATGACGATTCGCAGTATATTTGTAGGCGATAGCCTGCGCTTGAGGGAGACCTTACTTATTACGTTCTCTCCGGAGGGGGATTGGGATATTTGGATTGAAGGGTGGGTTTGCACGTTATTGTGCGAGAGCCATTGAGTAATTGCCGCCTCCGACATCTTTTTTTTTTTTTTTTTGGGTAAGGAAAAAAAATTCTCGAGGTGAATGAGTTTTGGGTGGATGGATTTCGCGAAGCTTGAAGATTTTATAGACATGCATCAAGACCCGCGCGAGCTCTAGGTCAAGCTGCAGGGATTTTGTAGTAGCTAGTAAACGCCACGGCGCCACAAAGTATGTATCGGTCTGCGCCACAGTTGGAACCGGAATCTGGAGCAGATGCATTCGAGTTCAGATACAGAGCTTACTCCAATTATAATATTAGATTTCCTTCGACTGTATAAACCAAATTGCTTCCAATTTCGATAAAAACGCTGATTGCTAATGCCAAAACAATGCAAGGTCGTGTTCATGAACCCATCTACTCTTTCTTCTGATGCTCTTCCACCTTCTTCCTGCCAAATCCAAGGAAGCTAGTCAAGATAGCCCCAAACACCCAGAGAAACCCGAGGACAACGATGCCCATTGTCCCCCACTCGATCAATTGCGAGTCAACGGAGTTCAAGATCGGTACGTCCAAGCTCCACCTCGAAAGCGTGGCATCTCTGAATCTGGGGGGCAGATGGTAGAAATACGTTTCTTCTGGGAAGTATTCTTCGTATCCTAGCATCCTCCTATCGAAAGGGTTTTTGGACATCCTACTCCCTATGTATCGAGCACAGATATTAGCGAACAGTTCCACGACTGAGGCGTATGAATTCATTGAATTCGGACTTACACTGCTCCGATGGGCACGCCCAAAATATCGCGGGTGCAGGTAATATAGCGGTATCCTTGTGCTTCTCGGGGTGAGTAGGCATGTATCGTAGATGGAATGGGAGTGTAAATTTCAGATGGTGTCGTATTTTCTTCCATATGCGGAAGTGGTGCTCGATTTCCAACTCTACGAGAACGATGGCACCCCATTTCGACATAGCCCAGACTGGGGCTTCTAGATCGGTCTCACCCTCGACCGCCTTGACCTTCTTGATACCGTAAGACTTCATGAGTTTGTCATCCTCCAGTTGGTACGGATCCACGAAAAATGGCTGGGGTACTGTGAAATACGCATTTAGAGTGCATCCATCCGCCGGGGGGTCTTCGGTGGTGGATAGACTGACTTCGACTTTGGGGTGCAAACCGGCGGTTGGTTTGCTGTATTCTGGTATGTGCATTTCCCCCCGACGGAAATGATGTCTTGAGGCAAATGAAAAGTGAACGGGTTCTACGATTTCATACGCCATGGTGTTAGTAGCCCTTGAAAGAACCGAGGACCCCGGAGTGGTATTCATACTTAGCTCATCATCCCGGCCCACGACGGCAAGCTTTCCTCGAAGGGACAGCTCCTCCTCGCTGGGAGACTTTCCTCCAGATGTAAAGACCCCAACCTCTACTCTATCGCCTGGTGCACCTGGCTTGATTTGTAGGTCCCAAGATTCACCTTTTCCTTTACTACCATGTGGACTCATCCAGATTGCATTGACATCCAAGATGTTTGATGCGGAATCGTAATTCAGATCTAATGAGGTTGCAGTCCTCAAGGCTAACACTTTGTCCTTGCAGGCCTTTTTCGAGGGTCCACAGATCTTATTCGCAAGGGGCTTGAGGATGTTGGATAGAACATCTACATCTGGGGCGTAGAATTGTTTCAACTGCCCACGGCTTATAAAGTTTGCCTGTTAAGATCTCATACGATCATGTCAGGAACGAGTCTCTTTGGTTGTCTCAGGAGTAGCCGTATCTCACCTCTATCGAACTGCAAGGGATATCTGCATACTTTGAGATGAAAGAGCAAAGGTTCGTCCTAGTCCCCTCCGCACATAAGCGTCCCTTCTTATCTTTGGGTTATAACATGGTGGTATACATTTTAGATTCCTTCAACGGCACGGCGAAAATATGCACTCCAAGAGGCAGCCTAGACTCGAAAGGCCCCAACCAGTCGTTCTCAGTATTCCCTCCGTTATCAAAACGGACGTGCAGCTTTTGAGTCTGTTCGACGACATCTTTAACCTATCAACGCGGTATCAGCAAACGGATTTGTGATATGGGCTATTGGCGACACGCGACGTACGAACTGGGGTAACTCGTCAAACGTGAGAGTAAAGTGGTCTTCGCGGATGGCCTTGAGACCCTTTATTTCAAGGGCGTCTTCGGAAAGACGGAGAGGGTCTTCCGGGGCTTCATCATCTTCGTACGGGGAGACTAGGAAGGTTATGCGACGCTTCATTGTTCTGGATGTTGTTACATGTTGGCTCTGTCACGAGCTAACTGCGAGTCGTCGGAAGTTACGTTGTCGCCAGTGAGCCAAGTGAGCTCTTGAAGAGCTAGCTCGTTGTATCCCCGGAGCCCGTGGTCTACGGGGTACTCTGGGAATCATACCCGGGAACATACTCGGGAAAACTCCCAGCCACATGGACTGATAATCCCCCGAACGTCAGCCATGCGATGCGGCGGGAGAGCGGGGAACCTCCCTGCAGAACCTCCCTCTCAACTAGGTAAGTCCTTATAATAGCGGATGCACTCAGTCAGCCCTGACATCGACACAACCTTGTCCGCTGGTAAATCCGACATAGTTGATTCCATTCTTGAAAACCCCCCTTTACTTGGCCGAATAGCAGCCTTCCTTTCGGTCAGAGTACATGCATATAATTCAGCCACAGCTCCCTTTGTGACCTTCGATTCCACCCAGTCCCAGCACAACCCGCAGGCCAAGAGGATCAAGCTCAAGTGCGACGTGCCGACATCCGAAATATCGACTAGCAGCTAGTAGAGGCCCCTCCACCGTCCTGCAGCTTCACAGAGTACCCATTGTTGGCCATTGATACCAATCGGTCCTTTAATCCTTCGATCAATCGTTTTTCTACAGTCATTCTTTCGCCATGGCTTCAAGTTTCAGTCTCAAGCATGCAGACACTGCTCCTGCCCCCATCGACTCATCACTCGGTAAGGACATCATGGCGGGGTCCGAGGAAATGGGATCCGACGGTGCCATCGATTCCGGTCAATCCACACCGACGGGACGGCCGTATGTTGCCCGTCACATGTCTTCGCCGGCGACTCTGTTTCGTTCACCCACTCGGCACCACAAGCGAACACATTCTACCCCCCGTCGAGAAGTCAAGGTAGTTCTTTTCAGTCAGGGATCCCATAGTTTAGCGACCCAGCGCTGATCACTGCTCCGGTGCGTCTAGGAGACGTTAGACGCCAGTATGCAATACAACGAGAACGACGACCGACGGATCAACCAGTATATAATAAAGCAGGAGATCGGGAGGGGATCGTTCGGTTCTGTGCATTTGGCGACAGATCAGGATGGCATCGACTATGTATGCATCATGCACCTATCCATCCGCTTAAAGCTACGGTTACAAGATACTTGGGTTGTCTGACTTTGCTGTCATTGTAGGCAATGAAAGAGTTCTCGAAGTCCCGGTTGCGAAAACAGATCAAGTCGAATTTAATGCGGCACGGTCCTCATACGATTGCTCCTCGTGGCGGTAGACTGAACGTTCCCATGCACCGTCGCAAAGGTTCGGACCTCGCCACCGAAGGAGAGGCGGCCAATCCGTTGTTCCTTATCCGCGGAGAAATAGCTGTTATGAAGAAGCTCAATCACGAAAATCTTGTGAATTTAATCGAGGTTTTGGACGACCCGGACGGCGATTCATTGTATATGGTACTTGAAATGTGTGCGAAGGGCGTTATTATGAGAGTCGGTATCGGCGAGAATGCAACCCCATTCGCGGAGAATGATTGCAGATACTGGTTTCGAGATTTAATGCTTGGGATTGAATACCGTAAGGATCATCAAGCAGGTCCCCGAACTACAACCATACTTAAAATACTAACCTTGAACTAGTTCACGCCCAGGGCATTATACATCGCGACATTAAGCCGGATAACCTCTTGTTAAATCACAACAATTGTCTAAAAATCGTCGATTTTGGAGTCTCTGAAATATTTAATAAGGATGCGGCTATGAAAACGTCGAAATCGGCAGGGAGCCCTGCATTCCTCCCACCGGAGATGTGCACCCTTGGACAGACGGAGTATGATGGACGAGCAGCTGATATTTGGTCGATGGGCGTATGTCTGTATTGTTTCTTCTACGGACGTTTGCCATTTGATCACGACAGCATAATGGAGCTTTATGAAAGTATCCGTGAGGAAGAGTACGTCAGTTTGAATGCTTCATTTACTTCCTGATATTGACATGCCTCCCAGGATACAATACACAGATGACACTCCGCCGGAGCTATTAGATTTGTTTCACAAAATACTTGAAAGAGACCCAACGAAGCGGATTACTATGGATGAGCTCAGAGTAAGTTCGTTCGAAGACGCGGCAATTGGATTCTCAACCACTAATCATGTATACTTAGGTACATCCTTGGATCACTAATAATGGCAAGGACACCCTCTTATCTAAAGAAGAAAATGTTTCAGACATAGTCGAACCGCCGACAGATGATGAGATTAGAAACGCCATCACAAAAAGCATACGTAACGTCGTAGCTGCTGTCAAGGCCGTCAGCATGTTCAAAAAGCTTGTCATAAGACGTCGACATGAACGAATGCTCGCTGAGGCCGCCAAGGAGAGCACATATATCGACTCCGGTGAAGCTTTGTCAAGTTCGCCGACGTCATTGACACCTCCTTTGCTGCCACTATCCCACAGATCGAAGAGTGCGGAGACAGACAATAGGACAAATATCCAGGGCAAACTTGCTGGTTTGGGTATCCAAACCGATCCCCAGGCCTTCGACCTCAGGGCTATGGTCCACGCTCTTCCAAAGAGAGAAGATAGCGGAATCTCAGTAGACTCTACATCTTCGTTCTCCGGCCCTCAATTTCAATTATCCGAATCAGTTGCAACCCCGATTGCGGACAAGGAAACGATGACTATTTGGCAAGACCTCCTTAGAAATGCGTCCATGCCATTACGTAAGGACAGCTACGAGGACAAAACTCAGAGGCCGTACTTGAACGTTGGCAATAGCGATACTCCCGCTGGGAATTTTATCACTAGATCTCCAGCCCCGACTGATCTTCCGATTTATGAAACGGCATACCAAGACGACGTCCAACGCATACAGAGGGAGCTGGGAATCGATGCAACTGTGTACTCCAACCGGCGGGTTGACGAAGCAAAAGAAGGGGGTGGTAGTAAATGGGGTAAACTCCGGTCGAAAACAACGGAATGATGATTACCAAAGGAAGGTACCCTTTCACTGTACATTCTCGTACTCCTGTTTTCGTTTTTCGTTAGCGCGTCATTTGATCCTTTTCATCAAGCGGAGTAAGTGTCTTTTGTTTCTTCTCTGTTGTCTATTCACACGTTTTGCTTTACTTGCTCTCGTTTTTTTTTTCGACTTCAATCCGCACACAAGGGTTGGTATTTCGCATCCCATATGCTAAATGGCCCCATATCACGCCAGTTCAGCGCTTCATTTTGTTCTGAATCATATTGATTCATGTGTTTGCGCACCGGCATTTTTTTTTTTTTTTCTTAGCCAAGTTGTTATGAGCTGGCAGTAATCATTGTCGTTCAATTACTCTGTTCCTAAAGGACACGGCTTCCAAAACGACCATCACCAATTGAATACCATAAAACCAGGCAATCTGGTCAGTTTTCGGCATGAGGAGTGGGCCGGCAGTGGATACTCGGACCTTGAGACGGGTACCGGGTACTACCGATTACACTACCCGCTCCCCATATTTTTTTTCTTTAGCGGCGGCGACGGCGGGATTTAAATTCCCCATGACAAATAATTTAAGCATATCGGATTGAGTAACCCGCGTTCCTTTTTTAAAGTCTTATCCGACTGCAGTTCTATATACAGCTTACTTCGGTGTGCATAATGCTGGGGAACCACCCGATGCGGAGAGTTATCGTCATAACCTCGGTCGGGATGGGAATAATATGATACTTCTTCAGAATGAATACCTTCGAGGGGGAAATGGTATACGTTTCAAGTCAGTTCTGAGCGTAACCTGCATGAGGCATTTTTATATTGCCCTACTTCACGATCATCGAGGTGGTTTCCGATACGTATGTGATGTACATACATGTGGTGGAGCTGTTGTCAGGCAATTATTCATTTTGCATGGCGCTTGTCACATCACAAGCTCGAGGAGTTTTTTATGACGAGATGCATGCGATTTACTTGAGCTACAAAGCTACATCAACAGCCAAGCTAAACACCATGCCGGTTGTGCCTTTTGGCATGTACCTGCAAGTAGAATATCTTAATGAAGATGTATTAAATAGGGGGGGTTTTAAACTTTTTTTTCTTTCTGAATTTTGTGACAGGAAATATAAAAGGCTTGCTTGGAAGTATACGGCGAAAGCTGCATGCCGAGGAGCTTGAGTACAGATTGGCTACATGCTCGATTCTCTTGGACAAGTGAAGCAGGAAGCTGGTCAAGCTTGGTACCTGGATAATTTACTGATCTGCCATGCTTATCCTTCAGCCAGCCAGCCAGCGAAGCTTCCGTTATGCGGTTATACAATTATGCATTCCGGATGCAATACCTGATCACCCCAAGCTAGCTAAGCTTAACTTAACCGGAGGGAATCGCTCACAAAAATCCAGGAACGTTTATTATATTCCCTGACCTTGAAACCTTCAATTGCCACCCCTCACCCATGGAGATTATTGACAAGAAAAAAGGTGAAAAAACGGCCAATAGTAGGTTGGGATGCCACCAACGTGCCTATAAATTACATCGAGCACGTATGTGACGAAGGAATTGACAGGAACAGCGTTTTCTCGTTCATGTAAGGGGAGATGTTGGGTACCATGACATGACCATGTAGGTGCGATGGGTCGGTTTGGTCTCGTTTGGGATGTTCCAGCCTGTGGGTTTGGTAACGACACCGGCCATGGCTTGCAGGCCTGGGCCGCGGTTGGTTGAGCTGTCAACTTTTTGGGGGCGGAAAATGACACGGGCAACGCAGAGTGTCGGCGTTGCGGGATTGATATTGATTGATTGGAATTTGATTGACGGGATCCCGGGAGGGCACGTGGAGAGTGCATATGGATAGGGAATTCTGATGAAGGGGTTTGGTCGTGAGTTAGTTACTATAGGTTCTCGTCGGTATTTCGGGGCGATTTAGACTGTGTGCGAGGCCAGTGTGAGTTTCATACATAGCCTATCGAGTAATATCTCAGGATAGAAGTTTATGTATGTACTAGATGTCACCAATTAGAACATTTGGGGTTTTTGTGAGATTAGATTGTCTCATACCCAGACCACAGGTTAGACTGAATAGCAGTGTGTAATAGTAAATACTTCGTAGTAGCCCAATAGAAATTCAAATAAACGATACTATGTAGATGATCACAAATGCAGTGAAAGTCAAGGTATCAAAATTTCAAAGCCGATCAAGCTAGACCACCAGCAAAAGATTTGGCGTGCAGAAACCTGGTTTACACAAACTCCTCCATAACAATGCAAATCCGTCAGATTTCTCATGAAGTTGGTTACGGACGTTGCATGTTAGAGGTGGACCATACCATGGTTGGAAATGGAGGCGCGCATCGACCGCGCCTGGGCGGATCAAATTCACAACATCAGAGCCGCGATTGGATGGCACTAATATTCAGTGGAGATCATTATTGGGCTCGAACATTATAATATGGTTTTCTTCTATAAGAATTATAGTTAAATGCAAGTTTTCCCTGCTGGTTTTCTGGGGTCTTTGTGAGGGTTCTAGGAAACTGTATCGGATATCAAGACTAACTGCTCAGAAACTTTTGTATAAAGAGGGAATGTGATCCCTATAGCTAGTATGTGAATATTTATCAGTAATAACCACACTGGATATAAATAAGTGTATAAGTCTTAGTATATTCTATACATCGTTAAGATTTCAACATGTTTTCCCAGTCATTCAGAGCGGTTAGCAGTCTGCTGCTGCTACCCCTTATATCGAGTCTACCCACGCTCAATCATCCAGTGCCCATCTGCGAGGTTGCAGACGTAAGTTCAATGGTCTTCTGGGCCTGTATGATGCACGACTAACAGTTACAATAGTTCGACAGTTTCCCCCTCTCGGTCCTGAACATCAACTACATCGGCGAATACAAAAGTCTATACTGGCAGGCAATGACAGTAGGCAGCAGCACCCTCCAAATCACGGGCGTCAACGCGCACTCCGGTAACAATGTGGCCGCATGGAGCGTCGATACTATATTACTTCAAGGAACTCCGGCAATACTAGCCGACTACCGAGACAGCAAGACGGAAAGTTTTGACCTATGTGGTTTCGCGTATGGGTGTGCTCTACCGACTGGTCAGGGTGCTGTTGCTGTTCCGAGTAAATGCACGCTTACGGTTAAGGGATACTTTGGTTCTGGGAAGTCGGTTGAGAAGGTACTTACGTATGATCCGACGGGGCTGAGGGAGGAAATGGTGGAGACGCCGGATGGATTGTTCTCTGAGTTTAGGGGGTTGAAGAAGGTTATCTTTGAGGCTACGGGATTGTTGGGCACTTCGGCGACTGTGGTGGGGTTGATTGATGATGTTAGCTATGCTGTAAAACTCAAGGACTACTAATATAATATGGTTGTAATAATGCTATAATTAGGCAGAAGTCACATTAATCTGCAGGCTTTTGGTGATAATTTATCCCGGGCCAGACCTACTGAATCAGCCCCCAGAACCTTTATCTCAATCTCGAGCCTCTTAAAAGTTAGCTATGGGAAGCACTTGCATCGCTTGAACTCCGATTTGGTATTCGGCTTCGTTTTAAGGAATATTGGAGGCTAGATTATATCAGGTATACTAAACAGTAGCTTGCCTGAACCTTGTCATCCGGTGGGTAATCCAGGGCCATGGTCATGATCCAACACTTACAGATGTTGGATTTCGACCGGTGTAGCATTGAAGCCCTTGACCGGTTCCACGAGGTCGAGTGATCAATGTCGGGCCTCGGTGGCATTCAGAATCACATACGTGTAGAAGCCACCCTCTGGGCATTTCCCCAGAGCCAGAGCCACAACAGCCCGATATCTACATGTGTCAATATTTGTTTTTCAAGAAATATATGACTAAAGTACTTCGATTGACTCAATCTATTCAGAGATTTCAAGATATTACGTACATATCTTATCTACACTACCCCAAAAATCCACTTCCACGGATTTTAGACATGTCAGAACTTCAAAAACATCATCTACACCATGCGCTCCTCCAGACTACTATCATAACCCCCCCGCTTCGTTCAAGGATAAGGCAGGCGTAGACGTAAGCTCATACGTATCTACATCTCCATCCGACATTGAAATGGTCACGAGGAACGAGGGGCTGAAAGATGGCGTTGACGCCAGACCTATTAGTCGATGTCTAGATCATTAATGGCTTTATTACAAAGCCTCCATATTCGGTATGGTTAGTAACATATCCCCATCACCAGGACCGGGAAGTGTATTATCCGTCCTGGTCCTTGTTTTAGCCAAGGTTGAAACTAATTTAGCACCGTAGGGCTACTCAATCGTTTTGTTGTTTTTTATAGAAGGCGCATTAGTGTGACTGGGATCTTTAGGTTGATATCATGATGTCTAGTTCATTGGGGGGGTCTTTGGCCGTCGGAGAAGTGGGCTGCAGGTTGATTATGCAATCGATGGTAAGGACAGCGGGGGCGTTTTTGGAGGGCTCTCGGAAAACTTTAGCGGCCCGGTTCTATTGTATCTCGAGACATTGTGGGGAGGCCGTGTTCCGAGGGTTTAGGATATGGAAGCTATACGCATGGGTAATATTATGTCGTCCGTTGTAGACCAAGACATATGTAAGAAGCTCGAGTCGGTTTTGTCATCGATAGTACCCGGATACCGGAATAGATTGACCTCAGTATATTAAATTAGATATTCTTAGTCAACATCCTGGCATTGTCAGCACCGCCAGCGACGTAGCCACCTGTGTAATTCACAGTTGGCAATTCATCTGATTCTCCCTGCTCCCCATTGGCCATGAACGAAACGGGGGAAACAAATGTGAATCCCTCAAAGTGCAATCGTGTCATGAAGAAAGGATTAATTTGTAAATCCATTTCAAGTGACGAAACAAACCGGAATCGGAGTCTCCGAATTGACACCGGTTCGAAACCCTTGGTTCTGGTCTCCCGGAATATTTTATCGTATGCACCCGATAATCTCGCCGCCGAGGAATGTGCTAATATGTGCCAAGATTCGTGAAAACAACGGCCAGCACATCGGATGGTGGGAAGCGCCTTCCAATATAGTTGATATAAACGATAAGAGATATTAATATATCAGACAATACCTGGCTGAAACAAGCCTACTACGTATACGAGCATAAGAAAATATTAAAATATATTTTTTTCTCTCCTTCAACTCCGCGTTGAACAAAGGCCAACGGGAATTGACGTTGTGCGCATGAATCAAAACTTGACGGGAAGGCCAAATCATCACAAGACAAGTCCATTGACAACGGATCAATTGCAGTTGCAGCAGCTGGGCATTTTAGGATGCACACATGTGGTTCCCCGACGAGTCGCCTGGCAATCTGCCTTTCTGCAGCCCCATTCCTGTTTCTCGCTAATGCTTTTTACTTGGGGTTCCGAACTTTACTTGATTCTGCATTAGCTGGGCATGCATGGATATTGAAGGGATGGTAGGTTCTCGGAACTCGGCAGGCAGGAGCTAATGATGTAGACGGTTAGGCCGTGATGATGGTTTGCGTCACATCGATGAGCACCTGAGATATGAAGATGTGAAGCTTGGGGCCCTTTTGGCTAGTTGGATTCTTGGTATATTACTTGGCCGTATTGATAGGGGAGGTTGATTAGTCCGCATGTCCGTCTTGTGCGAATGGCTTCTTTTTTTTTTATATACCATGTAGAAAATTAGAGCGATTCGAACTGGCTCCGTTTAAGATGGTGGGGACAAGGTTCCGCCAACGCCAGGGATCATTTGTCTCTCCTGGTCCTTTCGCCATGCTCGATGATATGCATGCGATGTATGGAAACATTCCTGCACCCATTGACGCACAACCACTAATTGATTGAAGTTTGGGGGGTCGCCATTAGCTGGCACTTTGGTTGGTTTTCCTCATACAAAGCTTCTTTTCCTGACGTAGTTGGTAAGCAGGTCAGAAACAAGACCAAGCAAGGAAGAGGGAGAAAAAAACTCTCGCCCGGATCCGCTTTAGCTTTGGAGGAACGAACCCTCCAGCCTGCTCTATTTTTTTCACTTGAGGCACAGCTAGCACAGTGCCTACAGTGGGACGAAAAAGATAGCGAACGTGAACATGAACACACAAACATGTTTCAACTGTTCCCAGCAGCGCCCAGAAAAATGCCGCGCGTCGTTGAAGGAGGTTGGCTTTGGGATATTCCTTCTATTTGGGTATTAGGGTTTTGGAAGCTGGCTTTCAAATGTTTGATGTTCCGAGCCATCGTGACCAGTTTAACCCTGTCTGCCATGCTTTTCGATACATGAGGATTGTCGTCCTGTCCCGGTGTTCTAATCCAAATAAGGTATTCAAACGGCCTTATCACCGAGCCACATCCGCAAAATTGTCAGCCTGCCGGTAGACATGAGGCTACCCGTATGTTAAATGTTCTTTCAAGAGGGTGTGCGGTTGTGGTGCACCGGTGGTGGTGGTGCGACAGTCGGGTTTCGAAGTCTATGCGTCGGGATTCAATTCCCACGCCCATGTCTTCTTCTCCGGAGTCCAAAGGTGTCTGGACCGTGAATGTCTGCGCGCCTGCAGCTGGTTGTGCAACCTCACCAACTCAGCTCCATATAAACTACCTGCTGGAGCTATACCTACCAAGCCGTAGACATCCCAATAATCTACATATTAGATACGATACAAAAAGTGACGAAAGCTATTTATATGCCCTCCTCGGATATTCCTGCAGGGCCACAAGCTGCAGCACGCAATTGTGTTTGTTTTCGCGAAGGGGGGAGGAATCTGACAGGATGCACAGTCGCTCAATAATATGGCCCGTGCATAATCAGTGGTAGAGCTCGCGCTCGAAGGCGCGCACCTATCGTCAATGCAATGGGACACCGCGAACGGGACAGCAAGCCAGCTAGAGCTCGAGGTCCGAGTACTATCGCTTCTCCCACAACCAACGGAACTCCCTCCCTCCCTCCCAGATATGCGATTCGTTTCTTGCGGTAATACGGCATGAAAAGGGCTGACGGGGTTATCTTTGCCAATGCCAACATTTAATCAAAATTCCGTAGGTATGCTCATGACCATTTCCTTGGCAATTTTCGATTTCATGATCGTCGAGAGCAAGCTGTCATGAAGCATGCTAGCAACCCTTGCGGGTCTTAATCTAGCTTAAGCTGCCTTAGCTACCCCTCTTGCTTGGAGCTTCTCGTTTGATACATTTCTTCCATGCAGGTTGGACCCACCCCATTTACCCGATGTTTGGAACCGAAAGAACGGTTCAATTCGTGGGCGCGGGCGTATGGCAAAATTCCCTCGGGTTTCTCGGGTCCTCATGTGCTTTTGAGCTTTAAGTGATGTTACGCTGGGAATTAGCTTGAAACTAGCTTCTCCAAGTTGAATGCAGCATGGATCTTGTGGAGCTACAGGTCTGGTTTTGCATGGTGGGAAGTTGGGAAATTCTATAAGCTAGTGGGCTGAGCTTGGGCAGGAAAGCTACTGCAGAAAGGAAAGAACCAGTGGATCCTCTTTTTTTATCGTTTAGAGCCCTTGTTAGCTGCATGTGCGATTATCTCATAATTTGCTGATCTGGTTTCGAGAATAGCCAGCTGCACGCATGCTACATGGCATGGGGGGGTACTGGGGCGGTTGAAGAAGTTTTTGGGTATTATAGACTCCCAAGCTTGAGCTTGTTGTTCGGTATCTGTTATGTTATACCATGCTATGCCCTACAATCATTGAACCCCCCCTCTGAAGGTCCCTTGTCTTGGGCTGTACCCCGTTCCACAGCCGACGGCTGGCTACAGGTACTCCTGTCTTCTTTGCGAATTGATACCATGTCATTGAAGGTTGGAGGTGCAGCTTATTTTTCTGGGCTCTGCATGCAACCTGCAGTCTTTACATTCTAGACGGGAGGGTATGAAGCATGTGCTCCGCTTATGTGGAAGGCGGTGTGGAATCGTCGGCTCTAAAGACTCGTCTTTTTTCTGAGGGTCAGCCTCGAAAAATCACAGGTAAGTGTTAGTTGGAAGGTATTTTTTTAGACGCAAAAAAAGTGATAGGATTTTTGGGCCGTGGTTCCCGCGGGTTCGTGGTGGGTTTTTATTCTAGATGATTTGGACATCGGGATATGGGGGTGTCCAGGACATTCAGTCCCAACTTGACCAGCCCGAGCTTAGATCTGTTCTGAACCCTATATTCGGTGGCGCAGAGCGGTGAGCCCTAGAGCTAGCCAGGATGGATGGCATCGTCGACCATGCTGTGTCAATCAGTTTGTGGAGCTAGGGAAAGTATTTCACTCACGGAAAACAACAGCCAGGAGGGCATCTGGATTCATGTGTGGAACATGCAAGTTTATCTTGACTGAATCTTTTTTTTAAAATTTTTTTAAAAAATAAAAATAAAGGAGGTGCAGAGGGCACTCATGTAGGTATGCCATTGCCAATCTGGAGATAAGAGTATCAGGACCTTGACCTTGACCTTGGCCTGTTATGTTATTTACGGCGCTCGTTTATCTGAATACCAAGCTCGATATCGATATTTTAGATCTGGCCGGAACATTTAACTAGGACAAGTACCTGAACCAGACCCTGTTTGGCAGTAAAAATAAAATTAGGTGCACGCACATATCTTTTTTTTTTTTTTTTTTTTTTTTTTTTTCCTTCCTGTTGGGCTGTCAGAGTGTATGGATTATCAATCAGAACCAGAAAAATACGACCTCGTTCTGCAAAGAAAATTTGCAAGAGGCGAAAAAAGCTTGTTTGTATTCTGCTTACTCGATGGGAACGTAATTATAACTTTTACTAGAGCTCATCGACAAGGTGAAAATTTTCTCTCTATCCAGCTCCCAACCGGAAAGCAGCCGCGAGGGCATAATTTTTACGTCTTCTGGTTGAAAATCTTCACCGTTATATGACACCTATAGCCAATTTTTCCGTCATTTTGTGAAGCGACTGTCCAATCGAACGGTTCCTATTGGGACTCTTTTAGTCACAATCGACAGGGACCACCAACCAGTGGAAGCAGCTGGTCGCATCCTGTTGTTTGGAAACGACTGTAAGGCAAGTCGCCTAAACTCTCGTGGCAAAATTACTGGTGCCCTGAAAAGACAGCGAGAACGAACGAACGAAGGCATGAAAGGGACTCAATAAAGTGGCGTCCACGTAAGGCTCAGGTTGCACTTTCTTTTCGTTCGGCTCGCAACTAGGGATTTGTAAAAAGACGATAAGATACTTTTTTGTACCACCGCGGCCGCGGATTTTCCGGCGGGATCCCTCTACTGTTCACCGTTTCTCGACGCAGGTGCCGGATTCATTGGAAATCTACGAAGTTAGTAAGTGATCAGTCTGTATGTTTTAGGATGTTTCCCGTAACGTCTGTAGGGTTTCCCGTGCGAGTTCAATCATTAGTCCGTAGCACGCCGCGGGTGGCCGATTGGTTTTTTTTTTTTTTTTTTTTTTTTTCTTCCCTGCTCCCTTTTTTTTTTCTTTCCTTCTTCCTGTTCGGTTTGCTTTGGCGGTAAATGGACAGATGCACAGGGTTTTCCGGGCGAGTGGCAGGCCCAACGTGCCTGTCTAGCTGCATCAGCGAGCCTGCCCTGCGTGCGCGCGGGGAATACCTGGATGAACCATGACCATGACCATGACCAGCAGATGCATTTGCATTCGAGCTGTGGGCACAGTTATTGTTAGAAAAAAAGACGGGGCGCCGTCATAAACTGACTTCGTTCGCCTCCTGCTGCTTTGCTGCTGCTGTCTTTCCGACCTCGAATTTTGGTTTACCGCCCTTTCCCAGTGAATATATTAAATAATCCTCCTTCCTGCTGCACGCACGCCTGGATTTCCTGTTTTCCTTTGCATCCACGCATTTTGTTCATTCAATCCACCAGGTTGATTTGATCTGATCTGATTCGATTCAAGTCCCCAACTGAATCCGGGCAGCAGCGAAGCTGGGTTAGTTACATACCTGTTAGCTAACAAAGCATCAGATCTCGCACAGCCACCAAG
This sequence comes from Arthrobotrys musiformis, assembly GCA_036971715.1. Taxonomy (NCBI): domain Eukaryota; kingdom Fungi; phylum Ascomycota; class Orbiliomycetes; order Orbiliales; family Orbiliaceae; genus Arthrobotrys; species Arthrobotrys musiformis. The sequence continues at coordinate 1,086,462 of JAVHJL010000003.1, read as the reverse complement.
CGTCCAATCAGTCCCCGTTGACGTTGGCGTACCTGTACAATCACACTACAATATCCTTCTGAACCCAGATCGAGGGCCAATAGTTAGACGGACAAAAGGTTGCCCGTTGGAAAGTATCGGACGAATCGTTAGTACTTTTGGTGGCAGTTGCGCTTTTTCTCGTAAGTTTACCAAATCCATTCCGTAAAATGCGGGTCAGCTGGGCTGGTTCCGAGCTGTTGGAAGCAGCAGCATAATAACCACCAAACTGCCCCCCTCTTCGTCCCTCTTCGTCCCTCCCCCTTCCATCCTGGATTCCTGCAGTTGCTTCTGCTCGAGCTACGGAGATTCGAGAAGTGGTTAGGAAGGAAGCCAAGGACCTTTAATTAAATTCAAAGAGGAGTAGTGGGCAGGGCATCAACTTACATTCGGTTGGTTTGGTTCAAACCGCTGGTTTAGCTTAGCAGCCCAGCACGATTTATAATCGCCTCTTCCCGCTTCCCTTTCTTTCCTCCCATCGTATCATCGTCTCCTTCCTCTTTTCATCGCCGTATATTAGAACTATCACCAACTTCTTTTCCCTTCTCTTTTTCATTGTCTCCTTCATCTTCTTCATCTTCATCGTTGCTGTTGTCACGAGCTTCATCGTCTTTGTACTTACATTTCCGGGTCGCCGGTGCGGAAAGAAACCAGCTCCAGTCCGATTTCCCTTGACGCCAGTTCCTAACCCTCTCAGTTCAGCTCAGCCAGTCCACCCACCAACACAAAGCTTGTTCAACCCAGCTGCCCTCCCGCATTCCATTCTACATAAATTCAACCTCTCCCCCCCGAACAATCTCACGGCATCAATTTTGTCTTCTTCTTCAGCACCAATCCCACCCAAACTAACAACCACGGCTTCAAAGGTACCAACCATGGCGACCAGTGCTGAGACAGAGGGAAAGTCGGAAGGCGCTCCTCCGTCGAAACCGCCTAATTCGCGGTCGAGCACGTCGAGTAGTAGTCGTCTCGTCGAAAAACTCAGTCGCATCACCCCCACATCGTCTCCCAAACTAAACGGTGTCGTCGTTCCATCGGCGGCACCGGCGCCAGATTCGGCTTCGGAGCGTAGTCCTGGTACCTCTACCAAACAATCCCCTGTCCTTGGGGCACAATTGTCGAAACAATCGTCGCCTGTCGAGCTCCCAGCTCCCGTTATCCAAGCCCCTGTTCCACAAAAACAGAAGAACTCGTTACAACGAATGTTCTCCAGGACCACGAAGAAAGATGCAATCGATGTCACACCGGTTCACACAAACCCTTCTACACCCGTTAACGGCGAGAGGCCGTCCACGGATCGTCAAACCAACGGAGCCGACAAGAAGGCCGACTCGAAAGGGTATAAAAGGGGCAGTATCTCCGAAGAGTCTACAAAAGCCGTTACCAGCAGCAAGACAAAAGACGCTTTGCTAAAACGTTTTGAGTCCCTGCCCGATGGTACTCATGTCCATCAGCTGAAAAACGCCAAACGTCAGGAGAGGCTTTCTGATATGCTTCGCGACCTCATCTTGGGAAAGAGAAAGGACGACCTTCCCGAGAGTGATAACCTCAATCTAGTATCTTCGTGGGTCGAACAGATCAAAAACGATAAAGACAAACTCGCAACAGATAAGAAAGGCGGTCCAAATTCGACGTCGACGCTCGTCGAAAAGTACGGTAAATGCCAGGAAGTGGTCGGTCGCGGTGCTTTCGGTATCGTCAGGATATCCCACAAAGCAGACCCCAACCACGAAGGCAAAGAACAACTTTACGCCGTCAAAGAATTCAGACGTCGACCACAGGAGTCCGCAAAGAGATACAACAAACGTTTAACTTCAGAGTTTTGCATTTCTTCCAGCCTACGACATCCAAATGTTATCCACACTTTGGATCTCCTGCAAGATGCTAAGGGTGATTACTGCGAAGTTATGGAGTACTGTGCTGGCGGAGATTTATATACACTTATTTTATCGGCCGGTAAACTCGATTGTGCCGAAGCAGACTGCTACTTCAAGCAGTTGATGCGTGGTGTTGAGTATATGCATGAAATGGGTGTCGCCCATCGCGACTTAAAACCGGAAAACCTTCTCCTCACCAGCCGTGGCGCCCTTAAAATCACGGATTTCGGAAACGGTGAATGCTTCCGTATGGCCTGGGAGAAAGAGGCCCACAAGACATGTGGTCTCTGTGGATCTGCCCCATACATTTCACCAGAGGAGTACATCGAGAAGGAATTCGACCCCAGAGCGGTTGATGTCTGGGCTACGGGTGTCATTTACATGGCCATGAGGACCGGACGTCATTTGTGGCGTGTTGCTAAGAGAGACGAGGATGATTTCTTCCAAAAGTACTTGGAAGGCCGCAAAGATGAGGCTGGGTATGGACCTATTGAGAGCCTCCATCGGGTATGTTCATGACATCTAATCTCTTAAACCTTTGAACAATTTACTGACTATTTACGCTAGGCTCGTTGCCGTAACGTCATTTACTCAATACTTGATCCCAACCCAACTCGTCGTATCACCGCCTCGCAGGTGTTGAAATCTGAATGGGGTAGAGAGATCAAAGTTTGTCAGGCTGGTGAAGAAGGTGATAACCCAAGCGTGCGGAACCACCAACATCATCCTTCGACAGCTAACTCTGTGGAGGACGCACAGGGCACTAAGCAAGTCAAAGCCTAAACATACCCCCCTCTCCCTTTCTATATTCTTTTTCCCTTTCTCTCATTCTTATTACCGGATGCGCCTGGTCATCCTTTGCAAACGTCCTCAAAGGATGAAACCTCCCTCCTCCTTTCTTCAATTCACTGCGTTTCTAACGAAGCGCCAGGCTTGCCTCGTTTCTCGAATGCCAAGGTAGGCATTTGGCATCTTACTTTCATTTAATCAGGAGGTTTCCTTAGGCCCTCTTTCTCTCTTCCTACGGACAGGCTCCGACTAGATCTCGAGGCTCAGTCCTTGGCTAATTGGAACTAACGCTTCTCTGGTAATAGAACCACTCCCCTGTTCTAGTTTCTTTCATAATATGTATTATACACCCTCGTTGTTTCCTTGTACCCTTTTGAATCTATATGATGATTACGAGAGAAGAAGAAAAAAGTGATGGGCGGGAGAGAAAACAAAATACTCGACTTACACAAGCGGGAGGCGGAAACAAAAACAAAAAAAGTATTTTACGGTGGAGAATGATTGTTGAATGCTTGCGTCTAGACCCTTTTTTCTTACCGTTTTGCGAATATTCGAATATGTATTCCGAAATACATCATGTCTTTTTTGTTTTTCAGTATGTTGGGAGGGACCGTTTTCATGCTTTTTTGTTCAAAGCTGTCACGAGGAGTTTTTGTGAATTGGCTGTGATCCTTTGGTTATATTTCTTTTCTTCTTCTTTTCTTCTTACCCTTTGTTCTCGACCCTCACTGACACTGACGACGGAATTATGACTACGAAGGCGTTTTTATTTTTTTTTATTTATGTTTTTTTTTTTGTTAATTTGTTCCTTGGACCTGTTGTTACGCATTCTGGCGGGATAACTTTTTCTATTGCTCAGAACCAGCTACGGAGTCGGGGATATCCACGCACATATCGGGTTGTTTTTCCTACTCCTTTACGATTTCCCTTTTGTATAAAGATATTATTTTTCTTCTTACTAGTTAATTTTTCTTATTCTCTATCATTCTTGCATCTATTTTATTTTATTTTTATTATTCGGTTTCAATTAATTCTGATTTACTCGATTGAAAGCAACTTGCAAGCATATTTGGAGGCGGGACTGTCAATTCCTGAGCCAGCCACGAATTTCTTTTACTTATCACGGATTGTCTTTTCTGCCATACAAATTTCAGTTCTAGTGTTAACGTTTCTGGGAATTACGCAAGCACATGGTTTGTGGCGGGGTATTCTACTCGTCTTTTTTCTTTTCTTTTCTTTTCTTTTCTTTTCTTTTTAAACGTTCAAATGGAATTCAAATCGAATGAGTCGCAATGGAATCATTATGATGATGATGATAAATGATGACTACTCCACCATCAATCACTCAATCCATACTACTATCGCACTAGTATAGCTACCTGGGTAGTGCAGAGGGAAAAACGAAATTCCGACGGAGAACTCCTAAGAAAACCCCCCAATGCAAGTACCAAATTCAGAAGGACCTTTCTTTACACTACTAAGTAGATAATGCAGGTTTGGTGGGAAAAGAGGTATTTGAGCCGAATGCAACGATGATATCATGACAGGAATGTCTTTCCCCACGCCCGCCAGTGCCGGTCCGCCCGGGCCACCCCCAAGCTTTGGATTTTATAGCCACCGTGGGGAGGATCGTGATCGTTTTTTTTTCTGGATTAGGGCTTTAGATGTGGCTTGTTTTTGAGCCCAGAGTGTTACCACAGGGTTTTCGTCCGTACTATGGACTGACGTCGTTTGTTCGCGATGTGGGGCTATTCGGGGCGTGATGTGGGTTTGTGACTTTCGTGACAGGGGATGTGTGCTTCGGAGAGGACGCGAGGAGGCTGGTATTGTATATATCTTCGAGGAAAGTGCTCATGTGTCCCGTAGTACGAGTTTGACATGTGCACGATATATACATATCTATATAAATCCAAAGAAGGCCCGAATAGATGCTTCTATCTGTGATCATGATCTGATATATATCGCGTTGATATCCCTCCATGGAAGCCAACGGTATTTTATATTATATGATAGTTAAGTTATAGTTCACGGTTGAATTGAAGGTAATCAATGTCGCACACTGCTGAAACAGCATGGTTACACCGGGCTTATCGATTGCCTTTTAACCACTTTCCAGCCATATAAAAGATAATAATTGGGGGAGGCGCCTGTTGAGGCTGAAACCAGTTTGATATAGATTAACATCACTTTCATATGAAGAATTGAACCATCACGAGAGCATGATATTGTGGTAGTTTAGTGTAAACGGGGTGCCGAACAAGGAAGCTGGTGTCGGCAAACGACTGCTGGCTCCACATCCACATATCCACATATTCCACCGAAAAAAAGTAATGCACAGTTTGAATTCTGCAGGAATAACGTACCCTTCTTCTGGATAACTCGCGATTAGAGTAGTAAAAGAGAAATGTTGGAGTTGTCTACGTGAAACCGCAAACTGCCAGATCACATTCTTCGACCGCTTATTCCTGGTCGGTAGCACACATACCCAATACATACGATCCCGGTACTTAGCACAGCAGTAGACTTACCTCTCGCCCTTTTCTCTTCCCCTTCTTTTCTTTCTTTCTTTCTTCCCACTCGGGATCGATAGTACCGGGGTTTGCACGGCGTTTTCATGTCAACGACGACGACCGCTAGACGACACACATACACACATACACACCGCATAGAATAGACCAACATCACCCAGCTACCGACTACCCCTCCACATCCACCATCACCAACCACCATCTCCCTCCGTATCTAGGTCCCACCTCGACTAAAAACGGGAAGAGCAACCAACCATGCGCACCCGGAAACGCAGCCTCCTCCTCACCCTCCTCCTCTCAACAACAGCCCTCGCCGCGACCTCCGACATCTCCGCCTCGACAACGGCCACGACGACGGCCAAAACAAAAGCCAAGAGCGACAAAATTCTGCTGTCGAGAATACGCAGCCTGACGTTACGACATGGCCAGATGACGACTAGTCGGCGGGTATCGCCCATTCCGCAGTTGAAGTGTGTCGGTGGCGATGCGAAGGGGTTGCATGTTCGTACCTTTTTTCCTGTCCTTTTAAGCAGCTTCTTTTGGGGTGGTTTTGGGGGTTTGGATGTTGACTTTGGGGTTTGGGTAGGATGTGGATGTTATGAAGTGTACGAATATGGATGCGGATTACGGTATGTTTCACAAACCTCAAACGTACTCGAATTATAATCCAGGCGATTGGCTAACTTGATAATAGATGACGATGAGTAAGTTCCATCCGCTGGAAATATACATTTTTTTTATCATAAGAAAGAACATTCGTTATCGATTGTGGAATTCCGCTGACGGTGTGGGGGGTGGAGTAGTGTGTCGTGGAGCTGCGAAGCTACATTACCCCATTTCTTCAAGTAAGAAACCCTTGTATCTTATTATATCGAAGCTATCTGACGGGAAAGAATAGACTGGGAGCTACGGACGTTATTTGCGAGGGATACGCTAGCTCAGACGATCCGTTCGTATTAAAGGGTAGCTGTGGGGTGGAGTACATCCTTATGGTCAGAAACCCGGCCCTGCTATCGACATATATAATACTCACCATTCCAATAGTTAACCGAAGCCGGCCACAAGCAATACCCAAAAGTAGAAGAACAAAAAAAGGAAGAAGAAGAAAAGAAGAAAAAGGAGGAAGAAGAAGAGGAGAAGAAGAAAGAAGAAGTTCCAAAACCCGTCACCAGTACGCCCCTTCCCCCTTGACTCCCTCGCATAACTTGATGTTGATGGAATATAGGTTGGTCCGGAATGATCGAATTCATATTATGGCTCGCCGCCGTCGCCGGGTTTTTCGCATTCATAGCCTGGGCGGCGTATAAAGCACCGGAACAACGACCACCGCAACAACCAAACCCGTACCAAAACGACGGATGGGGTCCCGGTGGCGGAGGTGACGGTGGAGACGGTGGTCCAGACGGGTGGGGAGGCGGAGGCGGAGACAATTGGAGAGCGTATAGGGATGATCCACCACCATACGCCAAACGACCTTCGACATCCCGACGGGGTACTGGTTCATACTCCTCACGGCAACAGCAGCAACAGCAGATGCCGCCACCCCCACCGCCACAGGAGCAGTGGAGACCTGGATTTTGGACTGGTGCTGCGACGGGGGCTGCTGCGACTTACCTAACCAATAATACCGGCTCGGCGAGGGCTCAGAGCAGAGGCAGGGAAGGGTATGATCGGGAACGAGAGATGGAACGAGCGGCTCAAGAAAGAGAACGTGCAGCTCAGGCGAGAGAACGGGCAGCGCAGGATAGAGAACGAGCAGCACAGGAGAGAGCAGAGAGAGCGGCGCAAGAAAGAGCACAGGAGAGAGCGGCCGAACGAGCGGCAAGATACGGCGGTGCAGGGCCGGGAGGATGGCGGACCAGCAGCTATGGCGGAAGTTCATACGAGGGAGAGTCCGGCAGCTCTGCATACGAACATACCAGCACTGGGTTCGGGCAGTCACGCAGACGGTAGTATTATGAATTTCCTTCTTTTTTTCCTCTTCATTTCCTATGCTTATGACGTCTATGAAACGTTTTGCATTTTTCTTTCTTCCTTTCTTAAGATCTGGTATTTAGCATGGCGCTGGAGGTATAAATTTGCTCTTTCCATTTCCTCTTCCTTCTATTTCCTTCATATCTTCTATTCCTTTGGCTTTGTTTTGCCAACCGCCTGGCTCTGTTGATGATTCGCTCATATACACCCTGCATATTTATCCGCTTGCTCTGGTTCAAGCCCCTCTTATGAATAAACATATCTTCAATGCACCACATCCAGTACCTTGATATACACCTCAAAAGTCTAGTGAGAAGACAATATCTCCCTTCTGAACAAACTCCCACGATCATATAAAAAACAACCAACCAAAAAAAAACGCCAGCTCAAAATAAACCTCCTAACTACTTACCAAAAATCCAACCCCCCTCCAATTCTCATACCAATACATCAGAAAAAGCCCCCCAAATAATCCATAACCCGAAAAAACGCCCCGGGAACCCAAATCTGAATCTCCACGGCCCCGATCCCCACCCCATCCGGCCAAACCCCCGCATCGCGACCGTCGTCTCCAAGGTGCTAGTTTGCAAACCACGCGCTGATGGCGAACGTAGACGCGAAGGAGTACTTGAATGCCGCATTCTTCGTTAATAACGGCTTCAGATCCGTTTCCTCTAGGTATTTACGGAGCCTGTAGGGTCGCGGGAGGACTTGGTAGTCATGTCGTTCCAAGTACTAATAACACCATTCAGCAAGATGTTCCACAATTTGGGATCTAAGGGAAGGGAGTACCTGAACGACGAGAATGATAAGTAATCCCACGAAAGCGATGACCCTCGATAACCTTCCGACTACATAGCCAGCTACCACCCCTCCAAACGATCCGAGTGATAATTGTCGATATTGGTTGATATCAAAGATCCCGGTTCCGCGTTTTATATTGTCTGGTTCTTCGATGTATCTTCTTTTTATCTTGAACCTGCTGTCTTCCTGACGGGCCTCGAGGACTCGGTCTGTGAGGTAGGGGGCTGTTTGGCAGCGTAGACGGGGTTGGTGGAGGAGGTAGAGGGTTGGGAGGGTGAGGGGGATTGCTATTCGGCGTGTCAGGCGGAATGCCATTTTCCTTTTTCTATAAAGACAGAAAAAGAAGGATTGGGGGAGGGAGTAGTTAGGTCGTTAGTTCGCGATGGTAGTTTGGGCCAATGGGTATTGACGTTGAAAAGAAGAAGGTTGGAGGTGAGGAGGAGGAAGCTAAGGAAGAACGAAGGAGGGAGCTTCCCCGGATTGCGCGTTGGGAGGATGACGTCGAATCCCGGCCCGGATCTGGGGTCTTGGCTGTCGCGGGCCCACTTGTCGCCGGGAAGGGTGTTTGACCACATTTTCAACACGTTTTTTTTGTATTCTTCCGGCGACGGCCAAGGAAGCCTGGTCTTGCGCTGTAATAAAGGCCAGGGCTTGAGGACAAAAAAAGAGGAGAAGCATAGGAGGAGCTATAGATGGTATGATATTATGGCTAGGTATATTAATTAAGAATTACGTTATGCTCACAGCTGCTTCCAAAATAAAAGGTGTGAGGAATTAGAAAATAATGTATTTGGGAATACATAAGCCTTATATATGGGTGAGGACAAGAAGTTCGGTATAAATTGGTAATTTATGGGTATTTTAGATCATATATAGTACATTTGGTGCTATAAACAGAAGAAAGAAAACAGTATGTTCCCCTGAGGACCCCATACCGACCACGCTGAGTCGAAATGTATAACTCCGTCTTTGCAGCCGGAAGAAAATTGGGAGCAGAGCGATGTGGTTTGGCCCCGTAAGTCCTTTCGAGCAGAGAGTCAATCAGCCATCTACCTCTTGTTGCAAGGGCGGCAGGTATTGTAGCAGCAGGCGTAGCAAGCATCGGTAGCGTATCCGTTCTTCTTGCACTCTCCCCAGCAGGAGCTGATGACAGACGGAGATGGGCAGGCGCGGGCTAACAATTCAATAACATAATGTTAGTTCAAGCAGTTACGACTTCTTGGGGTACCGTTGCATACCCTTGAGTTCAGCTGGAACAGCAGCGGCGAAGATGGCTGGGACAGCCATGAGGATGACGATGAAGGACTTCATTTTGTTGGTTGGAGTTGGGGTGATATTGAGATATCTGGGAGGTATTGTCGGGAAAAGTTTATTTGTGATTGGCCTCTGAGGGTGATGATTTGAATGATTGATGTTAGAACCTCAACTGGTGGAATCACGGCGTATTTATACACTTCCTCCAAGCCGGGAAGGAGTAGATATTCATTTCTGATAGCATATCTAACAGCGACGGCGGACAGCGAAGTTCACAAACCCAGCGGCCCGGCGGCGCGATAAACCGCCATCGAAGGACATCTCAGCCCTCCGAACATTCGATTCTCAGATACGATCTTCGCTTCAAGAACCATGGAACGCAGATGCACAATCTCGGCATGCGGCACACGGAGTTATGCGAAGGGCGGCGTACGAGATGCAAAAGAAGAAAGGATAACAAGCCACCCGGAGTTCTACAGCACAGATCACTTCCCAAAGTTGTCAAAAGAACCATATAGCCTAAGCTTGAGCCTCAGCTCAACAGAGTAGACTTAGTTTCAAAAGTGCTTAACCCCGAAAGGTTTTAGCTACTTATCACCTACCACTTTTTCAGAACACTAGCAATACAATTGGTCACGATATCAAGAAGTTTTCTTGACGCATTATCATACGATATCGGATTTCGAACAAGCGTATGAGCGCATGGCGGGTAGAATCCGATATTATAGGGTAGTAACGTTAGTCCTGGCAAACAAAGTCGGGGTCATTCGCCTAATATCCCCAATCTTAAGAGAAAAAAATATGCTGATGGCTTTCCATGCAGCTTCGCTTTCCCCTGTCGGAAAGTTCGATATGCTTGGCTGGGGTAAAATGGATCCGCCTATATGCAAGCCATAGTTACAGCTCTCGCGCCCAATTCTGGGGTATTTGTAGTCAGTTCTGCGTTGTAATTTTTCAACCAAAAAAAAGTTGTTTTGAAACATTTTCTTTTGTAAAATGAATGCCGAGAAATGCAATGGGAATTCTTCCATGCACCCGGGTTCGGCGAATTTCAACCGTCTTGGCTGGGGGTGCACGGGTGTTATAACGTTACAGGAGGCGACGTCCTTGTTGTTTTTGTTTAGCTAACTTGGCGGATCGATTGTTAAGAGAGTCGACTCCTGGTGCTGGTCAATTGTCGTATTAGATAACGTTTTGCAGAAATCTAATCTGGCAGAGACCCTGGAATGCTCGTGTGTGCAGGGCTCGGTGGCAAAAAAAATCAGAAAAGATATCAGTCAAACCATTTTCCTCTCTTTAGATCGGAATTGTCAAGGCGGAGTTGGATGTATGGCTTCCGATTGGGTATAATTTGAACTTACTGCTTCGATCCAGTGATTTATAATTTAGGCATTCGGGAGTGTTTGAAAGAGCGAAGATGGCATTTTTATCCAGATATATCCAGTCGACTCCAAAAATCGGTCCAATGGATACTTATATAGTTCATAGGTGGAAAACTGGAACTACTTTAGTGGAACCACTCAAAACTCGGAGACTGTCGACTGTACTAATCAACCAGTCCTCCTAGTTTTCTTATTGATTCGATTGACATATCGACATGTGCTATTGGGATCCGTTTAGTTACCGAAATCTCCGGTTTCTGTAGAATGTACATGTTCCACGAAGTTTGTAGCTCGACTTAAGCTTTGGACAATAGGCATTGCAGTGCAAGTAAACGAGAGTAGCCGACCTCGAATTCGTCGTTTCCCTCCACTTATAAACCACTGAGTTGCGTAGTGCATACCCTATATTATATATTACCTGTACAATCATATAGCCAGGCATCTTGGTCTATAGCTATTACTCTTAAGAGTCTATCCCTGTCCTAACGTTAAGTAGACGGCCAGGAACCCTCGAGGTCTCACCAGCAGCGCAAATAGCTAAATATGTTTGAACTTTCGTCGACTCGGGTTAGCAGAAAGTTCGAAGGCTCAAACTATATACATGAGGATGTAGGGTATATATATATATTCTCGTACCCAATCACAGATACCTGCATGATGTGTGGGCAACAATATCTTTTGAACGCATTCATTTAATTCATTACAATTAATTGCGAAATATGTTTAAAACATGCTCATACCGACCTCGAGATCATTATGCTGCCAATATCAAATTCGAAACAGCGTTAACATGAGGAAAGAGAAAGGATATCGATGCTGGCCCAAAAGGAGACGCAACATATATTCTGGATCCCAAAAGCACAGACCACAAAATTAGCAAAACAATATTAATACAAAACTTATAAACAGATTGCGTTACACTTCCTCTGCTATCGTCGGGCAGTCCTTACACTCCCTTTCCCCGGTCTCGTCAACCTGCACCTCCACGGATACGTCCTCGAGCTCGGAATCCCGCTTCCGGTAACTTGAACTGCCCCCTAATCCGGATCCTACCCACCCTAGGTGACTTAATTCGTACCCAGGGCCCATGCCTACACCCACTAGGTCGCTGGGAGGGTCTGGGCCTTCAAGCCAATACAAATCCTCCGCACCAGAGTTCGTTGTGAATGTTTTATATGGGTCAGACGGATGAGGGTCCGCAAATGTTAGTCCCTTAGCTTTCCAAACCCAATCAGCATTCCCGTGCTTTTCTGTCAAACCCAATTTTTTTATAGCGGCATCGTAGTCATTAGTAGTGGCGCCCGGGACATCCGGCGATGGCTGGCCAAGCTCCCGGTAGCAGTAACAACCTTTCGTTGAACCAGTTAGTTACGTATATATGTATATATGGATGGGGTAGCGCCCGCCAAACTACTAACCCATTTGGAAGGTACACAGCGCAGCCACTTGCTGAGTGTCGCAGTGATAACGGTGCCACTTACCGCGGCCGGGCCGGATAATAATCCCCCCTGGTATAAGATCACCTTGGTCCGAACAAGCACATCGAAAGCAGACTGTCTGTCGCGCTATAATTCTATTCCTCACAGCGGTGTGTGCCGCTGCATCAGTAATGGGCCCGCCATTTTTGCCCGTAGTCGGAGGTTGGAAATCGTAAAAATCTTGGGGGCTTAGTCCCACCCTTGCTGCTTGCTCCATGTCCGGCACGAATAATCCCTGAGAAATATAACCCCACGGGAAACACTTGATGAACCACCGCCCCGTGAAAAAGAAGTCAGGGCTAACGAGTCCTCTGTCCGGGTGCTTATTATCTGTTATAGGGGTACCTGTTTGGTCCGTTGCTCCTTCGCTCTGCGTGGCTTCGGATGCCTTGGTAGTCTCTTCGAGAACCCTCGCTGGGGAGGGGTCGGATTGAATAATATTGTGGGGGACTAGACTCGGCATCTTGGGCACCTCTGTGGAGCTTGAAGGGGTGAGAATGGAGGACTTGGTACTTTGAGTTTGAGCATTGGGTAGTGGTGACACGGCTGCCCTGTCTGGAGCCGGTTTGGCCCCCGCTAACTGCGTGTGCAAAACATACGCAAGTATTAAGAGGCATAGTGCGCGCATGTTCGCAGACAATATAAATTCTACCGAGTACTCGAGCCTCGAATCCCGAGCGCCCGAGCTGGAGCGAGACAAATCTGATTTTGGAATCTAGGGCTCCGGACCGAGTTAGCTATAGGATCTAGTTCATGGAAAGTTAAACCCCTACATAGTAATGAATAAAGATTCACCAAGTTACATAGGCTAGAATTTGAGGGCAAATGCTCTTCAAGAGAAAGATATTCGGCTATGTTTACAACCGTTCTCGTGCGGGCTGTTTATTTTCTGGGACGGAAGTATTCAAAATGGTAAAACAGTTAACATTGTATTCACACCAGTGAATACTGAGAAATGGGAGTACTAGTGGCATGTTATTTACTGAGCTGTAGAGTCCACATCATCCGGATTCGAGGCTAACATCACCCTAGCGTCGTGATTCGAGGGACAGATCATCCAGATACGCAACAGACCCCCTTCAACCTAAATTATAAATTTGTAAAGTAGACCAATTTAACGGTTGCAATCAGAATTAAAAAGAAGGCAAGAGGAGATCCACATCTGTGATATATTTGGGCTTTGTTGGTTGAATCTAGCCTCGAGACCAGGCGCTCCTGAGGCAGAGTCTCGAGGTAGCGCCAAATGCAAATACGAAATATGGAATCGAAGGGGGGGTGAGCGTGTGTTGTGGTGTTGCATTTTAATACCAGTAACTACGACCAACGAAGCACCCAACACAGTTTAACTATATATAGGTTATATGAGACTGAGAAGCACCGCCGTCTCGTAACCAACCAACACCCGCCTGTGGATGTGGCCTCAGCTTCCAAGCACGAGCACCTCGTCTCAACCCGCGAAAGACCTTACCAAGGGCCCAAGAATTCAAAATCAAATACTCCAACATCCGAGACTTAGGAATCCAAAGCACAGAGGCTACTGAAACCATGGTTGTCTATAGCTTCTTCATCTTTGACAGGCATTGTGAGTCCCTTGTCTCGGTAGCTGCCAATTCCGCGACTGACATGTTCGCTTGACGCTCTAGGCGAATGCATCTACATCAGACAATGGCTCAACAATACGCCCTCCGTGGCACAGCCATTATCCCGTCCTGTGACGGCTTCGTCTGTAGCTACCGTCGCCACGTCTGTCGCTGAAAAGCCAGCCCCTGGTAGCAGGTTAAGCATGGCTGAGCAGGCGAAGCTGGTGTTTGGTGTTATATTCTCTTTGCGAAATATGGTGAAGAAGTTATGTGGCCCGTAAGCATTACATTTCTCCCCCCCTTTTCAAAGTTGGGACCTTACGCCCGCGAAATTGGCGTCTTTTGGAGGCTAAAATATATCGTGGTTGGGGATGTAGTGAGGATTCGTTCCTTTGCTACCGGACTGGGCACTATAAGTTGCATTATTACGAGACGCTGTCCTCATTGCGATTCGTCATGTTGACGGACATTCGGACGGAAAGTTTGAAGTCGTCTTTACATCAGATATACGTGAATTTATATGTCGAATATGGTGAGCACCTCCCCCCCTCTGTTTTTTTCCCTTCTTTTCCCCCTTTGAAACGCTGCGAGAGTGAAACCAACTAATCCAACGCTTATAGTTGTGAAAAACCCACTGTCACGTATGTATATTCATCTTCTGAAACTCCAACGAGTTATGCCACCTTTCTAAAATTAACCCGATGGAAATCTAGCGGTCGAGCATGCGGGCGGGGAAGGCGTAAACAATGAGTTATTCGAGCTAGGGATCGATGGCTTTGTGGTACCTTCCCTTCAGCTTCCAAACCAGCTTGAAGTACACTATGCTAACGTGCCGGTGAATAGCGAACGATTGATTAAGCCTGCGGGTGGAATACTTCTTGGTTATTTGGCATTTGGAGCTTAATACGGCCTTTGCAGGGGGCCCGGGGGGTTGAACCATATCGGGCGATTGTACTCTTCTTTTTGTATGGGATTTTTAGAACATTTTTGTTATCGCATTACGAATGATACCCAATGAATGCCTTTTTATCCTCTGGTGTTCTGTGCTGCCGTTTTTTACTACGATGCGATGTCCTTGCTGAGCTGCTGATGCTCGCTGTTGCTTAGCCTGGCTGACCTGCTGGTAGCTATAGCTCTTGGTTTCCGGCTAGTCCGTAGGCGAGTGCTAACAGTATTCGGCCGCCTGGGAAATAACTACCTGCGCAAACCTTTTTCCAACAAACAACAAATTTTTCCATCACCAGCGCGCAAGTCCCTGTAAATATCGCACTTCATCAAACATCCGTCCCACCCCCCCAAAAAATGGCGAAGCTACCAACCATTATAATCACTGGTACGCCCGGAACAGGTACGGTATGCGTCTTCCAAAAATAAACCACAGCCGGCTGGAAATCGTTTAAAAGCGGCGTACACCCGCGTTCCAAGTTATGCGCGAGTGCGAAATTTCTAACATGCATTGATGAATTCGTAAACCAGGCAAATCAACACACTGCGAACTCCTCGCCGAGGCTACGGGGTTGAAGCATTTATCGATCAACCAGGTGGCGAAGGATAATAACTGCTACGATGCTTTCGATGAGGAGTTGAAGTCCTGGGAGGTGGATGAGGATAAAGTGAGTTCCATTACTATACGGCTGGCCAGGTATGTAATGGAGATTGACGGGTGTGCATAGCTATTGGATGCGATTGAGGAGGATGTCAAGAAAGGGGGGTATATAATAGACTGGCATGTCTGTGATATCTTCCCCAAGAGCTGGATCGATCTTGTCGTCGTTTTGAGGACGGATAATACGGTTCTGTATGATCGGTTGAAGGCTCGGTAGGTTGTCCTGGTCCGCTGGATCCGTTCGGGTCAAGGTTTATAGAAAGAATGGGTATGCTGACGAGGATTTTCACAAATAGGGAGTACTCTGGTATTATTTTCCTTCCCTTTTGGTGCATTTTTACGTCGAGCGCGGAGTACTAATCTTTAAAAATTTAGACAAAAAACTTGATGAGAACATTGATGCAGAGATCATGCAGGTTATCCTGGAGGAGGCGAGGGAGGCGTACGATGAAGAGATTGTTATTGAGTTACAGAGTAATGAAACCGATCAGATTGAGAGTAATGTGGAGAGAATCACGGCTTGGGTGGAGCAATGGAAGGCGAATAATAACGAATCGGAGGATTAGATTAGTCTTGTTCGTACTCATAGATGTTATAAACGGGGGTCTAATTTTTCTCTATTTCACGCTAGAAGGGGCTTATCTATGCATATTTGGCTCTGGTCTATGCCGTAGCTCTATCGTGAATATTCAATAGTAGGGCCCTAGGGTGTGATCGAGCCCGTATCCCCAGTTTATGGGGCAATTACTAGCTGGAACAATCAGGCAGTTGCCTCCTCCCTCTTATCATAAGTCTCCAAAAACTCCTTGAACTTCTGCAAAGCCTTCCCTCTATGCGAAACACTATTCTTCTTCTCCTTCTCCATTTCCGCATACCTAGTAACCCCACCATCAGCACTAAACCACTATCAAAAAAAAAGCGGGCAAGGTATAACTCACGTCTGCCCTTCATACTCAAAAATCGGATCCCATCCAAACTTCGGCGGTCCCCGGGGACACACGATCTTCCCCTGCGTTCTACCCTGGAAAATCAACGGTTCGCACCCCGGTCCCTCAGAGAAGGCGAACGTGCAGACCGCTTCCGCGGATTTATCTTCAAACCCCGCCAGGAGCTTGTTGAGGCCGCTGTGCCCGATGCCTTGCATGAACCATTTTCTGCATGCATATGTTGGTTAGATGGTTTTAGTTGTGGAGGTCGGGTTTGAAAGTTGGGTGGTTGTTACATGTATGGACCCGGCAGGCCCTAGAATGTTGTCAGTTGGTGTTATCTGATGAATACAGTTGTTACGACTTACGTTTAGAGCATTGAAGCAGAGACATGTATCTTCCGTAAGAACCGGGCCTTGAAGCTAATCTCCCCAAAAACCCAACCATGGAGACATCACATAAATCAGCTTATCAAAATTCCAAAATCTGTTAAATGAGTTTTTGCGATAACGCATAGTTGCGTTTATGGAACATGTGGAATTCGTCGTTAGTTGGGGTAAAAGGGGGGACACTAACAGCCTCAGCGGCCTTCTTGCATTTCGCCGAAGAAACCTCCTCGATGGTGCCTTGGATCTCCTCGAGGTCGAGACCGTTGTTATCGATCTGGATGTATTGCCCCAGTATAGCCTGGACCTCAGCTAGCTTTCCGGCGTTGCCCGTTACGAAGGTGATGCGGTCGAGTGGCATTTTTTCTTTTTCTTCGTCTTTACTTAGAAGAAGTTCTGGGTAACTTTGGATGGGTATTAGATAAGCCTGATGTAACTAGAGATGTTATCGATATGGAATCCTACTTGGTGACTTTTCGGGCTAGATTGGGTTCGATGGGTTTATAATTTAGGTTTCTTGTTGTATTTTGTAAACTCCCAAGCTTTTTTCTTTTGATTGCATAATCAACATTTCGATAGAACGCTGAAGCTTTGAAAAAAGAGGCTAATCCATGCTCATAGACAAAAAAAAATTCTTGGCTAAAAAAGAAACGCCATATGCTCCCCACAGCAGCAAAAAAACATGAACAAAATTAAAAAACTGTAGAGAGAGGAAGACCGGGTAGAGAAAAATAAGACAAAAATAGAATATTCCTCCCCATTTCAGCGTTGAACAGAATGCTTGTATTGAGGTTTAGTTCAAAGGTTTTACGAAAGGAGTACAACTCATTCCGACTATTCATAGAGTGTAGAATCAGGTTCAAAGGTGGGAGCGAGCCTGCGGTGATGCATTGATTAGTTATGAACATGTCAAAAAAGGTGGAGGGATATTACATACTCAACCATCTCGAAGATGTTGTACCTCTTTAGATACTGTCCTCCTCTTCGGAACGACTTGAGGAGTTTCCCATAGGCGATGTTCGAACGAATTCTCTTCTCTCCCACGAGCTTACGGATGTTCTGAGAAGGACTAAACATAGGGTCGAAGCAAAGGAAACAAAGGGTTCCGCATTTGTATTGTTCAATTCCAACAATAGTCATCGAGTGGCCTTGGTGTTGGAAGTAGATTGGTGCCTTGTCCGTTTGGACGACCTTGTCGGCTTCATGTTCGAAGCCGTTTGAGAAGTAATTCCAGACATGTCGAAGGGCATTGATCTGCTGGTTTGGCTCTGAGAATTGGCGCGGGATCGTGGAGGTTCCGAAAGATGTGAACATAGCTTCGACTTCTGATGATCCGATGTATTTCCTGGTGTAGAGGATCCCGCCGGTTTCCTCGCGGGCGTGCGCATTGATACCTTTATCCCACGCCTGCTCGATCCACTTTTGGATATCGATGATGGATGGAATTCGCTCGCCATACAGTCGTTCGCTTCCAGGGACAAAGTTTTTCTGACAGTACGAGGCCAGCATCTGGATATTACGATAGCCACAGAAACCATTCGCCGAAGGGTGTTCCTTGTAGACGTGCTTGACAGATGGATGGCAGACGTATGCCTTTTTGACACTTGGATCCAACGCGCTAAGCTGCCGTATGACAGGGATGAGACCTGAGGTTTCGTTCTCGTAGCTCTTTTTGATGTATATATTGCCGTCAGAGCCAATGGTCTTGGTGACCACCTGCTTCCCACCCTCCTGCAGGGCGTCCCTGAGCCAGTCCGGCATTCGCTTTTCGTTCGCATAGGGCCCCAGCTCGGATTTCTTCTGCAGTCAAGTTAGCAGACCATTGTCAATCGACTGTTTGGGTGCACATAAAATCATACAAATTTGGCCTTAATTCGGGCGGCAGCTTCGGCTGGCTTACTAGCACCACTGGACCCGTTGGAATGCGTATTTTTCTTATGATATCGCTTAGAGTCTGAGATTTCGTAGCCTCCGTATCCGTTGATGGGGTAGCTCGGGTTATGTTTGTGAAGCTTCTTCCCGTGGCGGCTCCCGTACCTGGGACTTCCCTTCCCTCTATCTTTCTCATCATCGTCTTCGGTAATTTCGTCACTGTTGATAAATTCATACTCCTTACTCTCTTCATCTGCCGGCGTCTTGGGTTCCGCTTCCACGTATACTTTCTGGACCTTGATGACGTCGTCGTCATCCTCGTCCAGAAATGTTACCAAGACTTCGCCCGCCCGAAGTTCACTCTCCAACCTTCTCTCCATCTGGCCCATCTTCTTTGGTTGACGGTTACTCGGCCCTTCCTTCTTCGGGATGTGTCGTTTCTTTCCAGCAGCATCCATCAAAGCATCGCCCTTCCGTTCCCTCTGGCCGAGCGTAGAATCTGTCAATCGAACACCTCCATCGCTGTCATCTCCATCAGATTCCGAGTCTGAGTCCATTATTTCCAGCTCTTCTTCATGCATTGCGAAATGCACCTCCAGCTCTAGGAAGCTAACCGGCTCTCCACAATTTTTCCATTCGCATGTCACGTACTCCAGCTCAACATTATCGGAAACCGTTGGCGTTGGCGTAATCGGAACAGCAGGTGTTTTGTCAACTGCACCCGGCCCGTCGACTCTCCAAACCGGTGCACCGACGATTTCCTGGCTATTGTTGTTTGGGATTTGGTATTTGAAGGGATCGTAGGCGTCGTCTCCGTATACTTGTGTAGGGGCTTTCGGCTTCGGTTTTGGAATTGGTTCCGACTTGGCTGCTAGAGGTGGCCATCGGTTCGGATTTGGTTTTGGGATTGGCTCCGATTTAGCCAGAGGTGGCCATCGGTGTGAATTTGGTTTCGGAGGGACCGGCGGGGGACGAGGTGGGGAAAAGGAGCTATCGAGATCATGGACGGCTTCGAAGTGTAACTGTATAATGGATTCGTCATCGGCAGTATAGCTGCATAAAGGGCAGGTTATTTCCGGAACGATCGGGCGGCGGGATGACGACGATGAGGATGCCATGGTTGGCAGAGCTCCTTGGGATTTACTTTTCGATCTTTCTGGTTGGTTGGTCGGTAACGTTGGTCCTATGCTGCAGAAAGGTCCTTACGACTCGGATGTATCGACAGCCTAATTAACTTTCCCACGCCTTTCAGATGATGTCGTTTTTTTTGTTGGGAATATCGGGTATCTATGGGATTCGACGGTCACGTCGGAGGGAGGTGGAAGGCTGAGAGAAGTTTGTGGTGGAGGGATGGAGATGGCGGGGAGCACATGGCAAAAGCGTAAGGCTTTAAAGGACGGGATGGGATGGAGGGGCCGCGAAGGGGAAGGATGCCACTGGCTGGGACTCGTACGTGCGGGCGTGTGACTCGAAGGTACATCACATAGTACATGCTTCCATGATGGTTCACAATGACGCGCGGAGGTCAACGACGGCGCAACACAAGCTACACCATTACAAGCTTGCCATGGGCCAGGGTTGTAGGCTTGTGGCGCTCGGATAATAATAACTCGAACTCCCGCTAGTTAGTCTGCAGACGTCTGGTGCGAGTGGGTTTCTCGACGAAGGCGAAGAAGTGGGTTCTGCAGGCACAGCTGCGGTCATGTGGTAAACGCTTTAATTTGCATATGATATTATATCGGAGAGGAGAGTTGCTCGTTAAATATAGTCTCGAGGCCAAAAAAAGTTAAATATAGCAGGCGCAAACATATATTATATACTTAGCATATACCTAAGTAGGTATGCATATAGATGAAGGGGATATATAATATGTAGAAATGGAAGCGTTTATTGTCCTGATCTCAAATGATCATATTATATTATGTGTAATTGTAAAGCTTATAAAGTCCCACGTTGCCTTGCTTGTCAATCAGCTGGTGTTTACCACGAGTGAGTGCGAGGGCCGGGCCGGTGCGGTTCTAGATTATTTTGAGGATCATACTCGGGAAGCTTCAAGCTTCCAAACGAAGATACTAGTTGCCTATCAATATATTATATTAATATATTCCCAGCTTTAGGGACAGATTTATATCTAGCCTTAGCTTTATATATATATACTTTGCATAATATATAGATGCCCGCGTTGGCCGTGTGTGATTTTGAGCTCGATCACCACAGATATCTCCTCTGCTGGAAAATATAGCCTCTAAATTATAAAATTTCTGGGCCATGCATTTTCCAAGTCTTCTGGGTAACGTATGAATATTTGATATTCTCAGATATATCGTTCTTCTTAAGTCTTCAAATTTGCAATATCGTAGTTTAGCGTTTTCCCCCCTCGTCGATAGAAGAAGGTTGCTGTGTACCTCTCAGTCAACGTCCCCCGTAAGTCTCCTCTCCGTCTTTGAGTTGTCAGTTGTAGCACCAGTTTGATAGATGTGTATGTAGAGACGTAGATCGTTTTACCACGCCACGGTGAAAATCTAGCTCACTGATGCAAAAATCCGCGCGGGATTTACCCTCTCGTAGCGACGAGAGTGGTAGTCCTTTGAGCGATCCTGGAGTAACTGGAGGTATATATATTGTCAGAAATAATGCCGACTCTCCAAATTTGACCGAATCAAAACAACCTTCACAACATCTTATAAAATATATTTAGCCGACTTATTCAAGCAACGTTAATAACGAATATACCCCCCAGCGTTAACATATAGACACCCGAATCCCTCAAAACGGTCACCGTGAGCGCCATAGACAGCACGAGCTCCGACGGTAGAATAGCCTCCTTGGACGACTTCGTCATCACGAGCGAACATTTTTCGATAAACTATTATCATGGGCTTCCGTCAAAGCCACCCCTTTTGGCGACAACGAAGCCCCAGCCATATATCAGTCCGATCGGATTTCCTGATCACCCAGTTCCAAAAACCATCCATGCAATTAGCGGAAGCCACCCTATTGTTAGCATGTGGGATTCTGGTATTTCGGACGACATCATGGACGTCCTCAAGCAGATGGATATAAACTGGACGAGTCTCGAAGTAGTCCATATCCCAATCGCAACGGATCCGTCACCGGGTCCAGCGATCGTCTGGATTGGAGTAGAGCCGAAGACTGTTGACTATAGCAAAGCCGCGATGACAGCGTTGAAATGCCAGGAAGTCATCAATACGAATGGAATCGCAGATTGCTTTGTAGAAATGCGCTCTTCCGTTGTCGCAAAATCCAGCGGCGGCGTTCGGTTTATCGACCTCCCCGAAAAACGAGATGGGCACCGGGAGGAAAAAGACCCTTTCACTTCAACACTGGGTTTTCCGATTTGCGCGAAGGAAACACTCGATGTGGTCGGGTCTGGTGGGTTTTTCTTGACCGCTGGCGGTGAAGATAAGAGTATATACATTGTCACCGCTCGCCATGTAGTCCTGGTCGAAAGTTTCGAGGAAAGCAAGGTTGAATACATCAGAACTGATGCAAGCCAGCCTAGGAGGGAGATAGTCCGGGTTGGAAGCGACGCCCATTTGCAGAATATTCTTGGTGGTATGGCTTCCAATATCGAAATCCTCAATATGAGGATTTCAGCAATAGAGAAAGCTATAGCGAATGGGACAGATAAGCTCAGCGATACGGCGCACTTATCGTCTCTTTCATATGAAGTAGCTGAGCTCAAAGATCTTTATAAACAGATCAGTTCGCAATGGGGAACCGTGGAGAGCCGGGTTCTTGGGGAACTCGTTTGGGCCCCACCAATAATCTTCTCCACCGAGCCTGGCCGTACCACGCTGGACCTAGCCGTTATCAAGATAGATCCTGAAAAACTAGATGAGCGCAATTTTCTCGGGAACGCTATCTACCTTGACGATAAACCAACCGACGACGAAATATACGACATGTTTTCGATCGATCCGACAAGCTCCACGCCATTTCAAATCCCCGACGACAGACTCGTCCGGCTCTGCGGCCAAACCCCGAAGACGGAATCCGACAATCCTTCTATGAAGGATAGGGACGGTGAAGAATGCACGATAGTTTTCAAGCACGGGCCGAAATCCGGCTTCACATTCGGCAAGGCTTCCTGTGTGTCCTGCTACACACGCCGGATGTGGGAGGGCATAGAAAAGAAATCCCGTGAGTGGGGGGTCGTAGGAGTCGCCCCAAGCTCAGGACATCGCGGGCCTCCCATATTTTCGGAGGCCGGCGATTCTGGTGCATGTGTCGCCGATATCCATGGCAGGGTCAGTGGGATAGTTCTCGGCGGCGCTGGTTTCACGGAGGGAATGACAGACATCACATACGTGACACCAACACACCTAATCATGGAGATGCTGCATTCGACACAAATTTTTCGAGATGCATATCTCGATGTGAAGCTAACCTAAGGAACGGCCGCAATTATTGCCGTTTGATGACCCGCGGCGGAGGTTGGAAGAGAATATAAACGGAGCTGTTGAACGAGCTGTCGCCGTAGTACTCGAATAGGCTATTGGGCGGGCTTTCGAAAATTTCAGAAGAGATAATGGTGCTAGGTATAGATCCTATACACCTAAGACCGAGATTTGAGGACGCTAACGCCGTGCACGATTCACTACAGCGAGTCTCTCAAATCCGCAAGACTACAGTGTACCATTACATACATACCACTAAAAAGATAGCCATTTGCGTGTAACTTCTTGTAAGAATACCCCTGCTGCAACGAGAGAAACAAAATTGCTGACTCAAACTATGGCAGTGCAATGTGGAACGACAAAATTGTTTTGAGGGCTCTACGGCTCCAGCTGGCGGGAAATTTAGAGATTTGTGTTGAACATATGTTGAAATGGTGTTGAGCGTGCAAATTACAACAGCACTCCAATAGACATTCGGGTAGTATTGATATATACTGCGATATGTACGGAGCAATATAAGAATATCAAACCCGACGACGGGAGTATTCGTAATAAGCTTAGTCTTGTTGACAAGATCAGACCTGTGACAAATTTCATTCCTTTCCAGAGCATGTTCGGCGCATGGGACCGATGGATTTCCCAGTCGAACTGGACTGCAGTGCAGGGTGGGGACCATGGCACGGCCCTTGGCCATGACCATGACCATGACCGAGACCAGCCAACCAGGCCAGGTCATCTTGCTGGGACACACGAGCTCTCCAAGGCCAGGTCCCCACGCTGAGCTTGGCCAGTTGACAGCTCCCGACTTTATATTGTCTGTCGGTCGACCGTCCGCTCCCGCAGCTGGGCATGAAGACTTGGGACATATACACAGCACGTACTATACACACATGTAGGCTTGGGCCGGATCGGTGTGTTTTTCATGTCAAAAGTTAAAAGTCAAAATATATCTCGAGGACAGTGATATCGGAGCGATATAACGAAAACAAACTCACCGCCATCCGCCACCTGCCACAACTCCCGCTCTCGATATCACCACTTTTATATTGCGCCTTCAAAGCAGCAGTTTTAGGATCCTCCTGTCGTGACTAATATAACCTCGGATTCCGAACACATTAGTTAGTTAGTAGGCTGGAATTCGAATGAGCAAGGACAGGACCGTGGTGGTGCGGGAAGTGCAGGGTTCAGCACTCGCTTAGACTCACTGACTGGGCTTTCATTGATGTGATCCCTCACCAGCACTCACCAGCACTCACCAGCACTCTCTCACCCAATTCCCGAACCTCACTCCTCCTCACTCCCTCTCTTCCTTTCACTCCTCCAGCCACCACTTCACCTACCATATCTAAGTACTTACTTACCTGTCACTTCACTACCCTGCCACTATCGTCGGAGATTACCTCTTGTTCGTGAGGTGATATAACCGTCACCGACATTCGTTCCCAGGATCCTCTTCCCATCGATAGTCGTCCACGTAGAAGTATCCATCACGAAAACCCCACAAAGCCTTGTCGTCCACCGGAATCAACCCTGCACCTTTTGCCCAACAACTTATCCAACATCCCAGAGATCGGTCGAAAAAATGGCGGAACGAATCTTGATGAATGAGTTTAAGCAACTCTCCAAGCCTGGCGAGAATCCTTGGTTGAATGTTCAGGTACGGGGATGGCAAGGATCCGAACAGCTGCAGCCGAATTACTGGAAAGCTGGTTCTCGGTCGTCGTCACAGATGCTGATTTGGGTTCTTTGATACAGCTGGGCAAAGGAGACAATCTGTTCCTGTGGGATGTCGCTATCATCGTCTCCAACCCCACCTCCGTCTACCACGGCGGGTATTTCAAGGTAAGCACGGATCCTCCCCAACCTCGCTCGCTCGCTTGGCCATCCATACAAACATGGTAGACTAACCACACCCCATTTCCCACGAGCAGGCCGAATTGAAGTTCCCCTCGAATTATCCATATTCGCCTCCCGAATTTCGCTTCCTACGGCCTCTCTGGCATCCAAATATCTATCCAGATGGGAAGCTCTGCATCTCCATCCTTCACCCACCAGGCGAGGATGAGATGTCGGGCGAGCTAGCAAGCGTATGGATATGGGCATCAAAACTATCTACATAAGCGTCAAACGATATGACTAAACTCTATATTAGGAACGTTGGTCACCAGCACAACGCGTCGAATCAGTTCTTATCTCGATTCTTAGTTTATTGGATGATGCCGAAGTCTCGTCGGCGGCTAATGTTGATGCCGGAGTCATGTTGAGAAACGACCCGGATGCATACAATGCAAGGGTCCGAGGTATGTCATGAAATTGCGGCTAGGTAAAATGCTTCAATCACTAACGAAGAATGCAGAAAATGTTGAGACTTCTAAGAAAGACATTCCGGAAGGGTTCATCATGCCTGACACCGCTGAAATCAAACCTCCCCCCAAGGATGATGCCTCTGATGACTTTTGGTACGACTCCGGAGCAGAGTCCTTTGGTGGCAGTGATGAAGGCTCATTTGGAGGAAGTGATGCTGAGATGACTTATGGTACGTATGGAGCTCTTTTAATCAATTCTCAACCGGTTAGGCTAATGTTTATAACCCCTTATAGACGAGGACGACGGTGCCGAAGACGACACCGAAGATGATGATGTCGAGGAAGAACCAGTTGAAGATGATGCCAAGAGAATCGCTGCCACTCCTAACAAGCAAGTTCTTGGTATCAACCTCGAGGACAGCTCCCGAACCGCGACTCCACGACCCACATGAAAACTAAATTCCGTTTAGCAATGGCGGTCGCCATTTGTATCTTTGGAGCTCTTCCAGGCATATCACAGATCGTCCCAAAAAGGGATATTGCTGTGGAACCTCCCCCGCTGCTGGACATCTACGATACATTACTCTCAAATATTGATCAACTTAGTTTAATTAGCGTGCATGTGTTCTGGGGTTTGTGCTTCGTTTTGTGTTTAACCTTCTAATCGCCCGCCCTGTTCCGCCTTCTTCCCGACTCTCTGCCCTTTTGATTGTTTTTGCTTTCACCCTATTTTCTACTACAAACCCGTTATGGCTTTGGCTTTGATATCGCTCCCGCGATTTTCCGATAGCGGTTTCTTTTTTGTTTTAACCGTATTGCTGCTGTATAGGCGCTCCTGGAGGCTAGCTAAACATGAAATGTTATTGTTATATTCCCAAGCTTTAGGCTCGGAGACTCCCCACAAGTCCCTTCTTCTAAGTCACTTCCTCTCGCCAATTCATGGCTCCGACAAATGAATTTACACTGCGACACGCCCGAAATTAGTGACATCACGCTCGCGCACACCACAATTCGGACTCGGTTTATCCGGGTTGATATTTATATTATTAAAGATCTATGCTGGTAGCGAAAAAAGATTCTGGAATAAATACAGCGAAGAAACACCTGAATCCAATACAAGTGAAATAAAAACTTGGACGTCGGAATAGTGCCGAAACAAATGATATGAAACCGGGTATACAGATTATTACATACTGAAACTTGCAGAGCGCAGCAGCACAGGTACAAAATTTAAAACCAAGCCGGACTACACGAACCACGGTAAAAATGCCTTTGAATATGCAGAGGAACAACTTTACTCTTCATCGACCACCGGCTGAGTTTTCCCCATCCCCAAGGTTTGCCGGTGTCGTATCATCCCTCTTCACAAACCCAAGGCTACTCTTACCTCCCAGGCCTCCCACCCCCATCATAGACCCAAGCAACCCCCTATCGACATTATAAAGGGTACCATCATCCGGTCCTTCGAGGTAATAAGGCTCCGCCGTGCCAGGTACTAATATCTTATGGGGTGGCTCCCTGCCGTAAGTGAATCCCGGAACGTATCCACCCGGGGCTTTCATCCATGCTCGTCTTCCTTGGGCATTTACCGGGGCGTTTTTCCACCAGTAGCCTATGTTACGAGGGTCTACGCGCACGCTCCAGGGGATTTGGTCGAGAGCGGCTTGGTAGTCGTCTGCGGTTACCCCTGTGGCGGTGGGGAGACGCTGGATTAGACGGGCGCTGCAGTAGCAACCTGGTCTTTGTTAATTTTCTGATCGTAGCATTTTATACGAAATACTTGTTTGTATAAAAAAAACGGCCCTCAAACTCTAGATAAAGAACGAACGCGAAGAAGGGGAATGTGGACATACCATATATAAGCTGACAAATGGAAACAACCCTATCAGAATTACAATTCCCCCCGGTTCCCTCGAGCCTGAACCAGTTGGGTATCATACTCCCATCCTCGAGGCAATCGCAATCTTTACAATCCGCCACACCGGCGAGGATGAAATCCGCCGCCTGCTCTCGGGTTTCGAACATAGTCTGGTATCTAACCGGGAGGATTAAATCCTCGCTTCCGGGGAAGAGACTGCGGTCGATACCGCTCATGTCGAGGGTCATGATGTTATCTACGCTGGGACACTCGACGCGCATTTTTGCGTCGTAGAACCAGTGTGGACTTATGGTGTCGCCGTAGCGTTTGTCGGTTTTGGTTGGGGTTGTGGAGTTTGTGGAGTTGGAGTGGAGGTCTGGTGAGGGGGGTTCTATGGTGTTTTCTGGGGTGGGGGTTCTATTGGTTGGTTGTGAGGGTTCGTCGGATGTATGGGTCGAATCGGTCGGTTCTGTATCCTCTATAACCCTGGTTCGAGAGGGGAGGGTGATGAGGGTGGTCCCCATCGCGGTATTAAATATCGTAGATGCAGATGAGAATCTGGATATAGATGTTCCCGCAGAAGTCTCTTTGAAATCATCCGAGCTCAAAGGCGCGGCTTGGACGAAATGGGGAGTTATAATGTTTGGGGATAGAAGAATTAGGATTGCCAGCCGGTTTGAGAACCGGCGGGGCTTGGAGCACGGGTGCCTCTGGAGGCGACTGTGGTAGGGCATTTTACTTATAATATCAACGAAGCTTTCGGGTTCGAATTTGGGGGTTGATATCTAAGCTTATGGCCATAGCTATTCAATACGGAGATACCTAAGTGTAATGCAGCGGTACCACCAGACTAATATATGAATACATATAAGACTGTACAAAAAGCCCTCTGGGTCTAGACTGGTCGACGACTCAAGAAATAAAACAATTCGGTAATTATAAATATACCCTCCTCGTTTATAATTACGTAAATCCTGTGTATGGGACAGTACACACGATCTCATCGCCTCCGTGCGTTTCATATCATTCACCCGCAATCGCCAGCCGGTGCGGTCGACGCTTTGGAGAATCGATATAATTGCCGTGGTGTGTTAGAAATGTATCAACATTTGTGCGGCTCGGATCTCTATATATCTGGACTTGTACTTGGAATACGTTACCGAGTAGTTGGCAAGGCACCTCAAACGGCTTGGTATAAGGGGTGTTATACCGGAAATCGGGAAATCCAGATATTCCATTCGTGTGATGAGGCGCGAGAGGCGCTGATGTGCCGTGTGAAATGATATCCTCTACGGATAAGTCCCCTTTGACTTTACTCGGGTAATATTAAAAACAATAGTGTTATTTGACAACAAGAATACGCTAATTACATAAAAGCTGTTTTACGGGCACGGCTTGATGTCAACTTCAACGGAATCTTGAGAAGAGTTTCACATACGCATTTAGGCGTGAAGTTAGAGTAGGATATCGAGATATATCAATTTCAGTACCGATTTTGATCCGCAGCGGTCGAGGGTTAGCTAGAAATATATGCAATAAAGACTTGAAAATTGTTTATGCTTAGCTTATAATACAAATTGTCCCGAACCCACGGCCACGGAGCCCGTCATCCACAATCCCAGCTACCTGCCGTAGGGCTGGGTGACTACGAATTTATCCGCTGGTAGCCCTCCAAAATCCTGGATAGCATATATTTATTACCTCCACGCCACCTAGAACGCTGAATTTTGAGCTCTTCAAAATACCATGAAAGAATTCGTTAAGTCCGGGCCTCTTCTTCGCCGCAGTGCTCGAGAGCTTTCCAACAAGTTACACCCTTAAAAACCGGTCACTCGGAAATTGTCAAGTCAGAAAATCTTGTTCTATTTTAAGGGTAGTACTCTACGTGCCGCGCTCCGAAGTTGGGAATTCTCCTTCTCCCTGGTGGCGGGAAGATCTATTGATCGGGACGTTCATTGGAATTTACTAGGAATGGCTTGTATCTATGGATTATGTATGTAACCTCTGTCATATATGCCATATAGCAATGCAGTCGTCTGTAGGTCAATAGTGCGCAACCGGCTTAAGTTCAATGCACTTCATTTTTCTTGTACGGCCCATCATCATGAGCCCTTATCCACGGTACTATAACACCACAACAAGTCCAAACGTCCCAAAGGAGCATGAAACCAGATACAGATTTTGCGTTGTGTGTGTTGGATCTGTGCCCGATCTGCGCCAGGGAACCAGGATACCCGGGGGGGTGGCAACCCAGGTCAGACCCTGGCTCTGGTGGCGCGAAGATCTGAGCTGCTTTGCTCGTGTGGGCTTTTATCGTTACACCCCCTCCACGTCCCACAGACAACACCATCCCACAGCTTTCGTGATACAACGGTTCTCTACCAAAGGTTCCACCGCCACGGCATTCTCCGTCCCACCTGCCCCCATCGACCCTTTGGCTTCAATACCTCCGCCACCTCCGTAGTACCAGAATAGCTACTCGCAAGAGAAAAAAAATAAAAAACTGCCCCGCCAAAAACACAAGCGGTATCGGTGTTACGAAACATCGAACGGAAGCTGATCCCGCCCGGAAAAAAAACTTTCTTACGGTCGTCGCAAGAAGTGAGAGAGCGAAGAGGGGGGAATAGAGAAAGAGTTCGTTCGTTCGGGCGTATATACTTCGTTTGACAATCATGGCTTCCGCGAAGGAAGAGGCGGCGGCTTTGAAGGATAAAGGCAATGCGGCCTTTGCTAAGCACGATTGGAACGAGGCCATTGACCTCTACTCCAAGGCTATCGAACTGGATCCAACTGTTCCGGCATACTTCACCAACAGAGCCCAGGTAGACCTCCCCCCCCATTAGCCCCACTTCTTCAAGTGTTTATAGCCTTGTTGTTATCTGTTGTATTATTTTGTGTGTATCTGTGCGGTTCTAACATTCGTGGCATCGGGTTCTTTTTCTAGGCATACATTAAAACCGAGGCTTACGGATATGCTATCGCCGATGGGACAAAAGCTATCGAACTGGATCCTAACTTTGTCAAGGTATGCTATGATACATGACCCAAGCGGAACTATACGATAAGATACCAGCTACGATGCTAAGAATTGTTATCGCATTAGGGATACTACAGACGAGCTTTGGCAAATACTGCGATATTGAGACCGAAAGAAGCATTAAAGGATTTCAGGACCGTAGTAAAGAAGTGTTCGTCCAAAACATCAGTGGTCAAGATGGACTTTTGTAGAGCGGCCAGCTAACCATTCGGATACAGTGCCTAATAACCAAGATGCCCGATTAAAATTGCTGGAGTGTGAGAAGATGGTCCAGAAGGCGGAGTTCTTAAAGGCTATTGAAGTTGGAGAACCCCCATCCGCAGCTGAAGGGTTGGATGTCGATGGCATAAGTACGTTTGGCACACACTCTCCTTACGATATTGACACCCAAACTAACGATGGTTTCTACAACAGAGGTCGAAGATACCTACGAAGGACTCGAGCTAGGCGAAGAAATGACCCTCGACTTCATCAAAGACATGATCCAACGCTTCAAAGACGGCAAGAAGATACACAAGAAATACGTCTTCCGCATAATCCTCAAGTGCAAGGAAATCTTCTACGCCGAAAACACAATGCCGGACATCACCGTCGAGGAAGGCAAAAAACTCACAATATGCGGCGATACCCATGGACAGTACTTCGATTTGCTGGAGATCTTCAACAAGAACGGATACCCGAGCGAGTCGCACGCCTACCTCTTCAACGGAGACTTTGTGGACAGAGGCAGCTGGTCGACGGAGATTGCCCTGCTGTTGTTCGCATACAAATGGTTGTGGCCGAAGGGATTCTTCATCAACAGAGGAAACCACGAAGCCGATCAAATGAACAAGGTCTACGGATTCGAAGGTACTATACAATCCTCACCAAATTTCTAAATATATAAAAATACTAACTATGAGAAACCCCAGGCGAATGCAAAGCCAAATACACCGAACGAGTCTACAAACTCTTCTCCGAAGCCTTCTCCGCCCTCCCCCTCGCCCACTTAGTCGGTTCCAAATACCTCGTCCTCCACGGCGGCCTCTTCTCCGACGACAGATACACCCTAGACGACATCCGCAAACTCGACCGCCACTCCCAACGCCAACCCGGAAACGAAGGATTGATGATGGAAATGCTCTGGACGGACCCACAAACCGAACCCGGCCGCGGCCCCTCAAAGCGCGGCGTCGGCCTCCAATTCGGGCCGGACGTTACGAAACGCTTCTGCGAAAACAACGGATTGACAGCCGTGATCCGAAGCCACGAGGTCAGAATGGGAGGATACGAACAAGAACACGACGGAAGATGCATCACCGTCTTCAGCGCACCGAACTACTGCGACTCAACGGGTAACAAGGGCGCATACATCAACGTCGGCCCGGACTACAAATTGAACTTTGTCACTTTCGACGCGGTCCCGCATCCTAATATCAAACCGATGGCTTATGCGCAAAACTCCTTGATGCAGATGATGTGAAATGTAAATCCGGATACCGTTACTTCGGAGGATTGTTAATTTAAAGACTGGGAAAGCATTATGCATAGTCGTTGCCTTTTCTACTTTTTTTTTTCCTTTTTTGCGATTTCTTCTCCTATTTTTTTTCCTTTGTGGGAGGAGGGGGGAAGTGGATGTTTCGATAGAAACTTAGGCTTCCTTTTGTGTAATATAATATGACGATCATGATGACGATACATTACGTCCGCGCGTCTATAAATTGCCTTGCTTTCGGAATATCCTCGTCTTCTCTAAATCCAGCCGACGTCGACGCCGTGCGGACGGGAAACGACTGGAGTAAGGCACTATGATCGATAGGCGTGAAGATGCACGCCGACCTAAGCTGCATTATCACAAACTAGAGAATCTTGCATAATTACGGTAGAGAAACGGATATAAGCGGATGATAGAAGTATTTCATTCATTCAATCAGTCATGTCTTATGTACTTTGATCACAAAACAAGGACAAAGAAGCGAAAAAAAAAGGTTAAAACTCAAACGGCTGATAAAACAAGCAATTGGGGAATCATCTCACAGAGAATAAGGAAAAAGCACAAGGTAAAAGAAGCCAATAAAGAAAAGTAGGGGTAAATTATACACAATGGTGTTGGGGAAGAAGTCAAAAGCGGATTGATCATTAAACAATTCATAGGAACGTAAAGGGGGGGGGAAGGGGGGATTATTTCAAAGGGTACCAATTGTGATTCCACTACTCCAGAAACGCCCGCCATCTGCCAATGCGGAAACAAATAATACAAGAAAAAAGGAACCAAGAAAAGAAAAATAAGAATGAAAAAAAGGATACGCAAAGTCGCTCGCTCCCACATGAAAGAAGCAATGCGATATGTTACAATAATATGAGTATCCTGAAAGGTTCTGGATCAGGGAGAAGGGAAGGGCTACCACAGTGGCGGATGGAGTAGGAGTGGTTAAGAACCTAGTACTTGACCGCCTTGCTCTCCGCTTTCATTCTCGCTTTCATCTCTGCCATTTTCGCCGCGGCGAGCTTCCGTTTAGCATCCGTGTCGGATCCGTAACTAGTCTTAGTAGTTATCCCAATGCCAGTAGCCTCGACAGGGGCAGCAACAGCCGCCGTAGTCTTAAGAGCGGTGCCGTCGCATAGCTCTAGCGGATTCTTCTTAGAAAGCTTTGTACTAGCAAAGCTCCGTAAGCTCGCAAAGCTACCTCTCCTAGGATTTGGTGATTTTTCGAAGTTGAAATATTTGGGCATTGGACTGGTGGTTTGTCGTCGTATAGAGAACTTTTCATCATCTGTCTCGTACTTCGGTGGTAGAACACCAATGTCGGGCATCGGACTAGAAGGGGGGTCATCAACCCCGTCATTATGTTTGACGGGACTGATAGGCTTGGGTGCTCCAGCGTTGTATTTCAAATCCTCTCGGCTCCTCCTCGGAAGGGGCTTAGCAATGTTTCTCAGCTTATCGAGATCGGTATCGGACATTGAAGCCATTGTCGGGGAGAGTGGTGGAAGAGATATATCACTGTGCTCAAGCTGCCGTAGTATTTCCTTCTCCGTCATGATTGGAGTCGAGACGACGGTTTTTCGTGGTTTGGGTGTGGATTTAATGCCTAGGTCGTTTTTTGAGTTTGTAGTTCGGAGACTTGTGACAGTAGCGTGCTTTCCGGGGAGAGTAGAATCCGAGTCTTCTTGCCTGAGGTATTCGTCGATCGTTGGGATGGTGTCCTTCGGTTTGATTGCCGGTGCTGTATTAGGTTTCGAGAATATGCCGCCGAGCTCAGGTTTCTTATCAACGACACTAACGTTAGGGAAAGCAGAGTGTTGGGTAATTTTAGGGCTTCCGCGGGCGCGGGGTTTATCTTTAGGAGCATTGAGACCGGAAAGTGATTGCCAGACATCTTGTTCAGGAGCGGGTTGGGAGACAGGGACAGACGTTTTGACCGAGGGGGCAGGGAGCTCATCGATAGGGGTTGCAGCCTTCTGTTGAACCTTGAGACGGTGGTTTTCTTCCTTGACGAGTGATAACTGTTGCTTCAACCTTTCGACCTCGCGCTGTGAGTTTTCGAATTTCGCGGCGAGTACGTCTTTCCCAGCGGCGGCGGCTTCTGCCTTACGAAGTTCGCGTTTGAGATTTTTAATTTCCGATTCGGCATTGGCATTGTAGATAGAGACTTCGTCCGCAGCGTCCTTTTTGGCCTGGAGGGAAGCCTCCAGATCTTTGATTCGGCGAGCCTGGCGGTCGATTTCACTCCTTTGTCGGTCCATCTGGTATTCGTGGTCGGTCATTTCAACTTCCCTCTGGCGAATGATTTCTCTGTATTCGGATGTTTCACGGCGGAGACGTTCGATAGTTTTTTGTTGGTACGTTTCGGTGAGAGGAGCGTTAACAGTAGGGGTTGGTTCAGTCCGGGGTTCCATAGCCATTTTTTGCCATTTGTCGATTTCAGCCTGCATCTTCTTTCGGAGTTCGATTTCTTCCTTGAGCCTGGCTGCGAGGTTGGCAGCTTGTTCATCCTTCTTAGAAGCAAACTCGACGGAGGTATCCTTGCGGGCCTTGTAGAATTCAACCTTTTTCTCGGCTTGGTTAATGTCGGTCGAGTATCTATCCTTCCAATAAACCCCAGAACGGGAACGAGGTTCGTCAAGGTTAACAGTGATATCGCCATCGGTAGTCTGTTGCACGCTAGCCTCCTCAATCATATCATTGATTCTGGCAGTGTTCTCACGAAGAGCCTGGATTTGGTCGTCGACAGATTTGGCCTCATCTTTGGCTTTCGAGATGGTCGTTGAATCCTTCGTTTTGGGCTTCGGGGTTCCTTTGGAGGGTTTGTTTTGATCTTCAAAGATTTCAATCTCTTCAACGCGGGAAAGCTCTCGGGAAGTCCTTCTCTTTGGTGGGAGATCATTTGTAACTTTCGGGGTCCACGGGCTAGGGAATTTTCCAGGATAACCAGCGGGGAGGCCTGACCTAACACGGCCAGTACGAGACTCGTAGCAGAAAGTGTCCTCATGAACTTGGTCCGGGCCGAAAGAGACTGTCTTCTTTTTCGAGATCGTGTTTCCGGGTGTGACCAAGATGCTCTGAGGGTTTCTTCTTGGTGGGGTCATAGCATCCTCAAAGGTCTTAAAACGACTGGGACTCCTGCTTTCGAGGGGTACTCGTTTCCTCGAACTGGTGAAGACATCTTCGTCACTCATAACGTCACGGCCAAACTTGGGACGAGGCTCCCGTTCACGCCTTTGGTGGTGATGGTGTTGACGAGGATCTTGGACGTCGAGGTCTGGCTTGGGTGTGCCAAAAAGCCCGTTTCTGAACGCATTAAATGCAAAGGTGGCTGGACCAGGAGTTTCTGTTCGATTCCGTGCAATTTAGCAATCGTCAATTGACTGTTTATCAATAACATAAAATAAAATAAAATAAAATAAAAGGATACGCACCAGGCTCATCGGGAAGATCTTGGTCTGGTATTATCAAATCCTGATCGACTTCCTCCTCCTCGCCCTGTTGGTCTCCTCGTAGCCAGGCCAGCATGTTGAGAAACGCGTCTCGCTTTCGAGTGACGTTTTGTGCCTCCGGATGTTGTTGATGTATGTACTCTACAGATTCGGATGTTGTTGATGATGAGGGAGAGAGAAGAGGGCGATGAGCATGAGGCGATGGGGAGATTGACCGGGAGGAACAAGGCGATTGGTTATCGAGAGGGAGAAGGGACAGAGTTATCGAATGAGAAGGGTGGGGTATGGCAAGAAGGGATGCAGCCAGACTAGGCGTCTTCCGGAGAGATTGTTTTGGTTTCGGGTCTGCCTGCAGGGAGACGGGGGGTGGGCGTTGTTGTGGTGTGAGCCGCTGTTGTTGTTGTTTTGGTGCTGGGGCCGGCGGTTGTTGTTGTTTGGGCTGCAGAACGGCACCAGAAGTCAGGCTCGGTTGCTGTGGACTGGCCATCAAGTCGGGCAGTGCAGCCTCAAATAGGGCGCGGAGGTCGACCTGAATCTGAACTCCTGCTCTAACGTCAACCCTGCCATGATTACGAGTATTGTTAGCATCCTCGGCCTCCTTGCTTCTGATTCTGCCCCCTTCCCGCCCCTCTCCTGTATTAGTATTATGGGCATCTTCACTTGTGACAAAATTTCCAAAGTAGCGCCCGCCGCTGTTTTTGTTCTGCGGCATTCGGCCTTAAGCTCGCAAGCCTTGCGTCCAATCACCAATCCTGGTCATTCAGCTGCATCTCTTCACGCTAGCACGACGTGAGGATGTTCCAGATTCTCAGCGGGAGAATACTTGTCCTTGATGTCGACGTCGGTTGAAGAAAAAAGATATCCTTTTCTGATGAAACAGACTACAGGATTTATCAGCACAAGGAAGATGGTATATTTCTAGGTTTTAATCAGTTCCCCCCACTAGCAAAAGAACCTCCACTTTGCCCAACATTTGGGCCTTGATTCTATCTTCCGTTTTTTCCTCAAACTCGTCTTCCCTTCATTTCACGTGGCGTGTTTGGAATCGTAACATTGCCATCTTTATCCGATCCAACTCCACACGGCCAATGGCCACCCTCTTAACAATCCTTGCCAAGACGGTGACTAGGCCTGTCCGACGATTCTTCACCCGTTTTTCAGCTGGCACATCGAACTTGTAGATGCTAAAATCACCAACTTGCAGGCTCGTTAGTGGCTTTTTGGCACCGTCTTTCCCGGCAGCCTCGGGAACATTGTACACACACACCTTCCACCTAACCATTTCGGAATCAGTCTGGTGTATTTCAAGTTACAAAATGTTCAATGTTGGCAGGTTTTTGTCTCTATACCCCACATTCTCGTAACGATATGAGCTCATGCAACCGGGAATGACAAAAAAATTTTAGAATACGGGTGGTTGTTTCGGCTCTGAGAATTTGGGAGCATTCCAAGTGCTGCCTCATATCAGCCCTTGCTTGCAATACTTCTGGCTTGCAGATGTATATCGGCTCAATTGTTCGATCGAATTCCTTTGGACCAAGTTTCAACATACAACAGACTCTCGACTGATTTAAAAAAAAAAATCGAGGCCCAACAGCTTGGGTGGGATCCCTGCTCTTTTGTTATATCACATTTAGTTAGACTTGCATGAGAATAAATCGGATCTGCCGATGTGTGTGCCAGTTATAGCCTCGAATCCATAGTCGTTACTAATAACATTCGAATTCTACGTACCTTCCTGAGATATAAATGACGGCTTTTGCCATGATGCCTGCAAGGACTACTTTAGCTCGCTCATGGATCCTCTCGCAACCAAGGTGGTACCAGCTTAACCCTTTTGTAGCAACTGGTCATCCGTACAATTGCATACGTATATAGGCTTGATTCGATCCCTTGAGCTGGGACACTTCAGTTGGTGCACCTGAACGCTGAGCCCAATGACCAATTATAGATTCGCAGCCTCACCAACGAATCTTGGTACGTAGCACGACCTTTGATTGAAAGATAGAGCGACAACGTCGGATCAGATATCTAAATACTCGGCTTCAAACTCCTACTACTCATAATAAAAGTATCGCGCAACATGACCGTAGAAAAAATGCAGAGATATCGATATAAAAATTGGGTGTTTTATATAAACTCGCAGGACATCGAAAAGCTGCATAGATTATGTAATATAATGTTGGATTATGAGCATCAAACTGTGTTGACAGCGAGACCACCTTGACTCAGTTCTCTGATTTGTCCGTCGCCCCAAATCCACCTTCAAATCAACAGCTTACACTGCAGCAGCACTGCAGGTCCGAATCCACAAATAACGACAACTTCATTCGAAAACACCAA
Source organism: Arthrobotrys musiformis (assembly GCA_036971715.1). Taxonomy (NCBI): domain Eukaryota; kingdom Fungi; phylum Ascomycota; class Orbiliomycetes; order Orbiliales; family Orbiliaceae; genus Arthrobotrys; species Arthrobotrys musiformis. The sequence goes on along the minus strand of JAVHJL010000003.1, from coordinate 1,049,106 downwards.
TAGTAACCATGCATCGGAGATCCGAACCCTAAACCTGCAGCGCCAGCTGCAGACTGGGAACGGTGGCACCTCGCGTCTACCGTCTTTGCTTCAGACCTGAGCGAGCCCGGGCACAGGAAATATTGAACAACAATTAATTGCAACGTTTACAACAAAAGCTCAATATCATTTCGATCTACACGACTCTATCAAAATGCCGCCCAAAAACCAGAAGAAGAATACCGTGAAAAATAATGGAGCCGCCGCCCCTTCCGGAAACAAGGGAGGGGTAACGAATTATGAAGATATCCAAAGCAATGAAGTTCTGGTCATGGAATCCATGTACCCAGATGAATTCGAACTCGTAGAAAAAGCAGCTGGGGCGTGGACTGTAAGTTGAAGTTCATATAATTTCGTTTTAAGCAATGTCTAATGCACTTTTTCAGGCGAAAGTAGCCCATTGCTTCAAGCTAAACCTCAAAGCTGAAACAGACTCAGAGACCGGGATAACTCTAAATGTCGAGTTTCCGTCCGTTTACCCCAAGGTGGCACCTGTCATCAAACTTTCCGACCCAATAGGGTTGAGAGTAGAGCATCAAAGAGCCCTTGAGGCTCTTGTTAAAAGACAGATTGCGGATTGTATGGGCGATGAAATGATGTCCGTCATTGCTGAAGAAGTAAGGCAGTACCTCAATGACAGAGCCAATGCCAAGGATGCAGATGCCCACAAACCGGCTTTATTCGAAGAGAGGGCTCTAAAAGAAGAAGCCGAGAGGAAAAGACAAGCTGAGGAAGCAGCTCAGGCGGAAAATGAGCGAAAGGTAGAAGTAGAACGCCGAGCCGAAGCAGAAAGGCAACGAACCAAAAAAGCATTCAATCAAGCCCAACAGAAACGACGGGTCCGGTTGGAAGCACAAAGTTCGCACCTGCCTAATGATGAGGCTGCAGATACTGGAGATGGTGTATGCCGTTCCTTCCCTGAAAGGCTGATTGTAAAAGATACAATTGGTAATCATGGGAGATTCCGAAAGGTAATTTCTATCATTCAAAAATTATATATCATGTTGCTCATTAGCCCCGCCGCAAAATTAGGTTGGAGGCATGGTACTGCTCCAGAGACACGGAAGCACGAAGGTATACGCCGTCCGGCCTATATTTGAAGTCGCACAGGACTTTGATGTTGCATTGGTGTTAAAAGAAATAGAGTGGACCAACCCACATCCAAGCTCCTCGGAAGGGACACAGCTTCTCACAAAACTCGAGACGGACCTATCTAAACTGATACCATCAGAAGAGAACCAGCGCTACAACAGCGTTGTGGAGGTCCTTGCAACTAATATAACTGAGATTCCAGTGGATTATGCAGGCGACGATCACGAGGATGCTCGAAAATTCAGAATAGACATCCTTATGGAATATGCCACGAAGGGTTCACTTGCGGATCTCCTAGAGACCGTAGGTAGTCTCAAAGTTTCCGTTGTTCGGTCTTACATATTACAGTTGCTTGATGGCCTCCGAGATCTCCACCAAGCCGGCATCGTCCATCGTAGAATCCATCCGAGAAATGTACTTCTATTCCAATCCGTTGACGGGAAAACAATCGTCAAATTCGCGGACCCGGGTATATCTTACCGCCTCCAAGCCTTGCAGGATTATCAGGATGGGACCAAGGAACACTTCGATCCCAATGACCTCTGGGTAGCCCCGGAACTGGCAGCTTCCAATGTGCCAACAAAGAAAACCGATATTTGGGATCTTGCCGTCCTTATTGTGCAGATGATCTCCGGGCTTAATCCGCAGGAGAAACACACGTCCCCCCAGGCCGCCCTTAAATCGAGATACCCAGCAGCATTGAAAGCCTTCCTTACAAAAATGTTCATTCGGGAGCAGAACAAGAGACTTAGCGTCTTTGATCTCCTGCCTATGGAATTCCTACGACAAGGCGATGATGCTTATGACGAGGACCTAACAGATAATGAGACAGTCCCTACGGCAATGTCGCCTGTAAGAAGGCGCGGTTCCTTCACCGGAAGGCCTGGACGATATGCGCAGGAATGGGACGAAATTCAACGTCTGGGCCGGGGAGGATTCGGCGAGGTCGTCAAAGCCAGGAACAAATTCGATGGCAACTTCTACGCGGTTAAGAAGGTGATAGAGACATCTTCTAATACTCTCGATGATGTTCTGAAGGAGGTTTTGCTGCTCTCGCAGTTAAATCACCCGAATGTTGTTCGATACTATTCCACCTGGATGGAGACAAGCGATAGGAACCCCTTCAAAGGTGTAGATAGTACGAGTGGCGAGGACGGGTATAGTCTGACAGATCAGGGGTCGTTTTTTGAGTCTGTGGAGGAAGGGCCCAGGTCTCATCTTGATTATATCAGCTTGAAAAACGATGGCATCGAGTTTGGATATTCTTCTGAGGAAAGTAATAACGGGGTGTTCGAAACCGATAGCGACGAAGAGGACAACACAACCGATGACGACGATACAGCCTCAGAGAATGCGACTGAGAATGACGAGAATGACGATGAGCAATCACGTCTTCAACTCCGCGAAACCAACCGCATGCAAACGGGGGATAAACCAGATGAGATCGATTCCGAGGGCGAGGGCGAGGACGAGGACAGCAGTGATGGGACCAAGAAGAGCATTCCGGGGCGTCCGCAAACTCCAATGATTCTCTATATCCAAATGGAGTTTTGTGATAAACAGACACTTAGAGATGCTATTAATAAAGATCTCTACTTGCGACCCGACGACTACTGGCAGTTACTCCGTCAAGTTCTCGATGGCCTAGAATATATCCATAAGAAGGGAATCATCCATCGAGACTTGAAGCCAGAGAATATCTTCTTGAGCCAAACCAACATGCCACGGATCGGGGACTTCGGTTTAGCAGCAAGCGTCGGAAATCATCGCCCAAAGTCGTCTCACGCGCAAGCCCCAACTAATAAGGCGGAGGATGGCAATGAAAGCGTTATGACGACTCAGATCGGAACTCGATTATACATGGCACCCGAAGTTTTAGACAAGTCGAATCCACATTACACAACGAAAGTCGACATGTATTCGCTTGGGATTATCTTCTTCGAAATGTGTAGTAAACCAGCATCCACTAGTTTTGAGCTGCAGGAGTATATTACTGGCTTGAAGGGTAAAGAGATAGTCATCCCAAGCTGTCTTAACCCGGAAGTTAAGGTTGATGAAGTCAAAATCATTCGACAACTGCTTCAGAAGGCATCTGAACGACCAGACGCATCGGAGTTGCTTACTAGCCACGCGATACCTCTGAGAATCAACGACGACAATTTCAATCAAGTCGTTGAGAGTTTAGATGACCCGTCCTCGGGGGACACTCGAAGGGCTCTCATATTACGGAAGCTTTTCTCCGAACCCAACAAGCCAACCAATGACCCATTCTTTGACAATAAACCAGTTAAAGGAAAGGCCGTTGACCAACTTGTAGTGGACATGCATGTCAAGGAAAAGATTTTGGCAGTGTTCAAGCGGCATGGTGCAGTTGAAGTCACGAAGAATTTCCTTGTCCCGGACAACGGATACTACGGGGAGGATGCTTTGAAGCTAATAAGTGAGCGAGGTGACCTGGTACAGCTCCGTTATGACCAAGTTTTACCATATGCAAGACAACTCGCTATCCAAGAACAAACGTACACCAAGAGCTACTCCTTCGGAATAGTTTTCCGAGAAAATGGGCATGGTTTTGGCCAACCAAGTTCTTATGGCGAGGTTGTGTTCGATATTATATCGAAAGGCCGAGATACCGATCTCAAAGAAGCTGAGGTGATCAAGGTAGTGGACGAGATCATTGAGAGCTTTCCATTTTTCCAACACGGAAAGATGGAGTTCAACATCAGCCATCTCGACGTCCTAAGACTCATATTTGACTTCTGTGGGATTGAGCAATCAGTACGCCACGCTGTCTTAACAGAGCTGAGCCGATTGAGCACGGGCGAGAAGTGGGATTCCGTCTTTCGAGATGTCAAAATTGGAAAGATAGCATCCACGGCATCTCTCGCCGAGCTCAAACGCTTTGATTGGAAGGAACAAGATTTCGAGAAAGGCTTTAAGAGGCTTAAAAGTATCACGTCTAATTGCAAAACATTTTCTTCTTGCTCTAAGGCGTTCGATCATCTCCGAAATGTCTTTGACTATCTTAAGAAGTTTGGCGTCAAGAGGAAAGTGTACTTTACACCTTTGAACGTTTACGATCACCAGTATTACCCAGGCGGTATCGTCTTTAGTTGCTCCAGTGATGGTACACAGATGGGCAGACAGGTGCTAGCGAGTGGTGGGAGATATGATGACTTGGTTAAGGCATCAAGACCAATATCTACACCAGCAGATGTGGGCAAAGTCCATGCCACGGGGTTCAAGTTGACTTTCGATGCCCTTAGTCGGGGGATCATGAAACACAACTTGAGAGCAGGCAAAGTCAAGAAGAAGAGACATATGTTGGACGAGGAGCACACGATATCAACGCGTAGGGTAAGTGGAGTAAACCATATCCGCTGAGCATCGACATCACTGACAATATATATAGTGCGACGTTATCGTCACCGCCTCCAACATCGAAGACCTCAAAACCTACGGCATACGCATTACCGCCTCGCTTTGGGCTGGCAACATTAGAGCTGAGCTAGACGATGACATCTTAAGCGGCGCTGGCACCTCGAAATCCTACCTGGACCTATACGGTTGGCAAATCATCATCAAAAGGGATATCGTCACCCATCAGACCGTTAAAGTTCGAAACTTGAAAACAGGGGAGGAAACAGACCAACTTTTAACTTCACTCGTGAATCATATTACCGCAGAGCTTGGAGAAGGGAAGAAGGAAGGGATGACGGAGATACTGAAGGCGAGGAGGCTGAGTAGTACTCAGGATCTTCTGCCGAACCTGCGTCACTTTCACCATAAATCTAATGCTAGTGGGGGGGCGGGAGGATCATCTAACAGCAGCCCCTTTGACGAAGGAGAAATCCTAGTCATCTGGCCGACTGAACGCAAAGGTGCAAAGAAACCGAACAGGCCACAGGTCATGGAAAATGCACGACGAAAGATGGCGGAACTCGGAGCAAAGGTGGTGCCGGTTATCGCGATCGATGTGTATAATGAAGTGCTTGAAGCCATTCGTTTGTCACAACTGCAGGGTCCGGAAGGTTGGAAGAAGGTCATGCAAACGGCGACCAGCGGTGCGGATAAGCAGTATTTACAGGAGGTTCAGCAGAGGATTGCGGGTTTCACGCAAAGGATCCGTAAGGAGCCTGCTGGGAGCTACTGCTATATCTACAATTACCGTACTGATGCGTGTATATTTTATTACCTTTCCTAATTGATGGAGAGTGTGTGTTTTGTATTTACATAGCGGTTACGAAATAAATATGTGCGAGAGCGAATGAAAGACAAATTCAAACCAATATTTCACTCTTGTGATCCGGATACGAGACAACTAATATTTATTCAAACGAAAGCATATGCAAATGAACAATCGAGTTATAAGACGCTAACTGCCAAAAGACTAAGGCCGGATACAATCTTGGATAAACTATAGTATACACATATAAGGAGTTGACATTGGTCGCTGTCATGAAGCATCTTCGGTGGACGCCGGTTCCTCTTCATATAGCGGCTGATCGTTTCTCCAGAGAGTATTCGCAGAAACCCCCCATGATATTCTCTCATCCTCCAATAGCCTCGTGAACTTATATGTCACGTTGAAGGGGTGATACGCTTCAAATAGGAATGATTCTTTTGGCTCCCCATCGTATCGACTAATTATATTGATTATGGGCCCAGGTCCATCAAATTTGTAGGTCAGATCAATCCCTGCGGACGGTATCCTTGCTGTTGCCAACTCCGCCGGGTCCGTCGAGGGCGGATCAATGATAAGAAGCTTTCCTGAATATATCGCTTCAACTAGAGGCGTCATCAGAGCGTTTGCCGCGTCGGATAGTCTGTTAAAATTTTTTGGTAGACTGATGCTATGATCCCAAGCATCGATCGAATCATGTGTCCAGTTCGTCCCGGCGTCGATAAGAACCCCTTGAAATTCCGGATCGTGGGGGCGGAATATCTGAACTTTTTGCCATACCGGAGTGAATTGCTTGATGAGTTTCCTCCCCAGCTTGGTCACAGCCCTTTTCTTCCTCCCAACTGTCCCGTATCTTTTCTTGATGAAGGAAGAGGCCTTGTGGACGGCCGACATTGGCAGAGCTATCAAAATGAACCCCGCGACGAAAAGACATTCTTGGAAACCGTTCATGCTCGAACTACTGCTGCCTCGACGACCGCCCGAACGTCCCGGCCGGTTCGAAATTACATTTACTACCCATTCCCGAATAGACGGCCGAAGTCTACCCATAGTGATCCCATGTTCTGCTAGTTTCTTCCAAAATATTGTAAGAACGTCGACTGCGATTGGGGTTAAGAGTTGTGGATGGGGTGCGAGATACGGTGGAGGCCTCTGCCGTGGGCGAGACGGGCCGGCCACGATATTACTTGTACATGTACTAGGTCGTTTAAGACCAGACGTTGAATAATATTTTAGGTCTGGCGAGGAGGTGTCTATGAGGTCCCTCCATGTTTTGCAAACAGCGCGACATGTAGTCAAGACCTGTAGTGCGGGTACCTCCAGGAGGATTTTCTCTGCGAGTTCAGGGATTAAAAATATAGGGGGCGTTGGAGGGGAATTTGGGAGGGTCTTTCGGAATGGTAAACGCATGGTTTTGTGGTAATTTGGATTACTGTTTCTCGAGCTCGATGCTGCGAATCGTCCTTGGGATCAGAGTTCGCACGGGCGGTCTTTAATTTTGAAGGTAGCTCGAAGCAATTCCGAGATCGATTGATATCTCGCGATATATTTATAAAGGCGACGCGATAATTAAATCTTAATTTAAGAGTCAAACCACCCACCCGACCATGATGCTGTTTATATCATAGGATATCATGACCCTGTCAACTTTCTGTCAAGACTACATTAGTGGCTTTGCTGTAGTTGTGGATGTCCTTCGGTTGGCGGAGGGTTCACAAAAAGTCGGCTTTTTGAGTGGCAGAGCAAGCGATCTGGGCTGCAAGCGGGCCCACCCATCAAGGCGACCGACCAAGGCGACTTTTTGAATTCCGATTCTTAATTTATTATATTAGAGAGTGAGGTTATCAATGGAAATAAATTAGGTCGCAGAAATTCTGTCGAGTAGAAGCTGGAAGTAAGCTCTTGTTGTATAAACTTCTTCAAGCTCATAATCCAAAGCGGTTCTCGAACTTCTGCTCGGTCTTGACACTAGTGTTCTCCACGCCCAGCCAGGAAGGGCGAGAAAGCAAAAAATACGACAGCAAATTATAATTACAAAAACATGACGTGGCGGCGTGCAAGATGGCGGAGGGTTAGTTATCATTATCATCTATATTCTGCGCGGAGTACCTATAAAGACACAAAATTGCGAGGGCCAATACAGCTTGCGAAACTCTCATCTGGCTGCTTTGTTCCATGTATACAGTTCGACCATGTTGACATGAGGAAATATCCCCTTTTTTTAAGCTAATTATACTACTCGAACGAATATTTACGATTTATCAAATCGGTTTGAAGCTGCGCATGCGGGGTACATTGAAGAATGAGATAATTTAAATATGTGGGGCAGATCTGCAGAGAGAACTCGAGTACGCATACTCATCCTTAGAATAAATGCACACACAGGTCTCACGAGGGAACTAAAGTTTCAAGATTTTCTTGGTATTCTATTATTCTATTGATCTAAAAAATCCAACATACAGGTTATTGGATAGGGTGCTATAGGGTTTGAATCGAGCCCTGTATTATACCATCGAGCCTTCTCTTAGACCCCCGTATTGTGAATAACCATATCATCAATCACAGGTATTAATTTGAGAAGCCAAAAATTGAAAACACTAATTAAACCTCACATTTTGTGAGGTGTGGAAGACTGACAAATCTTCCTGTTCTCTTCAATGGTTTTTTTTTTTTGAAAAATTTTAAATTTTGAACTTTTTTTAAGATTGTTTGTGCTGTTTTTTTTTGTTTTATTTTATTTTTTTTTTTCCCTCTCTTTTATGAAATGGACAAAGCCATTATTGAACCCGTCAAATCCCCAAAGACGTTGGGTGTAACCAAGTTGACAAGTTTCTGCTCCTCCGGTATGATCGAAGCTCTGACATCGATCAAAACTGAGGTAAATGAAAGCCTGAAATAGCCACTCCATTTCTCCTCCATCTCCTCCATTATAGAGTTAATTACCGAACTCCACTCTTTGGATTGTAGCCTTCGCTCAGCCAGCTCTGCACGACCGGTAAAAGAGGGTTCAGACATCCCCAGTTGCAAGAGCATCCAATCGATGGGTAGGATCCCCATCTCCTCAAGAACTTGGACCAAAGCCACACTCCATTTGAAGTTTTCCGGAAAGGCTTGGTAGACTCGGATGTCACAATTTTCGAACTTGGGTTTCGAAACTTGTCCGTTGCTCGTTAGCTGGAGTAAGTCGGGGAACTCTCTTTCGTCTTCTTCGGGTTCTTCGTAGGCTTGAAGGTATAGTTTTACGTTCGAGTCGAGGGAGAGTTCTTCGTGAACGTAGTCGTGGACTTCATCGTACGATAGAGGGGTGTCCGTTTTCAAGACTCTGGTGCTGACCTCGTAGGCGATCTTGGCCTCGATATCCTTGATGGCCAGGGTCATTTGGTGGATCAACCCGTACGGGATAGGAGAGACATCTCTCTGATTGATGTACTTGTCTAAGCCGGGGTGGTAGCCCCGGAAATTGGGCCACTTAGTCTCCGTTTCTTGGAGTTGGGCGTTACGGGTACCGAAGGAATGATGTTTTTTAATGAGAGGCATTCTGAAGTTCCCGAAGGAAAAAGCTGGTATTTCGATGAGAGGCATTGTGAAAATGGGACGTAAAGTCAATAAAAACCCCGGTGAAGTATTTAAGTAAGCAAAATCTAGTATGCTGACTAAGGTGGGTTCTTTACTGGACTAAGTTCTCAGGTAGATGCCGGGGGGGGGAGGGGCCGTTTAAATACTTTTTCAAATTTGCGGGCAAGGCCCCTACAGCTAGCATTTTGCAGATCATCTTGCGCAGAAGACTTAAATGGGTTATTGTAATTGAGGATCAGAGTTCAATGTAAGAGTCAGAGATTGTGCATCGCGAGCGGATATTTGGATGTTCTTGTAGAAGAGTCATGTAGCATGTCGATGTTTATATCCAGACGGTTTAGCGATGGAAAAGGTGTTGAAAACGTGGTATTTTACCACATGGGTAATGGCTTCGGTTCAGCCCAATTTGGGCCCTTTGTGCTGCCCGAGCTAGATTTTCGGCTGATCTTTCCGACATACCTTACCTAAGCACTGACTTAACTGAGCGGGTATCTTGGAGCCACGAGACTTGTTAGTCTGGAGCAACAATAGTCGACTTCCCTTCTTTTTCCAATAAAGAGTGGAATAAAAAAAAAAATTGCCTCCCGAGGGATTTCTTGTTGAAGCTTGAATCGAAAAAAGAGGGTGTTCTCCGATAATCCGGTCAAGTTTCTGCACGCGATCTCAGGTTGCTTCAGATGCGAGCATGAAGTCACCTGTTACTCACGAGCGCGAAAGGCCCGCCCAAAAAAAAGCCGAGCTAAATGTTTCTGCGGTGCGACGAGCTAACAAGTTCGCTGCAACGGACTCCGTCTTCCAGGAATTCAAAACAGGTCTGATGAACAGGTTGTCGACAGGTCGTGCGTCCTGGACATCGGGCCGCTGAGACATCGAGTAGCGTGCCCCGTTTTTGATTTTTCTTTCCCCCCTCGTCAGTCGAAATCCTTATAAAAAGAAGAATCGAAATGTCGCAGAATGGCATTACGAATGGGCTTGTTCAGCAGCGTCATCCCTGAGGAACTGGTCTAAGCTGGCGTGGACCCTGACGTTTTGCCATTATCGATTGTTGGGAAGGGTCCTGTACCCTGGTTTGGCTGCACGTCATGTGGATGTGGGGGAAAATATACCGAATGACCCTGACCGCCGCAGATACCCACTTCCCTTGAAGGCTCTCGATCGCAATGACCAAGAGAAGTTAAAAAAAAAAAAAAAAAAAAAAAAAAAAAGCCTTTGGTGCGGCAGGTAAGCGAAATGTTTGGAAAATCGGTCAATGGAAGCGATAGTCAGCAAAACGGATCGAAAGGATCTCCGAACCTCCACCCCCAATAGCATTGGATGTTCAGCCCGTCCTTGCATCGGTGTCGTGATCATTGGTGTTAAAACACCCTGATGGTGGGGGAGATCCGTTAAAGCCTCAATTGGCGCAGAAAAATTTTCGGTCTTTGTCATAGAATCACCATGAACGTTCGATACAGATGGACATGTATGTAAGGTAGCGTAGAGTGCTCGTGGCCTCGGACGTTTGCTTCGCCGACGCTTATCTCCTAGCAAAATTCCTTTCTCCGTCACATCTGGGTTCTCCGTCATAAAAAAAGTGAGAGAAAAATTATACCCGTTTTCTGTCGCCTGGGATGGCCAGCTGTTATGGGAGGAGTTCTAATTTTCGTCGGGTCGTAATAGGTAGCTTAGCTTCGGGTCAACCTGTTGGGATTAGAACTCTGCTCCCGGCTGTCGGTACCAGCCCGCCCCGAGGGCCAGGTAGACGCTGGAAATTTCCAAAATCTGACGAATTTTTCTTTCTTCCACCAGCGGCGTCCCGACGAGGACGAACAAGCGGACTGACGCTGGCTGGCTGAGGCCACGGCCAGGCAGCCTGCCGACCTCGTGTTCCTCCTGCTTGGGTCCTTGTCTCATATCTGACCAGAACGTCCACACTAAGATTGCCCCAGCTGGCCAGTAACGAGTGCGTATGCAGCTACAGGGTCCTTCCCAATGTAGTTTTTCTGGATAGCTAGCTCGAGCGATGCTGAATTTGTCAGTCCAAAAAGCTCACATACCATCTGCGGCTTTGATGGTGACCCCTCGCTTCTGGGCACTCCGGTCGCAGGTACAGACAGGCCAAGTGCGGAGGCCAGCTAAAAATAAGTATCGATAACCGTCTGAAGGCCCCCGCGGCGTATACGACGCCGATTCGAACAAACGGTACTTGTTCCCAAGGAGTCAGTGTACATGTCCTTTTCTCAACGGTGCTGCCTTGTTCGAAGTTCTGCGAGTGATAATTTAATATCTGCTGTTGGGGCCACCCTTTTTTCTCGTGCATGAATCAATAATAATAATTGATCACCTTGCTTCGGAACTCGATATTTGATGTTTCTATCACCGTCCCATTCCAATTCCATCTGCGGTTTCTGGTCAGTCTGCGTGCATTTCACTGAATCCCCGAAAACATACCAATCAACCAACCATCCCGAACGGAACTCCATCGATCCATACCCGTCTCAGATATAGTAGATTGGATACCTGCTGGCCAGTTGGCTCTATTGTCGACAACGACCTCGAATCCTCTCTCGCCAAGTGCTGGCTGTTGCAAGTTGTGTGGTGGCCGTAGTGGTGACTTCACGTCAAACGGCTCTCGGTCCATCTACCATCTTTGGTCTTAAGCTCCCCCTCGAATTCACCCCATCGCCTACCTCGAACAGAGGAACAGAAGGAGAAAGGAAAGCGAAAGGATAAAACTCTGCAGCAACCTCATCTGCGAATAGGCCATCATCGCCCATCGCCATCGTCGACTCTTTCCCTCCAATTCAACCAAAGGCCGTCGAGTACGCGGGTCAACCGTTTTCCGTCGGACAGCTCCAATTAACTGTCCTCACCAACAAGCATCAATATTCGGCGACGTCGAAGGTTCATCCATCGGCCACTGCTCGATCCCTAAAGACCGAACGAACGAACAGCCAACCAACCATCATTGCTACAACCACCAATACCCATTACCATCGCCCCGGTTTTACCCTCTCGAACTCGTTTAGCAAGCAAGCATCGGTCGACAAGGACGTCTTTACCCGGTCTTAACTTAGCTCCCAGCAAGCTAGCCAGGTCAAACCAATCGTCACCTGGCCTCTGGGCAGGCAGGTATGCACGTTTCTTCTTTCCGTTACCCCAGCGAATCTCTCCGAATTCCAACTGCTGTGGGACCTTTTTGTTTTTTTGTTGGCCTGGATTGGCCCCGCTGCCTCTTCGCTACTGCTGCTGCTCCTGCTGCTGAGCAGCGTAATAAAACGGCTGTTCTCTCGTCTGGATCGTCTGTTGGAGGGGTGCCTGATTATCTCTCCCTATTTCTATGAAATCAACATATTATAATTATTTTCCTCCAGCAGAAATCATTTCAGCAGTGTGGATTGTATGACCGTATACGCGGCTGAACAGCGACACTGACCTAATTTTAACCATCTCGAATAGACATACCCTTCTCGCTACTCACCTCCCTCCAGTTTCTTCCTCTCTTTTGTCCGTAATGTCGCACCCCACGGATACAGACTCGGCCGATAAGCCTGTCGACAAACATGTTGACACCCACAAACCGAACCGAAATTCAAGATTCGAAAAGACATTGTCGACGTCGTTGAGTAGACTAATGAGTAAAAAAGATCCCAATAAGAGAAGCTCATTAATCGATAAGCAGGCTGTGAGTTTGTTTCCTTTTGGTGATTTAGGAGCAGAGCGGATGCATGTGATGGATTGCTAACAACTCTGGCAGCCTCGGTTCGTAGGGGACCTTTATTGTACAGGGCCAGACGAGAAGCTCAAGAAGCCTTCAAGAGAAGAGTCGTTTCACGTTAGTCAGCCCCCAGTACTCGCATATACCAATAAGCTGGTCACGATGCTAACATCTTGCAATAGATTTCACACATCTCACAGAAATTGACCAATCTTGGAATCCCACCAAACGAAGACCGGATATTACGCATTCTAAGAGGAGGTTATTCCAGCGGCAGTGCAAATAATGCCCTAGATCTCTACAGATTATGGGAGGATGCTTCTGCTGGAATCCTCAAGGAGTGGTCGGCAGATGTCACCTTGAAGGGAGCCGAGAACAATGGCAAGGTCACTTGTTATCTCGATTCTCTACTATTTGCCCTCTATGCCCACCTGGACTCGTTTGAGGTAAGTTTCACTGCTCAGGGCAATTCTTCAATGCCTCCAGAGATGGGAAGTAGGTCGGCTAAAACACAGCTTTGCAGGCGATGCTGTACAACGTCTTCGATGATGACAAGCGCAAGAAGTTGTCCTCGTTACTCAGACTTTTTGTCAACATGCTCCGATCCGGGAAGCTCGTCACGGCGGATATAGTAAGTAATATAGTTCCTATTATTTTGGGTAATCCCTAACAAATCTTTAGATTCAAGAAATCCAAAGTTCGTTGGCCGAGTGTGGGTGGAAGGAAGCTGCATTCAAGCAGCAGCAGGATGCATCAGAAGCCTTCACCTTTATTGCAGAAACGTTGGAGATGCCTTTATTAACACTCAAAATGGATATTGCTCATGGAGGCCTCGATATTCCCGATGACGACCATAAGTTCATTAATGAGAGGTTATTAAATGTCGCGATCCCATCCGAATCTGAGACAAGCGGCCCGATCACACTCGAGAGATGTTTGGAAGAGTATTTCAATAATCGAGTAGATGTACAGCGGAAGTTAGAGCAAAGAGCGGGATCAGTCACAGCAGAGAAGTCAGGGGATCAGACTATCGACTCACTTCTCCTAGACGAAAAGCCACCGATAAATGGTTCCCACGTCGAATATGCAGACCTAGGTTCAGCACCGCAAACACCTAGTACACCCTTAAGCCCGAGGCCCCTTGAGCGGAAAAGTTCTCTCCTCCGAACAGTCGATGGTACCAGTAAGCATGGTTTGCCTAAGCAACGGCGGCGATCTCAGTCTGTTCGCAAGGAAATAACGATTCCGGCCTGGCAGTTCTTCAATTTGCTACCGTTTTATACTGATTGCGCGTCGACAAATGACAAGGAGCGGTCGACCACGAAGTCAACTTTCGCCAACCATTTTTCGTCTAAGAGACCGATTATTGGTTTGTGCTTGAAAAGGTACACGTGGTCAGCCGCTGGGACACCCATCCGAAATGGAGCCGATGTCAAAATACCAACGGAAATTGAACTGCCACATTTCGTTGGCGACGACGATATGGAGGACTCAGGGAATTTCAGACTATTGTTACAAAGCGCAGTTTGCCATAGGGGGACGACTACTAATTCTGGTCATTACATCTCCCTGGTACGGACCGAAGACGACAAGTGGCTTCGATTTGACGATCTCGCAAAGGAACGAGTTGTTGAAGTGGATAGGACCAAGGCTTTCGCTGAGGAGTCTCCGTATCTTCTATTCTATCAAGTCCAGGCCATGGAAGGACCTCCGCCGTACGAAGAAGTCGACAGCAGCAGGTCGTCACAAGAGGAGTCTCGTGGATTGCCAACTTTCGATTATAGCATTGCCGAGGGGCAAGATGGGTACAATACTTCAGCATCCTCCTCCCCCGTCCAGCAGCCACAAATCAGTGAAGAGTCTCTGGCCTTGAAGGGAAGATATTCACTTGATGCACAATCGAAAGAGTCACTCCGACCATCTTCACGACCAGAGCGAAGGAGCGTGGACATCAAAACTGGTGAGGCGAAGTCTCGTTCCTTGAGCCGCAATACTGAGAATAGGCTCTCGTTTGCGGGCCTCAGCCGTCTCGCTGTTAGGATCAGCCGGGACGGAAAGGAGGACGCCTCGACCAACGGGAATGTCAGTAGCACGAGCTCAGTTGATGGGGAATCGCACAACGGTGAGAAGGAACGAGACCAGAAGCCGAAGAAGGACAAAGGGAAAGAAGCTCTGAAGAAAGAAAGAAGGAAGTCGAAGAGGCGGGAGCTTGGTGAGGATGATAAGGAATGTGTGGTTCAGTAGTATTGGATCGCGGTATCCATTGTCGCCAGATTTGCCAGGAGGCTCCCTACGCACCATCGAAGGTGCCCACCCGATAGGACGGAGCAGCCGGAGCAACAGCCAGGTGACAATGTTCCTTGATCGGGTTCAATGCTTTTTTTCTCCATCGACATTTACTTGATATCCCTCTTGCGGTTTTTCCTCTTTTTTTTTTTGTTTCTCTGTTGAGTGAGCTTGTATTCTAGTTGTGTTTTCTTCTTTTTCGTCTTCTTTTTGCGCTTCGCTCGTTCTGTTTGGGTCGTCGGCGAGCATTGTATCAGCTTTCCCTCACTTCTTCTCCCCTTCTATCTAGTTTCTTTCCTGATCGACCTACGTTTTGCATTGTATCTGAGCATACTCTTCATGGTGCCTTTTTGTGGATTGGTTTTGCTTTGCGATAACGCAGTTTCCTTTTTTCTTTTTCTTTTCTCTTTTTTCTTTCCTATGTCCTCTTTCCCTTGAAGTTGGTTCATGATCACATTGCGTACCATATACCCTTTGTTCTTTTTTCATCATTATTCTTCCCTTTTGTTTACTCTTACTCTTTTACTTTTGGCTCTTTACGTATACACGATCCAACGGAAACCTCTACAACAACGGCATGGCGATATGCTTCTTTTATACGAATTTTCTCTTTCTTTTCTTTCTTTCTTTTTCTTTTACAAGCTATCGCATGTCTTCTTGCATCATTACCACGGCGTTTTTTTACCTCTTTTTATTGGGGGTTACATGCATTCATCCAGAGGGACTTGGTTCTTTGTAATCATATGCCAACGTTGGCTATTAATGGATGGAAGGGGTTTACAAAAAGTTTTGTTTTAAATTATAAAACGAGATGAATGGTTTTTTTGAAAATGGAATTCGATGGTTTCCTGGATGTGGCTGGTGGTTTAAACTAATATAACTGATCAATATGAACATGGAAGGAGTTTGAAAAAGTGCGTGTGTGGTTTTATGTACTTGATTGTAAGCAGTGTGATTTGGAAACGAAAAAGGAGGGGATGATTAAAAGATTGATTTCGCCATGATGGTTTGTTTTTTTGTTTTTTCTTTCTATGATAAAAAGAACTTCCATCTGCCACCCGCTAATAACTACGACTATGAATATTGATACCCATCTGGTTATTTTTCTTACTCGTTGATACTTAAGTTTGATAACCCGGCCCTCTTGACTGGCGGAGGCGGCGGTGGGGGTTTCTTTCCCGACACGCTCCTCGACGCCGGCGGTGGAGGGGGTACGATCTTCCTTATGCTCCCCGTGCCGCTCAAGCTCTGCGAACTCGCGTTCCTAGACAGCGGTCTCGAGAGCGGGCGGGATTCGGGGCTGGGATGTTCGACCGGTGATGGATCCTCGCTGTGGGTATTATAACTCGGTGTTCTGGTGATTACTGGTCTCAATCCGCCGCCTCTGCCTGCGGGGAGCGGTGGGGGGATGGGTTCTGTTACTGTTCTTAGCATTCGGGTTGGAGCTGGGGTTGAGGATTCCACGCTGCTGGTGCGGGAGAGGGCTTCGCCACCGATTTTCCATGATGAGGCGCGGGAGTGGAGTTCTGGTGTTCGTCGGCCGTTGGTGTCTGACCAGTCTGATGCGTGGGATGCTGAGATGCCGCGGGATT
Source organism: Arthrobotrys musiformis (assembly GCA_036971715.1). Taxonomy (NCBI): domain Eukaryota; kingdom Fungi; phylum Ascomycota; class Orbiliomycetes; order Orbiliales; family Orbiliaceae; genus Arthrobotrys; species Arthrobotrys musiformis. The sequence goes on along the minus strand of JAVHJL010000003.1, from coordinate 1,032,641 downwards.
TTATGCTGGGGCGTTCGGGGAGGGAGGGTTGCGGTTCTTCTTCGTATTCTTGCGGGGATTCTTTGGTGCTGAAGCCGTTGGAGAAGGAGTGGGCTGTGTTGGAGCGAGATCTGGAGCGGTCTTTTGTTTTCTTTGTTCTATTGAGGGGGTTAGTGGAGGGTTTAGAAGGGGGGGTGTGGGAGGGGGTGACGTACTGTACGGGCCATTGTTCACGGACTCTAAGCAGGAGGTTCCTGCATTTTTCGTAGTATTCTAGTTCGGCGTCGAGGAAGGCGCCGAGTTCGACGAGGGTTTCCTGCTCGCCGTCTCGGATGTCGTTCATACGTCGTAGGACTTCATCGCTTAGTTCCTCGTATTTGATCCGTTGGGAGCGTAGTTCGTCTTCCAGTCTGAAGTCCTCCCTCTTCTGCTTCTGCATCTTGGATTGTGCGGTATCGTACGCTAACCGTCTGGATTCTAGCTTCCTCCTTGCTGCCTACTCCGTTCCCCAAAAATTATTAGCCACCGAAAGGTAATGTCACACCACCACCAACCCACCGCCGCCGCCACCACAAAATTAAAATTGAGTGAGAGGGAGGGAGTTTACCTGATACTCCTTCATATGGGTCAAATCCCTTTCCAAGCCGAGCAGCCAATTATCATTGATATTCTGCACGTAGGTCTCCTGCACGCGGGCGATGCTCTCGTGCGCCCTTCCGAAGTTCTGCAGACACTGGCCGTACAGCGAGTCCTGTTCGAATTCCTCGCCGTGCATGACCATCGACTGTCCGACGATATCGACGGGGATCATCTTCTCGCGATCGTCGCCTTCGCGGCGTTTGGAGAGGGATTTGATGTAGATGTTCGCGGAGGAGTGGAGTTTTTCCATGCCTGTGGTAAACGAAAATTGAAATCTGTTAGCTATTCTATTCTGATCCCACTGTAGATGTAATTTGAGTATAGACAGGGAAGGGGAAGGGGGGTATACCCTCGTGTCGCATCTGCATTTCCATTTCCATTGACTTGAACTCATCTGTCGCAGAGGTCTTGCTGTCATTTCCCATCTTCTCCTTGCTCCATTGGAGCACTCGATCGAACTTTTTGTTCATATTGGGCGGTTGTGTATTTGATTGCGGTCAGTGGACCTCCGGGGTAGTTAATGGCGTGGAGATAGTGGTGGTTTGTTATCTCCCTTTCGCGACTCTCTTGATATTGATAACTTTTCGCTTTTTTTGCCCTTTGTTTTTTAGCTCTCGAGAAAAAATTGAAAGCAAAGGAAAGAGACAGTAGAAGAAGAAGGATAAAGGAATGGATTTAAAAGGGAGAAAATAGATCTGGAATCGGTGAGGGTTTTTAAGAAGTTCAAGTTGAGTTAGTAATTTTAAAGCTGTTTAAGTTGTGTGGTCGGTTGGTTGGTCTGTCATTCAAAGTCCCCTGGATCGATGCGAAGTATTTTATTTGCTTATTCGGTCGAGAAGAACAACGAATCTTTCGAAGTGAAACTCCGAACGGACGGACGAACAAACGAGGGGGAGAAATGGCGTTTGCAAATGGTTTTGGAGATTGGAAGTATGTTCTGCTCCCTTGTGTAGGAGGCGGTGCTAAAGATAGCTGGTTGGGACGAGTGGATCGTTTGGTAGATCGCTTGTCGGAAATTGCAGGCAAAGGGAATCCGCAAAAAGAGACCGGAGACAATGGGCCAATTAATTGCAAACGTAAGTGTCGATGGCGAAGCTGTTTCGAAACAAGCTCTTAGCTCTTCGAATCAAGCTTGGAGATCGATCGATGTATGTATTTCGAGTATGTAATTGCAAAGGGAGTGGGAAATGCAATGTAAAGTGATTTTGATATGGTGACGAACTGTTGATACTGTGTACTGTAGGCAAAGTACGAACTATCCCAGTCCCAGTACGGTCTGGTCGTATGGGTATGGTACGTATGTCGGATGTATGCAGCAGCCAGGGGGAAGATTCCGTTGGGCGAGCTACTTTGCAGAGCTAAGCTTCGAGATATGTACGACCATGTATGTGTATGGATGCTAGTATGCTAGTAAAAAAGGGCGGGCCGGGAAATAACTAGCGGGATCCAGATCCAGTTGCAGTCAATGCACGCGCGTATGTATTTTTTCTTTCTTTCAAGTATGTTGGTATTCGGAACGGGTCGTGTGAATGGTATGAAGCTATTTCAGGAGACGATGATGTTATATGTTAGCACCACGCTGTTCCACCACCAAGATTCAGATTCAGATGGGCAGCCAGCAAATTCCAGGAACTGTCAAACAAAGGAATTTTCCATAGCGTGAAACTTTAAAAATAAAAATAAAAATAAAATAAGGTAAAATCAAAAGGTTGGAAGTTATCCTCCGTATTTATTGGAAAGTGTCTATGTCGATGTAGATGTACCGGATGACGATGGGAAGTAACGGAAGGAAGTGTGTAATTCTTACCTAAGAAATTTGCTGGCAAAGCAAGCTGTCTTATCCAAGACTTGTATACCAGGCTAGCCAGTAATAAAGCAGGGGAGAAAGAAGTATCTATCGAAGACGCTTCCTGTAGTATAATAAATATAATAATTTGCCCGTCTCTGTGTGTACGGCATACGGCGGTGTTTCGGTCGCCGTAGGTAAGCCGATAATGGTAGTTATAGGTAATCAGAGAAAGCGGTCGAGCGAGCGAATTCGAAAGAAGTAAAAGTGGGCCTCAGCGGAAGGATCTCACAAACAAATGCTAACAAGATTTCAAAAGAAAAGAAAAGAGAATAAAATAAGCCCCAAAATTGCAGATTCTCGCTTGGAGGAAGTTGAAGAAGGGGTAATTGGGATAATATAAATATCTGAGGCTTGCAGATGCTCAGTAGGTATACGAACAAGTTCGAGGGCTTTGATCCGGACCAGGGCGGGCGACCTTTGTCATATATACCACAGCCAAAAAACAAAAATTAAACACTCGATGCTTCGGATATGGCTAGTGCAGTATAGATATAGATGTATACTTCATGCAAGAGCCTTATTCGAAACGATATGTTTCCTTGGGCCGTGGGTCGTGGGTGGCTCTTGAGTGTCTTGCAGTGTCTTGTGCGCAGGTTTCTGCTTGTTGCATCTGCAAATAATTAATATAATAGGTCCCTCTTTGGGTAGCTGGCACTAGCCGCCGCAGGTTAATCCTTCCGTGGATCGAATTCAATCGATTCGATTCGAATTCGATTGCTATAAATATAGCTCTCGTTCTCTCTCTCTCAGATCCTTTTCGAAAAAAAGAAACAAGACGAATGGATGCGCAATGATGCCTTCCTCGCAAGTTCACTAGCTTGTATGCTAGCTTGTGTGATCCAAAGTTGGTTGGTTGGTTGGTTGGTTGTTCGACACTGTTACAGCTTTGGCGTCAGAGAACTGTTTGACAGGCGGTGCGAGGTTATGGCTTGCAGCGCTTGCCCGTTGGCCCTGAGCCTAGTTGATTAGCACTAATTAGTACTGACTGGCCAGGAACCGTCTGACCCAGCTTACAACTTACCAGGTAGCTTGCTGTGTCTGCTGCTGGATATCGATATGATATCAGTATTGAATATCAAAAGACTCCTCAGTGCCCACCAAAAATAAGATGGAGAGAGATAGAGAAAGGGGAATCGAACTGGAACGACGGGCTTCAGGCCTTTTGCGACAGATCGACTGAGCAGTGCAGTTTTGTTTAGTTGAGTTTAGTTTAAGGGGCAGAGGTTTAAAGGTAAAGTAATATACGGCCAGGCAGTTGAAACGGACGAGAAGCAGCTCTCGTCGACTTGCCCGATTGGTGTTCTTATATACATCAACTGCGAGACAATCGAGTCCGAGAAGGTGCGGCCGGCATGGCGGTGCGCTGCCTAAGTCCCGGCTTATCCAGCTAACATAAGTATATAAGCTGTATTATACGTACAGACCAGCCTGCTGGGGATATCTGGTCGTCCCGTGGATCTGTCTCCCTTCTCCTGTCTTATGTAAGGACTTACTTAATATCTCCAGTGCCTCATACATGAGGTATATAGCCTGTTCACGAATTCAACGATCATGAGTTACGTATACACATCAGAATACTGCTCGGTACGGAAAGACCGACCAGTTATTCCGGACAGCTGTCTGTGCCTGCCTGTGCCTGTGTAGCTGTCAAGTCGGCCCCCTGCTAAAAGCCTGTTAAAAGGGCCCTCTGGCTCCACCCTTTCGTGATCAAGCTCACCCTCAAGAAAACGCCACATATGCACGAATACGCAGGGTCCCCGTATGTATACATGTATACAGGCAGTACCCTCTTTTTTTTGCCTCCCATATAATCTTAGCTCTTCGGGTAAGTTTTGGGGAGAAGGGGCAAATTCACAGATGAATATTCTACATCTACACGGCTTGAGCGCTTTCTTGGAATGTGTATACCGTCTCGTAATACGGCACCTACCTGCTGTTTAAACACTTCGCGGCGTGGGCTGTGCTGGTTATCAGCTTCCCGATATCATGGTTTTCCCAACAACCCGGCCAGCTCGTCAAGTCCGGGGTTTGACCGCGCTCTCGAATTTGTTCAACCAGAAACCAGTAAGAAGAATGAGCATAAAAAAGAAAAACACCAGGCCAGAAAAAGGTGGCCTCGTCTATCATTAAGTTATAATTCCAGAGTAGTAGCAGTAGTAACTAGCAGTAATAGTAATAAACACCCATCCCTTTCCCTTCACCCCAACGCCCGCTTCTAGTTATGACATAACAATAATCATGATAATAACAGCGAAAGAAGAAAGAGGCCGTTTCTTTTTAGAATAATCACAGTCTGTCCGACAATCGCTTTTGTGATGTATGTAAAATGAAAAGTTGACGGTCGACAGTCGAAAGCAGTGAATCGTAAGGGTCGGGTAGGAATGACCGTCTACCCGCCGATTTGCTTGCATGACCCGAAAGAATAATGTGATTGGAAAGAAGTATGAGAATCGACAGCATTGTTCGTAAAAAAGTTGGAGTTTAGTGTCCAATGCTCGAGGCTGGCGACGAGTTTGTCCCTTTGCCGGAGCGGAAGTTAACCACAACGTGCTCGGGAGCAGGTGTACTCGCTTTACCAGCGGAAATCTTCGTCGGCGAGTCGCTCGCTGTCGTCTCGAACTTCTCTTGGATGGGACTCGTGGGAACCAAATCGACGTCTCCATCGTCAACGTCCTCGGCCGCATCGATATCCATTGCACCATCATCCTGCTTATCAGGATGAAGGGCTGGAAGATCGTGCGCCGGCCCCCTTTCCCCTTCCTCCTCGTCCTTGCACATCTTCAAAACTGCCTTGCTCTCTGACTTCTCGAATTTCAATTTCGCCAACAAACTCTTCCCACTCTTGTCGAATTCTTCGTCTGTGGCATCGCTGAGATCGTCGTCGTCTTCTTCCATCTCTTCGGCCGGCTCGTCGCGGTAGTCGTCTCCGTCGGCCTCCTCCTCCTCCTCCTTCTCGCTTTGGGTCTCCTCCCCCCCAAACGCATCCGCCTCGTACTCCCCCCTACCCCTCTTCAAAGAAAGCCTCCCGGACCGACGGGTGCTACCCCCGCTGTCGCTACCAGCGTAGGGAGTGCTCGTACCCCCGGCATTCTCGTTGCCGAACCCATACTGATGGGTTCGTCGGGTAACCCGACCCGACCCGGTGACATACGGCTCGTTGGCCGTCGGCGAGGCTCGTCTACTAGCACGAGTCGCTCGGCCAGACGCGTATCCACCTTCCTCGTCGCTGTCGAAGGTGTATTTGGCCTTATTCCCCCGGGTCCGCCCTTCGTACAGCGAGACACCGGGGTTTGAGAACGCCGCCTTCCTGGCGCTTCTGTACTCGCGCCTCTTGCGCTTTTGCTCCCCTTCTTCGAACCGTGGGATCGCTGCTAGGATCTTGCCCTGCAGCTCCTTCGCATTCTTCGACCCTTCCTGGGCCAGCCTCTCCGCCAGATCCCTCAGCTCCTCGATGGAGCCCGCCACTGCGATCCATGTCGCGTTTCGATACCCAGGGCTGATATGCTCCTGGTAGACTCGGAAGTAGGTATCATCTTTCCCCTCGATGAGGTAGTACTTGTTCTTCTCCCTGTCCATCCCCCAGCAGTGGACGGCTAGGGAGATGTTGGAGTCATCCGTCTTCCTGCCGGGTTTGTAGACATCCTTCAGGATGTCCCCGACTGCCTTTGAGTGCCGGAGCACCCAGAGGATGAGCGTTTGCAGCATCACCAACTATTCATATTTATTAGCTATCCAGTAGCGCAACACATCCCCTTTCAAAAAAAAGGGAAGTTCTAGATGGGGAGTCACATACACGCTCGTCAACCGTCATCTGGTTGAAGGTCTTCCCTCCCTCCAGGGGGTTCTTACCCTCCCACTCAGGAGGGGCTTCATCAATATACGTCGACACAGCCTCCTCAAGAGCGCGGCTGTAATGTCCCTTTCTATATCCATTTTGGTAAAATCTCATTAGCCCGTTGCTTCCCTAATAACGTATATCCCCACCACCGCCCAAAAACACCGCAACAAATATCGAACACCCCACAACAACAGCGGCTCTGTTTGATTTTCCTCGCAGGCGCCACAAAACGGCAAAAAAGCCGTTGCGGGACCCAATAGTAAATCATAATAAACCCAAAACAGGGAATTCCGGAAAAAAACAACAGAAGGGAAGGTGGCTTAATTTTTTTTCCCCCTCTGTAACGAGCAAAAAAACTTGAGAAGGAAAGAAAAAGGGGAGATGTAAATAAATGAAGGGGAAAAAAACGTACTCAACGGGTTTCGTACGGTTCAGTGCAAGTCCGAGCAACTTGCACAAAAGCGCCTCGATCTGATCAGAAATCGGTGTCTCCTCGACGCCAGCCTCGATGTCTTGGGGTCCCAGATTTGGCACCCCGCGGAAGACCTGGTGAAACTTCGCCTGGAAGGCAACGATGAACGCATAACGCGGGTTATCCGCGGCCAGCGGCTCTCGGGGGTCGATGACCTTGCGCCGCTTGTTGGGCGGTGGCGATGCCTCCTCTGAGGATCGCGAACTAGGTTTGCCATTCGGGCTGCTGTTGGTTGTCCTTGTCGATTTGGTGGGTTGCGTGAACTCCAGCTCTGGATCTGAGAGATCCTGGACCGACGACAGTGGTGAGCTCGAACGCGAGCTCATGGTTGCTACTGTGGTGTGAGGACTTGGGGAAACACGTCACGAGTAGGAACTTAAAGGTTATTGGATGATTTTTTCCCCCGTTGCTGGAAGCTACACGGAAAGGATATCGAGATAGAGACAAGAGAAAAGAGATACGTCAATAGTAAGCTTGAATTCGTACTGCGTACAAGTCCGTGAAGATGATGATGGTGGTGGTGAGTGTGAAGGTGATGATGATGATGGTTGGTGGAATGAGAAGAATGTTGGTGAACAAAGAAGCTGGGATGTAGCAACGGGTTTTTTGTGTCAGAGGAAAAAGTGTGGAGGTGGATGTTGTGAGGTGAGGTGAGGTGAATAAAGAAGGGAAAGGAAGAGGAATGACGGCAGTGGGGTGGACCAAGGAAAATAAAGTGCAAGCAAGCAGGCAAAGAAGACAGAAAGCATTGGACGCCATAAAACACCCCCCAAAAAAACACAATCCCAAGCAACTGGGGCTCTGCAGCTCCCTCGAAAATCGCGCCCTGGCAAACCAAGCTCCGGAACACCGCTTCCAAACACGTCCAACGGTCCAATCACACGCTCGATGGCCCGAATAGCCTTCAATATCAATATATTCCTGTTTTGTCAGTGAAAAGTGGCATCAGCGGCAGCATCATGGCGAGGCATGGCAATCACTCTGGCACCGGTGGCCCAGCACGCTGGGGCATCCCTCCTCAGCCTGGGAACACCATACACAAAGCCCCAACAGCTAGTCAGTGACTTCTAGACACATATGGGCCATTGGTCGGGCCGGTCGAAAGGGTCGGGAGGTAGACCGCGAACTCATGTGTTGGACATGAGCCCATGGCTTCGAGGCTGTCCCTAGAGACCCTCCTATCCAGCACTAGACGCTTGTTAGTCATCAGAGATGGGTACCCCGGCCTTCCCCAAGTCATTCACTATCGAAACTCCGAATCCTGAAGCCATAGATATCGAAATTGGGAATATTTGACGACATATCCACACTTCACGGTAGACGACACGGCCAACCAAGGGTCTCCACGGTCGGTCTGGCTTCTAGAGGCGCATAACCACTGGATTATATCAAATCCAAACCCAAATCCAAGTTTCGCATCATTTCAGCGAATATCTGGGCTCATTAAGATAGCCATATAGTGGCTAGCCGCCAGTCCTCGGAGAACTGGCCAGGCTTCCTCCTCGAGCTTGTAACAGCCGCAAAACGCGGTCCAAAACACTGGCCGGACATCGACAAAACCCGGGAGCAGCATCTTAGATATCGCATTCCCCGGTCGCCCGGAGTTCTGCAGCGGCTTTCTCGGGGGTTAAGATTGAATATACCCTGACACGGGATTAGACAGACATCTGATAATTATATCAGGAAGACTTACTAAGAGTTAATCTGTAGTCTTGTAGCCATATTGTCAGCTGCTTCTGTAGAGCTGACGTCTGGGGTGTGTGGTCGTGACATTGGCGGGATGTCGATGAAGCCGATGTGGGGGCGTGGTGATGGTGATTGGGAACGTCTGTGATGTTTGTTTGGCAGAGGTTGCGCGTGTTGTGAACCCCTGTTCGCAAGAAGAAGCAAGTTGACGCCAAGGCTGTGCCAAGTAATGACATCACAGCTGCAACACTCTGCAACACAAACTGCAGCTTTCCTGGCAGCGTGGTGGGAATTGCCATAAATCCTGTCACAAGCTGGACATATGCATAGGTATTATATTTATAGGACAGAACAATTCATCATTCAAATCATACCATCTTAACTCTCCCTGGTCCTTTGACACAGGTTAAATTACTAGCTGCTTCAGTAGATCTATAGAGCCTTTGCTGAGATTGTTTCATGATGGCAGACAGAAACCCTCTGGAGGACCATCACTGGTAGGTGTAACGATACACTCAATCCGATATCAATACGCGCTAATAAATTTTAATGGACTTAGGTACTCAGTGTTCTTGAAAGGATACAAAACCCAAGTAATCAGTACGAAAACTTTCACAAAACATGATAGTTGATGCTTTGTATATAGTGGCTGACACGATATGGCCATATAGCCTACTCCATACAACGTGCCTTTCAGGAAAGCCTTGGAACTGCGGAGGACTACCCTGATCCAAAATGGCCGCCATATTCTGCACCTCCTATCGTCCGAACCTTCAGTTTTTCCAAGTTCTTCAGGCTGTGTAGGGTCCAAAATACCGGTGAGGGGCGGGAGATCGTATGCTGATAGAGAGATTCTAGACGATTTACCGTTTAAACGGGCTGCTCCGTTACTATTCCAGGAGCTAAGATTGGACGAGTGGAAAATCGTACGCATTTCACACAGAGACACCCTTTGCTAGGCTTGCATATTAACTCCTCTCCTACATAGGACGACAAGGAATACCATAGCCAATTCAAGAAACCGCTCACCCCAATCGGGGGCCTGGGCTTCAGCGGGTCTCTCTTCTTCTTCACCGAAGACCACTCATACATTGTAAAATCCGTTGGAAGAAACTTTGAATACACATTCCTATACACGCAATGCATCGAAGCCTATGGAAAATACATCATATCCAACCCATCGAGCCTCCTATGCCGCATGACAGATGTTTTATTCTGTTTTGATAGGCATCTTGGCGGTGTTTTGGGCCTGTCCCCATCACATTATGTGGTTATGGAGAACTTGTTGAAGGAGATGGATCTAGAGAAGGGATGGGTAAAGTGGGATTTGAAACCGCAACAGTTTTTCGAGCCGACGAGAGATCTAATTCCTGATCAAATTAAGTATGTTTTATTCTTGCCGGGCCAAATAACTGTGTAACTAACAGGTAATCACAGAACGGAACAAGCAAAATCAGGTCTTGCGGACGCAATGGAAGATGACCGTATCATTTTGACAAAGAAGCAACGGGACGAATTGTGGGATCTACTCAAGAAGGATACAGAATTCTTGGAAGGGATCGAAACGATCGATTACTCTCTCCTCCTAGGCAGATTCCCCGTTTCGAAGAACAAAGATCTGAAACCTTCAAAGTTCAAACATGAAAACTGGATTACAGGTGTTACATCCGCTGATGGGAAGTACATCTACCGTGCTTGCATTGTGGACTTTTTGGTGAGTAAATTAACTCAGGGAACAGAGATCATGTATGGGGTTTACTGATGGTTGGGATCTTATAGTGGAATGTCAACCAGTTGCAAGCAAAGATTACGAGAACAGCTGGTAAATTACTCCCTGAACAAACTGTCACTACAGAGCCTGGTCGTTATAGAAGAGAGTTCCTATCGTGAGTATACTCACCCTTCTCTATCTATCGCAAGGGGTTTAAACGCTAATATGGAGCGCAGGATGGTAGAGGAATACATTGACGTTCCTGAAGAAGCCGGCCCCAGTGGTAGTAATTAGGTAGTTAGAATATTTTTGTAGCGGTCTAGGCTTTTGTGTGCACTTTGAGAAGTCGAACTATTTACACTTACTATAGTGGTGAGAATAGCCTGTGTGTTTATTGGCGCTTTATGGTCTGTTTTTGAGCGTGTATCTTCAGTTTCTTGATGCAAACCCTCTTGGTTTTATCTTCGATAGTCTAGTGGCTAGACTACATACAAAGTAGCAATAGTGCTACGTCTAATTCATGGTCGCCTCATCATCTCCCTCGCAGTTTGGTTAAGAGACTTCCCCTGGTTCTAAATTAATATCAATAAAACCCAACTCTCCTCAAGCAGATGTCTATATCAGCCGTAAGAGTGTCAGTAACCACATGCGCTGCCAACCAAAAACCTTCCTTCATTTTTTTATATTTCATCTCGTCATATGATTCACACCTTATCACCTCAGACACATCTCGATAAACCTCCCAGTCACGCCCAAGATGATCATGAGCCTCTTCCAAAATTAATTCCAGAGCCTCCCTCACAGTCGGTGGCTTGCAGGATTTGTACGTGGTTTTCCATCCCATTTGGTAAACATACTCACGTTTTTTGCCGTATAAATTGATCGAAACTTTGCCGTCTTCATAAGTGACATCGACGCCGTCAATCGGTGGCTCGAAAAGGTTTTCATCAAGAAAGTCGGTGGGATCGGAGAGGGTACCAGTGAATTTATCAAGAGAGCGCAGAACGTTCGCGCCATCTGGGAGCGATACCAGCAGAGCCCAAGTATTTGGGGACCCGAGCACGCGAAGTGTTTCGTGCCTGGTCTCATTCCCAGCTTCGCCCCTATTTTTTCTCTTTCGTTTGTTGCCATTGTCGAACCTTTCGTAGTATACGCATTCTACGATCTTTTTATCTTCGACGCGGAAAAGTAGGCCATCTGGGGTCTCTCCGACTGGAACTTTGGAACGATTATATGCCTGTGCAAAGCCGAGGAGTCGGTGTGTTCGTACAGTGGTCAATATAGAACCTGCTGACGATTTGTATCTGTTGTTCTTGAGGGATTTGGTATTCATCAAAAGATCTTTCCAGAGTTTACATGCTTGACTAGCTCGGATTTGGTCAGCGATTGGGAGGTGGGAGAGGATGTGGGTGTGGATTTCTGGAGGGATGGTCCAGATTGGTGATGACTTTTTGTCGCATTCTTCATTAATGGGTATTTGGAAGCCTGGGAGCTTGAGCTCGAGTTTCATGTTTTCATGCATCTTGTCGGTTCGGTTTGCTTCGATACCGATAGTAGATTTTGGATCTGGTGACAAGTCGAAGATGCTGATGTCGACTGGAGCCATGGTCGGCATTGATGGAATGAGGAGGTAATAATTGGAAAGGATAGATCGAAGGGGGGGGGGGTTGGTTTATGTGTTCTTTCAAGTTTGATGTTTAATCAAAAATATTACTTGAGGACAGCCAGGTCTCAGCTGCTGTAGCGCTAGCTGGTGCGGTGTTGAAGGGCCGTGTGGGACATACCAGTTGGGTTAGGGAAACGCAGGATGACAGCTGGATTTGTTGCATTTTGGACCGGCCAGTCTGGTTTTGGACCTGGCCTCGGGGCTAATTTTGGTCTCGAGACAGCACTAGCACTGACCCGGATGTCAATGAGGAACTTTGTCTTTCGTATACTTTAGATATGTAGAATTAGGACATGTTTTGAAGGATGGAGAGTTTATCTGTGTTCGCATCATAAACATAAGAAGGCAAATTACCTAGTTATCTACTAGCTACTAGCTACTAGCTACTAAATCGAAGATATAACCTACACCTACCCGAGATAAAACAAGTGAGCTGAAGCTTGCAAGTGGAACCGCGCGCATAGACATCAGCTTCTCCAAGAAGCTAACGAAATGCGGAACATTTTGAGTATTAGGTAACTCAGCCTTAGAACTAGCACGCAAAGTCTATGATCTATCCTCAGTTACTTGTCTCGTACCCAGCTAAGTTACATATTAATTAACTTGTGGTATTTATTAGTATGTACGTAATCGCAAGCAAAAGCCTGGTGAGTTTGGGTCGACGAGATCACGACCCTCTTAAGGAAATGGGTCGTATGTATCGAAGGATTGGTTGGTAAAACGGCTATTGAATATATAAAGAATTAATATTGTGCTAACCGTATAGATATACCTAGCTTGATGTGCTGAAGTCCCTGTAGTCTATAGCTATATAAGAGTAGTTAAGTTGGGGGTTTGTGGAAAGCTATAAATACTTGCACCTCGGATGGAGTTATTAGTTTTACATAAATATAAAATGCATGCATTGGCATTCCTATAATATTTCTTTGATAGCTTTACAAATTCAGTAGAACTCCATATACCCATTACAATTTACATATGAATACGAGTTCTTCGGGGGTGGTCCGAAGAGCGAGTCTCAAGGATTACGAGCAAGGTTGTGAAATCAAAGAGCTCAGAGAACAATTGCTCCTAGCTCTCATATGATCATAGAAATTTAGCGGAGCGGATCTAGTTTAAGATAAATATATCTGCGAATTTCCGTCGGTTTTTTTTTTGGTCTTTTCGGTCTGAGCGAATCTCGAGAGTTGCGACGTCACCGAATCCGTGACCCATGGTAATGGTCGCCCAAGTTGGCCAACCTTACAGGGATGCGATTGGAGGCCAATCCCACGGACTCGCGCAAATATGCGGGTGGGCTCCGTGGAGATGTTTGAGCAGCTGACCGTTGAGTAATGTTCCCTCTAGCGTACGACCCTGGATGGGCTGGGTACGCGACAACTTGAACATATGTATGCTGACGATTTTTATGAGTCCTTCAAAATTTTCTTGGATTCGAGGCTAGAAAATTTTTGAAATCATCTACTGTATTTGAATCTAGCTTCCGTGAATTCCGGGATACATTAGTACAGTATCGGGCAAACGAATATACTATCAACTCGATATCGATATATAAATCAAGTGTCGCTAGCATTCTGATCTTGAGCATCGCCAACAACTTCGACCAGAACAAATAAGTATTAAAATGTCAGAAGACAGTGAGAAGTCCACGCTGGAAGAGCTGCCTCTAGACATCAAAGTCGATATCTTGAGATCCCTCGGCTCAATCTACGACTTCGAAGCTCTAGGCCTAACGTGCCGTGTATTCTACGAAATCTGCAAAACCCCACAATGCAGCGCCACAGTTCACCGCCAACTGCTCCTCCAGGGAGACTACGGACACCACCTACACGGCCTGGCAGTCCTCCGGGCTTACGGACGGGATAATAAGCTAGAATTGCTTCAGGATGCTGATGATTTCCCGGGAGATAATCCAACAGACAACACGGAATACTTCTATAAGCTGCTTTCGTACCAAAAAACGATTCGCTGGTTTTCAAATCGATTTTTTGAAGCAATGGCTGATAAATATGGGGATGAAACACCGAGCTTGACTCAAAGTGATGGTTCCAAAGTAACCAAGAGGTTTATACTGTCAAGGGATGAATCCCAGAGGGTTGATAATGCCTTTCTTGTGCATTGGATCTTGGCCGAAGCTTTGTTTCTGTTCGAGAACAAGAAAGAGAATGGAGTCATCGACGGCGGCTATTTGGACGAAGACCTTTTTAGAGACGGGAATAGGAATATCTTCGTATACACCATGCTGTGGCAAGTCTTTGGTAGTTTGGATGGCATTCAGTTGCACCTGTCGCTCGACTTTTCGGTCTTGTACAGTGTTTCGCAGTTCTTGTCAAAACTTACGACCCCTATGGCGTTGCGGCATGCGGAGACAAGGAGCCACGAGGAAGTTGCGGCCATAGCTACTAAGCTGGGATGTCCGGATGTCTGTACGTGAGGCCAATGAATATACTATTCCGTATTGTGTGTGAGAAATCCAACTGACCTTTGATTTTGTTATTATTAGATAACAGACGGGGGATCTCGAATCTACTACTTTGGAACCTTGGGCTAGACGGACTTCAAACACTCCTTGGAAAGGACGAAGACTCACAGGTCTCTACTATACGAGAGTATTATAATCGTCCTCTGGAGCCTAAACTCAACCTCGGCGATGAGAAACCCTTTGGGTATTTCATATCATGCTTCTTCATACTTATAGATGGGATGTGGATTCATATCAAAGACCACTCTAAAAATCCAGACACCATTCACTTAAGACCACTGTGGAGGGAGTCCGGGATCATCCATCTGCTTTCTGTCCCGCCTTGGAATCAAGCGGACGAATTCGATATCGACGCCGCTTTCTGCGACGACGAAAGACTCGAACGCCTGGGCTATTTTCGACCGGGCATTAGTGTAAACGGCGAAGAAAGTAACCATAGTTTGGAGGCGAAGATGATGGCTGAAGTGTGTCATTGCAAGGAGGATTGGGGATGCTGGGATTAGAAATCTTCAAACATCATGATTAGATAGACACAATGTAAATAGTTACTAGACACCTCTAAGCTCAATATACCTAGCCAGGCGGCTAGAAATCGTCTCTCGAACCAATTGCCTCCCATGGCCATCTGCTTATTTATATTTGCTCGGGACATCGGGACCTTGCATTATATTGAAGTGAGTCTGTGGTCATGGTGTTGCAGATATCCCGCCAATGGCCGCCAAGACCAAGACCAAGCAAAAGAGGGTCTGTTATTACTTCTCCCCGAACCCCATTCGACAGCCCCATAACCACCTCCCATTCGATACTGCCGATTCCCCACAATGGCGGCGCGCACATCCTGCCTCCTTCTCCGCCAGGTCCGACCAAAGGCGATAAACCCATCCAAGTTCCGAACACCATCCCGCCGAACATTCTCCTTTTCATCGAGCCATCCTCCCTCCGGCGCCGGTGCCGAGTCAGGCGGTGATGGCGGCGCATCATCCACCTTCAACGTCCTTCGGGGCCTCGTAGACGAAATGGATAGGCTGGCACCCAGATTCGAAGTCGGGCCTCGAGATATAACCATATTAAAGGAGCCCGAGGAGTTTTACCGCAGTTTAAAGGTGCGCGTGTGACAACCTTACCCCGCTGGTCGTGTGCGCAACTCAAGCGTCAAAAAAAGAACCAAAAAAACTTTGAATGAAGTAGTAATTGAACGAATAGTACCCGTGATTGCGAAATTTATAGATGAAAATACTATCTGCGAAGAAAAGAGTATTCATTGCGACTTTATATATCGGAAAGACGGAGCACGAACTCGTATGCCTCACTCCCACCCGGACATGGACCATTATCTTGAGAAGCCACCGAAGCACTAAGACGATACTAGATCGAAACGATTAAAACCGCTCTCCGGAATTCGCCGACCCTAAAAGTCTCAATACTGACGGATGCCCTGCGAGGGACTCGGGAAGCGCCTGATGTCTGTTCTGCGTCGTTGCTGGTGCCACTGGTGAAGGAATTTGGCGAAGATCGGGTCGAGCTGCGGATGTTCCACACGCCAAACCTTCGAGGATTGAGAAAAGCATTGATTCCGAAGAGATTGAACGAGGGCTGGGGGTTACAGCATATGAAGCTATATGGATTCGATGACGAGATTATATTATCTGGGTATGACAACAAATGAGCGACAAAAAAAAGTGGACGACAAGCTTACAAAGAGCCCCTCCATAGCGCCAATTTATCAAAAGATTATTTCACGAACAGACAGGACCGTTACCATCTATTCTCGAGCAAGCCTATCACCGATTACTACGCTAAAGTTCACGATGCGGTCTGCAGCCTTAGTTTCAAAGTCCAGCCGAACGACAAAGTCGAGAATCGGTTCGAATTGGTCTGGCCGGCGAGTAATCCCGCCCCCTCACCGCTCGAAGACAAATCTGGATTCAAATCTGCGGCTTCCGCATTAATATCCCCTCTGTTGAAACCTACATCAATACCCGGTCCGCGAAAATCGAAAACTGTTGTGTACCCGATAGGACAGTTCACACCGTTTATGTCAGGCGAAAACCATTCCACCGAGCACCGCGGGATATTGAGCGTACTTCGAACCCTATCCCGTGAGGACTTCGCAAAATCCTCCTGGACGTTTACTGCAGGATACTTCAACATGCACAGAGAATTGAGGGAGATACTGTTGGCCTCAAAGTCGGAGCTCGGTACCGTAATTACAGCTGCTCCAGAGGCAAACGGGTTTTATGGATCAGCTGGGGTTTCAGGGTACCTACCGCCTGGATATCTGATCCTAGCGAGAAGGTTTCTGGAAGAAGTCGTAAAGGTCAGGGGTGGGGAAGGAGTGGAGTTATTAGAATGGAGAAAGGGCGTAGTAGGCCAACCGGGAGGATGGACCTATCATGCCAAGGGTATCTGGATTACACTTCCAGAATACACATCTCCAAGCCTGACGGTCATCGGGTCTTCCAATTACACTAGACGGTCGAAAAAGCTGGATCTGGAGATGAACGCTTTAGTCATCACAGAAGATAAAGAGCTGCAGAAGGAGCTCGCTGGAGAGATTGAGCATCTGAAAACATACGCAAAGCCCCTAGAATTGGAGGATTTCGAAAAAGAAGAGAAGAAGGTGCCTTGGGAAACCAAAGTACTTCTGTGGTTAGTAGGGTGGGGTTTGTAGTTCCTTCGTTTTAGGTCTAGTAACCTTCTGTAGATGTGAATTGGGAGCTATCCTGTAGCATGCATAATACCTTCAAATACTGCCATACCTGGGGCCTAGATTAGCTATAGAATGTGAATATCAAGTATCGAGAAACAGCCATTGCTTCGCCTTTAGGAAGCAGACGATTTGCAACAGAGCGCAACACATTTATTAAACAAATATCTTAAAAACGATGTCTATGCTAGGCCTGTAAGCCTATAGCCATCTTCGAAAATAAAGGAAAAAAGAAAGGAAGAAACACCTCTAGCCGATCCCTAAAACGAAAACTTGCATTGTTACCCAAAAGTTCCGGATTGGATATTGATTGCTACTCTCTATCAGCTTCGGTCGCCTCGAGTTGTTGGCTCTTTTCGGCATCCTCTGTTACAACATGAAACACATATTCTCATACGGCGGGATGGATCGGGTAATCATCCCAACCGCATCGATATTTCATAAATTCCATACTCTGTTTAAATTGGGAGATTATAATAAGCTTCTAGAAGAAGGCTAAAAGGGTTCTAGAGAAAGACTAAGATGATTATGGGTACCCGCTGCGACAGCCTCGTTTATGCAAGCCTCTTTTTGGTTCGAACGTCGTACTATAGGGCTAGGCTCAAGATATCTTATGATTCAACATCGGCGAGGATATTCGAGGTTCATCCGAAAACTATGACCTAGTAAACAAGATATTGATACTTGATTGCTTTGATTTGGTTTATAAATTCAATGCTGGTCTTGTATTCCATTTATAGCTAGTAAATGTAGTCTGAGGAAAGCTAGAAGAACAGATGTGAGTACAGCGAGCGGAGGGATATAAGGCTTTCGAAAGAACGATCCGCTGACTGAAGATATTCGAGTCCGAGCTTGGTGTCATCTTGAACTGTCGTATTGTCATATTTTCTATACATTCCTTTATATTTGATAGATTTTTTGGCCTCTTTAGTATTTCTTGCCTAGCATTACAAATATAACCCGCCTTAAGACCATGGTATCCATGCCTTCATTTCTCGCCATCTTTATCACATGTGCTTCATGTATCCTCCAAGATGTATTCGCGACGCCGATGCCCGTTCCCACAGGTCGAGGGGTCGGTAGCATAACATTCGGAAATGGTCGTCCGACCTTTGGTAATTCAGGCGGGGGTACGACCTCCAATACCGGCGGGATATCATCTAAGCCTCCCAGTCGATTCACCAATTCTAGGGGGACAGGCACAAAAGGGAAAGATGGGTTTAGTACCACTAGTATAAAGCAGGACACGCCGGGGGCGATGACAAAGGAGACTTTGCCTCAAGGTTTGCCACCTTCTCCTACACGATATAAGCAAAAACTATACAGTTTAGCTGACGCTTCCACGATAGTTCTTGAAGCATTCGAGACATACCTATATGAAGGAGTCTCAGAAGGCCCCAAAGGACCTTATATATTCCTCACCGCCGGCGGCGCCTTTAGAGTACTAAACGACCTCAGCACAACCACAACAGACATAGACATCTGGTCCCCCTCAGACACAGACTCGCATGTCGCCAACGACGCCGCAAAAGTCTTCTCCCAATCTACCATCGGCAAAGCATACGGTCTCAACTACGACTTCTTCAACGGCGCTCTCAGTTCCGGAATGGCGTACTACGACGGCTCAAAGCTGTTTAAAGCTTATGCTGAAAAGGCGGTTCCGATGTGGCAGAGTTATAGGAAGTGGTTGACGTTGTATTCGCTCCCGATCGAATGGCAGATCCAGACAAAGCTGGTGAGGATGTCGAATTGGTATAGAGCCGGGTTGACTTACGATGAAAAGTACGTGAAAGATTTACAGCACGTGTTTAGCTTGATGTGGAAGATGTCGGATGGGGGGAAGGATAAGTTGGATATATCGGGGGTTGAGGGGTGGTTGTCGGAGTATCAGGTTCCTGGAAATAAGTTTGGGTATGCGACTGGTTTATTGGATGCCGTTAAAGCGGAGTTTGTGAAGTATGTGAAGAATGGGGGCAAGTATGTCGCATAAGATCGCATGATGGTTAGAAATAAACCCGTGGAGATTTCTAGAAATCTACGTCGTTAGATTGTTATATATACAGCAAGAATACAAATATTATCTACATAGCGCCCCGATAGTCCCCGGAGAGCACTAATACGACTTGACCTTGCCGTAGAACGGAACTCCGAAGGCAGTCAACAACATTCTCGCGTCTCTGTCGCTGGTCGCCGTAGTTTTGCAGGTAATGTGGCAACCTGGAATCATCTTGGCAGGATACATGTCATAGTTGACTAGATGTAAAATTAGTATACTAAATCTCGCAATGCTATGTGTAGGGTTTATTATTCTCACCTTCAATCTCTGGGAACTGTGCCACAACCTCAGGGTCGAAACCAAAGCTCAAGTTTCCTGATCTATCACCAGTAGTTCCCTTAACACCCTTATACTCCTTAATTCTCGGCATGACAACGTCGATGCATGTCGCCAAAAATCTATACATCGAAGGACCGGTCATCTTGCAGGTAACAGCAATCTGTTGATCCTTCTTGACCTTCCATGCCGCAACCGTCGCCTTCGCTACGTGGATATTCGCTTTAGACCCTGTGATCGCCTGAGCAGCCATAATTGCGACTCTGATAGCGAGTGGGTTTAGGGTAGACGCATCAGAGAAGCAATGGAACACAACTTCCTCAAGACGTGGGACGTTCCTGAAAGTTATCGGTCTGTGGGTGAGAGGTAGGTAGTCCTTCCCACGTGGTCCTCGACGAGGACGGTTTTCGAAGTATGGAGAATCACCCTCCCATTTCCTCAGGCGGTCCTTTGGTGCCTTTTCCTCAGCATGTGGTGCCTTGTGGGTATATGCCAACGTCATAAGGTCGGCGGCGACAGTGTCATTGTAATGATCCCATAACCGTTCGCTGGAGAAGGGGCCGGGGACGAAGAGACGGGACGATGGATCCGAAGGTTTTGGGGGCTGATGAGGATGGTATGGACCACGGTAGTACCTAGGATGACGGACTTGATGGCGACCTACACGGCCGAAACGACGGTGACCGGCGGGATCCCTCTTCTGGAGGGGTGCAGTGGTTGTGAAAGAACGGTTGGAGGATGTCGGAGTGGAAGAAGAGGGGAAGAGGAAGGCGTTAATAGCGGCTATCGATGGTCGTGATCTTTGAAGGAATGTAGAGTCGAGTGACTTTATATGGCGGGCGCAATGCATCGGCAGCATCTTTGGGGCTATCGAGGCCATTGTGGTCGTGGTGGGGGAGTAAACCTCTACCCGGCGGGCTCAATACAGTCGATATCAATTGAAGCTTCTCGAGTCGGTTGAAGATATCGTGTCCACCGCCGCTGTCTTATGTTCCCGTCCCGTGGCCGTTTAAGACCCCTAGTTCCTGCCCGCTAACAGAAGAAGTAGTTGGTAGTCGCGCTATCCTGTCGTCGAAAGTTGAAGCCGACGTTCGAAAGCAGAGATTTGGTGTTGGCTTGCCGAAGTCTTGGCTGTGCGACATCTTGGCATTTTCTAGTGCCGTTTTCGGAATACTACGTACTCAACGCGCTTTAGGGATCTGTGATCATCATGGCCGACTTACGAGTCAAACGGAGACCAAAATGCAATGATATATGGAGGTCAGTGTCCAGATGAGATAAATTATAGACTACAAACCAGGAGACGAATTTACCTTGAAGTAGATCTTCTGGATAGTTGTTTCTCCTCATTCTCTTCACTAAAAAACTTAGCAACCAAATTCTTTATCATCATCGATGCATCACTTCCAACTAGACGCCTGAAATATCGAATCACTAGATAAGACAATCTTCTCATTACACTTTACACCCGTCCTAACTTCTTTTTCCATTCATTCCGATGCCAAAATCAACAATCACAGATTCATTCTCACTTCCTTTAATTACATATCCACACACCATGGTCGTTCCAATGTTAAAACCCGACCCACTAGCCAATACGGACACCCCATCCAGATTAGCACCAGAATTAGCCATATTACTCGCATTCGGGGAACACTTCAAAGACGTCACCCCCAAAGACACAAGATTTTGGGAGATCTGCGGGCGCCTAAACAGAATGAGCGACGTCGCCGTCGGACAGATTTGCGCGTAGGCTAAAATTGACAGGTGTCGTCTTATCAATTACATCATCCAGCTCTGTAAATGTGGCGCTTTTGCGGATACTAAAGGCGAAAGGGGAAGAATTCCGAGACTGTTTTCGGAGAACCGGGACGAATTTGGGAGTGAACAAGAATTGGGCCTGGATCTACTCGGGACACGGTCTAATTCTCGATGTAGCACCGAAGTTAATAGTATCTGCTCAGACACCGGTACACTTAGTCAACCGGATGTTCCTCCTGAACCGAACCAAACAATTTCTAAGCTAAATGCCCGTCAGCTAGGAAATAACTCTGGTCCGGATAGCAATAATTGCAATCCTATGGGAGACAGAATTCTTTCTACGATCGGATACAATGGCCAGCGTAGAAGTAAGCGCCCGAGTATTTTCGACCTATCGCTAGAGGAATTGGCGGGGCAAGATACAACAATTTCTGAGTGTAGCACGAGGAATTCTAGCGTGTTCAGCGGGTCGAGTACATTAGTATCTGAAGGAAGCACGGTGAATTGCGATATTCCGTGGCCGAGGACTCCTACCTCGAAAGAAATTGAAATCCCGGAACTACTCCCAGTCTACCTCTCATACCCAGATCAACACATCCTTTTGACATCAGCACAAAGTATTCTGGAGCAATCCTGCCACTCTTTCATTCAAAAATGGAGCCCGAGTACTTTATTAACCGAGGGGTTTACACACCCTGAAAGCGCCGAGCTGCCCAAATGGATCAACCTCATTATGCACAGACTACCCTCGTTGTCGGAGAAATCGATCGATACGACCGTTCTTCAAGCCGATGACGGGCGAACTTCGACTATAGACACCCTATCCCAATCCGTTTCGCAAATGCGACACACTGTGGTCCATAGGTTAAAACTACCAGCCGAGAGTTTGCAATACATGGTTCAGAATACTATAACTTTCGCAAAGTTCTTGAAAGACGATGAAACAAGAATCAACAAATTGCAGCGAATACTAGAGAAATTGATTTCACTCTCCGAAGAGTTGGAGAATGGGAAAGCTACTTTGCGAGGGAAACTAAAGAGGGAGCTGGGAGAGATCGGAGAAGCCAGAGCCGAGTTGGATAAGTGGGAGAGGTTGGCTCTGGTGAAAATTTGGGCAGATGATAAAACGATTAGAGGCACCATTAAAGTCAATATTCACGAGGTTTTAGGAGAGGCGGAACCAGAGCCAGATATTATTTCTGTAGGAATCAATACTGGCGATGTCATAGGCAAGGAACCCGAAAAGGTCAACCCAGATAGGCCTGGGAAACTGGTGCCCCTCAAGCGTGCGAGCGAAGCGGCTACGTTATCGCGATTCATGACTTTCACCCGTACTCGGTTGGGAAACTATTTATCAGACTTTGGCGAGTTTTGTCGGGGCGCTCTAGACGTTGGGAATGCTAAGGGGTCGATAAACGACGATAATCCGGAAGGTCAAGGCTCGATGGAGACGTTTTATTCGCAGTCATTTTGAGGTTTGGAACTCGATTCCCACTACCTACTTGAGTATATATATTTGTACGATTATTCGGGGAGCTTTCGTCCCGCTCCAAGTGATAGAGATCTTTTTAGATCGCAAGATCAATGACTCGTCGTTATACTGAGTTGAACGGAAGTCTACGTTGTATATGTGGAGAAAATATATGAAGAAGCGAAACTATAACTAGGTCCGCTTTTTTTAATATAACTAAAATTAATTTTGATACTACTAATAAATAGTATACTATCCAACCCCGATACTTAGACACCAGTCAAATATAATTGTAGCCCAAATAGCACCAGCAAAAATTTATTTAACCCATGTCCGAAAAAAAAAAAACAGAAACCGAAGCCAATGATCCCCAAGAAGAAACAGATTTTTCAGGTAAAAAGCGGTGTGTTATCCCAAAACTTAAATATCAAGAGTCTAGATCTTGGATGCAACGGGAACTTTAGAGTCGAGACCGATTTCAACAGGTGCGATTTGATCGCTTGCTGGTGGCAAAGCCTTCTCGTTGTCGCCATCGTCGCTGCCAGCACCGCTGATTTCTTGGTTGGCGGCCTTGCGGCGACGGATGATGTCATCGACATATCTGATCGAAGCAAGGATAATTGCAACGGAAAGGATGGCTGCACCGGTGGCGAAGCCACGGCGGTACTTGGGTTTATCGTCCGATCTGAAGATTTGTGCGCCGTAGATACCGGCGATGTTGGCACCCATGATAATCCTAAAATCGAGAGCGTTTGGTTAGAATTTACGCTCGTAGGTTCGAGTTAGGGGTGAGGTGGAAGAGCTTACATAGCCATAGCAAGGGCTCTGACTTCAGAGTCGGGACAGGCGAGAGACAACCAAGCAATGTTGAGCGGATGAGAGAAGGTACCGAAACATTGTGTCCAGACGACACCGAAGTATCGGACATTACGGCTGGTGAGTTCAGTGAATACTCTGTTGAAGATGTAACCGAGCAAGTGGCAGCTCAAGCCGGCGATGACAGTTTCACCACGCTTGTTACTATATTGCGCGTGTTAGAAATGGCTCCGAAAGTTTATATATATATATTGGGGTCTTACAAGTGATCAGAAACCCAGCTGAAGGCGAAGGAGGTTGGGATCTGGAGGTAGAAACCGACGGATGCAAGGGCGTTACTGGTAAGAGGGGCGAAACCGAAGCTGCTGACAATGGATGGAGAGTAGGTATCGAAACCACGCTGAGGACCGTTGTTGCAAAGCGAAATGAAGACGTGGATCCAGATTCTCCAGTTGGTGAACTACAAGAAATATTGTTAGTCGTTTTGGATCAAACGTTGGGGTTGGTCACGGTTTGGGTTAAAGCTTACGGCGCGCTTGAATGCACCCCAGTCAATGTGCTTCTTCTTCTTGCCCTTCATGGGGTCGTCAATGCGGACACGGGTCCTGAGAATGTGCAATTCCCTTTCGGTAAAGACAGACCTTCCGGGCAGGAAAGCACTGCATGGGTTCTTGAACGAATCGGGGAGCAAGAAACCGAGGACGAAACCGCTGGCAATGGTGAAAAGACCCATGATGGCGAACAGCCAAAACCAACCTGGCTTGCCACCGACACCTCTCATGTGGAGGATACCATAGGCGAGGAGCTTGGAGGAGGCCTGTCCGAACTGGTTGCCGAAGTAGAAAAACATAACACGCTTAGCAGTTTCGCTCCTGGTGTACCAAGTGGAGAGAGTCCAGAGACCGCCCGGGATGAAACCAGACTCGGTGATACCGAGGAGGAAACGGGAAGCAATAAATGAACCATAGCTGTTCTGGAAAGCCTGGAAAGTGGAGACGGTTCCGAAAAGGAAGAGCTGAAGTGTGAGCCACTTGCCGGGGCCAACTCTGTAAAGGATCATGTTGGAGGGAATCTCAGTGAGCACGATACCCAACGAGAGCATCTGCTGGCCGACGTTGAACTGATTCTGGGTAATGCCGACATCTTTGAAGAAGTTATCGGTCAAAGCGTTGGCGATGTTGCCTCGGTCGAGTTCTGTTACACAGCAATATAGTCCATCAGCATTGGTCGCCAGCCCGGAGAAAGGGGAAAGCAATTCCACATCTGCATCTGCATCTGCATCTGTCGAACCAGAGTCCGAAAAAAAGATGCAATACAGCGCAGCGCAACAGTTCCCGCGAGCAGCCGGATGTCGGCATCGCCAAAGGTAGTCCGAGTGGGGCACGGCGTCTACTTACGCAAGCAAAAGAATCCGAGGAAAAGCAATGGCATAATAATAAAGTCCAACCTGGGAGATCGCGGCAAGCACGTCAGAACAACTAGTCTACCAATGCAAACGGGGGAAAGAACATACTTTCGCTTCGCGGCTTTCTCTTCCTCGGGGCTCCAATCGGCCACGAGGTGGAGGTTCTCCTCATCCTCGGCGGGAGGAGCAAAACTGTCCGGATTCTGGACTTTGAGATCGCTTCCCATCCTTGCAGCTGTTGCAGATATATACGGGAAAGGGAAATGGGTTACTGGTAAACTGGAGGTATCTACGCCTGAGGAGAAGATATTCCGCTGGGAGGAATGCGACTTCTTATAACTCTGTCCTACATGCTACAAAGCACTGCTTCCCCATTTCTGATATTGCTAAGACTTTTATTACTACCATTTTTTTTTCTGCATTGCTGCACCGCAGTACCGCACCCAAGCTTTTTTCTCTGGTTCAGCTACGTTCGCCGAGTGTTTTTGTCGTGGTCCATTGGCAGGACCAAGAGGACAAGACTTCGGATTTTCCACGCTGTGGGTGTCCGTGGCGGGCTGAATCGACCTTAATTCTGGAGGCGAGCGAGTCTTCCTAGCATCTGTTAGTAACGTGGCGGGGATCCAGAATGCGAAAAAGTTCTCCCACGTCCTGGGCAGAATATGGTGTTATTCAGACATTCGAGCACGCAATCGAAATGGTCGTATCAAAGTCGTTTATAATTGATATTAATTAATATGGTTGGAGGATGTGCCGCGTCTGCAAGAGGCCGGCGCCCAGACGCCGCCGAGAACGCGCCCAGGCGCCGCCCAGGGTTCGCCCAGGATATTGGCGGTCGTGACTGGTGGGAGATGGAACGGATGACGAAATTTTGCTGTGGTTTCATTCGACAAGCTTTTCGGTCAACTGAGAGTTTGTCTGCAAGCCTCGTCTTGCCTACGCTGCCTATGCTTGGCCTTGGGGGGAGAGGGGAAGTACATGTACACATATTGCATAGTACTCACATGGGAGATAGAAGGTGCAGGATGTATGAAAGTGTTACAATTGTTGCATTTTGGGGTCTGGCGACACAAAGCTAACCGTTCCAGATAAGCGAATGCCCCAAAGCGGCCAATAGGAACTCCTGAAGGGATGATATATCCTGGATGTTCTACTGGAACTGGCCATGCATGGTGTTATCGCAGAAAGTTTGGGGCCCATTCCGTCGGCACCTTATTCCCACTATCTGGATGGTCCTGGCACGGACGGTACTTACATGTGCATATTATTGTCGTATTACTATCACGATACCCTTCTGGCAATTGGTACCCCACGAAAAATCTTAAATTCCGGGTTGAAGGAATAAACCCTATTAGCTATAGGACCCGAATTTATTAAGGGACCAGGCATGAAATGTTCGCTCTTGCTGGAGTTACTTAATTAATGTACAGAGACACATACGTAAGTACTTCCTCCAAGACATTACATCCATTACATACATGTATGTAACAGCTGGGGTATGCGTCTCATATATCTGGCAGACTATAGACTCAACTCCTTCTCCAAGTGGTTAATATTCGGCGAGGTGCAGTCTTGTCTGTCTATCAAACTGCTGCACCTTGTTCCAAGACCTGCAAATCAAATGTCGTGATGCTGAGACCATATGTTGCCTTCTATTTGTCAAGAAGTAAAAAACTTTTAATTGTGGTTTTAAAATCTTTTCCTCATTCCTTCTTTCGCTTTTCTTTTCTTTCCTTCCTTCTATTTTTCCTTCTTTCCTTTTTTTCTGTCTCGGGGATTGGGTTTATGGTTCGTGGAATTTGCCGCATCTATGCATATTTCCTGCGCCTACGTCGTCTAGGCCATTTCATAACTTTAGTCCCGATTGTATATTGCAGTAGCCCGATCGAAAGGCAAGATCGAGACCCATATGGCCCGTTCTTTCTTTCTTTCTTTCTTTTTTTTTCTCGCCCATACTTTTAAAATGGAAAAGAAAGTTTGCGGCGGAAAACCCACTTCCTTGGGTGTCTGGCTCGATACCGTCCGAGACTAAAAGGTCCTCCACGCCCCTCGAGGCAGTTGATCTCGTGCACTGAGCCCTAGTCGCCACCACAGGACTTGTAATCTCGCCAACTCTATCGATTCATTGGCCTAATTAGGAACTGTCACCGTGCAGGGCTCTATAACTGTTTGTCATAGATGAGTCTTTGCGAATCCGATCCTACTTGTCGAGCTCTGAAGCCGGAATAACCCCGGTCAAAGTGCAGAGACTGCACGGACAACGTGCCATTCGTGGCGTCCCTTTCAGCCTCGCGCTAACCCCCATGACTTCTCCAACCCCCCCCCCTTCTTTTATGGAAAAAAAAAAAAAAAAAAAAAGGCACCACCGCTATCACCATCTCCACAAGAAAGACTTTACCGTATCTCCTCCATTATCATCTTCTTGACATACTCAAATGCTCCAGGCGTGTTCCTGAAAGGCCAGTACAGAATGTTCAAGATCTTTCGTTCATGCTCTTGCTCTCCCGAAATAAGCCTACAATGTCCCTTATTATCCGACCTAGCATTCTTCACGAGTGAATGCACCATTTCATCTTCCGAGGCTTCAACCATTTGCTCCCAAAAAGTCTCATTCATATAGTTCCCGCACCGAAAATGGTACCTCATCCTCTTTTCCATCTTTTCGATCAAAGGCGTATTGCTCTGCTTCATCAAATCCCGATCCTCCGCAATGACGACAGTTTCCGTCATGTATGACTGTATTATAGTGTAAATGTCGAAATTCAACCGTCGGACCAACCAAGCCTCCATCAACCTCACCAACCGCAGGTTTTCCAAATCCCTCAACCACCAGAAATATAGCAAAACCATGGCACCTTGAATAACGACATCTGGGATACAATTCAGCGTGCTAACTGCCTTTTCCAACCCTCCGAAGACGTTTTTTTTGAACCTCTTGTGATCTAGCAGCCTTTCCAACGCCTCTATGTCTGTCCTAACCTCCCGATCGCGTCGCCCCCATCTAAAGCAAAGGTAGGTATAGCAAATTTGATCTTCTTTCATAAAAAGTAGCGTAGGAATGGTATATTCCAACGGCGTTCCAGAAGATTGCCCGGGAGACCGAAATCCCAAACAATGAAGCTCCAAAACCTGTTCATACGCACCTTGAAGGGATAAATACGTATCAACCTCCAAACAAGTTGCGATTAGGATCCGCAAAGCGTTCACATAGCTTTCCTGCAGCTCTAGTATGCCCAGGAATGGATCCCGTGAGGGCCATGACGCGAAAATAAAGTAAATTCGTTTCCTTTTGGAAATGGTGGACAAGTCGACATCGGGTTGGAGAATGGGGTATTTTTCTAAGAGTCGTTCTTCGGCTATGGAAACGGAGCCGATCGCTTCTTGGATTCTTGTGCAGTCTTGGAGGTGGCGAATGGTGTTGACTGATTGATGTGTAAGACTGCAGTATTGAACCATCGAGCAGGATGAACAAGTGAAGAGACCCGCTGTTGAATAGCAAATGTGACACCCGTAGCGGCCCATGCTGGTTATGGAGCCATTGAGCTCTCGCTGAGCTATTTGACTTTCTGGCTGCTCCTCGGCCACTGTTAATTTGAATTAGTCCAAAATTTGCTCCTCGAAGCTTTCCCTAGAACCAAATGACTTTGACGTACAACGGCAGAGTATATATATTTTCTCGAATAAGGATAGCTCGATAGTGAGGCTCAGTCTTGGGCAGGTGCAGCTCTTAGCTAATATAATCCTGCCCCCGCTCGCGCTCATGTGTACTAATATGGTAATGCAACAGCAACACAGAAGCTGGAAGCTAAGACCAGTAAGTAACAGATTAGGGATAATCAGCGACACGGGACTGGATCTGGCATATACCCGTCGATGAAATTCGTAGTCACACTTAATTCAGGCAAGTAAGCCTTGTGGGGTTGAATAGTAATCAATTGATTGAATATTAAAATAGTAAAAGGGTAATGGGTAGCTCGTATAAACAGTTCAGATTCCCAACCAGGCAGCCCCTTTGCACATATCGATACGGACTATGTGTCATGGTGTCGCGGGCTGGTCGTAGGAATTTTGAACATGCCTACACCGACTACTAACCACAACCAGCTCCACTGACACGAATGTCATAACCGGACGTATCCTTCAACAGCCCGTTTACCTTCCAATTTTCCCTACGGCAGGTGTTGGCCAGTTTCTCCGCGGCGGCAGCAACTCGAGAGCTCTTGACACGGAAGCCTTGCTATAATTTTATAAATTAATGCCGTTAGCTAACTCTATTTATTAATGGCGTACCATGGTACCAGATATGGTATGTTGTTAGTCGAATACAACGCCTGGACTCACCCAAGCGCAAACAATGATCGCGGTTTTGTGGGTTTTGTAGTTACGGCACCAGGCTACGCCACACTTGAATCCCTTCGGGACAACCATGCTGTAAACGAACATAAGTTAACAGGTACCCATTAAATAATAATAGAAGTGAGGTTGGGAATAACTTACTCTATATTCGGGTTTTCTCGCAACCAACGGACACCTTGAAGAGCCACGTTTCTATGTCCGTACCCGTTAGGGGCCTTCCAGCAGGCCGGTGCTCCAAAAGTACGCTTGACAAAGGAAGGCTTTATTGGCAAGTCAAATGAAGGATTATTAGTCAATAATTCATCGGGGATATAAATATCAACGTCGGCTTCGGGATCAAATACATTCAAAGAGGCTTCTTCGACGAGGGTTCCCTCAGGATCGCGTTGCTCGAGGTATGGGATGAAATTAGCGCCTGCCATCATGGCGGTATCGCCAACATCAAGCGCATTGACCGGGATGGCAGAAGCCCAAGCGGTACAAGTGATTAGGAACAGGATGAAGAAGACCGGCTGGAGGACAGTTGAGTACTGCATTTTGAAATAAATTTGGTGACGATAGTCGCTTGGATTTCTAAGCTTGAGAAGAGGTTGTACTAGAAATAAAACGAATTAAAGAAGGGGCAAAGAGGGAACTCGAAGATGTAATTAACACTGGACTAAATGAGTGCTGAGTTGGAAATAAAACCCCAACTTGACGAACAAATTTCAACTCGTGGAGAAGCCCTCTATGCGGATGCGGCTCTTTATAACTAATTCACTTCGTATAGGTCCCGGACCTCCACTTGAACACCTCACAAACCCTTCCTACAAAGGGGCGTCATGTTTTATCGGTCGAACATTCGAACGGAAAGAGCAGTTCTCCAACATTACTATGCATGTGCACAAACGCTAGTACTAGAAAGTCACAGTTGTCAGCATGTTATCGTGTCTAGATCAGTTTCTTAGTCTAGATTATGCACTCTCGCG
Source organism: Arthrobotrys musiformis (assembly GCA_036971715.1). Taxonomy (NCBI): domain Eukaryota; kingdom Fungi; phylum Ascomycota; class Orbiliomycetes; order Orbiliales; family Orbiliaceae; genus Arthrobotrys; species Arthrobotrys musiformis. Next base: position 1,002,503 of record JAVHJL010000003.1, on the reverse strand, counting down.
GTAAAAGATATGGAACGACCAACAATTTAAGATTAACCAAGTCAGACGAGCATCGCAGCCGCGATCTTGTTACACCATTGGCTCAACCGAGTTTTGTTTAGGCCCTTTTCGGAATCGATATCGACTAGTCCCACTTAGCCGACGACACGGCCTCAGTCCATATCAAAATTCTGCAAAAGAGCAATTAATTTCACAAAAGGGGAGGGGAAACTCATGCGCCAAGGCTAATAGATCGTAGCAGCAGGCCGTCCCTTTGAGGCATATACTGTTCACACGCGAAGTACCAGCAGGGGGATTGATGCACGGAGACCGAGAATGTTGGCCATAGCAGCGTCGGTTGAGTAGGTGGGTTAGAAGTATACGAGTTCGCAGCGGCACAGCTATGCAATTTAATCAAGGAACCCAATGATAATCTCGATCCTAGTAAATCGTCCTAGATGTTGTCATGCCCCTAAAATAGAATATACGATATATTATATATATGCCTAAATTCCATTTCATAAGTATGTTAAGATAGATACGAGATTTTGCAACCTATGCAAGTGGAACTTGTACTATGACACCAAATCGAACCTACAGCCTATTAATATTATAAGCCAGGGGCTGGCGAACCTAAAACTGGGGTTGCCTTATACTCTCATGTTGCACAGAAATAAAATTCCAAGATTTCAACTTCAATAGTCTGGAAGTCGTGTTCCCGCAATCGAAATATATCGATATCTAACGGAAGTGGTTCGTATAAGGTCAAGGGTGTGCTAACACTCGTAGGTTGATGTCAGGCCCCAAACTACCCCTCCCCCGGACTATGCTAGCACTCTTTGATTTGAACACATTTTAGATTCGAGGAGACAAGCCAATACGCCGGCGTTGCAAACGTTTAAACTGAGGCCTCACTTTTATCTGGACCAGCTCCACTTTGGGTATGTTTGTGGTCTCAATTGATCAAAGTGTCTAGATTATATTTCCACGTACTGGCGCGCGAATTCTAAATTCCTACGGCCAGGCGAGCACCCATGTGGCACTGGTTTTGTGCGGTACCGCTCCCAGGTCTGGGTACGAGACAAGCCGCATGTGAAGAAAGTTGCTCGCAAATGTGAGAACCGAATGTCGAGAACGCTAGTCAACCAAACTTTCAGGCTCATGCATGAATATGTCCTCATCACAGCCGTACAACTTGTGGGTACTATATGGTATACATTCCACCGCGAGACCAATATATTCGTACTTATCGTTAAGTTACATATGAATGCTTTGGCAATTGGGTATATAGCTATAGCTATAGCAGGTATATGTGGAAGAGCTAGATCTAGAGTCGACAAGTAGATGTCTGTGTCAACGTCGTCTTGGAGAACCACAGGGATCAAGAGTGAGCGACCTCTAGATTACATCCGGGCGACTGGGCCACGTCGGCCATCAGGACTGGTCTGGGGGCCACGCATCGGGCCGGGACTAGTCTTGGGGGCCGGGACGCGACGTTCGCTCCGGACCAGGCCGGGGCAAGGACCCAGGAATCCACACTAAGAAAGGCTTGGTGTAACCAAGACTATATTACGTAATCGGTGGATAAAACGCAACAACCCTCAACACCTTCGCCTCAATTCCATTCCCTGGCACCCCTGGTCTCGCGGTGCGCACCCCTATCCGAGCTTCAAGAAAAATGCCCGTTTGCTCGAGACAAGCTGGTTGCGGCAAAAGGTACAGAATAGGCTTTGAGGAGATATGTCTATAGGATTAGGATTGGTAGTAGCGAAAAGAAGGCTAAGAGAAATAAATAAATAAAGATATTGAGCGAATATTATAGGCATAAACCGCGAGACCACTATAAACCAAAATATCTTGAGATTTGATCGAATCGTAAAAGCAGGTACACTATAGTTGGGATGCCTGGCGTTGCGCGTTGAATTCGCGAAAAGGCTATGATCATATCCATCCAGCTCTTGACCCTGATTTATATAACCCAGGATCAAGTTGTAATAGCTGGATTCCATGATCAAATTCAAATGCGATCGACGATTCGACGAAATCGGCGTATAGTTGAGGATACCGAGGAGGACCAGGGCGACGGAAATCAATTTTGGGCCTATAGTCTGGGGGGATCCATAAAAACCTCTCCCCCGTTGTCTCGCAAACCACCCACCCCTTCTCGATTTCATCTAATTTATACCTGGGCTTTTCTGAAATATTATTAGTGTCTTGTTCAAGAAGCGAATACTTGAAATAAGCTGGACCGGATCCAGTGTGTATTTCCTGGATAATTTCGTGTGAACCTGAAGCGTTAGGCGTAGCAGGGTACCCTGGCTGGTCCCGGCTGGCCTCATACACAGAAGCGACAAAATCGCGACCGGCATGGAGCTTCACCCAGTTGTCAGTTCTCCAGACGTGAATGTTGTCTGCTGATTTGGTGGCAAGTAGTGTCCCGTCGAGTGAAAAAGCAAACCACTCAATATAAGAGGGGACTTCGATATTGACCCAAGCTGGCGTGAAATCGTCGAGTTTACAGAGTGGAATCCACTTCGGATTCGCAGTATCTAATACGAAGATCGATTCAATCCCAGATACTCCGGTCGCTAGAACAGCAAATAATGAGCTGTCTGGAGAAAATACACCGGAGATGAAGCGCCCCTGGGCAGATGGAGATTTGACACTGTAAACATTACTATCTTCGAACTCGGGACTATCGACGTCTTCGTCTGTTGACACCGATCCCCGATTGTGACCCGTGGCTAAATGAAAGCCTTCGTCTAAACCGGGTGCTAAAAACCCAGGCGATGCCATATCAAGCAAATCCACCCCCCCGAGCCTGTGATTCATCGTGGCTAATAGCCCGCGCTTCAATGATACTGTGATTGCAGAAATTGGGTCTCCGCCACTTGTGGCACAGAAACTCATTAATTTCGTCGCAGAACTAATGTCCCAAATCTCGATGATTCCAGCGCCATCCCCAGGTATTGCAATCTTGTCGTTTGATATGAACTCCAGCGTATTCGAGTTCGCCAAGGAACTTCTTACAGTTATTAGATCCTCTCCAAATCGTTCTAGCCCCGTACTTCTGTAAACTCGGTAGAACTTTAGGTGTCGCGTAAACCACCTGCCGAAGATCTGAACTAAATACCGGCCGTTCGGAGAGAATCTAACAACCACCGAACACAGAGAATAGTCCGGATCGACGCCTGCTATAGCTATAGGATATTCTTCCTCTTGAAAAGTGGCACAGGAATCGATATCCTGCATAACTAGCGTGAGGGTCGTGTTGGGGTCGTTGCAAATCGCTAACAGGCCAAAATCTGGTGAGATATCGAATCTAACAGAATCCGAGGTACGATTAGACAAGGATTTTACCATATCCCAAGAGTCAGTTGACCACATATTGATCTTCTTGTCTTTGCCAAGAGCTACTATAAAGCGGCTATCAGATGAGAATTTAACATATCCGTTGTGTTTTGCGATATCCAAGCCATGTACCCGTTCTCCCGAACCCACATCCAATATCTCAATTTTGTCACCAATTGAAATAGCTAGACATCGACCACCCTGAAAGAACTCCACTTCGTGAATCCAGAGGCCACGGTCCCCGAAATTTATCGTTTGCCTTAAAGCGCCCGAAGTGCAGTCCCAGATGTCTATCCGCCGTTGGGATGCAACCGCGATGGATTCACCACCAGGCGAAAATGCGATCGCTTGCACGAATCTTGATGTGTATTCGAATTTGTGTATCCGAGAATGCCAGTTCTCGAGTACGCGCGGCGCAATCTTGACCCATTCTAGATGTTTGTCAAAGAATCTTTTTCTCACAAGGCTCTCCGTTGGTGACCACAACAATGCTGAATCATACACCTGCAGCGGTACTTCAGCAATAATCTGAGTGTTATACTGTGTGAATCTTTCTAAGTCGTAGAGGTATTTGATAAGGTCTTCTGCCTCGCTAGCCTAAGTAAGTATACGTATATTCATCAGCGGTGAGCGTCTGGCGCGAAAAAATACCGTCGTCGAAACACCGAACTTTTATTAAGACAATTAGCTAAAGGAGGGGTGTATCTTACCGATGCAATTGACTTGAGTTCCATGATGGCATATATATTGCTATGATACGTGCCTAGTAGAGCTGTTGCCTCTAGCCATTCTAGGCAGTATTCTTGTAAAAATTGGTGAATCTGACCCCCGTCTAAGAGTTTTTCTTGCGCTTTTACTAAATGTGTTACCCAGTAACGACAGGCATACCCTATATCGGGTGTGAGAGTTTGGTTTATGATGTCTGGGAGGATCTCATCTCGGAAGACGCATGGCGATGGGAGTCCACATATATTCTTCTTGAGACGGGTTTTCATAAGTTCGATGCAGCGGTGGGCTATGTTTCGGTGTATCTCATGCTCACTCAACCAGAACGGTGTCTCTTCTTTTGTATCCACGTCGAACAGGTACTCTCGAAAGGATAGATGAAGCGTTTTGAGTGTATCATCGGCCTGGGTTGGGACATGCAGGACAGAACGGAACCCGTCTAGCCTCATTCCAACATCTTTTTCGTCCATATCGACCAACTTTGAAAGGCACGACAGGGTTAAAGGCCGTTCAAGAAGGACAATTACTCCGACTATGTTTTTGAATTCGAAGATAATCCTCTTCTGTTGGGCTCTCGTCGTGTCCGTTAGGGACTGATTTAATATGTATTTGTATGTCAATCGTAGTGACCGTTGAGGGTTGGCTTCCATAACTAGGGACCCGGATTTGCATCCCAAAAGATCGGATAACTGAACATCGGGACGGAATTTCCGGCTACTAAGCATACGGCAGATATTTGCGGCCACAATAAATAATGGAGACGCAATCCCGACCAACCGTTCAATTTCCGTGCTTGTTGGCCAAAATTCAGGAAGTCCTCGCGTAATTCGTATTACGGCAAGTTCGTGCTTCAAGAAAACCCTTATATCGTTTTCTATTTCAAGTTTCTCGACATCGTGTAAGATCCGTTTCTGTACAACTTGTGGTAGTGCCTTGAATATGTCGTTTATAAATGCCTCTCCGCGACTAGTGATGAAAACCCGTATCGAATTATCAATCTCAGTAGCTAGAGCAAGAGATTTGACTATCACCAAAACATGATTTTCGTCGTCGCATTCGTCAAGTGCGTCAACTACCAAAATGGTACGGCGAATAGGTTTCGCCTCTATCATGGGCCTCCGGATAAGCTCCTCGAATTGCTCCCTTAAAGTTACACCTATAACACGAGGATCTTTTTGAAGGGCCTTTTGTATGCCGGTGCCAAAGCCATAAACATGAAACCTGAGGTCGTTTGCTAAAGTGGTCATAAACTTTTCAGCTTTTGAGCAGTCCTCGGATCCCCGCCTAAAGAAGAAGCTCCCGTCAAGTAAACCTTCATCCTTCAGACGTTTCGCAACTGTCCTTGCAATTGTTGACTTCCCAGTACCAGCTCCACCCGACAACCAGAATATTGGTCTAGTGGCTTCGGCGTTTGTTGAACCGACCCAATTGGTAATTGCTCCAAGTAAGTTCTCTCGCGTGTTATCTAAACACAAGGGTTCGCCGTCGGTTCCAAACGATCCGAATGCAGCCCCTTTAGCAACCGGCAGCGATATTGGCATTTTGGAAGCTTTCTCATTGCCCTCGCCCATTTCTATTTCAAAATGGTTCTGTTAGTCGAGAACTAAGAAAATCTGAGGTGATAAGAAGGCCGTACCTCTGATTGGCAAATTAAGAATAAGAGCTCTTGCAAAAGCGGCGGCAGCTAGGGCAGCATAAGGTTGCCAGACCTTATTCTTATGGCTGTCAGAGTAGTCGCAAATGCCTCGGACTACCAAAAATGGTAAGGTATTGACGATTCCTTCAGCCTCCATCTCGAAGCATAGAACGTCCCGCTCTTGGCTAAGCCTCTCTCTAGTCGCTCCATGCCTCATTACTTGATCACCAGATGCAATAAGCCCATAGTGAATATATGGCTGATGTCGATTTTCTTCTCGAACGGACCTAGTTACTAACTTGCCGGCTTCGCAATCAGAACACGATGCAGCCTCGTTAGGATGATCATAGTCTGCTTGGTAAAGGTGATCGGTGTGGTCGAGCAAACTTTTGAGGAACAGGGTTCTTTGTTAGGGCATCAGCCATAGTAGCATAGAGTTCTCTAAACTCAGACTGAAGCTTTGAGATCGCATTGAGGAACAACATCGGCGGACCGTTCAAATATTTCCCGGTTTGAATAAATTTCCCCTCTTGTATAGTTTTCCCAAAATGATAAGGCAAGATCCCTCCATGTGTCCCTTTAGGAACTCCCACTACGACATCACCGAGTCTGATATCGTTCTGTGGCAATAACGGCGCACCTCCTCCAATTCCAACCATCAAACAGTTTTCAACGGATGGAAAACTGCTGCGCATGTTCGTTACGACAATAGCCGCGGATGTAGTACCCATTGACCCAGGTGGGAGACATGCTAGGACAATATTGTAGGAACCGATTTGTCCCAACTTGTAACAATTGGTGTCTTTTTGACTCGGAATAGGTATTTGCGGGTGAATCTTGTCTAGTACCGCCGTTGCAGCTTCGAACTCGAGCGGTAAGGCACATACCCAGCCGATCGTGTAGTCATCGATTTCGAAGTCTAAATCCATCCTTTGCGGGGTGCAATCGCAATTTTTAAAAATCCTAGGAAATTCAATATCGCTCACCCCCAGATATAGCTATAGCGCCCCGGAGAAAGTTGAACAAATTTGGGGGGCGGGGTATTGTTGACGAGGCTGTAAGGTTCGGCGTGTTGACATGTCATATATGCATATATATATCTGCAGGCGGCGACATTTCGACAAAGCACAAGATTCGTGACGAACGCAAGGCTCATAATACCTTCAAGATGTCATGATCCTGCATATGCCAAGTACAGCGCAAAAACAATCCTTCTATTTCCAGGATCCTCCTTCGCCTCAAACATATCTAGTGGGAAACCCCATGGCTAAATTATATTGTGAATACGTTCTCAGATTCCGCCCGCCTAATTCAGCTTCCCCGGTTGGATTTTCAGAGAGGGATATATCATTCAGGTGTGGCGGTTGTATCGGCCACACGCATAGCATTCGACACTCTGTAGTATAATATATGGCCAGGCAGGGCTTTATTATATAACCCCCAGACATCAAAAATTCTGGAAACTTGGAGTCTTTAATTCTGACTCTATATTTGGATTCAAGGAACAAAGCGCTTTAAAAGGCGCATAGGCTTGTGTGGTTGTATGTATCTATTGGTTCGAAGCACGAGGCTGCCTCAAGGCAAACTCTCAATCGAATCCAACATGCCACTACACTGCATATATTCTACCCCAGTTCATTTAGTTAAATTCGAAGCAGAATCGTAGACCAGTATGTAGAACCAGGAGCACGAAACCCTAGAGGAAAGAGGAAAAATAAAAGAAAAAACCTTTGCACGGGGTTCAATTGCAAGAGTGCATGAAGGGTCTAGGCAATCGAGCTAAAGAGCCAGCACTCAACTTCCAACACACTTAGTTGTTGCATTCTGGGTGCAAGGCCCTGCGAGTACTTAAGCCCTTCGCGGGTAGACTCCCGCATATATAAAGGGGTTATTTATACACTTTATATATGATTTTTTTAGTCTTGTAGAACGTGTAGAGTTGATACTTTGAGCCCTAAGAACTAAGGCTTGCATGTGCCAAAAAGAGGTTGGGTCCTGATATAACTATAGCATCCACAAGACTTGCCAATGTTTGAGAACTAGAGGACTACAAAAATTATCATCCGGGTGCATTTCCAACTAAATTTACGTAAAATACAATAATAATAAACTCGATAACTTCTATGTACATAATGATCGCAGTTTTCCGAAGTCATGAAAGCATTTCCACAATTTCGTGATATTCTTTCTTTGACGCCGCCTCGAGGGCGCGGGTCTTGTCAGCAGGGACATTGCTCTGTAATATCAATTTAACAATATCTTTGTGTCCTTGAGCTGCCGCCGTATAAAGGGCCGCAGTCGCTTTGCCAGTGTAGGTGCCGATGTTCAAGATCAACTCCACGACTCGATAGTGTCCTCTATTCGACGCCAGATAGAGCGCATGGCTTCGGGATCCGGGAGCCGTGTAGGTAAATTGATTTAGAAGTACCTCCGCGATATCGTGGTAGCCATGGGTCGATGCTGTGAAAAGTGCCTTATTACCACTATCACTATCCCGGTCAAATTCGCCTTTCTGCAACAGCAATTTCAAGAGTTCAAGGCCCATCTTAGTTGAAGCCAGAGATAGCATGTCAGGGTCAACACTAGCGCCCCTATTCAAAAGCAGCTGGCAACTTCCCAAGATATTTAGCGGAACCAATTCCACTAGTGCTTTATCCAAGTCCACCTCGGCACCTCTGCTAAGCAGTAATTCCGCAACATCGGCTTTATTTTTACGTAATGCTGTATAGAGCGCACTGCCGTATACAGTTCTTCCCGCCTCGATGTTGGCACCATTATCCAACAGCGTTTCCACAATACCGATGTGGCCTGCAAACGATGCTGCACAAAGGGCACTACCATAGTATCCTTCTCCCGCTTCAATGTCAGCACCATTCTTTAGTAGCACTTCCACAATAGCTTGATGCCCTCCACGTGACGCAGCAACCAGCGCGCTGCCGTAAATTCCTCCGTCTGTCTCAATACTAGCGCCGCTCTCTAATAGTATCTCCACGATCCTAAGATAACCTTCTCGCGAAGCGGCAACCAGTGCACTATCATATGTTTTAGAATATTTGTTGATGCTGTCCTTACAGCCTTTGCGTAGGAGCGCTTCCGTAGCAATGAAATCACCTTTGCTTGCCGCAGCACAAAGCGCGGTGCCATAGGGCTCGCGACTCACGTCAAAATCAGCACCGCGATCTAAGAGCAGCTTAACGATAGCGTGATAACCTCGGACCGAAGCCTCAACAAGAGGGTGTCCGTAGAACTTCCCAATTCCGTTGGCATTGGCGCCGTGGTCTAAAAGCATTTCAACAATGGCATAGTGGCCGTGAGACGACGCTCTAACTATGGGGTTGCAGCTGGGGTAGATCCCGTTAACGTTAGCGCCGTGATCTAAGAGCTGTTTGGCAATGTTTGAGTAGCCCTGATATGATGCTATTGTAAGGGGGCTTTCGGGTTGCCAGTAAGCCTTGTGTGTCCCATCAGCGTCGGCATTGTGGTCCAAGAGTAACTTTACGACATCAAAGTGGCCCCCCCTTGTCGCCACGCTAATAGGAGTATTAGAGGATACTTCAGAACGATTAGCGTCGGCGCCTCTCTCCAGAAGGAGCTTTACAATTCGATAGCTACCGGCGGTTGATGCTTTGCGAAGAGCATCGGTCTGGTTTATCCGGACGCCGTCGCATCTACAGCTGTCTAAGAGCGACCCCAGAAGGGCCAGATGGTGCAAGTCCTCAAACTCTAGCCCATTAATCACATTAAGCACACAGCCACTGTATTCCCAGCCACTATTACCGCGGCCTAAACGCAAATTTACGGTATGCTCGTCGCCCTGTCGTATCGCTGTAATAAGCGTATCGACGCAGCCATGGTCAATATCCTTGCTTTGACGTAATAGACGCTCCGTCGACTTTTTTAGACCCATTTTCCAGGCGTACCGTAACGTTATATTGCCCTGCTTTTTGTGGTATATCCCGCGACCGTATTCGAATTCGCGAGACTTCAGGTACAATTCTTGATTGCCGAGGAGCTGTACAATTAAATCGACCAATCCTTCATCCGCCTCCCCAGCTATCTTAACGAAGGTTGCCCAATAATCGGCGCAGTAACTCGCAAATGGGTATTGTGTGGAAACGTCATCAACTGAAGAAGCGCTCGGACCCGAAGCCACTATTAAATAGGCAAGACAGACCTTCGCGATGTCTGTATTAGCGTTGACTGGCTCAAGACTGCGTGATATTTGAAGATCAACGGAATCAAGTCGTTGTGAAACCAGATATTCCCTGACAGATAAATGCGCCAATTGCAACCACTGCTTGCCGTAAGAAGACCCCATGACCACTAGGCCAGGGCAGTAGCAGAGTATCTCATCTGGACAGGGCATCCTATCACTAGGGTCGAAGTAATGTTGCGCATTCGTATTGACCGCTAGTGCGTCAACAATTTGCTCGACTCTTAGTGGAACTGGGGAATATGTAAGGAATTGAAGGATCATCATGGCTTTCTGTTTGTATTGGCTTGGTATGTTTCGAAGGATCCTCGCGTAGGTTTCCTCTAGAGTTTCAGGTAGAGATTCAAGAGCCGCATGGAGGCTTTGGGGGTCTAGACAATCCCCGAGAACGTCTAGCTGGCATTTAGCCCACCTAAACCTGTTAATTGATCGATCGTTAGCGAGACGTATCCCGATTAACGGCGTACTCCAGATTGAAAAAGAGGATATCTTACATTCCATTGGATTTGTTAGAAAGGGTTTTTTCTATCAATACCCTATTATGTTCCGTAGTGGTGTGATCGCGCCATCGACTAAATTCAGCGTCTTCCTGAACCCGAAATTTGATGTAAGCATTGATGTCTTCGCTAATAAGGTCGCTTTTGATGTGTAGAATTCCGCATCGAGCAGTACATTTTTCCACTACCGATGCGATATCTGTTTCTCGCCGGCTTGTAATAAGGAGATGAATATTCCGAGATTCTGAATCTGTGGTAATGTCTTGTATCCAGGAGAGCAACTCTTTTCTCTTCCTTATACCGCACTCGTCAAGCGCATCCAAAACCAACCAAATCTCCCCAATCCTCTCTACCATCGACGAAAAGGCTTCCCATAGTGAGCGGCAGGCTGGTTGGTCCTTCCCGCCGTTACAGGAAGCAAAAAGAGCCTCTAGTATCCTTGAGCTGTCTTCAACGAATTGGTGGTAGAGCTGGCTAATGAGACTGCGGAGCATCTTCTCCAAAGATTGTTTGTTGATATCTTTGTAGTCAAAGAAAAAGTATAAAAGTCGGCGGGGGTATATTTGCTTTAAATGCGTAATAATAATGGAGCTGAGTACCGTTTTACCGCAGCCTGGAATAACATGAAGCCATAACAAAGAATTCCTTTGGGTCTTCCATTCTGTGAAGGTGGGGCCTTCAAGAAACCAAAGGCCTGAACCCGGTTGGTGCTCCCTAAGAGCGGCGTTATAGTTCGTTGAAGGATCGGGTGGTGAAATCCAACTGCGCATCGTCGCTTGTCCTTCTCTTGATATTAAATAATCGATGTCCTGACGTATATCCTCGACATTGCTACGTATTTCATTTGCATCCTGGCTGACTTGAATTTAGTTAGTATACTAGCATAGCAATAATTATATTAAGAGACCGGATCCAAAAGCAAAATTAACTTTGTCTCGTACCAATTGGCCTTGGGTAGTCTCGTGTATCTCTCACGAATGGAGGCCAGCTCCGGTCGATTGGTGGGATAACTTACTGGAGGATAAAATCTTGGAAATCTGGGAAATCTCAATAATCTTCTTCTCCACCTCGACTTTACGGGGAGATATCTTCTTAATAAGGTCACTGGCATACGCAGCTGCCGCCATAGCTGCGTACCCTTGCCACTTTTTGTTTTTATGTGAATCCGAGTAGTCGCATATCCCTCGAATAACAAGACAAGGGAATTGATTCATGATTCCCGCTGCCTCCATCTCGAAACAGAGAATCTTGTGTTTCATCGCAAGTTAATCTCGTGCCACAGCATCTTTCATAAGTTTATTTGCTGAAGCGACTAAACCGTAGTGAATTACGGGGTCCCAGCTTCAGGTCGCTCAGGTCGTTGCACTAACTTTGATGGATCGTCCCCACATAATGTCGCGCAACTTGCACCCGTCGTCGCATGGGCTGGGTGAGTAACCTGAGCCCGGTACAGTTTATCACTGACTAAGTCCGGCCGTTGATAGTCTTTTTTCAGACCAGGGTACTTATCCAGAACGCTGTCGATACATCCATTCAGTCCATTTCCATGCAGATTCATTGCATATTGAGATGAAAGTCCAGTAATCGCAGCAAGTAAAAGCGGGGGCGGCTGATTCAAGAAGCCCGTAAGTTTAAATTCTTGGTTTTGGATATTTTTACCAAAGTCGTATTGAATCACGCCGCTTTGTCCATCTATAGGCTTGCTGACGACGATGTCACCAAGGCGTATATCTTGTTCGTCTGCATCCGGCAAATATAGTGGCGCACCACCTCCAACGCCAACCATCAAACCGATTCTGATGTTCGGAAAACTATGCAGCATATCCTTCACAACCGCGGTCGCAGAAGATATACCGTACTGCCCAGAGGGTAGAGTAGCGATAACAACATTGTGTTTTCCGATTTCGCCCAAAGTATAGACGTTGTTATCGTTCACTGGTAAATCGTCAGGGATTGGGTGTTCCGCATCGAGGAATGCCTTTCCAGCGATGTACTCGCACTCTATTGCACTGATCCATCCAATGGTATAGTCCTTCCGATTTGGCATGTTGTAAAACTAAGCGACGGGCGTTACGGGCTGGCGATCCTCTCCAGAAGTTTCAGAAATGAGTGTGTCTATTATTTTACTCAAGCAAGCTAGCTCTAGACTTTTGTACAGGAACTTGAATTGGTTGATGCCTTATTCTTAGATAACTTCTTGATTAATTGTTAATTTTAGATTTGGGGAGGGGTTGTCGAACTATTCAGCCTTGTGGGCGCCTGTGACGTTGACCCCTCCCGAAATCCACAATCGATTGCATGGCATCTGGCCCCACACATGTACGCAGATTACATTTGAGTACCGTATTAATTCAAATATAAGAAACGTTTTTAATATAAGAAACGTTCGAATATAAGGTAATATTTTTTTTAAAAAAAAAAAAAAAAAAAAAAAAAAAAAGATAAAAAGATAAAAAGGGTTTAGACTACTGTGCATATGCTATAAGAAGGGTGTTTTTGAAGACCATTGTAATCTAAATTATATGGCGTTTTTTTCTCCCAATACCATCGTAATACGCCTTATGGTCACAATACCGTATTGATACCGCACCAATAAACCCCCCTTTCCCGACACATTATTGACATAAGGTAGCTGTAGGATATATTTTGTTCGCATATAAATTTCATGTAAAATAACAAAAAATAGATAAAAAGAGCAATTCTGTGGAACGAGACTACAATTCTGCCAATAAACAGGTAGTTATATAGACAACGATTAGGTGATAAAGCAATTAACATAAAAACCGGTTCATATATACGTTTTGTATTCCTGCGAGGGAAAGTAACGTCATTTTTTAGAGAATAAATGTTTCTTATCGTCGAATTGATACGTACTCAAGTCAATACGGGTAGTTACAGGACAGAAATTATTCCTAGCCAAATCATGCTGCACTAACTTCCCGCTGGTTTAATCCACAAAATGCCCCCCGGAATTAACACTTGTCGACGCACCCGCGGCAGTCACAATCAAGGCATTTGCATCCTCCACAGAGGCAAGTGTTCAGATACTCACATTCGCAGTTAGGGCAACCACAGCAGGAACAACCTTTAAGAGCGTCATTATCTCGACAATGTTCGCTACAATACCAGTATTTTTCGTCCTCGTCGAATGCTCCCCCGCCCCAAACGGCCCACCACCTGCAAAGGACATAGTCATCACATCGCTCACAATTGTCTGTTATGCCTCTCCTTTGCACACCCCAGGAGACGATGTACATCATTTTGTAGACACTAGTTTAATGAAAGTTAGTTGACACGCCGATACAAATTTAATAGTTTTGTAGGGACACGTATTTACGATAAAGGAGGCGTCTATCAGTATACTAATATACCAGATGAGGAGTCGATAGGTTTGAGGTTTGAGGTTTGTGTGGAACGTTGCCGTTCTGTTGCCGGGCTAGAAGGCGTCAGCTTACGGAAAGTACAGCGATAACTCGATCAAAAAGCACCCCGCGCATATGCTGATGCAGCAGTATTATAAGGTTAAACAGATATATAGATAGGTACCTAGGTATTTTTGTGCTGTATGCAAAAATCTATTGATTGAGCTGGAAACCCAACCGTCTTTGTATATAACGGTATTTGGGATCCCAACCTACACGGGTAGTATAGCGTCGATTGATATTATTCCGGAGAATAAATCTCTTCAGTCTCAGGCCGTCTCATACTCATGTTTTATACTTGTGCCTTATGCTCATGCGCCTCCACTTTCGAATCATTTGTAAGCAATAACGAGTAATATGCGGTTGTATGCACGCATGAAATTCATTGAATTTTATCAGCCCGATGTGAAGTTTGGTGCCGGTGTTATTGCAACCGGACCGCCAATTATATCAGTCAGGGATCCGAGGCTACAAACTATCATCCAGACCTGGTCGTAGTACATACATTTACATTACATACAATACAACTCTGGGGCCGGTGTGCTGGGTACGCGTATACGAGATAAATATCCTGACTCGACCACCAAATTATATTAATCGGTTCCCTTCAATCCGTCGAATCGAAATTGGACACGGTAATTAAGCTTAAATACTTGCTTTCCACACACGTAGTTTCGAACGTCTCCGTTATAACATAGGACTGTTACACGAAACTGACCAGCAGATAGGCGGTTCCCAAAATACCACACCTCAACGCCTTCCAAAGAATTCGCAGCGAAAATCAAAATGGAGTCTTATATCCCCAACGTCGAAGAGTTCGGCAATATAAAAAGGACACCGCCTTTAGCCCTCCTATCCACCGAACTCGTTTTCCAAATCATCGAGTATCTCGACGATGAAGATGACTTGCTCGCCCTGCGGATGACATGCAAAAACCTCAACCTCCTCACGAAGGAAGCTCACTTGAAATCCATTTACGAAAGTCGAAGGGTTTATTTGGTCCCCGCCAGTCTCGAAAACATGGTAAGGATCGCACGGTCTGATATGAATACGCGAGTCCATAATTTGGAGATATCCTCGGATCTACTTTATCCCACCACATATGGAGAAGATACCAGTCTCGACACGGAAGATACCTCTCTACCCCTCCACGATCCAACTGCAACCTTCCACACCATACTAGACACAGCCCGCACAGAGATTCCAAAGATTAACCTCTTACGCAACAACGATATCTACGGGTCAACGATCTTTACTCTCATATTCTCAAATCTCCCCAGATTGCGATCCATAGTTTTCACCTCCAGAGCTTACGTATACGGCCTCGCGATGCTGACTCGGTCTGAGTTCAACCTGATATACCCTTCTCTCGGGATGACTCCCGGAACTCGGATTCCAAAGGGAATTCTCGAATCCTGGAGTGCAGGTGATGAAAGTGGATCTAGAATACAGTTCGACAACGGCGAGTATCGAGAGATTATTCTTACAGCGGCATTCATAACCAGTCCCCCGCACTTGGAAAAAATCAATGACATCGATATGTTTGAGAAGCCGATGAGTATAGAGCGATTCGCAACATTACCCATCCTCCAACCCCCAAGATCGCTTCAATATATGAAGCTCCGCGCTCTCGATATTTGTTTTGGGTACTCTAATACCTTCAATCATAATAGCTCCCTTAATTCTCTTGGTGTATCATTAGAGCAGGCATTTCATACTTGTCTCTGCACCATCGGTACTGTATTGGAAGAGCTAGGTTTGCACTATATAAAAGAAGATCGTGAGATGGATATACTCCCGAAAGCGTTGCCAAAGCTTCGAAAACTGACGTTACGTGGATATTCTATCGAGAAGAATCCGTGGGAGGCGACGCTTACTACCTGCCCCAATCTAGGGTTTATTCGGTTAATATTCTGCAAACTGCGGGATTCTGTCATCCCGTCCCTTCATTGTCTAGGACTTCGTGAACCCGAAGGCATGAGGGAGCGTAATTTCATAATACTGGATCTCAGAATAGATAGACCATCTATGGCAGAGCCGGAGGTTATCCCTTATCATGATCTTTCCGCAAAGATTGTCTAGTTCACGCCTCACTCCACCTATAGATAGACCGACCTCGCGCACGCTCCTTTTCCAACCTATTTCACTAGTATACTTTATAATTTAGCCTCGAATCCAGGTGCTGACAGAGGCAAAGAGTATACTTCGACAAGGATTGTACCGGTGGCCGTGTAGCATATATACACAAGTTGAGGAGTCTGGCGACGAGACAATATATATATACGGTCAGCTACTCTCAGAATCATTTGACGAGAAAGTTTCTACAGCAGACTGAGTATCCGAGGCAAAAGGAATGGAGCTGTAGTATCTACGATTCCAATTCAATCCATATTTACAAATCTAAAATGCACAAGCAAATAAAAGGCACAATCACATCCTGTCTTTCATGCCCGTTCTGCAACCTTGGGTTCCCAAGTCGCGACCTTCGGCCTTACACTATTACCCTGTTAGCCCCGTAAAACCAAATTTATAGCCCACTGGGTCAGACGTGGGGGGAAAGGGGGGACGTACGTATTATATGGTCTATAAGCGCCACGTGTCTGGGTGGGATTGTATCCGATGTTCTTCCCCCATTTATGGTACCCGGTGTTCGGGATAGTCGACGAACTGGGGACGTTGTCGGAGGCATAGGACATCCATGCGTGCCAGCCGGGCTCTATTTCCGCTCTAATCACCCATAAACACCCCTAATCAGCATATCCATCCCTTGCATATACCAAAGAGCAGTTCTGAGGATAGAACATACGCATCACCGTAGAAGTTCTTGTAGATGACCCATCGGTTTCGGACTACCCGTCGACCACCACCGCCCATTAGCACACCTCCCATATTTCTATCCACCTGAGTTTTCGGATACGGCGAACGTACGTGGTAACTCCTCTTCGTAGTTTTGGTAGTATTTGTTGCCGTAGGCGTCGACTCCGACCAGAACACCGACTTTGGTGTCACCGAGTGTCTATCCACCACCACCACCCACAGCTCCACATTAGCCATCGCCAGCCCGTCGTGTATCCAATATGCAATCGCCCGACCGCGAAGAAGAGGGAGAAAGTCGTACAGCCAATTGGTAGACGGAGTCCTAATACTCGATAATCTCGGAGGTTAGCCACCACTTCACCTTCCCCCATCCAAGGACGATATCATACCCGGATCCCCAGCTTCCAAACATTCTTTATCGTCCTGGTGACCCAACTCATCGTTGCCGGTCCACTGATTCGTCGTCGGTAGAAACAAAAAGCGTCGGTGTCGTCGAGACGTCGTGCGTTTTCGAGGGTTTTGTTTCCGCTTCAATTGGTATTTGCCGAAACCTCATTGGGCGTTTGTTCCAACCACCAATCCAATCCCGAACCTCTTGCCGCATTTTCCTGCCGCATCGCGCCTGAGACAAGCCCCTGACGGTGATGACGTTGGCCGATGAGGCTTCACCGGCTTCAAAACGGCAGTTAGTTTGGAAGGGTTTACTCGAGCTTGGAATAGTAAGTACCTAATTAACAGGGTGTTCATTTCCGCGCACCGCGCCCGCCGGCAGAATATCTTCCGTTCTTTTCTTTTTGTATTATATATATTCTTCCAGTCGCTCATTATTATTAACCGTTACATCTTACAGTATTCGAATTTATATATTTAATCGGTCGAGGTTAACTTATCATTGAAGGACGAGCACCGGATGCCCGTCGACCCATCGAAGCGATGACCCTCCTCCCGGCCACAAGGACCGACATCTCCACCAAAGAGTACCTCGCGCTTTTCACCCTCACCAGCGGCTGCACGGCAATCATAATCGCCGCCTTCCGATCACGCGGAGAACCCATCGTCGCATCTCTGGGCTTCAGCGGATTCGCCTTCGCGGCGACGTACTGCCTCATACCATGGCTGGGTGATGCCTTCAAGAGAGTGGGGTTCAAGGGGAAGGATATGGCTAAAACGCATCGGCCGGAGATGTATGTCTACCCTTTAATATTATATGGTTTGGGGGATGGGTGCTAATTGGATGGTGGGGTGGTAGTCCTGAGACGATGGGAGCTGTCTGTGCGGTCGTGTACATCATGTGCATGTTCCTGTTCATCCCCTTCCCGTTCTACGAGTACCTCGTCCTCACATCCGGCGGGGGGAACCGTGATCTCGAGATCGAGGTTCAGCAATCGGTCGTCGGAAGGACTTTGCATCGGTTTCCGCATAACAAGGTATTCCGTCTTCTCCATTTCGATATAATAGTAGATAATGACTGATTGAGATTTGGGGGGTACTAGCTGGGAGAATATCTATCGGCAATATTATCCCTCCAGAGCATGGTGTTTCTCGGAGTAGCGGACGATTTATTCGATATCAGATGGCGGCATAAGATCCTTTTACCGGCTATCGCTGCCATCCCCATGCTCGTGGTGTACTACGTCGACTTCGGGGTCACCGTCATCTCCATCCCGACGATACTACAGCCGTATCTTGGACGGCTGCTCAATTTGGGTATGCACGCACCTCATACCCGCATCATTTATCAATCCGGATCAAGGACTAATGGGATAATACAGGCTGGCTCTACTACGCCTACATGGCCTTCATAGCAATCCTCGGCCCAAACGCAATCAACATCCTCGCCGGCATAAACGGCATAGAAGTCGGCCAATCAATCGTAATAACCCTGATGATAATCTTCAACGACATCCTCTACATCTCCCAACCGTCCCACCCAGCAATGAACTCCCACCTCTTCTCCCTCTACTTCCTCCTCCCCTTCCTCGGCGTCTCCCTCGCCCTCCTCCGCTACAATTGGTACCCGGCCAAAGTCTTCGTCGGGGACACGTACTGCTATTTCGCCGGATTCCTGTTCAGCGTGGTGGGCATACTGGGACATTTCTCAAAAACGTTAATGTTACTGCTGTTACCGCAGATATTCAACGGAGCTTACTCGACCCCGCAGTTGTTCGGACTGATCCCCTGTCCGCGTCATCGTCTTCCGAAATTCAACGCCAGAACGCATTTATTAGAACCCTCGACGGCGCAGTTTTTACAACCGCCGAAGAAGGCGACGGTATTACTCCTCACCGCCATGGAGAAGTTTAAACTCGTGAAGGTGGAGAGGGATGAGGAAGGGGTTATTAAGGAGTGTAGTAATCTGACTATACTGAATTTATGGCTGGTGTGGTTCGGTCCTATGAGGGAGGATACGTTGGCGCTTGGGGTTATGGGGTTTCAGTTGGTTATGGGACTGGCGGCTTTGGCGGTCAGACACGGGCTGGCGTTGACGGTTTATGAGTATGATAATTTGGTCAAGTGGGCGTAGATGTATGGGACCATTGGTTATATACGTTGTAATATAGTTGTTTAGCGGCAGGGAATGCCCGATTTCATGAATAGAATATATACCCTCCCTTTCCTTCATAGCCCATCTCGTAAAATACAGAATCAAGTTGATCTTGTAATTGGTAATCCATTGCAAAACGCTAAATTCATGAAACTATCATTACGAGGGTGTTCATAACCGCCTAAAATCTATGATACATATCGAAAAGAAAGAAAAAAGAGGAAAAGAAGAAGTTAAACCACAAACCCGGCCGAAAGATCAGAATCTAATCTCATAAGACCCGGCTCTCGTCATATACCGCACCCACTTCACGCTCGAGTAATTGCTCTTCTCGAAGACCTTCAGGTATCTAACCAACAACCCTGAGCTGGTGAACATGAGCAGCGAGAAGTTCAGCGACACGGGCGGACGGGACCAGGCCTTCTGGTTTGTCATCGCCGTGAGGTGCGCATCTGCTGAGAGGACGTATTCCGACTGTCCCGTGAACCGCGGGATTCTATCATAACAGTTAGCAAACCCATGCCTTCGTAGAAATTGATAAGAATGGGATAATTACCTCCAAACGATATTATTCTCCGACGGCTCATACTTCGCCTTCCCCTGACTCGTCCTCACCTGCGTAGTAGCCGTATTCAACGGCGTAGGCACCTTAACCACCACATTCGTCGCAAACAATTTACTCCCATAATTCGCCCTAACCGCGATCTGATACTCCACCTTGGTCTTCCCCACCTCGTTGACGATAACATGCACTTTAAACGGCAAATTTATATTCTCCGTCGCACGGTACCTCATCAACTCGAACTCCCCATCGGGGGGGATGAAACTGATCGTTCTATCCGTATCGAACCTCCCCAACTTGACACACTGATGAAACTGGCAATCCTCGAGGGTGACGCTACCGGCCGCGGCACGGGTGGCTTTACTCCCGTTTTTATTCCCATTCGGCCTCGATAACCCCGTATCATCCAGCAACAACCTATCGTTCAGTCCGAATTTACACTCGGGCACACCGGAGAGGTACGCGCGCATAATGATCTGTCCCGTCACGTCTTCCTTCAACACCGTCCCCGCGGCGGACATGAGCAGGTTCACGTCCTCGATTACGTCGACGAAGGCCTCGTTCTTGCGGTACTTTACGTCCGCGCGACGCCATGAGAGCGCTCCGGTGGCTTGCATCGTTATCCGCGAGGAGTCTTCCATCGCCCGTTCCGACTTGACGCCTTCGGTTGTGATGTACATTTTCAAGGTATCGGTTTCCGTGTTCTGCGGGTATCCGAAGTCGAGGATTTCTGCCGTGATTCCGTACCAATTAGCCCACAATCCCACAATCCCACAATATTATTATAGAATAGGGTAAAAAGGGGAATATACCATCCAAAAGCTCATATATCAGCACAAAATTATTCTTCACCGCCTCCTCGTCGAATTTCCCAAAATAACTCCTCCCGAGCGCGATAAGCCGGTACAGGAACTCAAACACCAGCGCCGCATTCGCATTCGACTTTGTGATCGCGACGAGGTATATATTCTCATGCTTCACGTGGGAGAAAGTCGTGCTGCCCAGGGTTAATATCGGAGAACGCACCTGGGCGTTCGAGATGACCTGGATGCGGAAGACGTCCGAGAGACGCGGACGGCAGTCGTTGCGGAATTGGCGAAAGATGAGGTTTTCGCCTTTTTGGTTGAAGAGGAGGATTCCGGAGAGCATCTTTGCCTTCTGTCTCTTCTTCTTCTTCTTCTTCTCTAGGTATTATTGTGAATGGGTGTCGGAGGGGTTTCGATCGAGGTGGATTCAACGGTGTATAGGCAAGACAGCTGCCAACGGAACGCGGGCTGACAAAGCGAACGGACGGATACTACGTGAAGCTGCGAATCAAACCCCGAAGATTAAGGTATCATGTTTTCCGCCGTGTAGAATTGGTGAAGTTGGTGATTGTGTCCGCGATGGTTGGTTCTTTGGTGGAGGTTGCTTATATTGGGTCCGAGCTAGCTGTGGTTGAGCGTTAATATGGGGAAAGGAGGTCCGGCTGTTTCGGGCAGTCAACACGAACTCGCTCAACTTTTATTACAATTTAATATATTATACAACCGGTACCTCAACGCCGGGCTTCAAACTTCATGATAGAATGGATGCACTGTACTATACTACCTAAAACATAATATATATAGTGAAAACGCAAAGGAAGGAGAAGAAATAGAAGGGAAATGAAGCCCGCGCCTGGCCTGGCAAGATCTCAAAGAATCGAGGCTCAAGGGTGAAGGGGGGGCCAGGGAAAAAGTAAAATTTGCATTTCTCGACAAGCTCCAGTCTATACAGTTACTGCTATATAATACGATCATACCACCTTTTCTCTCACTGTCTCCTTTTCTTGCTTCTCCGTGAAAATCCATAAAATCTGTCCGGAGATGGCAGAGAAAAAGGGAAGGATTATATCAAATCACGCTTGACGAACTCGTCGTGAAGAGCCTTACCCAGAGAAGCCGGACTCCTCTCGACGATAACTCCGGCGGCGCTCAAGGCGGCAATCTTGGAGTCGGCTCCTCCCTTTCCTCCGCTGACGATAGCGCCTATTCACAATTCCCATATTAGCATAAACCCCTATGTTGATAGTGGGTAGTAGATAGGAGGAGTAACATACCAGCATGTCCCATACGTCTACCCGGTGGCGCCGAAATACCAGCGATAAAGGCAACGGTAGGCTTATTCTTCACATTATGCGCCTTGATGAACTCCGCCGCATCTTCCTCGGCAGAACCGCCAATCTCTCCGATCATGATGATACCGTCCGTCGCATCATCCTCAAGGAAGACCTTGAGGGTATCGATGAAGTTGGTACCGGAGAAGGGATCACCGCCAATTCTTTCCCCGGCCAATTATCTATTAGCAAACACCCCGTTCTCCTGATATTTCCGTAAGATGGGAATCGACATACCCAACGACGAGACTCTGGCCCAAACCGTGCTTGGTGGTCTGGTTGACAGCTTCATATGTCAACGTTCCGGATCGTGAGACAATACCTACGCGCCCGGCGCTGTGGATGAAGCCCGGCATGATACCGATCTTGCACTTCTCGCGGGGCATGATGATACCCGGGCAGTTTCTACATTTCCCCGTATCTTTAGCCTCCCAAACCACAGTTATTGGGTTATTTCGTAGAAAGTGACATACGGTCCGACCAATCGGGTCTTATTCTGTGTCTTCAACATATCGACGACGCGGACCATATCTACGCCCCCCTCATCAGTACCCCTTCACATCATCATAGGAACCTCAAAACATACCGTGCTGCGGAATTCCCTCGGTAATGCTATCCAGCATCAGCCCCCATCCATCTCTATCACCAAAAATCAAAAAAGCACCTACCAAACAATCAATGGTAATTCCGCCTCGATAGCCTCTTCGATAGACTTAGCCGCAACCGGTGGCCTAAAACCCCATTAGAACCCTATCCCTCATCAAAGGGAGAGAGAGAAAAAACACGTACGGAACAAAGATAGCAGAAGCATTGGCTACCAACCCCCATTAGCAAGACTTCCCAAAACCCCATATCTTCTAGATAAAACTACCTTGAACACCCTTGATCGCTTCGGCAACAGTTCCAAAAACCGGTCGGTCGAGATGTGTCGTTCCCGCTTTCTTTGGGTTCTATTCCCCGCCTCGGATATTAGTCCCCCCTCGATCCAATTTTCGTGATTTTCAATCCGTAGTATAAAATATCGGGGTAATACGCACAATTCCGCCGACGACGTTGGTACCTATCCAATCCAATTAGTCCCAATCCCCAAAATCAACCAATAAACAGAGGGGGAAATACCATAATCAATAGCCTGCGCAGCATGGAAGCTAACAATCCATCAGCATCCCAAAACACCTCAATCAAAGAAAACATCCCAACCAACCTTCCTTGTTTTCCCTATCTCCCAATAACACCCCGCAGATAAAAAAAAACAAATCAGCCATCTTCAATTCTCCCAATCCATCCAGAAGTTATCCCCCAATTGACCTCCAAACCGGTTGTAGGGAGAGAGTAATGGCGGCATACCGTAAACCCCTGGTATATCAACCTCGTATCCTTCCCGATCTTGAGATTGCTGTAGGTCGACGCATAGGGCGTCTCAGTCGAGTATCCGCGACGACATATCGTCTTGCCAGCTGACGCGGCGGAACGGCGGAGTGCGAACATCTTTCGATTACAAGTTATCGGTAGGCGGGGCGGTGGTGGAGGAGGAGGTTGACGGTGGAAGGTGGGATGGTTCTGGTTGGTGGTGGTGGTGGTGGTCTTCGGTACGGGGACACCAGGATATGGTTTGAAGAAAGGGTCGGGATGCCAGTTCGGAGTTATGGAAGCGTTGGCTGTGTGTGGTTTCGGGATTTTGCGTGGGGCGGCCGATAAACCACGTTCCGCAACACGATGAGATGACTTGCTACCACTCACTCTCCCATATATAGGTATATAGAAGATAGTCTCGAGGCCAGTATAGAAGATAGATAGAGAAGATATGTTAATGGGGACGGCGATGATTGTATAAGAATACAAGAACATATGCTAGTGTACATGTATCAAAAGCACTTTTATCCCTCCCCCGCGTGTCTATCCGTTTTGTTGAAGCCGGACTCTTTTTCCCCCCGCCGATTCAAAATCTCATTCAAAAACGCCCAATTGTTGAATATCTTTCGCCCAAAAGAACAAAAAAACGACAAGAAAAAAGAAGAAACAAGGTACCCAGAATGCCTTAGAACCGTTTACGCTGTAGGTGAAAATGTCGAACAAAAAAAGAATAAGTGTGACTATGGACAAGAAATCTTTTTGGGTGTTGGTTGGTGATTAGAAAAGATATATGAAGAGAGTGCATGCATGTGGTTTAATCAATGATCTCGAACAGATCCCAGGTCCATTCTACGTGTCATCGTTAACTCGTCGAGACTGACGGTTTAGAAGAGAACGCGAGTCAGGATGCAAGCTACACCAATTGATTAGTATATATTCCCCCCAAAATATAGGTTTAGATGTTGAGAACTTACCACCCAAGCTCTCCAACCCGTCGTTGATGTCCTTCCTCTCAGACTCCTTGACGTCACTGATATCCGCCATAAGGTACGCAACGTCTCCGCGAGAATCAGAAATCTGCTTCTCGACATTGTGGTCCGACAGGATGGCATTAACTACACAATACGTTAGCCTAATCACCACCTAGTTTACATTGAGGAAAAAGCGTGGGTAGAGAACAAACCTTGTCGCAGCACACCGGGCTTATTATGGTGGATAAAGATGACGCGAATATGGCTGGCCTGCTCGAAATCAATCGAGCGCAATGTGCACTCTGGCATGTTGACAGCACCAATGGTAACACCCTCATTGACGTAACGGACGATGGCGTCGCCGACCTCAACACCGATTGCGCTCTGGGCCTCCTCGGTGCTGCCACCGATATGGGGAGTCAAGATGATATTCTTGAGCCCGCGGAGGTCCTCGGCCCAGGTGTTCAGATCGTTGGTGAAGAAGTCACCGTTCGCGGCTGGCTCGTTCGGGTAGACATCAAGCGCGGCACCGGCGATTCGGCCAGATCTCATGGCATTGCTGTGTATTCATTAGCATCTATATTCCCTCCAAGGCAAATAGCAGAGAGAGAGAAACCCACATCAAGTCGGGAATATTGACGACACTCCCACGGCTGGCATTGATCAAATAAGAACCATTCTTCATCTGATTGAACTGCTTCTCCCCAATCAAATTCTTGGTCTCGGGAAGTTCGGGAACATGCAAAGTCACAAAATCCGATTGTTGAAGCAACTCTTCGAGCGACCCAACTTGTCTGGCCGTCCCGAGGGACATAATCGGAACAACATCATAATACCGCACCGCCATTCCCATGGCCTCAGCCAAAACCGACAATTGGGATCCAATGTGGCCGTAACCGACAATTCCCAGCGTCTTCCCTCGGATCTCCCAGCACTTGGAGCTGATTTTATTCCATCTTCCCTGGTGCAACTCCAAACTACGGTCGCCGAGCTGACGAGCGAGGGAGATGACCTCAGCGATCACGAGCTCTGCAACACTACGGGAGTTGCTGAAGGGAGAGTTGAATACAGCGATTCCGTGCTTCGCCGCGTATTCGAGATCGACCTGGTTAGTGCCGATGCAGAAACAGCCGATGACGAGAAGGTTCTTAGCCTCGGCGAGGACTCGGGCTGTAAGCTTCGTCTTGGACCGGATTCCAATAACGTGAGCATCCCTATTACCACCAACCAGCAAGTCTTCATTAGCAACCACTCCCTCCAATGACGTAAAACTCGGAATTCTTCGAAAGGGGGGTCTCCATACTTAATCTTCTGGATCAATTGATCCTCTGGCAACGAAGCCTTGTGAAATTCGACTTGATATCCTTGCTTATTAAAGATATCGAGTGCGGTCTGATTGACATTTTCAAGCAATAAGATCTTAATGTCTTCGGTATTGAACGGCTTGAGCTGCCTGGGAGCTCTAGAAGGACGAGAACCACGACCGAAGCTAGATGGGAAGTGGCTGCCGGGACTGTGGAAGGTGCTAGTAGGGGAAGTAGAGATGCTCAAAGTGTTCGCAAGAGCATCGAGACCATCGGCGGCCTTGTTGATGATGTCCTTTGGTGGCATCTTGACGGGTACCGATGAAACGAGTATGATCCCAGGGAAATGAGGATGAGGATGAGGATCAAGAAGAAGATGATGATGATGAAGCTGTTATATGACCAAGATCTCTTCCGAGCGGAGTATATTTCTACGTTGTGTTTACGGTCGAATGCAGGTGGAATCGGCCCAGAAGCTGTGTGACGTTGTGGTGATGAAGAAGCAGCGACGTCTGTGTGATGCGAGCTTTGCTTTGGTGATACCTACGTTAGTGTAACGTAACATAAAGAGCTTAATAATTTATAGTCCTCCCAAAGCCCTCCGCGATATCGGCCCTTTTACTAATTATGACTCTTAACTAGCTCAAAGAATCCAACCCCGAGGAATTTCCTCGTTCTCGAAGCCTTTTCCCTGGCCTGTGCAGTTGCAGAGAAAATTCGGCGCGACGGTTAAAGTCCGGTCGCTAAAGCTCTGGGGACATGAATTACCTAACAGCCAAATGGTGGGGGCAAAACGGACGAGGGGTTCACTGTTCCTCAAACGAATCGGCCCAGTGCGGCAGAGCTCTCTCCCTAAACATCCCTCTGAAATTCTCTCTATACTAGCCGAACACCTACACTCTAACGAAAAATGACGAAAAAAAAAACAATAAAAAAGATAAAAAATTTCAAGAGCACGTCATACAGACCGGAATCCTCATTGGATGTTAAAATTTAAGCTAGTTGGTTCCATCCTATTGCATTGCATTTACTATTGGCTGCTGGGCTGGGTCGGGGGGATTTTTCTATTCGCCAGCCGGGCGTGGCGTGGCGAGATGTTCTAGAATGCTGCAGATTATAAACGGCGTCGCATGGCATGGCATTAAAAAAAAAAAATCGACTACAAGCAGTCTGGGGGGTAGTACAAGATCATATCATATAACTTTAACAGTGAAGTCGGCCGGAGGACGGACGCGGTGTGCCGGTATGACGTTCAATTTTGTGACATACGGTTGGGAGTCAGTTCAACGGCCGTCATCGATAATTAAAAAGAAGAAGAAGGAAGAGAAACGGACAGCGAACAAAAAATGGAATCGGTCTTTTTGGGCGCATCTGCGGCATATACAGCATATCATCATCTTCTTTGCTTCCTCTAGAGCAACAGGGATATCCACTTCACAAGTACTTTAAGTAGTAATTGTAACAGAAAAGAAACACTCTCTGAAAATAAGAAAATAAACGGGCGGGACGACATTGGGAGAGGGAGAGATCATGATAGATGAAGGGAGAGGAAGGTAGGATCGGGGTTTTTCTTTTCTCATTGTCATGTCGTGGACTCTTTGGATACTACTGGTGCAGCTAATCTTTAGCACCGTAGTAAAGAGCAATACGTACGGGAGGGAAAATTATATTCAAGTGAAAAAAATAAAATGTAAGAAGAGGGAGCAAAGGAAATCACATATCAAAAGAGAACAACCCGCGCCAGGCCCCAGAAAAGAATCGATGGTGCATGGAATAAAAAGGAGATAAAGCCCGAAGATAGACAAAAAAAGAGAAGTCCGACGAAACAAGGGTCACAAATCCAGATGCGGAGCAACAGCCAGACGTTTAACTCTGTTTGCACTCAGCAGCCTCCTGCTTAGGGTTCTTTCTGGACTCGTCCTATACCGAATTGTTAGTTTTTCGTTTCCGATTTTAAAAGAAAAAGTAGTTAGGTTAGATTGGTGTCCTTACGTCTTCCTCGGAATCTTCGTCATCCTCATCCCGGTCATCATCGCTAGCCTCCTCGTCATCCTCATCTTCGTCCTCCAAATCGCCCTCATCAAACTCATCGAGTTCCTCGAACTGCAGAGCCTCACCGGTGTACCAATCAACAGCACGTGGGATGAGCTTCTCCTTGATATCCTCACCGAGGGTGTAGTCGAGCTCGAGACGTTGTTCGATCTCTTCATCATCCTCAGCGTTGGAGCCTTCCTCGCTGCCTGGTGGCTTTGGTGGGGTAAAGAAGTTGAAGAAGCTCTCAACTGGGACTGTGCGCTTGACGATGCGGGTTTGCTTGGTGTCTATGCAATTTTTTCCGTTAGCCCTCATGCTATTTAAGCGAGATATAAGATAAAAAATTTTGATACATACTCTTGTTGCGTTGCTTCTTGCTCTCTATGCGGACAGTGAGATCCTTGCCCTGCTTCCAGTCGACCTTGTCACCTTCGGCATGGTCGTAGATGAAGTCACCACCGTATCCATTCTCTTCCTGGTAATAGTAGGTCTTGCTGATGGTCTTGTTGGTGAAAAATTCGTTTTCCTCGAACTCGAAGATGAGACGGAAACCAGGACGCTCGAGGTACTCCATGCGGATATCGATCAGGTGCTTGAGAGCAGCTTCATCACGATCGGTGACAGTCTCGGCCAACGACGTGCTGTTCTTCATGGCAGAGAGCCAGAACTCTGGGATACCCTTGGCGACGGGGGCGGTGGCGGTGTCCTCTTCCATCTTGGCATCGTCAACTTCTTCACCCTCGGCGGTACCGGCAATGATATCGTCCTGGGTTGGTTCCTCAACACCGTTGACGATTCTGGAACGCTTCTCGTATAGTGGCTTGAACTTGGCGAAGTACTTCTTCTCGAGTTGCAGAACCTCCTCCTGGAATTCTGCCTCGAGCTTGGAGTGTTCCTTCTGGACACCCTTGAGACCGGTTATACGTTGCCTGATAACCGGTGGGAGAGATTCAATGTAGCCAGACGAGCGCCCGATGAGCTTTCCAAGTCTTCCCTGAATCATGGAAACCAGCGCAGGGTGGTTCTGGGCGAGCATTCCGGCGGCAAGAGCACGCTCCTCTGGAAGGTCGTTAGCAAACCCACTTTTATACAAATATGCATATATAAATATGTAAAGGATGAAGAAATTTTTGCTCTCAATTTTATGCGGAGATGGAAATTTTATATCGTACCTTCTTCAATGGAAGCAACATTGGGCTTGACAGCGTGGGAGGAAATGGGGGCATTGTTGAGAGGGGTATTTTGCGGGGTACTAAGCAGCAACATCAAGCTTGTCAGCCATACATATCCACGTTTTATATCTATAAAGTGACGTTTTGGAAGCTCTCCATCCGGCCACCCATCGATCAATCCATCGACAAACGCCAAACTTTGGTGGACGAAAGCTGGTTGGTTGCTAACGAATGAACGATGATGATGGTGATGATGATGAAGAAGTGCCGGCTTTCGAGGCAAAACTCGATGACTTGGAAGGTATCTTACGGTGCGGCCGCGAGGTCAAGCTTCTTATTGCGAATTGGTTCCGACATTGTGCTTTTATCTGCTTCTGACTCTTTCTTCGCTCTACTTTTCAGAAAAAAACTAGCTGTGGCGAGGCTCAACGTTAGCTACCTGGTAGTCTAGTAAACTCCACTTTTAAGTTTTGCACGAAGCAGAAACCTCTGGCAGAGAAGCCTTGGAGACAAATGGCAGCTGGGGGGGACATACTGAGATAAGTTGTCGAGGACGAGGACGGGTGAGGTCGGTGGGAGCGATGGGTGCGGTGGAGTGGAGGTGAGGAGGGGAAAGAAGCGTTGTTGAGTGTTGGGGAGGAAGTTCTGGTTGTCGGTGGAAGAAAAGAAAGAAGTTTTTGGAGATTTCTTCTTCGGAAATTTTCTGTTCTCAGTTCTGTTTGGTCCAACTGAACTGAACTAAACAACAGACAGCTTCTTTCTGTGCCGGACTAAAAACTCACTCGCTCGCTCGCTCACCAGAAAATTTCTACGGAACGGACTCTGCTTAAATATCAATGGAAGTTTCTGAGGATGAGAAAAAAAAAAAAAAACTAGTGCTGCTTTTAGTGGCAAGGAACCGCTGGGGGAAGGTGTCTCTGTCTTTCCCTCTGTCTCTTCTCTCTTCTGCTTCTTTTTTTTTTTTTTTTTTTTTTTTTTTTCTTCCAGTCGAGTCCAATTCGAAAATTCGACGAGTTCTTCTGTTTTTCCTCCCCCCTGGTAGAGTTCTGTGTCTTGTCTCGTCCCTACCACTCGCTACGGCTGCTGCTAACCACTAACTACAAACTACTACTGATGCATTGCTGCAGCTAGTTCTTCCTCGACTGCACCAACGGAGGGGTGAGCGCTGATACAGCAAGCAGCAGCCAGCAGAGCTATGCTATGCAAATGCCATGCAATGGATGAAAGGGTCCGCTCTCCTCAGAAAGAACCAAGGGGAAAGGGAAAAGAACCGTTGAGAAAAAAAAAAAAAAAAATTCGGAGCTAAACCAGCTTGGCCGGGTCAGCGAATGGCAACGCTGCGATTCCAACGGACAGGACCCAGTCATCCGAATGGGCGCTCCCCTACCGAAATTCACCATTTTCTTCCTTTTCCAAAACACAAAAAGGAAAAATGGAGGGGAAAGTCTATCTACACGCTGATGGAGGGTCGACCGAGTCAAGTCGAGTTATTTTAGGGGACATCCCCCGCGGGTTTCTTTCTACATGGAGAATGGAAGGGAGGGAAAAAGGTTTGTTATGGTCAGAGACACGCCGTTCGCGTATGCCCTGTGGCTGCCGGCTTGGGGGATACACGTATCGCAATTGGATATACGTGCGCAGCGATATCCACGTCGATGCAATGCGAGATCGATTGATGTTGTTTGTTTTGGTGCTTGATTGATACGAATCCTGGGCTAGTGTCAGACCGACCTGGATCAGTTCCGGCCGATATCACGGCCGGAATATGCCAGACCCAACAGGATGCGATGTTAGACCTTGTATCTGTGGGAATTTGAAGCTAGAGGCCCTGAGGTTCCAGCAGGACGGGCCGACTGGGGCCGGTATCACTAACAGACAGAAACCATATGCCTACGATTGTATATAATACATTCCCAGATCTACATCTATACTCCGGCCAGCTCTAGTTTACGAGACAGCATATACATGCCTTTTAGCCAAGGCATTATAAAATGCACCCTGAGCATATTTATATTGCTCGACCGATAGCATGGGGAGTGCGTGGTATTTGGTGATATTCAGTGTTGCAGATGGCATCTTGCATACAGGCGCAAATGTCGGCCAGTCGACAATCGATTCACTGATATCATCATGCGAGAGCAATTTGTAAATCCCAACTACAAAAAATATTACACGTACGGTAAAAATTACTATACTTTGAGTCGCAGAGGAGATGTTAATATCGTCTACTACATCTACCTTCACAAAACAAAGAACTTCATTCATTTCACGTTCGTGATATCGATATACACAACATGTCTACAGAACCTCCACAAGCCCCCCGAGCTACAGGGGATCCGGAGACCACTGCTCCAGCATCAAATAACCCACCGCCGGTAGCCAGTGCTAATTGTGCCGAATTCCCCAAAGCATGCGCATGCTTCTACAACAAAGCCCCCCTAGACCCCGTCAACCACCCGTGTAAATGCCAAATCTTCACCGTCTTCTTGGAATTGGACTTCTACGACCCCACCGAACTCCCCCCCTCGGAAACCCCAAACCTTTCCTGCCTCGATAAAACATTCAAAAAGTTCATCTCCTACCCCTTAGACCTCCAAAAACCATGGGTGCCAAATGAAGACCGCATGACGGGGGCTCGCAACATAAACTCCATGTTCGTCACCAGCGTGAACATCGAAACACTCTGCCAGTACCTCGAATCAAACCCCGAAGCCGTCTCCCTGCACGACGACGACGTCCATGCCGTCATGCAGAACCTGAAAAATAAATTCCGCCCGTATTTTTGCGAACTAGGAGAAATGTGCCTCACCAACAAGCTCCCGTATGATTTCTACTACACAAAGCAAATGTGCGACCTAGCCCGTTCCCGAATCGAAGATTTTGAAAAAAACGCAACCAAGGTCTCAATCAGACTTACCGGAAAATTCCTAACCGCCGAAAATGTGGGGGCGTATACTAAACATTTAGACAAGATCGAGAGGAGGACGCGGTCGTATCGGCATAAGTTTCAGCGGAGGCAAAATTATTTGAGGCGGGAGATAAGAGCTACGACGAGGGTTTTGGCTGCCTGTCAGAGGTTTTCAGCGATTCAGATTCATAGGCTGGGTGATCAGGAACCGTGCGAATGCCGCAGCAAAGAGTGGGAGAAGGGAGTTTGGGAAAAGTTTTGCTTGCCGGTTATCAGTGTGCCCGTTGGGTTGAGAGGATTTGCGCCGATATAACATAAAATGTAGACCTAGGCCGCCACTCTCGTGGCATTCAAAACAATACTCTGTACAGCTAGACGAATATATACAGGGAGTAGGCATTGCGAAAAGGTTTTGCTCTGATATTTGTCAACGCCTTCTAATGAGGCGGGCGGGCATTCTATGTGATCTATAGCCGGCCTATTCCTTCCCCCCTCCTTGCGGCCTGTCGCCCTCTCAATATTAGAACCCGAAACTGTACAACCTACAAAAGTTAGCACGCATTCTTATCTGCATAGGAGTATATATAATAACCAGAAAACTAACTTGATATACTGCGTGCGAAATATATATAATTTATCCCGTCGGACCCACCGAATTCGTCGTCGCGCGTCAATATATCCCACGACCTCCCAGAGGCCTAGGGCGAAGGGGATATCTGAGGGACGATGTGATCGGAGCTTATTCGGGATGGGTTCCGGGGTTCCTAGCCTCGTCGGCTGGAGGTTCATATCCGGATAAGCTTCATTTAGAAGATTGTGCTACGTTTGCACCCGCATGTAGTTGGTTCGTCGTGACATGCACCGAATATACGGTATTCGGATACCTCTTGGTCGCGTAGCACCCCCCGGCCTTGTAGTAGCTGCTTTAGTACCGGACCGTTGGAAATTTTCGCCGAAGTCGCCCCTGCGGTAATAAAATACCGCTTTCCGGTCGTTCATCGAGCAGAGCCAAGACGGTTTGTGAATAGACTGCGTGTTTATGGGGTTTCCATCGTGGGTTGGCGGATATTAATATATTGCAGGTGTGATTAGGACGTAAATCATAGCGGTTTGAGATTCCCCTGATCATCATTTAGGGAGAATGACTATGGCTGTGGCAGGGTCGGCCTGGTTCTGATTCCAGATGTTTGAATAAATATAATAGGTTATAGTGGTCTCGGGCCAGGCAATGATGTTATAAGAGACAGGATAATAGTAGTCTCGTTGCTGGAGTTTATAGATCAGAGTCGTGCCGGAAGGAGGAAGTTGTATTGGATTAGAAGAATTTGAAGGGAGCGGGGGGTTTATATAGCCAGTAACTTCATATATTTCGGGCGGATTTTGTCTCGTACCCAGACCACAGGGGTGGGGCGGATTATATTATCGTTCTATTATCACTATTATTGTAAGTATTCACATTGTTATTAAGATTATTGTGGTTTTCGAACCGTATATCAGGTCCTATCGGTATAGTTTCATGTTTGATATACAGTCGACACATACGAAGAAATCAAAAGAAACCTGAAAGTCACGAGAGAGGTCTGGAACCTCGTGGTTCAGTAGCTAAGCCCGGGAAATTAAATATAATCACTTGATAGGACGCATATTGAAGCTGAGCGGCCGCGTATACAGTAATGAATCTATGTAGATCTATAGAGAACGGCCAGCTGATCAGGCTCATTATTGTGTCGCTGCAGTTTGTTTGAACAGCGGCGAGTTCTGTGTTGGGAGCTCAAAATACCACAGAGCCCCATAACGGACGTTGTTGACTTGGTGCGGTCAATTTCGAGCCCGATACTAACTCAATATGCCTGACGGGTTGGGATGGGGGCATATCGGCCATTGCATTGCGATTCCCAACAGTTATGGTCCGGGGTAAGCATGAAAATAAGGCCATGGTCAGCTCGCCTGGATGTATGTACGGGCGTTACGAGATGCACAATATTTTTGCATGATACGAGCTCGGGGGCAGCTAGTTTTTTCGGCTTCTAGAAGCTGGGGTTTGCATTTAAATTTGTGCCACCATCGGCGGTACGGAATTACCCCTAATTATAGCTCTATCACAGGCATTTCGCTCAATAGATGCCTTTTTGATGTCATACCTAAGATTCGAGGAACGATGCATTCCTGCTGTCACATCGATCGAGATGCCGGGAAGACCCTAAGCTGAGATGAGCTTTCACCATTGTATGAGTGCATGCGAGTGCCATAC
Organism: Arthrobotrys musiformis; assembly: GCA_036971715.1. Lineage (NCBI taxonomy): Eukaryota > Fungi > Ascomycota > Orbiliomycetes > Orbiliales > Orbiliaceae > Arthrobotrys > Arthrobotrys musiformis. Next base: position 968,625 of record JAVHJL010000003.1, on the reverse strand, counting down.
AAAATATGTATGGGACAAAGCTTCATTGCCTGAGCGTAGTGGAGTTCCATGTTTCATCATTTCCCACTCTCTATCAGACGACTTGGCAGTTTTAAACGAGCTGTCGAAACACCCTCAAAATCCTTCCTCTCTCCATGCAAAAAAAAAAAAAAAAAAAAACGAGGGAATGGGAAAAAAAGGAGCTTGAGTTTGTCCGAAGGACTGGAAGCTGGTGGAAAAGGCAAGGATGGAGCTGGCATATCCAGCCAAACGTCTTCGGCTAAGGCTACTGATACGGGACCCCGCCCATTTTTTGCCAGCTGTCGGTGACAAGGGAATCATGGAGAAAAAACAACCCACTGGCAGGTCTGGCGGATAGACCCTGAATAGGAAGGGCTAACATGATCTTCTTCACGGCCGTCGCAGAACCGCACCTATAGGAGGCCGAGGGCCCCATATGTATGCATGCTGGGAGGGGGTGCTGCCATTTTTATTATATAGACTTTATATATAAAGTAAGTACCTAGGTATATATCTTGTTAGCTGGTAATTGTGCGAGTAAGCAAGGTAATGACCACAGCTACCCTTGAAGATATATATATAAGTACTTAACCCGAGGATGCTAGGTAAGTAGTTAGTATAACCAACCATGCACGCACCGTCAAGGTTAGCTGGAATGATCAGGGAAAAAGGGGCTGCTGCTTGGGAGGGTCTATGCGATGTAAGAGTGCCGTGTGAAAAAAAGCAGTATCTGGATGCAGGTTCTGGCTGTTGGTGAATGCTCTCGATCACCAAAGATTAGCTACTTTGTCACGGTGCAGCGAGCTAGCAGCACAAAGCAGCACACTAGGACCCGCCATTCCCATCGATGAGGAATGTCCTACATATTATACCCGTACTTTTCTGCCTTTCAAAAACAAGAGCAGAAGGCCATGAGAAAGTGCAAAAGGCCTGGTGAGGTTGCTTGGTATGTGTGTAAGTGTGTAAGTATGTATGAAGTATGGTCTGCAGGTGCATGATATGATGTAGTAATAATACGTGGTGATCAGAGTGTGTAGTTGAGCTGAGTTGAGTTGTTTTGGAGCTTTCCTCAGCTGGGAACGAACGAACGTCTTTTCCTCCCTCTCCCCTTCTTTCTCTCCTCAACCTCACCAATTCCCCATCCCGACACGCCTGCCATCGCTCTTCTCCCCTCGGCACCCCGGCATCGTGGAAAGGGGGACGGACGGATTTTTTCCCTTCCCTGTTCTTCATTTTATATCATCATCATCACCATCATCTATAGTCTTTCTTGTATACTCTCTTGGAATATACCATCTTTGGGCTCGCTTGGTGAATGTCAGAGCTTCAGGGAAGCTAAGCTGTCCAAATCAAACAGAAGCTGATAGGAGGGCCTTTACTCCACCGTTCGGAGCTCCCCCTTCACCGCCACCGCTACCAGACCACCGCTACCAGCACTTCGACTACGGGATAATACGACATCACGAGAACCTCGATCACTTGGGAAAAGTGAATATTGGATTGAACGACGACAGAAACACTCCTTATAGAAAATTTCATGGTTGACGTGTTTACGAATCTTCTTCTTGGATAGCTAGCGGTTGTGTTTTCATACAGCAAGTCTAAGAATTCACCCACCAGTCCATACTCTTTATTGTCACCGTCTTCACGGTCGTTTGTTGAATCATCGTCGATGACATCATTCGTCGCTGTTGGCCTTGCTCTCGATCTTTCGCTAACTCGAGTTTTGTGCTCGTAGTTGGATACTACTGGTCTCTAGGAAGGACCTTTCCTTCCGGCTTTTGGAAGCTATAACTCTACTAGAAAAAAACATCCCCACCCATTAATCTAATACTACTTCACAATGGATCTCTATCAAAAGGGAACGTAAGTTGCTAGCTCGTGCCTCCATCTACTATATATCTAACAGCAGGACACACAACTAACGTCCCCCAGGCGGGTCTGGCATCCCGATGTTACCGAAGGATGGATGGCTGCAGAGGTCGAGGGTGTCTCACAGGCTGGAGATAAGGTCTCCATCGTGTTGAAGCTCGAAAATGGCGAGGTATGCTGGAATATAACATACTCATCGTCTGATCCTTATGTAGCTCACGATGTCCTGTTAGGAAAAAACTGTCGTGGTCAAGATGGCTGCGTTCAAGGACCCGAATGACTCGACGCTACCGCCACTTGCAAATCCTCCAGTCATCGAAGCATCCGATGACTTGACAAGTCTTTCGCATCTTAACGAGCCAGCAGGTACGGAGGCGAGAGCCTTACCATCTTTTCGTGTGAGATCGAAGCTTACAAGTCCATTTGTAAAACAGTGCTCCAAGCTATCAAGCTCCGTTACATGCGTCAAAGCATTTACACGTACAGTGGTATCGTGCTGATTGCTACTAACCCGTTTTACCGCTTGGATTATCTTTATGATCCATCGATGATTCAAGGCTATGCGGGGAAACGAAGAGAGGATCAGGAACCCCATCTTTTTGCGATCGCCGAGGAAGCTTACCGGTAAGGAATAGATTTTGCCCGTTGACTGGCGTACTGGATACTAAAGATGAACTCCAGTCAAATGCTGCGCAATGGCAAGAACCAGACCGTGGTTGTATCAGGAGAGTCCGGTGCTGGCAAAACCGTGTCGGCTAAGCACATCATGCGGTATTTCGCCACCGTGGAAGATCCAGATAAGCCCGATAAGAAGAAGAAGAAGGATACAAAAGGTGGAAAGATGAGTAAAACCGAAGAGGAGATTTTGGCTACCAACCCGATAATGGAAGCGTTCGGTAACGCCAAAACTACTCGTAACGATAACTCGTCGCGTTTCGGAAAGTACATCGAGATCATGTTCGACCAACAAACGAACATTATTGGTGCAAAGACTCGTATTTATCTACTTGAGCGATCTCGTTTGGTATACCAGCCACCTGCGGAACGAAACTACCACATCTTCTACCAATTGATTGCTGGTTCAACCGATGAAGAGAAAAAGGAGTTCGGCCTCGAACAAGTTGAAGATTACTTTTATCTGAACCAGGGTGGCGACCCCATCATCCCTAATGTTGATGATGCGGCAGAGTTCACCCTAACTCGGAATGCCCTCACAGCTGTTAATGTCAGCGAAAGAGCGCAGAAAGAGATCTGGAAAATGTTGGCGGCCTTGCTCCATCTCGGAAATGCGAAGATTGGTGGAACTGGTTCCGCGGCCTTGCCGTCTTCTGAACCGTCCTTTGCGAAGGCAGCTGAGCTGTTGGGTGTTGACGCCTCGGCTTTCGCAAAATGGATGATAAAGAAACAGCGTGTTACAGGTAACGACAAGATTATGTCCGATTTGACGCCGAAGCAGGGTGTGGTTGTTAAAGACTCCGTTGCGAAGTACATTTACGCTAGTTTGTTCGATTGGCTCGTTGTCACTATCAACACTCGTCTTTTGCCTGCTGAAGTCTTGGATAAGATCAAGGGCTTCATTGGTGTTCTTGATATCTACGGCTTCGAGCATTTTAAGAAAAACTCGTTTGAGCAGTTCTGTATCAACTTCGCCAACGAAAAGCTACAGCAATCTTTCAACCAACACGTCTTCAAGTTGGAGCAGGAGGAATACGTTCGTGAAGAAATTAGTTGGAGCTTCATCGACTTTTCTGACAACCAACCTTGTATCGAGTTGATTGAAGGTAAGCTCGGTATCCTCTCACTTCTTGATGAGGAATCCAGGCTGCTTGGTGGCTCTGATGGCTCCTTCGTCATCAAATTGGATCAAAACTTTGCTACAGCTGGTGGCAAGTTTGAAAAGTTTTACAAGAAGGCGAGATTCGGAAAGTCTACATTTACCGTCTGTCACTATGCCGTCGACGTTACCTACGACGTGGAGGGTTTCATTGAGAAGAATCGTGATACTGTTCCGGATGAACACATGGAGGTTCTCAACTCAGCCAAGAATGAATTTTTGACGGCAGTCCTTAAGACGTCCGCTCAAGTCCGTGATAAGGTAGGTTTTTGAGCATGACAGAGCACGACCTTTCGGGGAATATACTAATGCATAACAGTCCTCGGACTCTGGTAGCGCAACTCCCGCGAAACCAAGCACACCTGCCCCTCTCGCCCCCGGTAGACCCGGCCGGAGACCTGCAGCTGGCGCCGCGAATCGTAAACCAACTCTCGGAGGTATCTTCAAGGCCTCTTTGATTGATTTGGTGCAGACTATCGGTAACACCGAAGTCCATTACATTCGATGTATCAAGCCCAATGAGGCTAAGGTCGCCTTCAAATGGGAGGGTCCTATGGTTTTGAGTCAGTTGAGAGCCTGTGGTGTCTTGGAAACCGTCAGAATTAGTTGTGCTGGTTACCCTACCCGCTGGACTTACGAGGAGTTCGCCTTCCGATACTACATGTTGCTACACTCCTCTCAATGGGGTGAGCCTAGAGATATGGGTTTGGAGATTTTGAAAAAAGCGATCCAGGAGGAAGACAAATACCAACTCGGAAAGACAAAAATCTTCTTCAGGGCTGGCATGGTATGTCGCTTTCCAGAAGATGCGAAGAGTGTCCGCTCAATCACTAACTTATGAATTCTTAGCTCGCCTATCTTGAAAACATCCGTACTTCTCGACTGAACGAGGCTGCCGTCTTGATCCAGAAGAACCTAAGGATGAGATACTATAGGAGGCGCTACCTGGAAACTATGACATCGCTTCGTGCAGTTCAATCTCTCGCAAGAGGCTGGATGGCCAGGTCCAAAGCACAGGAATTGCGGAAGGTCCATGCTGCAACTACCATCCAAAGAGTCTGGCGAGGGCAAAGACAACGAAAGATGTTCCTTGCTACCCGCAAGAGCGTCATTCGTTTACAAGCCCGTAAGTTACCGCGACCCCCAAAACCCCCCTTCAATCGGTTTGCCCGGCATTCACGATGACCGACTCACCTCCCATATCTTCAGTGTGCAAGGGCCGTCTTACGAGAGAGCACATCTTGCAAACCCGCCTCGAAAACGCGGCCAGGATTATCCAACGTGTCTACCGGTCCAGACAAGGTATCATCAAATGGCGTCAATACCGACGCAAGATCGTTATTATCCAGAGCTTGTACCGTAAGAAGGAAGCCAAGAAAGTCTTCAAATCGCTGCGCGAAGAAGCTCGTTCACTCGACCACATCAAGGAGGTCTCGTACAAGCTGGAGAACAAGGTCGTCGAGCTTACACAGACGCTGCAGAAGCGAACGGAAGAAAAGAAGGCACTGGAGACTCAAGTAGACAGCTTGGAAAGTCAATTGAAAGTGTGGAGGAACAAGGCCACTGCTTCGGAGCAAAACCAAAGAGAGGCGCAGGGCGAGGTCAACCAATACCACGCCTTATCGGCTCGCTTGCCAATCTTAGAAGGAGAACTAAAGGCTGCGCAGAAACAGTACGAAGAATCAGAAGCGAATAGTCGACGCCTTCAAGAGGATGCTAAGACCCTCAGGGACAACCTTGCTAAGTCCAAGGCTGAACTTGAGCGCACTATTAGCCGCTTCAAGGAGCAAGAGACTGAGAACTTGGGTCTTAAGCAGCAGATTACACTGTTGGAAGATGAGATGAGCAGCAGACCACCACCTGTCTATGGGGGAGCTGAGGCAGCTCCGGCTAAGAATGGCGGCGGCGGCGGCGGCATGAACGAGATTTTCAAGATGGTAGCAGGACGCAAACCTACAGAACGCCAAAGTGTGGCAGTCACAGGCCCTGCATCTAGAGAAATTTATGGACAGGTTCGCAACTATGATCCTCGACCACAATCAATGGCAGCAACAAACCAAGGTCATCGCCGAAACGGCTCTGGCGGGTCGGACGGCTTCAATTTCACTCCCTTGCTCGAAAGCCCCGAGACAAGTGTCGCTCATATCCTCGAGGACGAAAACGCTCTCAATAATGAGGTCTCCTTCGGTCTCATCCAGGGCCTCAAGATTCCTCAGCCAAATACCCAGAATCCTCCTGAGGATAAGGAAGTTCTCTTCCCAGCCTACCTCATCAATCTTGTTACTTCTGAGATGTGGCATAATGGCTTCGTGAAGGAGTCGGAGCGGTTCCTCGCTACCGTCATGCAGAACATTCAGCAGGAGGTTATGGTAAGTTTTTCTTCAATTCGTTTAACGTGAGGGGGGTGGGCACTAACGCTTAATAGCACCACGATGGAGAAGAGTTGATCAACCTTGGAGCTTTCTGGCTCTCCAACGTCCACGAGATGCTATCCTTCGTATTCCTTGCTGAAGACTGGTACGAGGCCCAGAAGTCGGACGATTTCGAGTATGATAGGCTCCTTGAAGTTGTCAAGCATGACTTGGAAAGTCTCGAGTTCAACATCTACCATACTTGGATGAAGATATTGAAGAAGCGTCTTTACAAGATGATTGTTCCGGCTATAATCGAGTCACAATCTCTGCCTGGCTTCGTTACCAACGAGGGCAACCGATTCTTGAACAAACTGCTTCAAACGTCGAGCACCCCTGCCTTTAGTATGGATGATCTTCTGAGCTTGATGAATAAGGTTTATAAGGCAATGAAGACATACTACCTCGAGGATACCATCGTCGCACAGGCCATGACCGAATTGTTGAAGCTTATCGGCGTTACTGCGTTCAATGACCTTCTCCTTCGTCGTAACTTCTTGTCTTGGAAGCGTGGTCTCCAGATCAACTATAACATCACTCGTATCGAGGAGTGGTGCAAGAGTCACGACATGCCAGAGGGCACTCTCCAGCTTGAGCATCTTATGGTAAGAACAGTCCACAAGATTAATGTGGTATTGAAAGTGTTGCTAACAACTGTGTATAGCAAGCGACTAAGCTTCTTCAACTCAAGAAGGCCACTTTGAACGATATTGAAATCATCCAAGATATCTGCTGGATGTAAGTTGAGGTTTAATCTTTTTGCTAAATGGGCTCATGAAGCTGACTGTATCGTAGGCTATCTCCTCAACAAATCCAGAAGCTCCTGAATCAATACCTCGTTGCAGACTACGAGCAACCTATCAACGGAGAAATCATGAAGGCGGTTGAGAAGAGAGCCATCACAGACAAGAACGAGGTTCTCCTTCTTGCGCCCGTTGATATGGACGACAGCGGCCCGTACGAAATCGCCGAGCCACGTCAAATCACCGCTCTTGAGACATATCTACCATCTTGTGAGTTCCCAACCTTGTGAAAACCTTCCAGTGTTGCATTCTAACCGTTTTGGACTATAGGGTTGCAATTGCCCAAGCTTCGTCGTCTGACTGAGATCGTCTCCGCCCAGGCCATTGCCCAGCAAGAGCGTGATGTTTCTATCAACGGTAGCTTGTCTGGCACGAAGCCAAGCGATTTGGGAGCACTACTTGACCCAGAGCTTATCGGTGGTAAGTAAACATAAATAATGCGGTGGTTGTAAGAATATTCTGCTGACCAAAAGAACAGCCTAGTCAAACCCATAGCTTTTTCGAAAGCACCTAAGCCGTGACGCCGACAGTTCTAGGGCATTTTTTGATACGGGAATATTTTTCTTTAGCATGGGCGCTTTATTTCTTAAATTGTTTCTTACAAACCAGCGGCTTACGTTTTTTCCTTTCTCCAACTCTCCCCCATCCTCATATACCTCTGTTAAAACGTTCGTAGACGTTTAATGAGAAGTTGCAGCTGTTAAATCAACTTTCCCTTCTATGTACCCTTTTCTTCTAGCTGTCTGGCGGGGAGTGCTACTGGCGTCTTTTAGCTTCTCCATTTTTACAAATTACATTACCGAGAACCTCACTCGATATGGTTTTCTGTTTTTATGTACCTGCTTTTGTCCACTATCCTTTTTTTTTGCGCACTTCCAAGTTCTTATACCATGGACCATGCTGCTTCTATTCTACCATTACGATGCTGCGCGGACAAACCATTGTCGACGCCGCATTGAACTTGCTACTTTATCATTCTATTCTGTTCTAGAGAGCCAGCCCTAAAATTCTTTTTTCCTCTTCGCGCACTCCCTTATTCCAACCACAGCGCTATGTGGGTTTAGGTGTGTGTATAACCATATTTTTATGATATCAAAAAGCCTTTTTTTCTCTTTCTTCCTTTTTCTTTCGAATCCATCACTTAGTCCCTCATAAGATAAATGTATAATTCATTAGCCCTAACACCGCTCTAGTGCTGTTTTGTTGTATGATGAAGCAGCATGTGAATTTTGCCGGCATCTTTGTGGCCCAACCACGGACCGGGGAGAGCTAAAAAGGGACCCTTGACGTCGCGTGAAAGCTTAGCTTGACTTTACCTGACGGGCAATGCGTCTCAAGCGAGCTTCATCCATCTTGTCCCATCCATCCATCACAATTGACTGCCATCCACCCATTCATCACCAACCGTAGTAGTTTACACCTCCACTTTTCTAAATCGGCTTTGCTTCCATCGCCGGTATTCGCTATAAGCCGGTGTTATAATGTCCTCGACGATGGAAGGGGTGGTTCAAAACGGCGTTGAGGCCGTTTCGCAGCCCGTTGGCGATGAGATCTCTGCTGGTGGGTGAAACCTTTCAGTATAAATACCATGGGTGTGTTACTAATGTGGGAGTTTAGAGGAGGTCGCGCTTTATGATCGACAGATTAGGTTATGGGGTATGGATGCGCAGGCTAGGTAGTTCTCTACGATGTTTTTTGAAGTTTACGGGGTGGCATTTTTCTAATGTGGTGTGTGGGTTTAGGATGCGCAACGCGCATATACTGCTTGTTACGATCAAGGCTCTCGGCAACGAGATTGCGAAGAATTTGGTGTTGGCGGGGATTGGGGCGATTACGGTTTATGATGGCGAGGAGATGACGGAGGAGGACCTTGGGGCGCAGTTTTTTGTGGATGAGGGGATGGTTGGGATGAATGTGCGTTCTCTTTACCGTTTATTTGCCCTTTTGGGTGGTGGTTATTGACGTTGGGGGTGGTTTAGAGGGCAGAAGCGGCGGCGCCGGCGTTGCAGAGGTTGAATCCTCGTGTGAAGGTGTCTACTGATACCGCGGGGGGGATTGAAAGTCGGGATGCGGAGTATTTTAAGCAGTTTTCGGTGGTTATTGCTACCGAAGCTGGGCTTGAGACTTTGGTATTTATGCTTCTACATTTTTTTTTATATTGGAAGGGGTGAAGGTTTGGCTAACTTTGGTGGGTTTTTGGTAGAAATCGATCAATAATGCGTGTCGAGAGGCCGGGGTTGCGTTTTATGCGGGCGCTTGTTATGGGCTTTATGGATTTGTGTTTGCGGATTTGATAAAGCATCAGTTTGTGATGTGAGTCTCTCCTTCGTTTTATATCTTTTAGAGAATCTCTATGAGATAAAGGTGCTGACATGGTATTTTTTATAATATGGTAGTGAGCGAGACCGATCAAATGTGGAGACGAAGATTGGCAGCGAGACACGGACGAGAAGCATCGTTAGCGCGACTACGAAGAAGGAGTCTGGCGGGAAGTTCACGGAGTTTGTGACGAAGGAGGAGGTTTATTGTCCGCTAGAGCAAGCTGTGGCTTCACAGATCGATAAGACGTGGAGGCCGAGGAAGAGAAAGGGGGTTTCTGCTGTGCTACCGGCTGTTTTTGGTGAACACTCTCGTCTTCCCCATAATCCAAATTTAATATATATATTTAGAGATGCTGATTATATTGGATGGTGACAACAGGACTGTGGAAGTTCCAGCAAACCCACGGCCGACTCCCGGATCCGACCTCGCACAAAGACGACACAAAACTGTTCATGTCCAGCGTCCACGATGCGCGTAACACGCTTTCGTTGCCGCTGGAGAACGTCGATCCTTCTTTTGCGATTTCGTTCTTGGATAGCGTGGGGACGGAGTTATCGCCTGTTGCGGCGATATTGGGGGGGATGTTGGCGCAGGGGGTGATTAACTTTTTGGGGAAGAGGGAGCAGCCGTTGCAGAATATTCTGGTGTTCGATGGGGATATTACCAGTGCGCCTATCTACTGTTTGAGGCCGCAGGATGCGGACGGGGAGGAGTGATTTACTTTCAACCGATGGCTGCTGCTTCCACGGCTGATTCTCCGTATGGAAAGGAGGGGGGTCTTTCAAAAGAAAAGAAGCTGGTTTTAGATGTTATTGTTATTATATCGGGTGTACTGGGGTCAATGCATATGGTGTTTCTTTTTCGAACGGAAGCCGTTTTTATACTTGAGTGTACCTATACTTATATGCATGATAACAGTATGCAGGTACCAAGCAAGTGGCGTTAGATTGAGGGTCTTTTTTTATTTTTATTTTTTTAATTTTTTTTCTCACTTCGTGCTCTTTACTATACTCATTGTGTGTATATTCCAGAAGTATGGAAGTGCTAAAACGGGCGGTCGTCTGTGAAGCCGTTTCACGTTTATGCAATGCGATGTTGTTCGGCTCCACTTTCGGTATTCTATATAAAGCGCACATGTCTCCTGCCCAGGGAAAAACCGCGTGATAAGTTGACACGACCAATTGCAAGATTGCGGGGGGATCTTTTCTAGAAGCCTGTTTCAGGATGTCTATAGCACCTGTAATATAGTTATTATCATCTTCGATCTGGTTAGTTTATAGTCCGGGTGATATGGATTTGGGAGTGATATCGAGAGATCTGGATCAATGCGGTTAGTCCGATATAACTCAGGCAACTGACATTCCTGACTGCAATCCGCATGTCCAAGTACGAAGCAGACTTGCGGCTGATATATTGCTATTTGCGTTCCCGCGCCACCGGCTCTGGAGCCCTTGAAGTCCTCGAAGTCTTTGAAGTCTTTGGCCTCTGATGTCGTCTCTTATGATTATAATTATATTGCAGTGTGGTATTTTGTGTGAAGCCGAAGACGCGCTCAAACAACCTCATCCGCAACACACCAACACAAACCAACCAAACTCCAACCAACCGCCCAGCAGCCATCCGCCATCAGCCATCAGCCAGCCATCACCACTTCCAACCACCGACAGGATTCCCTTACTGCCATCATATCATCTTCACCACCTTCATCGCCCAGCTGGTATACCAAGGTCCCTTCCAACATCCCATCGTATCCTACCCGTTTACCTCCAAAGAAAGAAACAAAACCGGCCGGGGGAGGACGCCTCTTCACGAGCATATTTGCATCGATCTATTCCCGAAATCGTCGTCGCCCGTCGCCTAAAAGAACATGGACTACACTCCACCAGCCTACACCCCACGCCGACGGCCCTTCCGTCACCGTCCACGCCGTTCCCTCATCGCTAATAATAGCACTAACACCGTGCCGTCGCTGTCAACCGACGGCCTTATTGCCTCTCTGGGATTTTCCAACCCTCTAACGGCAACAACCCGCGCTTATACCACCGCTACAACTTCCACGGCCACTTCCAACTTTACCTCAAATACTACTACGGCGGAAATATCAAATTCAAATTCGACATCCCGTCGGAGGAATCTCCATGCATCTTCCTTCGATCCGGATTGTCCCTTCTCGTTCCAGCCGCCTAAGAAGCGGAGGATCGAGGATTACTCGCGTCCCCAGGCTGGGAATAAACTTATGAATCTGTCGTTGGCGTATTGTGATGGTGGGACTTATGAGAGTGAGAGGTATAGAGTTGGGAATATGCTGGCTGATGATGAGAGTGGTATGTTCCTCATTCTTTTTAAACCCTAAATTTATCTACTATACACCATTCAAGAGTGTATTTAAAGAGACGAGGCTGGGTATGTTTGCTAATTAGTGAAAACAGTCTACTGCACCGAACGCTATAGTTGCAACGTCGTCCTGCAGCACGAAACAAAACAGCCGTTCACGCTCGAATACCTAGAAATCAAAGCCCCGCCTCACGGATTCACAAGTCCAATATCCGAAGGGGTTATCGCGGTTACGGACGAAGACTTCAGCCCCGTGGTTAAGAAGATTGCGTCTTACCGACGGACGGTGCCCTTGAAGAGACGGTCGAGGAGGAGGGATGCCAGGGATGAAGACGATGATTCAGCTGAGTTGACGTATCTGACCATACGGGATATGTATAGACGGCAGCGGCAGCGGCGGCAGGAACGCCAGCGGGGTGAAGAGGAAGAGCAGGAGGAAGAGGAGGCGGATGATTACGCCGACGGAGAGAGACTGACGGAGTTCGATGTCGTAGCCGGGTATAGAGGGGAGGAAGAGGACGATGATAAGGATGAGGAGGATGATGAAAGTGGAGGTTATGAGGTTCAAGAACATGGCATGGAAGAACTCTCCATTAATGTGGGTGAAAGCGATGGGGAGGAAGCCGTGGAAGGGGAAAGTGATGGGGATGATGAGACTGTTACGCCGGCAACTACGGCAGGGTCGATGCCCTGGCCGCCATCCGGCAGTCGGAGGCTCCCTAGAGCAACCGACACCGAGGATGATAATGATGCTGAGTCCGGCAATCAACACGATTGCCCTTACGAGGCCACGGGAGAAGAGGAGGAAGAAGAGGAAGAGGTGGAAGAAGTTGAAGGGGATGGAGAGCCGACCGATGGCGATTCCTCAGAATACGAGCTGAGAAGATGGCTGTTGAGGAATGGCACACAGGAGAGGAGAATACGAAGGCGGAGAAGAGAGGAAGAAGCCGAGGCGGAGGCAGAGAAAGACTCCGTGGAGAGCGATGGTGCTACCCATGGTGAGGCGTATATGCGCTTCCAACTACGGGATAACAAGACATTCATTGTTTTCAATCCCCCAAGGTAAATACTCTCAACTCTCTTTTAAATTACTTTTTAAAATGAACTATATACTAACGGCTGTTGCACAGGTACTGCAAGTATGTTGTTTTGAAGCTGTGGGGTTCCAAGATTGATAATGTGGACATTCAATCGATCCTGGGCTATGGGTTCTATGGAAAGCGGGTATTTCCGGCAATCGAAATGCGATGAACATGAAAAATCCGACGTCGGGCTTTTCCCCCGATCGTTTCTTCGTTCTTCTCCCCCTTTCCTTCCTTTTCTATGTGCCATTTCTGCCATTTATTTTTCATCTTATTTGAATTTTCCTGCGGGCGCAAAATATGTGTGAACTATTTAGATTGTAACGAATATGATATCCACTGGTTTTCCTTCCGCCTTTTCATTCTTTCCTGTTCTGACCAGGTCGTCGCTGCCGTCCTCCTGTTTGAAGTTAGTGCGACAGGTGCAACCACCGCCGGCTGGAGCTCTCCACTTTGGGTTCGTCCAGCAGCAGCAGCGGCCCCTCTCTTATTACGCCAATAATTCTTCTTATAACCTGCTGCTTTTCTCCCACCGAAATCGCAAAACTCCAACAACCTCAACTCCCACATCCCCAGCATTTTCTCACCACCGCCAGCCCCGCCGTTCCATATCACATAAACCAGTCAAAATGGTCAACAAGTACTCTCTTCTCTGCTTGGAGAATCCTCTCCTCGGTTTGTTTCCCCATTAAAATGCCAATTGGTGGAATTTTTGGTTTTTTTTTCTAACGGAGATGTTGTAGATATCCAAGCCACTGGGTAAAAAACCCCGCCATCCCACTTGCCCCAATAAACGGAACCAACAGCAAAAAGTACTTTGTATAGAAAGAAAACGTCCAATTGACATGATGTAAAATAATTTAGTACCCAGGAGCTCTTGGATAAGTACAACCTCAAGGCCAACGACGCCATCCTCGCGGACCCGAACACCAACCACCTCGAGCTCTACGATGACCTCGTCAACAACTACTCCGCAAAATTCGTCGCTGGAGGAGCTGCCCAGAACACCGCCCGTGGTGCTCAGGTTAGCCCCCCCTCCCCCTTTTATAGAAGATATATTATTGTGAGTTATCTAGCTAATTAATTTGTAAACCAAAAAGTACATCCTCCCAGCAGATTCAGTCCTCTACATCGGCTGCATCGGCAAAGACTCCTACGGCCAACGCCTCCAAGAAGTCTGCGACGCCGAGGGTCTCCGCGTGGAATACCGCATCGACGAGGAAGTCCCCACCGGCCGCTGCGGCGTCATCATCACCGGCCACAACCGCTCGATGTGCACCGACCTCGGCGCAGCAAACCACTACAAACTCGAACATCTAAAATCCGAAAAAATCTGGAAATTAGTCGAGGAAGCCGAGTACTTCTACGTCGGCGGCTACCACCTCACCGTCTCCGTCCCCGCCATCCTGGCGCTGGCGGAGGAGGCCGCGGCGAAGGATAAACCGTTTGTGATGAATATCTCCGCGCCGTTCATCGCGCAGTTCTTCAAAGACCAGTTGGCGTCGACGTCCAAGTACTGGGATTACCTGATCGGTAACGAAACCGAGGCGGAGGCATACGCCCAGGCCAACGAGTTGGGAACAACAGACGTCAAGGCTATCGCGAAGCACCTCGCCAACCTCCCCAAGGAGAACGGGAAGAGGAAGAGAGTCGTCATCATCACCCAGGGTACCCACCCCACCATCGTTGCCACCCAGGGTGAAGAAGACGTCCAGGAGTTCGAGGTCCATGCCGTCGAGGAGAAGGATATCATCGATACCAACGGTGCTGGGTACGTGATCCCCTCTATTTCAATCCATCAAACACAACTAACCAAAAAACAGTGATGCCTTCGCTGGTGGTTTCCTCGCCGGTCTCGTCTCTGGAAAGGATTTGAGAGAATCAATCGATATGGCCCAGTGGTTGGCCAGCTGGAACGTCAGGCAGCTCGGACCAAGGTACCCCCTCCCCCTTCACCCTCCCACGATCCCATACTAACACAAAACAGCTACCCACAACCAAAGAAGTCCTACACCCCAAGCTACTAGTTCCACCCAATAATCCAAACCCAACGGCCTATTTGACCATTTCTTCAACAAAAGCCAGCAAATAAGTCGACCCGAATAACCAAGAACCCCAAATTTAAAAAATCCACAAAACAAAAAAAAAAGTTATTGAAACCAAACCGGCGTTATGATAGAGTCAACATTACGTTTTTTTTTCTACACACACAAATTATTAAGGGCATTCAACTGGCTTTTCTGGATTTAACACTTACGGCGGGGGAGCTGACGGAAAGAAAAAAAAGATGTAATACTATCATCACGGCCGGCGTTTTTCCTTTTCTTATTACGATCCTTTTCTTTCTTAGTTGTAGCTTTAGCTAGCCTAGCTTATCTTGCAGGACAATAGCAATTACGATATTAGGGACTCTATAGGTCCCATTCTCGATCCACGTGGGAAATTGTAGTTTTTCTTTTAAATATTTAATATATTGTCATAAATTACAGCTGTATACAGGCCGGATGCATAAACCTGCCCGGAACATGATAGACTAAGGCTATCCCATCGTATGAAGAATCATAAGGAAAACAGTATCGAATGTAAAGTGGGGGAAGAAAAAATCCAGTGAGAAGTGGGAAAGTAGGGGAGTTAAGTGAGGAGAGAGGCATGATAATAATAGTAATAATAAAGAAAAGCATCGGCTCCTCGTTGATAGCAATGATACGGCATTAGGAAAAGGAGTAACAACAGAGTAATGTAATGTATGGGAGAAAACGAGAGCTTCCATCGGGGGAGGTGTAGTTCACGAGAGGTGGCTACCAATGAAAGAATTTTGGTCGGAAAATATGACGGGTGGAGTTTGGTTCGAGAAGGATGAGTCGATGAATCTCGTCGGAGATGGGTGTCGGAGAGTTTTTAAATCGGCGGGTTCAATAAAGGAGATGAATGAAAAGAATAGAAGCAGCAATGCTTTTTGCGACATGACGCGATAGACGAAGAAGAAACAAACACCGATCGCTATGCGGCAGGGTATAGAAATAGCATGAAGAGAGAGAAAAAAGGCCGTGAGTCAAAAGAACAGAGAGAAAAGGGCCACGGGATTCGAGACAAGGCCACGGGTTAGAAGAATAAAAAAGATTAATGCAGCGCCATGAAGAGAATTCAATGATTATAATAATAATTGTATGGGTCCTGACGCGGTGGGGCCCGAACGTTCTCTCTCGCCATCGGATGTTGTTGGCTTGAGTTTCGAAAGTAGTTGGCCGCATCATAAGGTGGGTTCAGAGTAGGATGCCCAACATTTTGAATGAAGTTCGGGCCGGCCGGCTCGAACGGTGCGCTGCTGCCCTCGTAGTATGGAGGGTTATTTGGCCCCAATTGAGGGATCTGGTTCGGTCGCTCCAAGGATGCTGAAGACAACTTGGGAGTAACAGCATCGGTAGGACCCGGCTGAGGCAACGGCATGCTGGAAGGCCCCGCCTGTCCAGCCGCTAGGTTCGCCTGAGGAGGCTGAGAAATAGTCATCCTGGAAGCGTAGTTCTGGACGTAGGAGACTAGATCGCTCGCAGTGAGAAGAGGGGCCGGCGGGTTGGACGGCTGGCTAGGCCCAGCAGCGGCGGATTCGGCGTATGGTGCCATGTAGTTGTAGGGGATGGGGGCTTTCCCCTTCCCCGACGATGGCCCGATCGTCCCACCGAGGCCTGTGGAGGATCCGCCAGCAAGAGGTTGCGCAAAGGCCTGGGCAACCATTGGCGATTTGGCCGTTATAGTCGCGTTATTAACGGCCGGGCTGGACAATGAAGCCTTGGGATTTGACTGAAGTGGGAAGAAGGAGCGACGTCCTTTAAACACGATGACTTCCTCTTCGTCATCGGAGTCTTCCCGGGAGTGAGATGACCCAACAAGGTCATCCACCATCGCGTTCATCTTGTTGGTCAATGTCGTAGAGGCGGGCTCCGAGATGACGGACCCCATATGGTTTGCCTGCCCGAGACGGCTCGCCGTAGACGTCGCCCTGATCCCCCCGGTGACCGGGATGTCTCGCAGAGTGATGGTGGGGTATTCAGCATTGCCCGTATTCGAATCCGTCGAAATTATCCCGTCTTGGAAGGCAAAGGTGTTATTTTTCACGTCGATGGGGACATTCTACCATGAGGACAACGGTCAGCACAATCTCATTATCGTATATCTTGGAAATAGCAAACACTTACCCCCGCAGTGCACAACTCGATCCCATCCTCCAAGAGATAGAGAATCCTAGTAAGAGATTCTTGATTGGGATGGTCTCTCCCCTGGACTCCCGCGACCTCCTTGCCGAGTCGGCGGGACTCGGATGTGTCCATTAATGGCTTGAAGCCAGCGATGTCGTCATCCTCCTCAAGGAGGTATGGAGACTGGGACAGAGACCTCATGGGGAAGGTCGATTGGAGGAGCGAGAGCGTTGTCGCGTATGTCTGCCAGAGCTGCTTGACTTGGACGTTGAGAGACATGTCATTCGTCTCATTTACGAGGATATGATGGCTAATCAGTAGCCACGCGGAGTATAGCCTGAGACTGGGTAGCATGCGGCGAGTTACTGCGGATACCAAATCCGCAACATCTTCCCTCGAATCTTGGGACGTCCCATCTAATTCTTGTTGCAGCACCATCAAAATCGACGTGAAAGTCTCAATATTAAAGCGGAGGAAGGTAACGACCTTCGGGGAGCTCAACGTTGCTAAAGTATGTCAATTAGGGTTGTCCCTTTGTAGGTTCGGAAGTAGCACATACCTCTATCCCTACTCAACGCCAGGTGCTCTGCGGCAATATTGATGAGGATCATGCGGTTCAATATGGCCGTCGGGACTGCACGTTCCTTGACAGCCAGTGTGATCTGGTTGAGCAAGTCACTCTTTAGACTTTCGTACTCAGAGGCACTATCACAAAGTCAGAACGTTCTTTCTCATCAGTTTGCATGAAAGGACTTACTCATTGCTCAAGAAACAGTGGGCATGATATCGGCTAAACATGGATGTGATCTCATCGGAAGTCGCACCGTCCAAAGAAGCGTGATCCTTCAAGATTTTGACAAAACAGATCTTCAAATTGCCGAGGGTAGTCTCATGTGTGGCCTCGTCTGGCTCCTCTGCAAGTAGCGACCGATACAAATAATAGATAGCCGTGAAGTGACTTTGCTCGTACTGAGCGAGAACAGCCAATTGGTTGAAGGCTTTCGGGTGGGCAGGAATAACTTTCCTAGCGAGGGTGTAATACCCTTTGGCAGGCCCCCAGTTTTTTGCGTCCGGATTGCGAGGGTTCGGTTCTCCATAGTTCTCACGATACCGCGAGAGGTCACCTAGGTGCAGGAGACTTTCATAGCAGAGCAGAGTTGCAAAGTTTTGTATTTGGGACGGATATTCCCTTTCACGATCCGATGTGTCAACTATTTCAAGGTTAGTATCCTAATAAGTACCAAGAGCGTAAGAGTAACGTACTCTCAAACCTGAACTCGATGGCGACAGCCTTCAGGTTGTGAACACCAAAGTGTGAAATCAACCTCTGGATTAAAGCGCGATAGAACTTGCTTGAAAGTTTGATGAACTTGGTGAAATATGCGTATATCTTGCGTAGTTCGACAGGCCTTGTCCCGTCCCTCTTCAACTGAAGTGACTGTTAGCACTAAAACTCCTATGCAGGTTCGGGTGATGGGGTTTTCTTACAGCTCCGATGGCTTTAGAATAACGAAGGATAATCTTGTGGTGTATCATCCAACATTTTCCGGGAACCTCGTAGTTGTGGCAATACTCGATATCCTGGAAAATCATATCTTCAACCGCATTGCGCAGTCCGACAGTTCTTTCATCGAGCTCGCGCTCGAGGGAAACATCGCCAGCATCTCGAATTTCCAGGAGCCTGTTTATATCCTGCTCGTATATGATGGCCTTGTTACGCATTGTTTCCCATGCAATGACTTGCCTATGCAAATCGGTGTCGATATGCCTTGCCAGAGCGATTGTCGCACGATCAGTCCAAAGTGTGTTCCTGTCCCCGTCGAGCCTAGAATAGAGGGGCCTATTGAATTGTAGGCCTTCGGAATCCTCTCTTCCTAACTCGTGTGGGAAACGGATCGGAGAACCAAGTTCTGGTTCCGGGAGTTCAGAGAGTTCAGGAGCTTGATCAGAGGGTTGTCTCTGTAATCCAAGGAGGAAACCTTGCTGGAATAGCTCAGCGACAGGTGCCCGGGGTTCTTGGGGTTCGGCTTGCCTTCTCGCGAAGCGGTTGGTAATATGTGGGTGGGTGCTGAAGCGCCTGAGGCGAGGTTGGCGATTCTCGATGTGGATCTCGCGGAGTAGCTGGGGTTGTGAGGAGTGGCCAGCACGAACAATTGGCTCTGCAGGCTGTGGCTGGTCTGGTTGGGCGAAAGCGGCGCGAGCTAAAGGATGCTGTTGCTCGGGTCTTCTAGGCCCGGGTACCCTTCTAGGATCAGGAACGGCACCAGCTTCAATTTGCTCTAAAGTAAAATAGGGGGGTTGGCCTTGGGTGAAAGGTTGTCCCTGTGCGTTATAGCCAAAAGGCTCTTGGTAAAAACCGGGTGGTGGAAATTGATGAGGATTGTGTGACCCAATGAAGCCGGGAGGAAGTTGAACACCAAGGGTTTCCTCAACCTCAAGTTGAACTTGTTCAGCGTCCCACTCTTCAAGTACGTCGGGCCGTGGCCACAAGGCTGTGTCGTGAATGAAAGGGTCGAAAAGTGGGTGATTGATCGGAAGAAGGATGGGGAAATATTGTAGCTGGTTGACGGCGGTGTCACTGCTGTCGGCGACAGATACAGCAGACTCGGTTTGCCCAAGAGTGGCAGAACTTTCGGCTTCTGAGATGTCGGTGGCTTGCGAGCCTTCCCAGTCAGGATTCTCTTGGTTCTCGAAGTGCGAGGCTTGGAATTGGTCGTTGATATTGAGGCTTCCGATGTCTGGAAGGTACGGATATTGTGCGAACGGGCCGAACCCGGGGTGTGGAGCTTGTCCAGGAAGGTTACTATCGAAGACCCGATTGGCGACAGGATACCCGGGATCCTGCCCTCGTTCACCTTGGTCCTGGGATGCAGATGTGTAGATGTCAGGTTGAGGAGGTAGAAGAGGATGAGATGGATGAGATAGAGGATGATGATGATGGAAGGGGGGTTGAGGAGGGAGGATATCAGAAGCTTGGAGCAGGGTTGGGTCCAATTCTGGGCCAAGAGGCTCTTCTCGGTTAGAAGGCGCCGACATGATTGAAAGAGAACTGAGACTTGTGCCTTGCAGGGCTCTGATCTGAATGAGGAAGTTTAAGCGAGCTGGGATGGTGATGGTTGGTGATGGCAGGGAAGGTCCAGGCGAGGTTGATGTTTTTGGATAATTAGGCGAGCTGGGAGGATTAAGCGAGCTAGGCGCCCTTAAATAGGCACGACAACACATCAACACATCAACTCCAATTCCAACATTCTTTCACTCCCAGACCTCATATATCAAGTTGTCTACATACTTGCATAGGTCCAGTAGAGTATCAAGTATTATCAATATTCTGTATAGTATATTATCTATATAATAACATCGTCAGAATTTTGACATTAAATTTGTCCGTGTATGCAGCACGATATATGATCATATGAGTACCAGAAAGCTAAGTAGAATATTAATATCGTCAAAAGGGTATTATTATATGCTATAAAACTCATACGGCTCTGAAGCGGGCTCCTCATAACTCTGAATCTTCTCCCCAGCAGTATTCCTATCCGCCACAGGCTCCCCCACAAGCACAGACTTCCCTTCCTCCTGGTACTGCCTGCCGTACGCATAATCACTATCCTCCACCACAGACGCAAACTTCCCTCCAAGGATATCATCGTTGGACTTGGCAGGCCCTTTACCGTTGAAGGTAATGTAACCTGCTTGGTTGATGTAGGCGGTATCAATCTGGTCTTGCGTGAGACCTTTGCCGTCGAGTTGCGGCACTGGGATGGCAGAGACCTGCATACTGAGGACGCCAAGGGCGAGGAGGGAGATGACTCTCTGAGGGATCATTTTGTAGTAATTACTTTTTGACAAACTTGGGGTTGATATATCTCAGGGCCTAAGTTCGAGATAACAGGCTCGTAGAATATATAATGTATTATATGGAAAGCAAAAGCCCACTGGTTCGAAAACAAATGTGTATCAAAGTAAGCGAACGGAGAGTAAGATATGAATGAAAGGAAGGCCCGATATAATGAGGCCCGGCTCTTGGAATCGATAGCTAGTGAGCGTGCGATATGGATGAGAGTGTGATCGGTATACTATAGCGGATACGTATAGCTATAGGACGCTTATATACCCAGATATATATATATCGAGGGAAAGGAGCCTAGGATATGAGGCCTAGGAGCAAAGAAAGAACAGCAGGGCGCCGTCATAGCACAGCCAATGCAACATCCAATCCCAGTTTAACTCATGTTACGGTCCTCAAATCTGCCGCATTGCAAGCCCCTCTCGCAATGCTCTCCATCTTCACCAATTTGACAAAGAGAGAAAAAGAGAAACTCAGCTGATGACATAGCTGGTGCATAATCTCAGGGTCAGCCATTTTAGCGCTGGCCGCAGTGCTCTGTAGGAGTTAAAAGCAAATCCCTGAGATTAACCTCAGAAGTGGCATACCCTAAAATCCCACCGACTCTCCGTCTTGGCGGACCTGAAATGCATAAATTTTTTGCCCGTTCGAGTTTCCTACCAAAGGCAGTTAGATTACACCTCTTTTCGTTTCGTTTCATGAAAAAAAATTATGAAACCGTCGCGAGTAGGAGTTTTAGGTTGTGGTTCGGTATGTCTATCCGAACGGCTAGCCGGGCGGATCTCAAACCGTCTGGAGTCTAAAACGGCTCTTGATCTTCGTTTCAACGTCGGAAAACGGTTAACCAGCTGAGCTTAACCGCATCGAAGAGTTTTAAAGGTCTCCACTTTGGTTCGACATTTTACGCGCATGCGAAGCTCGTCAGTCTGATTAGAATATCTATATCGCGCAGCTTGTTTCAACGGCCACTTCTGCTGAAAAATGGTACGGGTGACACACTTGTATTCCAATTATCGATATATCCGATAGCAATGGCCTCATGCCTAGACGCCACAGAGGGATGAGCCGTCTAAGAGAAGGCCGCCTCCCTCTTATGTAGCCTGGATATGAGGCCGAGATGAACAAATATCAGAGTATAAGAAATCTAACGCCTCGCTATGCTACTACACCTCATCACGACCACCTGAATAATGAAACCCCCCCGTGACCTGGACCTAAACTACCAAAATCTCTCACGACACAGACAGATATTCGCTCCCTACACCTCGTAGCCACATAAACCAAACCCTCGACGAACCTGCTAACACACTACTTCTCCAAACTAGTCTGCAACCGCCTCGCAACATCCTCAATAGCCCAAATCGCAACCCTCGCCTCTGCCAACTCCCCCGCCGGCGCAATAACCGTACTGACCAACATCTTAGACGTATCCGGCCCACCCTCCGCCGCCAAAAGCGGACTAACAGGCGTCGTCTGCCTCGCCTTCTGATCCGCCACACTCCCCGCTCCGCCCACAATACCACCTGTCGTACCCGCCAACTCCGGCGTCCCGGACGAAGAAGAAGGAGGGGTGGTAGAAGTAGGCGCCGACTGCAACACCACGAGCGAAGATTCCGTCGTAGACAGGGTAACTCTAACCGGCATGCCCAACCCCATTCTCGACCCGGTTTCGTAAGCGTTGACGAAGGCTTCCGATAACGGTGCCAGGTATCCCGATGCCGGTTCCGACGTAGATAATATAGGATTCGCTTGGCGATCCGTAAGGTGAGCTTTTAGGTGAGGTGCGATGTGGGAGAAGTGCGATTGTAAGTGTTCGAGTTTTGGGCGACCGCTGCTGCTGGCGCCGCCATGGTGGTTGGCGCTGGAACCGCCTTCGAGGCCTTCGTATCCCGACGGGTTCATCTTTGGCATTAACTCTGTATTCCAAATCGCGTTAGAAGGGATTTTTGGTAAAATCGAAAATTTTAAAAATATTTTTTTTGAAGCACGCTGACTTACTGAATCGGTTGAGATCTTGTGATGTTCCCGTGATCAGATGCTTTCCCGTGATGAAGCTAGCTGAGATGGAATAAGCGCCGCCGGAAATGTTGCATTTTGGCCCACAACGCGGAATGTTGTCCGTTCTGTATCTTCATGCAAACGCCTTCCCGGCTTCTCCACATCGAGATATAAATATGGCCACATGGGGGTACTTGAAACCATTGCTCCATGTGTTTAAGTTTTGAGCTCTTCGCAGCAAGAAAGAAGCACCCTTGCTACTCGAAATTTCGAAACTCGGTATACTCTAGTCTCAATACTTCATCTTGAGCAGATAGCAGTCCGGCTCACGAGACGCGTACGACGGCCGCGAATATGAATCGATTTAATGTAAGATAGAATTAAACATCAGGAGCTCCGAGCCCCGGTATAGGAACAAATTTTACGATAGAACACAAGTAGTACAGCTATATTTGCTTAAGTACAGAAAACCTTCCGAAGTTTTAGAGATCTGAATCTGAACACGAATACTAATTCTCGCCCTCGCCCTCGCCCTCGCCTTGATACTCGTCGACACCGCTCGAGTCACTACCATACTCGCTAAAATAGTCGTCTTGATCCTGGTAGCGGTCCGTATTCCCCCATACATCAAGCGTCCACCCACCCTCCACCTCATCTGCAACTTCAAAGGTAAATCCCAACGAAACCGTCCTCGAAGACGCACTCAAAACCGAGTGCTTCGATCCATAAAAATAGACATTTTCCAAACCCTTTGCCTCGTCATTCTTCCACCTTGTCACGATCTCCCGTAGCTTCTCCGGCGATATGCAACCAGTGCCTATATTTGTCGGCCAGGGGAGAGTCACAGTCTTCAGCCTCGCCAGCTTCCCGATACTATCAAAGGCAGAGAGGTGATCATCCCCATCGGACGGGAAAAAATCGGTCACATAGGGTGAGCTGGGCGACTGAATATCAAACTCTTCCAAATTCGGAAATCTCTGCGCTAGAACATCAAATTCGACGATGCTATCCATATCCGCGAGCGACTGCGCAATCTTTAAATATTTCACCTTCGCAAGATTTTCTAATAGTTTCGGAGCGAAGGAAATTGGCCGTTTGTTTTGATGCCCGTTTGTATCGACGGTGGGGATCTGGGTCTATAAAGCTCGGAACCGCGTGGCCTTTTCGATCCAGGGCTCTCGGTATTGATGTATAACCCCTCCAGCCGCGGGGCTAGCGTCAGTAGACGATAATAAGCCGCAGTAGCACGAAAACGATACGAAGAAAAGCTATCGAAGGGCCTAGCAATCGCGCTGTAAAAAATCTTGACCACCTTCAACGCCCTCATCTCCGGGATTTCAGTTTCAACCAGCTTATCCAGCTCATCATGAGTAACCTCATCCCCGAGCAATCGCCCATGCTGTTCCGATAACCTGCCACGGAAAGTCGAATAGTCAAACCGGGTGAAGTAAGTGGACTTAGCGAATACTTGAACTTCCAAAAATTCCAGAACATCCCGAAAACCGCAACGGGCGATACCGCGTAATGATGCAAGGAAAAAATTATTAGCAGCGCACTCGGGAACATAATATGAGATGTAGAGTTTTCGAATATTGGGGAATAAGTCGAGATTTAGAGCTTCTATCGAAGCGCAGGTATTGGCGAAGTGGGAGTTCATGCCTTCGAGTGGTCCATTGGCTGGCGCGTGAGATAGTCCGATGGCTTCTCTCCACTCCCATGCGTTCTCGAACCGTAGCGCTCTTTCAACCAATTAGTCACTGTTAAAATCTAGGCTGTAGGACCGCGGAATAATATTCACGCATGCGCAAACCACATACCTAATCGCCCCCCGGGCCACCCCGGTCGCGCACAACCCGCCATCCCCAAATACCTTCGCAGCTGGTCTCAAAAACACACCACTAAACCTCCTCTCCAAGCACAGAAAATAAAAGTACTTCGAGCAATGCGCCAATTTCTCCGAATCCGGGATATGGTTGATGATTGCGAGGTGTATTTCCGTCGGGAGGTTGACGAAACCGCTGCTCTTTGGGAGATTAGGCTCGAGATCAGATAAATCGAAAGTGCTGCCAGTGTCCATATTTTGCATGCGCACTTTTGATAATCGCTCGGGAGTATTTAGTGGTCAATCGGTGTTTAACGTTTAAACGTTTGGAGTGCCGGCGTGTGTACCTTAGCGCAGAAGCCTAGAGGAATATCCGTTTATATGCCCATATGCGGCCGCACTTAAGCATTGCAAGGTCGCCCTGTTGCACGAAAGTTTGGTTGCGAAAGTGGAAGATATTAATGCGTAGGAGAGTCAAGTATATATAGAAATATATGGATTTTGAGGTTAAGTATCAAGTACTCTGGAGCAGACGTCACATGCATAGATCTGGATGGGGGATGGTCTCGGAGCCGGAGAACCCCTGGACGTTCTTTAGTGAAGGATCCAACATGCATATGCGTCGTGTCCTCTAATATATTGCAGTTGATATCCAAGTAGTTTTGATCGAAGTTGCGAGAACAGTCATGTACCTGCGGAAATATTTAAATGCATTTCTACGTTTGATAAATGTTAACCACACAACCCTGCAGGCGGTGGATCGCGAAACGACGTGTCTGGGCCTTGAAGAAAGTAGCACCTCAACCGCGCAAGGCTGGGCCGCTAATGCGGGTTCTAATCCCAACTGCTGGCTAGTCACCACCTCGCGATACTGATTTAGAATATATATTCTATTCCGAAATCTAGAAAAAAAAAAGAACCGTTTTGAAGCCCGTATTCTCGAAATCCTCAAACAACCTGTCGACACGCATACCATTGTAGTTTCGTATACTATCAGCTATGAATTCAACTGCAGCTGCGAATCCGCTAGCATCTCTCCCGAACCTCCCCGTAGAGCTCCATATCGAAATCCAGTCCTACCTCTCTCACATCGACATAGAACGACTATCCCGGTGCTCAACAACCCTCCGCAGTGTATCTTTACCCCAAGTTTTTCGGTCCGCGCAGATATCTCCGGAGTCACTCCAGTTCTTTACTGATGCGGGGATTCTCCAGCGACTTCATTCGTGTGTTCGGTACGAATATAATATATCTATTATCTTGGTTGAAAACATACGTATTCGAAGTATAGAATAATATCTAACTCAAAAGGAAAAAGACATATAACCATCCTCCCCCCTTCCTCGACACCTAGCCAAATCACCGATCTCTACGCCCTTTTGTCCTCAATCGCCTTGTTCACTCGTCCAACGAGCCTAAAACTAACCTACAACGCACCGGTCGAGCACAGCCAATCTGCTGTTTTTGCTGCCGTATTTTCAGGAATCTACGGTTGCAAATTCTTCCCTTTTCTTAAACAGCTATCTCTAACCATTGGTCACTGCGAAGAGGATCATGTCATTGACCCTTCAGTGAGCTCGAATCTGACACCCGGTCTTCTAAATTTAAACTTATCTGCAGGCACGGTCCCACTTCGGCCATCTCTGGTATACCAGGCGATAAAAAAACGTCATAATTATCACAGATATGATATTGATAGAGCGTATGAAGGGAATATAATAACAATCCCAACCCTCCAAACCGCCAAACTAAAACTCCACAAAGACTCCCTCTTCTCTTTCGACGAACGCCCCTTCTTCCCTCACGCCTCCAACCCCTCCGACGTCTTCTCCCTCTCCAGGTCCACAACCAGATCCCTCAAGATCCTCCATCTTCAAATCCCAAACTTCGTATTCCCGGATGAACTCACGACGGGTATACCTAACGCTCGCGCGGAGAGCAGATACATAAACAACAAAAAGTATACAACCTACCCAACAGTAAAAGAGCTCCACTTCACAATCGACTCCCTCAAAAGCTGGCAATTACGTGATATCACCCGCCGGTTCCGGAATCTTACCGTCTTTCTGGTGAAGGAGACGCAACCAGGACAGCTGTGGGAGGATATTTGGACTGCAAGGCCGTTTAAAGATATAGCCAGGATGAGGAAGTTGAAGACCCTGTGGTTGCCGTGGGTTAAGCTGAATAGAGGACGGGCTGCGAAGTGGAAGTTGGAAAGCGCGGTGTCGTACTGGGTTAGCAAAGGGCTTGACGATTTGGAAGATATATGATTCCAAGAAAGGGAGGGTGGACGAGGAGATGGCGGAGAAGAAGCCAGGGTTATTAGTGCTTGGGTGGTGGAGAAGACCAATGATGGATGTTTTGAATGGACGTCTGTACGAAATTGATTCTTTTGTCTCGATGGATGAATATTTTCATGCCTGTACCTGGGCAATCCGACGTAACGCATCTGCCTTCCACTCGCTAAATGCCTTCCTGCGCTTGTCGCTCAAGAAATCTAGCCTATCCTGCATCTACCCCATCCCGACTAATTAGCACCCCCTTCCAATGAATAAATAACAAGGTCAAGAACCTACCATAGACCCAACCCCACTCTCCATCCCTGCATCTGCAGCTTTTCTCTTCCCCTTAGCCTTCACAACATCCTCTTCACCCCCAACTTCTTCAACCTCTTCCTCAACTTCCTCGACCTCGATACCTCTCCCATCGACCATGTCCATAAACCACCTAGTCTCCCTCATATCACCGCCAGCAACCTCCGCCAAAACTTCATTAAATTCCTCCTTCCACGTCCCCTCCCGGGCTTTAACCAACCCTTTCCCCTTCAAAATCTTATAAACCTCGCCAATCTTCCCTTCATACCACCCCCTTCTCTCCTCCTCTACCTGTCCTTCAAACTCCTCTTCCCCCATCAATTCCTTAACCACAACAACATAGAGCACCCCAATAAGCGTCCACGGCGTTTCCGTCAAATTTTTATATTTAGTAGAGGAGAATATATAACTCGCTCCAGCGGTAATATGTCGCATCGCCGTCGGCGTTTTCAATTTCGTTTCCTCATCATCGCAGAGCTCGGCTATTAACGATACGTAGGGCTCTATCTTCTTATCCTTGTTGTTCGCAGTAGGTGAGGACGCCGGTGTGTTTTTGATAAACGCAGACCTGGATTTCGCCGCTGCTGCGGCTGTGCTAGTTCCATCGCGAGTTCTGCTCCTGCTGCTGCTACGTGGATCTACTGGTGTAGATGCAGACACCCTGCTGGCGGAGCTTATAACCAATGTTTCGGAAAATTGCTTGTAAAGCGTTTTGTATAATCTTGGAGGAACCGGTGCAGGCGGTTTGTCTGGTAATACGGGGAGATCAAGCTTTGTTCTCAATCTGCAGTACTAGCCCAAAACAACATGTCAATAACAATAATTTCACATCGAAGGATTATCCAAAATAAAGAAATCTTTCAGAAAATGTTATAGAGATGAAAGGAAGGCGGGAATTGGTGTCATAAACTACCTCTCGCAAGCTAAATGTGCACACAACATCTCACGCGCCGGCTCCTCGGCCTGCTTCAGATTCGAGAGCTTATGCCGCGATTGAGCGATAAGTGAAGATGTAGTATCGATCAATTCACGGGGAATACCGCCCGTAGCCGTGGGAAGCAGCATCGTGAGCGTTCTTTCGATCGTTCGACTCATTTTGGGCGACTAATCAGGCAATGTCCAAGATATAGCTATGTCGTGGTTTCGGTGAGGTTGAAGGTCGAGGTTACGTGGTACAGAAACATGGGAACACAAAACGAAACACGCGAACGTCGATCACCGGGGTTAGCCTGATCATGTGACCATTTTCACAAATTTAACTCAACGGCCCTTC
The DNA here is from genome assembly GCA_036971715.1 of Arthrobotrys musiformis. NCBI lineage: Eukaryota > Fungi > Ascomycota > Orbiliomycetes > Orbiliales > Orbiliaceae > Arthrobotrys > Arthrobotrys musiformis. The sequence continues at coordinate 940,237 of JAVHJL010000003.1, read as the reverse complement.
GAAACATAGTACCGAATTTGTAGAGGATCTCCCAGGGATCTGGTTTATCTAAAAGTTATCCCATTTCGACGGAAACTGAGTCCTGTGGACGAGGTTGATGAAAGTTGCCATGGTGCGATGATGGGATGCGGCTGGTCTCGTAAACCAGACACAGCACGGGTTCCCAGATGCGGCCCTTTCTCAAAATACCACCCAACGCAAAAAATCGTACAGTCGGTAAAAGTATAAACTATCGCCTGGTTCTTAAGGATGGTTAGCACCCGTCTAGGACCGTATACTATAGTACTAGTAGTACCACAAAAGTAACCAAGGTCTAACGTCCATTCAACCCAGCTCAGGTAGAGACCAAAAAAATAGGTGCCATCTGCTCGGAGACATATATCTCCGAGCTCAAGTATTAGTTTCGACGACATATTATTGTTAACTTGCGAGTATGGTATATAATGCAAACCCCGAAATCGAAATACACATACACTGATATAACTCCACATCTGGGAACGAGACTAACTCCACATATGGTCACAATGGGCCAACGGTAGTTTCGTTGCCAGACGCTTCAATTGCAGTTACAAGAGTATCACGCCGGTCGAGAGCTTAGTCGTGGACGTTTTCCGCCCAATATTTTTTCCTGCCAATGCATTGTGGGTATTCTGTACTATTTACAAGCTATTGCAAAACGATCAATATTATTATTCCCTATTATTGGGACCGCTAGATAATTAACTATATAATGCCTTTGAATTTGTCTCGAATTGGCCAGGCCCCGAGTGCACCGGTACCCCTTTCAATCCTCAAATTCGGGGTTGTCGGCCAGTGCCTTCGGATTCTAGGCTCGAGCTCAAGACGAGACGATTCCGTTAATGAAGCAAAAGGCATAGCATCACAGCCTACATATTTTCGATTCCGCTGCAAGCCCGTTCATGCCCCACCACCAAATGCTGCACGAGGCTGCCAGTCTTTCCACTCTGTGGGCGAGATTTCATTAGCGAAAGGTCTAGTCCAATATTTCAATCTGTCGACATCGCACACATCGCCGTTCGTCAATTCCGGAGTGCCTACTTTCCTTTTGAGTTGAAAAATCAATTAACCAACTAATTGTAAAGCGAAAACGCTTTTTTTTTTTTTTTTTTCCCGCTAACGTCATGACAGACGCCCAATGAATTAAAGCAGATCCCTGCTTATACCGGTCCCGTTCACAGGCTGATACGCCCCTTTGTGAAGTCTGAGTACGAGACCAGCTGATACCACAGCTGGGCATATTATCGATCGGAGCAGCGCAGGTGAGCCCCTTTTGCGCGGCAAGATTTGTGCCTCAAACGACCTCGCTCTTTGCGGAGTGAGGAAAGTCCTTGCAACAATAAATGTACTTGTTTCTCCATGACCTGAAACTGATATACCAGCCTTTCATCCCAAACAGAGTTGTCGTTGGTTTCTTCAGATTCGCAAATTTCTTCGCTTGCAGGACTATTGTGCCTTTTTTGGTTCCTTTTTGAGGGCAGCGTGCTGGTCCGATGTTTCTTTTTTACCCTCGTCGTTGATTCACCCGGTGGAGGGCTTGACGCCACTCTCCTTCCGAGCCCAAAGGTTGTATCGCCGTCTCGTAAAATTAGGTTCGGCACCGAACTTTCCAGGGCCTCAGAAGAATCGGTAGAATCACTACTAGTCTCTTCATTCCGGCTCACCAAATCTTCATCTGCATCGTCGGGGAATATTGGTATGGGTACGTACGGCGCAGGAATTTTCTGCGGGCGGCCCTTACAGGCCTTCTTGTGACTTTTTAGATTATCATGCCTTGCGCACTCGTAATTGCAGCAATCGCATTTGAAGGCTTTTATGCCGTGGAGATCCACCATGTGGAACCCGTACGTCTTACGGTTGCTGAAAGCTTCTGAACATTCCTCGCACCGCATGTTTTTTTTGCGTCCTGTCTTATTGCATTTTTCTTTTTGTTTTTCTCCGTTTCCCTCCGTTCCGATCTCATCCCCCCCCGTAGGATGGGGCTGCGGAGGTGTTATGGCGCTACTAGGACTATTGGGTGTAGAGGTGTCTTCTGGTTGATTTATATAGCTGGGTGTAGAGGTGTCTTCTAGTTGATTTATATAGCTGGATAAAGCAGGACTGCCACCCAGTAACTCTGTACTAAACGGAATACATGGAGTTGAAGCTCTTGATTGGAAAGGTAGGTCCTGTGTGAGTATTGTCTCGGGAAAAAATCCTATAGTCTTATCGTTGAAGTGGCAGAGAGGACTGTCTATAAACTTCGTTGATCAGTAAATCTTCTCCTTTGGTTCATATTCTTGGGAGCCCCCTATCGGGGGTATCCATCCTTTGCATTTGTAAATGGTTTTAGCTGCAAGGAATATGTTAGTGGAAGAGAACTGGGAGGGGCTCTATACCGGAAGGTAGTTTGTTAGAAAAGTCTGGGGGGAGGAGATAATTTTCGCTCAAAAGGTCAAATACACCGTATTCGACCCTTCTTGTGGGAGCGTCTTGGGAGCAAATAATATAATCCATAGTTATGATACCGAAAATATTCGAATATACCGTCCGTGAGAGACACAAGAAAGGAAGACTAGAGAACATAAATTCCACCGCGAGAAATACCTCTTTTCAAAAAAAAAAAAAATAATAAATAAATAATAAAAATAAAAGTTGTGGCAGGAAAAAAATGGGGGGGAGTAGCCTCACCCCCTTCTTGACACCCACCCTGCGCGTGGTATTGTTGGCCCATCGTTCACGGATCCATGGACTTTCAGTCCATGGACGTAGTTTCTTGGCACAGTTTGGTCCGAGGCCCTGTCTAACAGGTTTGCCCCGAACTATCTCGGTACCGGGCCCGGGAACCAGCCAAGGGTCACCCGAGCTAGACCAGGGAGTGAGAGTGTGAAAACACAGAGGAGTAAGAAAGGGAAAAAGACTTGAGCTATGAGGATAGAAGGAGAAATTTAAAGAGCTTCGAGCCTTGTATTACGAGGTACTTGACGAAGAAAATTCAAACCCGAGGAACTGTCTAGATCGGAAAACCAGCCAAGTGGTGTTCTTCGCTTTCTCAAGAACTTTTGTAGCTGTCCTGATTATATTTCGCGTAATTAATTGCATTGAGACCTGGATCCCAGACAAGATATCCGACGAATGACACCCACACTTTTTCACTGGGTTATGTTACACACGCTTTACCTGTCCTCGACGCGCCAAGAATTCGCTTCAGACCAGATTTAGGCGATGATCGACTCAATAGCCGAGGCTGACTACATTCACAAAGGGAAGAATTCGATTGAGCCCTGCGACATACCTAGAAAACATCACACATGTCCATACCTCACATGCACTTGCATGCAGCTATTATATTTGGCGATGATTCTCCGCGAGATCTCCTTTTTGGTGTTTTTTTTTTTTTTTTTTTTTTTTTTACAAATATTTTTGGTTTTGTTTCGCCTAGCTTGGTGAAGACATGCATGATTCGATTCGAAGACTTCCAGAGGCCTAGGGGCGCACTGCCCCCATAGATCCGGTGCCGCCCCAGGTTAATTACGCCCTCCGAAGGTTTCAAATGGGGGACAGGAAGAAAGTATCGTATGGTCGTGCTTGTACGAAGGAAAGCAACAAAATAAAAACAATGATTCTGAGGAGGCCGGAGGCTAAGTGTAAACCGTTGACTATTAGCCACCAACGCAACTGAGCCTATCTATAATTCTTAAGTTATCCATTCATGCAAATGATATAAACACCAATGTAGGAGATTTAACAGCCTTGGGGAACGACTCGAGAGGATTGGTTAGACTTGGCGGAGGTTCCATGCATTGGGCCATGCATATGCAGCGCAGCCTCAAAAAGTTGCCAACCCTCGTACGTTTTGACAGCTTCAAATTTCATCGTTACATATGCATGGCGCATGTGCATATGCGTGAAGTCAATAAGAGCTCCGATCATGAGGCATTCTGCTTCATATCAGAAGCACCTGAATCGATATCGATTAAGCGATGGATCCATGGATTGACCAATTGATGGATCCATGGACCCTGAGGATACACCTTCCACACAGGGCGCGGCGATGCAATGTCCCCCCAATTATTATCGCTAAATTCACCGCTACAACTAAGAAGCCATCTAGCTAATCCTAAGATCTACTGAATGCTAACTTTGCATCCATTTCTTCGTTTTTTCGCATATTTAATTTTGCTTTTCGATGCTTCGGTCCGTCCTTTTTTGCTGTTGGGTCTGCAAGAGCCCTCTTTTTAACTTTCGTAAAGGCACGTTGAAACGATCAAGGCTTATGGATGTGTAGTTGTGACTAATTGGAGTTTATCAACATATCCCTCTTAAACTCACCGTCAAGTTTGTGAGTATAAACATTCTCTCTATAGACGTAAGGAAACTCAACCGAAATAGGTTTGTCACAAAAGACGTTTGGTCGGGGATAAGTCTTGTGTACATATATGTACGCAATTAAAGGCTTGCTACGAGATATTCCGTGACCAGCCTTGTTTTGCGCATATGAAAGAGTGGTAAAGGAAAGCTCCTAAATTGAGAGTGTGCGGAGAGGTTCTTCATAAATATACATAAGCAAATTTAGCATTAGAAAACATGTCAACAATAATCAACCAAGACGATGACAATTTCACAAGAGAAGAAAAATACAGAGAGAGAAAAGGTTTGAAACCGTTATACATATACCTGAAAACATATGCGCCTGCGAAATGCTTCTTGTCTTTTCCCACCCATTAATTGTGACTACTCAACAGTTTCTTGTTCCCCGCTTTGAATCAGAGGCCCCTCCGGAGCCAAGCCCAACATTGCCCTAAATCTTTTATTCTCTTCCTCTACATTTTTCCTCTTTCTTCGTGAAATTTTGTTCCGCCTCTTCAGCTTTTTCTTGTCCTTTTTCAAACGCTCTCTCTCCTTTTCCCAAGTCTCTCCTCTTTTTTCCCAAGTCTCTGCTCTTTTTTCCGAAGTCTCTGCTCTCTTTTCCAATTTTTTCTTCTCTTCTTCAGACTCTTTCAAAGCCCTTTCCATCCGTTGGTATTCGCCATCGGCACTCTGCCTTCTGTGTCCCCTCCCGGAGCCTTCAGGAGTATCATGGTTTGTAGTTCCCTGAGGGCCCTCTGAAGTCTCTGTGCCGCCCCCAGATCCTCGTCGAGCTGGGGCAGTCATAGGGCCAATGTAGTTAATTGAGCTGTCTCCTGTGATATATACCGCGGCTTCGGAGTGCTGGGTGTGTTGATCAGACGAAGCCTGCACCGTCAAATTGGTGCCGGCTGGAAAGGCAGCTCCTGCACCGCCATTGGATTCCCTGGGGTAGCCTTTGTAGATATCACAAATCTTGCGATGGTTAAGAAGGTCGTCGTGCCTTGCCCGTTTCCACCCGCAATGGCAGGTGAATATTTTGGTTCTTTCGTGGTCCCGCATATAGTGTATTCCGAGATCTTTTAGGGTTTTGGACTTCTTGAAGCAGCGATCGCAGGGGTAGGGACGTCGTAGAACCGCGAAGTCAGTGTAGGCGTCGTAAAGCTTAAGGGGGCGCCGTTGAGGGCTGGCGGCGATAGTAGGGAGAGTCCCAGCACCAGAGGGGGCTGAATCGCTAGCAGCAGTTGCGCTTGACACCTCCTGGAACGAAGGTTCAGATTGCTCTACAGTCGAGTTTGATCCGGGGAAATTGGCGCTGTTGGAAAGAGAGGCCGCTTGGAATTCACAAGTTTTGTCAGCGATAACCCCATGCATGGAGAGTTACACCAAAAAAAGCACCTACTAGGAATAGCGACGCCAGGTTGGTCTTGACGGTCGTCAAGTCCGTAGCTCCGTTCCCACTCCCAATTATATTCCAAGTCTATAAAGAAAAAAAAACCAAAGATTTAGCAAACTATTCAAACGAGTTTAAGATGGGCTTGCCGCAATGTCTCCTGCACAGCACCACCATCTAATAATAAAAACTATCATCAAAAATGCGCCAAAAGGCACCAGAAACCATGGTAAGAGTTTTAATGATTTATTCGTACCATCCTGAGAGGAGCTGCCAGGGTTCCAATCTTCACTATTTGAGATTGGTAAAGCCATCATAAGAATCAAAAGGGACAGGACAAATGTTGAGAAATCACAGAGTCGAACAGAAACAAAGTCGCAAGCGCTTAAGCGGGCAAAGACTAAGACAGCCGGAATGGGATAATATTGGAGACGGAAAGGAATCTAGAGAAGCTCATGCCTGCAGACGGTCTCAATGCCTTTTCTGTCCTTCCTTTCTGTCTTATTTCCCCTTGGGCTACCCTAACCGTGGATCCAACATGGGCCCATGGGCAGCCGTGGACGATTGAAGGTGACGGCTAGACCCGCCCTCGAGCCCTACTCGGTGTGCGGTTGGAAGGACCCACAGTTAATGCCGCATACATCTAGGCATTGGGAAAGGCTTCTGCAGCGTCCTTTTGGACGATATGCCAAAAAGCCACGCTATTTTGAAATTATCGCGGGATTCTATCCATCGGGGGAGACATGCGAAGTCTAGTCTGGAATCATCGTCCCGAGCTGGATTCGATGCTAGTCCCGAGCTAGCCCCCGTGCTCGTGTTATTTTGGCCGGGATGGTATAGTATGCGTCCCCCTGAAGACTCCATTGGCTCCGCGGTACCGGGGATGTGACAAACTAATGCCAAGGCCTGTAGCTGGGGGCGGGATTGATACAAGTCTGCAGCTCGAAACAGCGAGGAAATTTTCCACCAGCAGTATGTATCCTGTCTCAGACAGCCCGTCCATCCTGAACTGGCAGTGGTGATGTAAATTTTTTTTCTCCTTACAGCTTTGCAATTTGGTCATCGATTGCAACTTCTCTCGTAAACCAGATCTGCAGAGCTGTTCGGCAGCCGCTGAAAGGATATGGGGGGGAAAAAAAACAGAGCTTGAACTCCCAAAGGCAGAAAAGCAGGCAGAAAGACTGACTAGGAAGGTTTGACTTATTTCCTTTTCAAATTCCCTTTTTTATGCATATAAAAGATGTTAAAAAAAGCGAATCAGGTCCCACCTTTTGTATTTTTCGATTCGCGCCTTTTGACAAGAATTCTTTTGGATTCGAAAACTTTATTTACCACGTTCTTGAGGTTTCCCTTATAATTATTAGCCGGGTTCGAGTTCGGGTTCGAGTTCGAGTTCGAGTTCTAGTTTAAGCCGCGTCGGTACTGGTATCAATCGGATGTCGCGTTAGTCGAATGGAAAATATAACGGGATCTTAATCAAAGACCTGATTTATACATGTAAATATATCGGTATATATCCGATGAAATGAACCTCGATGAATCGTGAACCCAAAGCTAGAAATGTGTAAAAGGCTGCTGGAGAGCAGGAGAGTTGGACATTGACGGGTTTTAAATAGACGTTTTTAAATTTTATTGGCGACGAAGAGAACATTTTCAACTAAACTAGAGTGAATCCGCGGCCGGCGCCGCGGATGACGGGAGGCCTAATTCTTGAGGATAAAGTGAAAGAACAATTCAAATGTTTTGCCGAATGTGAAGCAGTTTGCTGAATTCCAAGATACCGTGGGATAGACTCCAGATCTTAAGCCGCCAGTTGTCCTGGATTTTTAGGACAAAACTGAAATGAACCCATACAATACGATAAAAAAAGCCGTAAATGTAAGGACAGACCAACAAACGAGTACAAATGTTTTATTATAATATTAGTTTCATGGAGAAATGTTTTTATCAAGTTTGCCGCTTGGCATCGAGGCAGGAAATGTTCGAAACTCTAGGTCCTGAACCACTCACTGGTTGTCCTGAAAATGTAGGAAACAAACCGAGCTGATTTAGGATTTTCCTGGGAGGGGTCCTGAGAATTTAGGCCAATTGTTGCAATCGCGCCTGCAATCGGGGAAACATTTTCCCAATTTCCAATGCACCTCGCTTGCTTACAGCTATAGCGCTAGAACACACCTACTAAGTGCGTCGCTGATCCTGGACATTATTAATTATGAATACCTGAATTTATAAAAGTTTGGCACGACGCCAGTAAGAACGAGGTCCGGATGTTTCCCAGCTTCGCATAGTCTGGTCCTGTACAGTCTGGAGCGGACACTTGGCAATCAAGTCTCGTAACCAAACCTGAAATGTTTCCAAGTTGAGGGGTCTGGCGACGAGACAAAAATGTTTCCTTCTCCAGCAAAATGCTCCCCCCGAAATATGGCTTATGAAAACATTCAATGCAAGGCTACGACATACTGTACAACCCTAGTCGAGACTGCATATAACTGTTGGAATTTTGTTTACCGATACACAACACGCCAAACCAGCTGCAGAGTACTAGCACTAGATGCAGTGCTCATAGAACGTGGCTAACGGAAATACAATTAATTGCCTGGCCAGCTGGTCCGGAGTCGACTAGTCTTGGTAACGTCAAATGAGAATTTCGAAATGTCAAATGCATGCACCAATGTGATCGCAAGTTCGGCCCCGACACAATAAATTTATAAAATGGTTCTAGTGATATCATCATCACGACTGCAGGTAGGCACGTATGCGAAAATGGCCTGTTATTCGTCGACACTCCTACCACCAGCTGTTGCACCTCGATATACGGTACTCCAGGTGACGTACATACTTATTCAATCCAATAATATGCCGGATATGACATAAGATGGCCAACGTGGCCAACGTGCCTTAGCTAACTGTGCATATATACGGCCGGGGTTGAATTCAATTAGATTAAGATAGAATAGCAAGACTTACAGGGAGCAGGATATCACGATGTGATGCCCCGTTAAGCTATTCCAAGGCCCTTATCGTTTGCCACGTTATATTACGCACATACACCAGCCGGATCGATACGTGTGAACGCTTAATTGAGAATCTATAGCTATCCGCATAATCAACAACGTTAACCTAACTACACAGAAGAAAGATTCTTTGTGCTAGCCAACCCCATGCGAACCAAAGGCTAGCTATGATTAAAAACTTGTCTAGGATCTTGCTGTGGAAACTTGTTTCACTTTGCAAGACCGAAACCGTTGCAGTATTTTCGCGATCAGGCTCGCATTGCATGTTACTCAATTGCTCATTGTACAGATCCTACATAAGTTAAAGAAAACTAAAGATATATCGATAACTACTTATTTAACTATCGTGTTGAATACAGCCATAGCCATCTCTTGTCCTGGCTGAATCCTCTAGTCCCGGGAAAAAAAGATTGGATCAAATATCGGATTATCGTGGAGATGCTCATTTATAATTGAATCGGCCGTATAATTGATATCAAAAATGGGAGAACCAGTAGTTGCGTAGTGCCGGAGATATATCGATCAAGGCAGTTATCGTCTGCACCCATATTATCGTATCGCGAATTGTGTCTAATATAAATATTGATCAGTAAATCCTCTTCTTCTTCTTCTTCTTCTTCTTCTTCTTCTTCTTCTTCTCAAGTCCTTTGTGACATATAGGAACGAGAACAATTCTTACCTTTATCATTTTTAGAGGCTGTTTCCACCGAAATTAGCTCCTCTCCCTTTTGTCTCAACTTTCTAATCTTTGTCGAGAGTCGCTTTTCTAATTCCCTTTGCTCCCAGCTTTCTCACAACATCTTTATATTGTGTACTTCTGCCCATAAGCACTGGGCTAGACAGATACTCTATGATACCATACTGGCACACCCCCACTTTTCCTTGACTCAACACTTTATTGATCCAATGATCTATAGTCCCCTGCTCTAGAACGGTGGACAGCATGCTGCTATCTAGGACAATTCCTTGCCTAAGTTTTCTAGCACCAAAGTCGCGCCACCCTACGGGATTACCAGTTGCGCTAAAAGCACGGGCCCTGGTGCACCCTCCGTAAACGAAGGAGGCTATAAACTTGAATTGCGGAACATCGCTTTTGGGGACTATATTCGTAGAAATCGATAACTACATATACGTTAGCCTGGGGATCTGTGTGCGCAGCTCGGCACACAATTAGTAAAACAAATCAACTTACTCGCGAAGATATAGACGTACTGTAACGATTATAGGCGGCTAGTGATATGTCGCAAGGGCTCGAAGGGTTTCAGACTAGCTTAAAGGCTTGAGAGTTGCCGCGATAGCTCTATGGTTTTTCTAATCTACTCCTCCGCTAAGGGGCGTGCAGACTGGGAAATCCATCCTTATATAACATTCTGGAATATATACCTAGATATATGTAACACTTTGTGGTCCGCATACTGTCTAATCGACCGGCGATCTCGGATAAGCCCACGTAATATGTTAATAATCAAAATTTATTGAATCATTACCACAATAATACAATTTAACGAAGACTTAGCTTACCTGGTCCTTTTGTCATTATTGAGTAAACTAGAATTAGAGGGGACGATTAATGTCAGCTTAAGGATTCTTTTTCAATTGATCGCTGATCCCCTCGGCATCGCCGACCAGCTAAAACTTACCATAAACGTCGCCGGCTGGTGCGACAATTTGACCGAAGGAAATTCTATACAAATTATTTTCTCGGACATCCGAGTACAGCTATGGTTTAGATCTAGATGCACATCTCCAAAAAAAAAAAAAAAAAAAAAAAACGGTTTATATATGAGACGTGTATTCGGTTTTCAGTGGGAATATGAGTGATTTAGAGCTGGACCTGAGGAGCATGCATCATTTCTCAACCATGTAGATGCAGACAGATAGGCGAGCGGATTTTCTTACGACTCGGCTCCGATTTGCAAGTACGCAATGGACATTGGGGTTACAATCCGAATTAATTTTTTTTTGCTATAGCCTGAACGGGGCTGCTCCCACCCCAGCTGAATATCTTCCGACGAAAAACCGAACTCGGCTGAAATGACGTGGCTTGACTGCTTTTTGAACCAGTCGACGTCTATGAGCATGGCGGAGCCGGCATCGAAAAATGGTAGGAATTTGGGCTTAGGTCGATATCCTCAGCTGCAGGCGGGAAAAATCCCAATTGGTGGTGTGATGGATGATATTGTTTTGATTAATGGTACTATGTCGATTTAATCGGGAGGTATCTCGTAGTAGATACCTCTTCCGCTCCTGTCCAATGCACTCCATATTGTAAATTAATTCTTACGGGAATGTCCGGGAGGTCCGAGCAATCTCTCAAAACGGGCTTTTTCCTATAACTTACCCCCGTGATTGCGATAACGGCCAATCTAAATCTCACAAGAAATGCCATTGACAAAGTCCAAAGGTAGCCTCGAGATCAGTCGAAAGGCTTCAAGCGGCATATGCGAATATGCAGCTGTGGCCTGACTAAACATGAAAGCTCAAAGATACCTATAAACACCCTCCCTTCAGCTCTCCATGCATTTGACGGAAGGCAGAAAGGTTAAACGAAACGCTCGCCAAATGCAATATATAAAATCATGGTATATCGTACCTCTAAATACGAATTTGACTGTAATTCCTAGCCTGGGGTTTTGAAAATGATATATTCAATAAATGGTATCGCACTCGGAGCTCTAATAGGATCTACAAAGAGGTACACCAGCTCACCGGGATGCTAGCCGGTGAGGCTTTCGAACTTAAATTCATAATATATATCATGATCATGATGCCAAGATAAACACCAGCAATTGTATGCGCAAACCGCATTTCGTTTAGCGACCCCGCAAACACGTGCGGCTGGACTTCGAGGCTTCCCATATGCGATGGCCATGCAGGCCAGATGCATGTAGTCGAAGTCGGTCGATATGTAATATTACAATATCGCCCCTGATATAGCAGAAAACTCGAGACAAAAATGGTTGGTCTACTCTGCAGCTCTGTAAATTATATTGAAGTTATCTTATCGATCATTAAATTATGGTACTAAATTAGCTATGCTATTCGGAGAGATTTTCTGATTTAATAGGAAGCCTTGATCATACCAATATGCGTAATATATAATACGGCATACGAACCAAGGCACAGTCTGGTCAAGCTTGGGTCCATGGCTGCTTTCCCGTGTTGGACCAACATGTTGCAAATTTGCATGCAGTCCCCATACGAAATGGACCCCCCAACACACAAGGTATCTCGTCGCCATATTGATCAATTGACTGAGCTCAATAGCATGAGCTGAGTTACGTAGACATCATCGCGAACTGCTAGATCGAACACTGCTGGAAGCGAAATGTAGTAGAAAACTACATGTAGCTTCGGTTTTTTCAGGTTTCACAGGGTGTGCATGCTTCGTGCGTGCATATGCACGCCAAAATGGATATGCAAGCATTGCATGGGGCCATGGCATATGGCTGCCGTGACGGCACGGCTCGCTCAAGGCTCAGAATTCGAATGGTGCAATGCACTTGGCCATTGTTTTCCGATTCCGATTGCGATTCGGATCCGGTCAATTGATACTCGGGTCTGGCTTGAGATATCGCAGCTACAGAAGCTAGCTCGTGGTATTTGCATTGACGTCTTCCATCTTAGCTGACCAAACCAGCAAAATTTTTCTCTCTTAATACCCTAGTATTGCAATTGACTGGTCAATTGTAATGTTTTTCCAGATTGAAAACCTCGAGCACCGAGAACAGAGACTATGGCACCCACGGTTTTTATTATAAAATGGCACTTCGCCATGCCGTATTGGGATTCTAGTCTTCTCAATCCCATAGCCCAGTATATTCCTCATAAAAAGACACGCTAAATCCATATATAGTTCTATAATTCTATAGGTTACAACCACAACCATGCCTGATTACAGTTGCTATATCACCATCAAAAATACCCTTGATTGCTCATTGACCTTCATCAATGATGGAGCAGAGCATGGAAGTTGGGAGATCAACCCCCCTAACATTATTGGGGCCCATACCACCTCTAGCCAATTTCAATTGAAAGACCACCTTGGTGAGAAATTAATCACCACAAGCGATCCGTACTGGATCATAAGAAATAATACGCCTACTAACATGAATATGACTGTGTAGGACTAAACGGTTCGGCCGGCTGGGTACGATATCGGGTCGACCTGGCTGATGCCCCTGATAATGCTAGCAAGCCCATCGTCTATGTCTATTTCGCCGATCCGACAGGTGAAAATGATAATGAATTTGAAGCCAACGCCACCATCAAAGATGGCCAATTTGCGCAGGCCTGTTACCTCTTTGCCTTTTCAAACACGGATTTCCCGAAAAGGGACCATCCGCTTACGGGTTCGTAGCCCTTTTAGCCGGAGCTGTCTCCCACTGCGTCGTGATATCAGTACTATAATTCTAACCCAGACCTGCCGTATACATCTTGTAGTAACGTTAACTGTTGGCTATAACTCGAACCTCGAAACAAGCTCTTTGGTGAAATCAGTCACGATCCCGGAGCCAGCCATCATGGTTCGCAATACCAAGGGCGTGGGCCGTTTGAACAATAACCTCGAAGTCTGGAATTCTGATGATATTTCGCGGTATGAAGACAATAGCGACCCGAAATTAGCCGGCTCATACTACCCCGCAGCCATCGATGTCGCAAGTGAATCGCCGACGTCGCGAGTAATGGATATTTCCGTGGACGTGGTCGACCAGATGCTGGGTGTTCCTTTCATTCTCTTCGGTGGTAACAACGAGGCCGAGGACGTGGTTAGATCTGATGCGTCAAAGCCATTGATGTTCTTCGAACCCGGTCCTCAGAAGATCCGCGTAACGGTATCCCCACCATGGGTGAGGAGTGATACCCCCTGGGCCATCGTTGGAGATATCGAATGGAGGCTTAGGGTTGCTCCGACAGGCCAAGTGCTCGGTATCAACTCTACACGCCTCGAATTCTATGCCATAACTGAGGACCTCCCTGAATTCTACCAGAACTCTGTCGACGTAACCCTGCTCCGACGCTTCGTCGCCCAGTTTATCGACAGGAGTGTCCCATGGGTAGACCACTGCTGCAGCCAAACCTTTGGAAACTTCTCCTTCGTTTACGACTCGTACTGGGGCGGGGCCTCTTTCGCGGGTTCGCGGACTGGTGGTAGCTTCAACTTGAATAGCTACCTAGCAAGCATCGGGACAAAAACCTTGGTAAATTGCTATGACCAGGCCTCCATCACGCAAATCGCTCTCGGCCTGAGCCCCACGACCAATGAAAGCGGATACGTCTATATGGATAAGTTTGGTTGGATCGTTACAACCAATTTAATCGGCAGGGGTCAATGCAACAACCCTTTCTTCCTTAACCCAGAGTGTAACAAATCAATACTCTGCCCCAATGACGCCGAAGACCGTAGCTACTTCGACAACCACGCCTTCAACTCCCTTAAACCTAGAATCAAAGACCAAATCGTAGATGCGTGCGCTGGGCCCATCACCGGCGGCCCGAATTTACAAGGTTACATAGACCTTGCGATCCAGACGGAAACAGATACCACTTTGTACCATTTGAAGAAAATGGGCCCCGGTACCGCCAAAAACGCCGATTTTAACACATCTGGTGTCACAGATCTCGATGGAACCACCGCTACATCTTCAAGAGAACTCGAGATAGAGCCCCTCAAACCAGGCGAACCAAAGGCGATACCATTTTTACCCGGCGCGCCTAGTTTCCTCGCAAAGGCCGAACATCTCCTCGCTCGCGCTACGGCTCCTTCTCCAATCGCCGAGACTCGGTCTAATGCGAACCTAGGCGAGTTTTTCGGGAGTGCTAACCTTTCCGAGTTGGGCTGGACCGCCGTAACTTCTTCAGTCGTTAGTTCCGCCAATGGGACTAGCGCCGAGTGGACGCTTTCACGCGGTGAAAATGACAGTGACAAAATATTAGTCACAGTGAAACTCTTCATCGCCACAGGTGGTCTGAGGGACACAACTATCGCTTTCGGGAATCACCTATCATCCTACACGAATCCACATTTAGGTGACTTGTTTCAAGCGCCGACTGGGCAAGGTATCCGGGGACAGCTAAACCTCGAATCGATCGGAGCCAGCGACAGACTTGATCCAGATCGTGAGCCTGGTTCCATCTTGATTTGGGTCTACAGCAATGTCTTCGTGCAAATAGCACAACGGCAATCCGACAGCCCAAGCGGTAGCGGAGCGCTCATCCATGAGTTAGCGGATAAACTGCATGCTCATATTTCCAGCGATGCCAAACCTATCGAAGGTGAAGGCGACAACGAAATTGTTGAGCCCAAGATCCGCAGACTCAGCGGACCACAAGACCCGGTTGCCGTCGGTGAGCTATTCACAGTGCATGTTTCCTTGGAGGGCAAGTCACACGCGTCAGTGGCCACCAAATCTGGGGTAAGTATCTTCAATGATCCCTTTTGTATGCCTTAGAGCGAATTCAAGATCCCCGAATGTACTAACGTATCAATTAGAATGTCGTTTTGTCGGAGTATAACGAAGCGGAGGGTTCCTTCAGCTTCTACGCCGTCAAGCCCGGGGAAGAGGTTATCTCATTCTCATTCGCACACGAGAAGACCCTCAACTCGACTACTCGCGGGCTTGAGGTAAAGGTTGTGAAGGCAGAGGCCTAAAATGATCCTGGGTCGCAAGGAAACTGTTTTGTGGGCTGTAACGTGATTTTCAAGGTGGTATTGGTAATACGGTAATAAGACTGTGTTCATATAGCTATCTAGAGCGATATGTGCTCCGCAATACTTTTAACATTTCTTTTTTTTTTCAAGGCGGAGGAAGGGATTGAATTTTTCTTAATTTTTTTTTTCCTGCAAAAAATTGATCAAATAGTAATATCAATTCATCCATTTTGGGCAGAGTTAAAATAATGGCTTTAAAGTACCCGCATCCTGCCAATGAACGTTTTTTTTTTTTCCCTTTCGGCCAAACTCGCGTATCTTGAATGAGCATATGAGGCGACATCAGCGAGATACAACTGTAGGCTATCTGGGTTAGGGGGGGCCGAGGTAGCTATAGAGCTCGAGAGGTGGCCAGTCTCGAGGGTCCTAAAAGTGTTGGTTGTTGTACTACCAGGAGCACGGCCCAAGCCAAGGCCCCGTGGTCTGGGGAAGGTCCCGGACCACCCCAACTTGGTTGGGACCCCCGGAAATGTACGACTGCCATTTTCGGAATTCCAACACCTCTGGGAAGGAGGACAAGGATGCGAAAGCTTGACGAGACCTGGCGATCACGACGGCTTGGCTGGGCGTTTATAGCTCCAACTCTCGCTAAAGGTAGCATAGATGGTAATCGTATACGCGTAAACCGGATTACTTGGGAATATTCGAATGTTTAGGTTTTTGTGCTAGGTCGGCTATAACGTTAGTTTGCTCGGAAATCGTAATATTTGAGCTATAAATTACGATATCGACCAGGCGAGGTGCATGGCCTCGTGTCTCATTGTAGTGAGCTGCTGCCCTCCATATCTCCTAACGTCCTTTAATAAAGTCTTGTTACATCCGCATTCTTTCTCCTTCGACTGTTGGTAACTTTAGCATGCGTGCATGGACATATATCATGAATCTTGGTAGTCTTGGGAATCTTGGAGGGTTGCTATTAACTTCCAAGCGGACTCCAATCTTCCAGCGGTAGTGCTCCTCAGCGCCCTTGAAATCCGTCTCTTTGGCCGCTCTTTATGAGAACTGTGGATATTCAGAACTCATACATAGCTGACGTAGTTGCGCACATTGCGTGGTAACCAGATCGCTGAGTCATCGTCTCCTAACCCCTTTTGGGATAGTGCAAAGTCTGCTTGAAAGTTTCCCTCGGCCGGAACTGTCGCCTATAAAAGGAGGTCCCTCCCATCTCTCTTTCCATTTTCTTTCTCCCTTTCTTCCCCAGCTCTCTTCGCCAATTGGCTTAGATCAAGTGTAGTATCTGTTCTTTTCAGTTTAATATCTGAAATGCCATCCACGCGATGGCATCATATATTAATACTATTTTTGAAGCTGGATTGAGATCCCCTTGGCTTGCTAATGGTCTCTCCACCGTGTCTCCAGTATTTGCACTGTCTCTGGGTGATGCGAACCATTATTGTTTCCATGGCTGTCTTCGTGATACCGAAGCCTCTATAGAAACAAAACATTGCCTCTCCTCTTCGTCTCTCACACAAGCCCCCCCCCTCTTTTATCATCAATACACCGTAATCTAGCCATATCGCGACACACGACAATAACCTAGGGTGAAGGCAGACAATCCAAATTGAGTCACCGAAACAACATGACGACCCACAAAAAGCAACACCATCTCAAGATCTTTGTAACTACTCCCAAGTTTCAACCAAGGCCGCCAGGCATCCCGCATTCCGTACGCTTTATCTATTAAACTAGTCTAGCTATCGAGACGCCTAGATGAGACCCATCGCGAGACCATCGCGCGAGACGTAAGATGGTGAGAACAGCGGCCTCGTTGCAGATTGTGTGTTGCATATCAGTATTGTATGCTATTGGATGGCTAGGAGAGACTAGGCTAGGAGCAGCCTGGGCCCACCTAACGCAGTCTAGTGCTTGCGTCGAGTTTCTGTCAACCACCGCCACCAAATGGCCATAACTACATAACTACACAGTTAAGCATAACCACAAGTCGTGATTAACGAAATTCGAAGTGCGTGCAATAGCTTTTAGGATATGGCCGCTATTACTCCACGGTATTGATCCACAAGTGCGGCGTAGATCGACTGAATTTTCGACATATATTATAAAAGATATATATATATATAACGGTCGAAGATAAACATCATGGACCAATAGTTAACCAAAACGGCCTAAGATAGCAGCTAGCACTCAATACACCACTATCGAAAATCGTATCCAGCTCCTAGCACCAAGACTGTTCGACTCCTATATTAACGGAAATTTCAAAACACTGCGATTTACAAACGGAATTCAGAAGGAAACCCAAAGCACAATATGGCTCAACCTCCTGCGAACAATACTGCGATACCCCCTTCTGATCGTATCCTCGGAATTTTTGCTGGTTCCACCTTTCTATATCGACCCAAGACGCATTTCTGGGTAGACAGGATTCCCAACGACCCAACCGATCGCTTGTACCTTGCGCAAATCCAGGACAAAACCCGCTCGAAGTTTTTTTTCTATAATGTGGACATGGTCAAATTAACTGTATGTTGATTTGTTTTAATATATACCCAGGACCCAACGGGCGATTCCTATATATTATGGGACCTGTCCGCGTGCACACTCTATTCTCTTCCCACCCCACTCACCACCCCACGAGCCCGTCCTATTCAAATACTACATACAGTCAAAACATATGGTCTAACAAAAAGCTCGTTCGCCTCGTGTACAGATGCCTCGGGGGGATCCAATCCCGTACATACTAATAGGCGCCGAAAGAGCAAACGGCACTCGAATCATCGAGTCATGTTGGACCCAACACTCGATAGCGCATCTCACTGTCACTTTGCGTTCGAGCAAGTGGCCCCCGATTTTGTTCATGATTACAATTACGGCTGCACAAATCGCCATCACCTGCCTCAACAATTGGGTTATAAAGATTACGTGGCTTGGGATCGTGCGGCTTTCCCTCAAAGCCATCGAGACTGTTGTAGTCTCTTCATGTGTCATTCTGGCTTGAACGATGTAAAATACTGACGTGGAAGTTTAATTATATCCGGGCCCCCCGAACCGATAAAGGGTTTGTTTTTTTAGCGCTACTCCTTACCCGAAGACGGAATAGATAGAAGAGTTATGAAAACATGAGTGAGGGGTGAGGACTTTGTGACCGTATTCAAGTACTTTTAGGTCATATACATAGTTACAATTGTCAATTATCCACAGTGGGCGCCGCTTGGCCCCGACTATACCGATATTACTGCTACTCCTACTCCTACTCCCAACGTAACATATATAGCTACGTTGATTTTGGGGAACTTTCTAGCTAGTAAACGGGAACGGTGTTGTATCCCGCTCATCGGTTGACACCCTAAATTATATTTGAATGCGTTAGAAATCGCGACGAAAGAGCATATTTATAATAAAAACTGGTGGCTCATTATCATACCTATCTGCAGGTGTCTCTTGACGGAGATACTGGCTTCAACTTTGTACTCGTTATATACAAGAGACTCCACTTCTTCGCAAAACGGATAGAAAGGGCAGGCAGGCATCATGGGCCAGTCTTTCGGCCGCCCGGACCCACAAGAGCGGGAGCTACACACTAAAACGCTAGGATTAGATTGGATCGTCTTGGGGGCATCCGTCATAGGGGCATTCTCAGGAGGGCCGCCCGAAATTGTTTTGTCTGGAATTGGGGAAATGGGTTATCTTTTGGCGATGTCGGGGACGCAGTTACGTTCGACTGTGAGAATCCTACGAGTCTCGTTGAAGAATTACAAAAGCTAGGATTGGCTGGAAGTAAGTTTTGTTTGTGTTATAAAATATTCCCCTGCACAAGTTACTAAAACTGCTTTCCCACCCCCTCTGATATAGTTGTAGTATGGACTTCCGCATCCTTTGGCAGCGGGCCGGTTGATTATATTTGATTGGTCAAGATGATATGCCTTTGGGTATCGTTAAAGATGCGTTTTGGCGTGCGGCGGTATATCCTGCGAGCAGATCTCGAAATGTAGCGCTTTATGTTGGAAGCGAAAAGCTACGGGAGCTGGTATTTCATCACTTCGAGTTTTACAGCGAATGACACCAGTACTCCTCTCCACTCGTCGTCTAAAGAAAGAAAAGAAAGAAAGCGATTATTACGATTTTCTAAGTGCGATGATGAGGAATATACGCTTTTAATAGGACAATTATAAGTGGAAAACAGATAGAGGCGAAAATCACCCAAAAGCATACTGCATGCGGACGAATGTATCCGTTTGTTTCGTTTTATATCCTATTAATATTTATAACGGAGACGTCGCGTAAGAAAGTCGCAAAAGAAAAGAGAAAAGGCAAGACGTTTTGGGTATTCAAAATGGTACGCACCATGCATACATCTCGACACTATATCGAAGTCCAAACGAAGTCTCTTACTATCGGCCTTGTTGGCCCTGGTTGAGGTAACTTAAGACATCTGCCAACCAATACTACAAAATGCAGTGGGCGGTGCCGCGCAGGAGACAAATTTATGCATTCTAATACGATCTCTTAGGTATGTATGTACTTATATACGATAGCACACCGCTTGCCAAAGAAATATACTAGTTACAATCTCATTTATACCTCTTGCTGATAACCATTCTGAAAATCGGCCGTTGTTTTAGCGCAAAGAAATCTTTTCAATCGAAAGTATTCACGCCTCCATATATCCCTTTCTTCACTCACTTCAATAATTTTAGCTTGCACAAGCTGCATTTCCTCCTCCGGCGTCTTAATCCGCTTGAGTAGCAATTGGTCCTGGCCGCTATTTTCATCGTTATCAGCTCCAAGTTGTTTGATTTGAGGCCCCTTGTTCGAGTTCAGGATCGTGAGGTGTGGATTTGTGATCCTTCCCTGGGCCGGATCGGTGTCGTTCAACTTGGGGTCCAGAGATGCTTTTTGAGCATTTGAAGCACCGATGCGCGGAAGTTGGTTTCTTCCTCCTGCTTTCCAGACCTCACTGCTGTCACCGTCACCGTCACCGTCACCGTCACCGTCACTCTCATTATCTTTGTGACGGGCGTTGGATGTTGCGGTACTAGGTCGCTGAAGTATCCGCGGTCGCTGTTTGCAGGCTCTCAGGTGACTTTTTAGATTATCATGTCTCGCAACCGATATATTGCAGTGGTCGCACTTAAAAGGGCGTGGGTTCGAGTGCGCGTGGTTCATATGCTCCCCATACGCCTTGCGACTTGTGAACGATTCTTCGCATTCAGAACAAGAGTGTTTTCTTTTTTTCTGCGTATGGCCCTCCGAAGATTTAAACTGTGCTCCGGTTGTGAAGTCGTCGCCTGCAGCACCATGGTGAGCTAATCCCTCTCCGACAAATGGCACGTCGGATGAAAGGCTCGACCATCTTTGAGATGTCAGACAAGCAGAATTAGGGAGTGACTGTGAACGCGAACTCTGCCCATCTAAGGGAGACTCTCCTTCCCGGAAATTGGCATTGATTATAGGATCAGCTTGGCCTTGTCCCCAGAACGAGCAAAGAGTGACCGGGTCAGCCGCAAGCTGACTTGGTGAACGTGTAAAAGAATTTCCGTCTTATAGCCGATAAGAAGTGGTTAGTAAACTTGACACCACTACAGAAAGCGTGTATCGGTCTCTAAAAATACAATAGCGCACATATCGTGGAATAGGGTGAGCTCGTACCAGATATCGATTGAGTCGTAAACATATGAACGGAGCCATCGTATATACTCCAGGGATTTGCAGAGCACAATGGTTGGGGAAGACGGTTATCCACACAAAACCCGGAGGACCTTTCGTCATCGCACTCAAGCGAATCGATTGCGGAGGGGTTTAGACCCAGTCCTCCCATCGATCTTGTATGTATTTATGTATATTTATGTGGTCTCGTTCCCAGACGTTAGCCTCGAGACCAGGCGCCCAGACGTCACGCGTCACAAAGCGCACCGTACAATGTCTTGAGCTGGGGAGAGAGAGAGAGAGAGAGAGAAAGGGAGAAAGGGAGATAAAAGGACAAAGGGAAGGAAAGGGGAAAGAGGACAAAGTTTAAACCCCGTATATTCAAAATGTATAATTCGACACTCTGGGGAGGGGGCGGGCGAGGCCGGTCCGCTATGTTGGCAGTTGATACATATATCGAGTTAAAGGTAAACATTCGGACGTTGCAGTGGAATTTATAGTAGTCTTTTCAAAATAGATACTATGTATGACTTGCAAGAAAAAGAAGTGACAAATTGAAAGTTTGAAAAAGTTGAGAAAGAAAGGAGGATGTGTATGCCCGAGCCTAGGTTCCCGGGTCTGGCTTACGAGATAATACCCGAGCAAGGGGGGGCGAAAATGACCTATAGCCTAGTAGCATGCCATTTGGCAACGAGACTAAGAACTACATGCACAGGGGTTCGAACGATACGGACTGGAACCATCAATCGATCCAAACGGGAATTTCCATCGATGACGAAATGGAATTCCCACTTTCATGCCGCAATTAAGTTAACTATCAGTACGAGGATAGCAGTGTGCCTCCCACCATCCCCCTACCCCCCTCTCTCTCTTCTCTTGGCAAACATCCTGTGCGTGGCCAAACAGGTCTAGAAATTACTCTTACATCGTTCGGACCCGATGACCCCCAACAGAGTGACGAAAACCCTTTTTTTTTTTTTTTTTTTTTTGCCTGGCTACTGACAGATTTCCCTTTGCAGGAGATTCTAAACTGTAAAAACCACTCCTCCTAGAAGCAGTCGGCCGTATGATCGATGGAGGCTCTCAGGTCTTTGGTTGCTCTTAACTCGACTGAAATAATCTTGTTCTTTCATTCAAAACGGGAACCACATTTCGGTCTTATCCCATCTACATCGCAACTGGGAAGAACGAGCGACCTTCTCATTATAATACAAGGCCATATCTTGGCAAAGGATAGATTGTGCATCACAAGCTGACTAAGCTCAATGGATCAGATCTTAGGAAGGTTATACGTTGACTTTGTTGTAAAGCGACCCCCAGACTATTGTTGTAAATATCGAAATCAATCTGGTTTAGGAAATCCGGAAACTTGCCTTTCCTTCCCTTGTTGCATTTTGATATTTCTTGGGGTGGCTCAATCGGGCACAACACATAGACCCCTGTAGTCTGGGGGTTCTCCTGGCTCCAGACCAGTTCTCCTGCAGTTGTTCAGGGAGTGAACCCCAGACTATGCAGTTAGGTAAGTTGCACTCTGCAAGCTTGCAGGCCTGGACCCTGGAATTAATTTCTGTATGACACCTGAAATGTATGTCCATAATATGTATGCTTGAGGCTTCCCATGGCCTGGTTAGTGCTGCCATTTAATTATAATATTACCTAGATACTGACCCGAGGGCATTAAGTCCGAATTAACCCAACATTAAACCTATCGTGTATAGATACTCAGTCGCCAGTCCCGGTCATCACAAGCTATATCCGCGCGAATTAGCCAGAGTCCGCGCATTACGTGTACATCCAGGTTTTGCCTGAACACCTTAGATCTATAGGGTCTACTAGTACCTAGACATACCCCACCCGCCACCGTGATCCATCTACATTGCATCGGGAGGGAAGAAGGTCCATGCACTGATACGTATCGATAATAATTAATTGGGGAATATATCAAATACCGGTCTCGTTCCCAGACTCACCCGGGGTGGTTCAGGGAATACACAAAAAGAGTAAATCGTCACCAGATCTGAATTTTTATATTTACTTTTGTCCGCGATGACTTTTGACTTGTCTTCTCTTCTGTGCAGCACTAGTCTAGTTAGGTGCAGCACTACCCGTATTTTTTACTGTTGGCCTTTATACGATGTTTTGCTTTTTTTGTTTTTTACGTGTTCGTCTTTTAAGATCACGGTAACTTCTTCCCGTGTGATATATCTATGGCCCAACGTTACCATGACCTGGCGGCAATCTGCAAGGCGAGGCGTTCTTTTCTTATCGATCGAGAGTAGGCTAATCTTACTTTAATGAATCAAATCGGAAGCAAGGAACAACTGGCATTTCTCAGTTAGATGTCACGGGTTGATTTGTATACTGACAGCCCGCATTACAGGCTCTCCTGTGAGCTGAAACGAAACCGTTGTTGAGGCATCACATCACACCACGCACATTATCTGCTCATATGAAATAAACATGTCTTATATTTTATTTTGAATATTCTTTATTTTATTCAAGCTGAACCACAAAGTCTCTTCACCTTTCCCTTTCTTGCTTTCTTGCTTTTTTTTTTTTTTTTTTTTTGCATCGCATTGCATAATTTGGAATCATATGCATAGTAGGAATAGTTTTATTCCGTCGAACCGTCGAATGTATGAATTTTATCTATATATATATGTTGGAGGAGGGGTCTTTATTTCGCGCCATACTAGCGAAAGCATGACTCAACCGATTTTTAAAATATACGCGCGCGTATCTAATAGTAGGATGTCAGACGGCATCGGAATACACGTGCACATGCACATACCCCCTGGCCTAGTATCAATATCGAAGGATTGGAGGCGAGACATTGAATTCTGAAAATTGAACCTTGGTTTTAAAGTTTACGTAAGGAGGGTGTATTTTTGATTTTATTGCACTTTCACGTAAGGTGTTTCAAGTCACCAGGGTAGCTTAGACTTATTCATTTAAACAAATTGAAAATAACGCCAGAAGATGCCAGCATGGAGTAACATGAAGAAAATGGTATGAGCCTCAAAAAGGGAGCTCTGCGGGCGAGCTCAGGGGGGACGGAAGAAAAAAGAATAGGGTACGAAAATCCAGGCAAACAAAAAGGACGTCACCGCTAAAACTGAAAACCTGAAAACCTGAAAGCCATCAATCGTATGTAAATGCAAATTGCACTTTTCTCGCTGCATATGCAAGTCTCGGTACCATGCAAACAATGGGGGAAAAGGGACGAATTAATCACAAGAAATAGGAATCAATAACACCATCTGAATCTTGATGTCGACCCCCAATAGACGCCGGGGATCCTCCTCTATCTTCTGCCGGCGTGGCTCTGTCTGTATCCGGGACTCGCTCCCCTTCATCTTCATCCTCCTCATCGATTTCGTCTGATTCCTCCTCAGCTCCGCTAACTTTCGACAAAGGACTTGTGGGCCTCCAACTCGCCCTCGAATCCGAAGCCGCGTACTCCCCATCGCTAGCCGTAGCAGCCCATTCCCTCTCCTTCATACTTCTCAGCCCACTAGGCGTCGCCGGCGAACTCTGCGTCAACTGCGGTAACAACGGCGGCGAAACCATGCTCCCATCCTCATCATCCAGCCGGATAACATCATCGATACTATCGACAGATATATTCCTATAAAACTGCGCGGGTATCGGATTCCTCTTCAAAGTCGCAACAGGGGGGATATCCAAATCACTCGAATCCCTTCGTTGGTGGACATACTCCCTCAACCGTCGCTTATGACTAGCCCCTCTTCCGGACTTTGGTCTATTTCTCGGAGGCGAGGGCGATGTCGGCGGCGATTCGAGACCAAGGTGTTCTTGGCTCCTGCCTGAGAAAACTGTTCTGATGACTCCAGTTTCCAGATGTTGGGTTTTGCTGAAGACGATAAGGCAAACGATCACGATCATGAGGAATGATTGTGCTATCGTCATCCGCTTTTGAAAGACGACTTCGTCGGCTAACATTGTTAGACGGGCGCTGATGGCTAGGATCTCCCTTTCGGAGAGTTCCCGTTGGGTATCCAGAGCGATCACTGTCGACTGCCAGAGCTGGTCATATTGTGTGCGCTGCGTCATCAGGTTAGCATAAGACCGATATGCAACAGCAACCGGGGCGGAAGGTTTTTACTTACGAATTCGCGTAGCTCTTTAAAGACAGTCATATTAAGCTGATCAAGATAAGAAGCGGACTTGTTGAACTGTCGCTTCTCCATCTTACTGAAAGTATCACGCATGAGCTTACTCTGCTCTTCTATATATTGCAAAGAGAGGGTGGCGTTGGCTTCGAGAAGTTGAAGCCGTTTGTGGATAGTTTTGAAGAAACTTTCTTGGGTTGTAGGGCTGGGTGCTGTCGAGGAAACGGCAGATGGTTGTCGAGATGGGTCGGGGACGGTAGAACTGGAGTTGCGAGGTATATGCGTTTCTTTCGAAGCATGATGGCTATCATTGGTGCTAGGACGGGAAGATCTGGTAGTAGCCTTCGAGTGTGGTTTTTCTGAAACGGGAACACTAGTGATGGTTGGATCCGTTTCAGGTGATGAGTTTCCGTGCTCCTTCTGGGCGGAGGGCGTAGGAGGCGAGGGCGAGCTCTGGCCAATCGAGGAACTAGGCTTCACGTCCTTCTCCTGGTGCTCAGAACCAACGGGTATATCACTAGCCTCCGAGGCGGCGTGGTCTCGCTTTTCAGTCGGGTCCGCGAGTGCAGGGCCCGCAGATTCGGACGGTTGTGATACCGTCGATTGGATGGGCGGAGCGTATTCCCGAGTGGGCGCACTAGACTCCTCGACAATAATTTGAGATGACTCTTCAGCTTTGTGAACCGCCTTTTTCTCCCTGTTCGTTTCGATAGGTTCAGCTATAGCCTCGGGCTCCATATCCTCACTTTCGTCGTTGTATCCCCTCGCCTGTTCCTCCTGATGCCTAAACTCTTCCATCATTGTCGTACCATGAACCCTCAACAAACTGATCGGACAGTAAAACTCCTTCCCAAAGTGCGTCAAGAATTCGATCCGTATATATCTCGCCCAGATCAATGGGTTCTCAACCAGGAAAGCCTGTATCTCCCTCGAGTTCTTGGCCTCAAATAGTCCCAATTCTTTCCACCCGGCGCTCTTGACAGGATACCTATCACTCACGCTAACCTTGAATGTCCGGAACATACTTGAGAAGAACTCATAATTGGCAAGAACTACAGTGTCAACCAGGATATCATCGCATAGCTCGACGATAATGAATTTGTTCTTCGCACCGCATTTATTTAGCATGTAGCTATCCTTATTCTCCACGAGGATGGAAGATGCCCCCTTGCTTTCCGGGTTCGTCTTGTGGACCGTAGCAGCGCAGTCGAACGATGCATAGTTGAATCTTTCCTTGCATGTTTTCCCAGCATCCTTCGACCTGACATGCTTCGTAGGCTCAACAGTCTCGCTCGGTTTGGCTTCGTTCTTGACCTTGACTTCACCGCCTTGTTCTTCGGTTTCACCCTCGAAGTTCAACTCGATCTCATCATCAACTCCCAAAGCATCCAAAGCACTCGACATAGACCCAGGCCTCCTCCTAGCTTCCTTCGGCGGTCGTTCTTCAAAATTCTCGGCAGATTGTCCAGCTTTCGCCAAATTCTGCTCCTTCCATTCCTCGAACGAAAGGAAATTTGCAGTATCAATCGGCGTCTCCGCATCCTCCGTCGGCGGCGGAACATCCTCTGAAGGGGGGGTAATAGGTCTTTCGAACTTCCTCCCAAGGTCTATTGACGTCGTAGTAGCCAACCCAACCTCTTCAATACTCAGCGACGGCGAGGACGCAGATCTAGGAGTATCATCGGAAACCTCCAACCTCCCCGTCGCGTTAACGGCGTGAGCGGCGGCAGCAGCAGCAGATACCACTCTTGAAGTTCTAAGACATTGTTGTGGTAGACCGTGATTAATGTAGTTGGCCGTCCGGAAGGGGCAGGTTGTGACACCAAGACTGCTGCTGCCCACGGTAACGGTCGGCTGCCTCGGTTCGCTTGATGAACCAGTTATCAACGCAGCGGCCGTGGTGGCTAGGAGTTGAAGCTGAAGCCATGCGCGAGAGCATTTCCCCTTCATGATCCACAGAAGCGAGAAATGCAAAAGTCCCTGGGAGTGACGAGAGGGGGTGTTAGAAGAGGGGGGCCGAGCAACCCCTCAGGTCGTAAGGAGGGGGAAGAAAGAATGAAAGGAGAAAGAAAAATGTGGAAAAAGAGTCCGATAAGGACGATCTTCTATATTTTTTTTTTTTTTTTTTTTTGCCTTTCAACCTTGACGTGGAAGCGCTTCCAGCATGGCCTGAAAGAAGAAAAAACAAAGCTGTGGCTAGCTATGAAGGGATAGTATCTAGAAGTCGTAAATAGAAGGTGTTAGTAGTTACTTTCAAAAGAAAGAGAAAAAAAAAGGCACGACGGGATTGGGCAACCACTCACCGAAAATATAGATTGAACAGAGCTAAATGATAAGAAATGAACGAACGATGAGATGGACGGTGATTAGAATAGTGGAGCTCAGCTTAAGCTAAAAAAGCTGCAAGCAAGCAAAGCAGGGTCCTTGCCAGCGAGGAGGAGGACATGTGAGGAGGGACTGATCCAATATTATCCCCCAAAGCAAAGACAAAGCAACCAAGCTTGCAAGGCAGAAACAAGGCCCGGACTTTAACTTTGGGACTTCTTCTTTTTTTTTTCCTTTCAGAGATCCCTTTTTCGACGGCCAAATTTTCGTCGGGCGCAGGGCATTTCCCCCGTATTTCGCATGTGCTTCCTGCACTGGGAACAGTTTGCAGCAGCTACTTATGCAGTGTGATATCGTTCGAAACGTGCTGTAGCTAACGGAGTGGAGCCTGTCAGAATTGACTGAGCGAACAGGAAGAAAGAGGACGGTGTGTACCTATGACATGTAAATGTATACACGCACGAGGGGGGGTATGTTTATGTAATACGTACTCTGAAGTATTGCAACTGTAACATCGAGGCTCGAGGGTTTTTCTCTCTTTCTTTCTCTCAATTCTAAATTTGCTGATGTGCTTGCTGACTTCATTGAAGCCACATGTCCCCAAACCTGTCCGCCCTCGCTTCCAACAAGAGCCAAACCAAACCAAACAAACCAAGAAAATGAGAAAGGGAAAGGGAAAAGGGAAAAAGGACCCTCGTTGAAGCGCTGCCTGGTTGGTTTCGGAAACCACTCTTGATTTCTGGACCCAGCCCCCGCCGTGGGTAGACGGTACGACGCTTCGGTAGACGGTACGGCCAAGGACAGCAGGTGTACAACAACTTGCAGTTAGAGGAAGTATCGAAACGTCAACGATGTTGAATTAAACTCGTCCGTCGACGTCAGACGCCGCATATGTCATTTCAGCTAAGTTGTTTAAAACAATCGACCCGATCGAAGTGCAACGACGGTTTGATCCGACCAGAATAATTTTACCTTGTTTTATTTTTAATTCATTTTCTTAATTTAATTTATTTTTATTTTTATTTCTTATTTCCTGCCGCCATCCGCCTGCCTGCCTGCCCGCCCGCCTGCAGCTGGCCAGGCCCGTCCGTGGATTCCTGTGTATGCAACAGGCCCAACCGACGTCCGACCCGTTGGCCCACTGCAACCTTACTTTTTTTAAAATTCCCAACGGGAGAGATACATTGCATAACGGAAGACATGGAAATATGTCTGATTGGAAGGCTGGATCGGTGCTTTCTTTTCTTCGAGTGCATCGTTGAGGGATTTTGAAAGGCGTTGAGGGTGGCCCAAAAAACACCACACACCAACACTCTTGATTACCATTACTGTCACCGCCCAACTTGTGATGTTGATATCTAAGCCTAGACTTATTTTACCGTGTGAGAATTGCATTGATATAGAATATAGACCCGATTTAAGAAGACAGAGACGGCCCTTATGGCCACCAGCCTCAATTACGACATATTCTATTTAATCATGAATTCAATGTCTCACAAGAGTAGGTGGCTCGTGCGCGAATACACTAATTCGTGGTTCCACACCCAACGTGGCCAGCTGGCTTTGATTCATCATGCATGGGGGTACACATATCCACATCGTAAATCACATTTCCGTGCGTTTATATATGGCTTCCCGTAGAGTCCTCATATTTTAATGTCTTTCGAAACGAATACATCTGAGCTACCTGTGTTTGGCTGTGATGCTTCTTCTGTTGGGCCTTATTCCGAGCGCTCTTCGAGAAGTGGGTGCAAACCGTATATATTTCGCCCCTTCTTGGTATTTTCTACACTTTCAAGATCAGCAGTTGTACTTAGCAATCGAGGTAAGGCCCCTAAGAAAAGTCGCGACATGAATAGGGTTTGCCTTTAACATGATTTATAATATTTAAGGGCGGAAATCTTTGCAGATTTGGCAGGAAACAAGGCGGAAATGTATGCCTATGATAACTATAACATTCGAGTGCCCATCTACTCACCTCGAATCCCTCCATATATCATCAGGGAGTTTATATCCATAATTTGGTACATACCAGCACCACTTTCATGTGAATATATCTCGATATCGCGATGTATGGTGTAACCGTAACTATGTCATGTCGCATGCAACGTGTTTAATACCAACG
Source organism: Arthrobotrys musiformis (assembly GCA_036971715.1). NCBI lineage: Eukaryota > Fungi > Ascomycota > Orbiliomycetes > Orbiliales > Orbiliaceae > Arthrobotrys > Arthrobotrys musiformis. Next base: position 910,587 of record JAVHJL010000003.1, on the reverse strand, counting down.
TTATTCATGAATTCACGAAACATTTACAGTACATCAGAGTCTTTTATTCAGCCAAGCTGCTCCAAATATTTAAATTAATTCGGCAGATCGTAGTCATCTACTCGGCTTTTGCAAGAAGTCGGGACTGGATTGGACCCCCACTCTGTGAGTAGAAACACGGCGGACGAGTCCCATGATTACAAAGGAGGAGGAAAGAGATACATTGGAATCCTGCATACAACAAAGTTATTTCTATTATTCCTATTTAAGTCCTCGTAAATCCTCAGGTTCCACAAGCATCGACAACCTCTCCAACGTCAGCTCAACACAATCACCACCCAAAATCCAACAACCAGCTACCCCGGTCACCAAACCTGCAGCTCCAAGCTGCACCTCAACCCCGAACACCCACATCCGAGCCAGTACAGCTGGCTAGCTCCAACCCTCTCCAGCACCCCCAAGCTCCTACTTCTCTCCCCGTTCAAAAAAAATACAATTACAAAAAAGGAAAAAATGTCCAAACGTCCTCACCGCTCCCAATCCCCCTCTTCAACCTCCCCGGCTCCCTCCCCTCCCTCGAAATACACCCGTTCCGTCTCCCCCTCCCCATCAACAATGACACCCACCCCGCAAGCACAAATAACCTGCACCCTCCCAACCTGCCCCCAAAGAACCCACTCCACAACCGAGAGCTTCGAAACACACTACAATAAATACCACACAAACCGCTGTCACGACTGTCTTAGAAATTTCCCAACGGGGAGGATATTAGAATGTCATATCCGCGAGAACCATGATATGTTCGCCGTGGTCAAGAAGGAGAAGGGCGAGAAGATCGTATGTTTCTTTAATAAACCATCATCACCGGATTGTGAATGACGACTGATGGATTATATATATAGTACGCCTGCTTCGTCGAGGATTGTCCCAAAATCTGTGTTTCGTTCGGAAAGCGCAGGGCGCATTTGATCGATAAACACTACTATCACAAGGTACCCCCCACCCAATCTATCTTCATACCACAAATCTAATATATAAAAAAAGAACTTCAACTTCTCAATAGTAGACACTGGCATCGACCGCGCAACATCACTACTCACCACCTCCCCGCCGCGAAAGAGTAGAACGCGAGTGAGGAGGATCAGTGAAGCTTCTAATCATCCTTCCGCCGCACACGAGAATAAGCCCGAGAAACCTAGCAGCGGTGAGGAAAATGGAATGGAAGTCGATAGCGAAATCGTACCCGATAATAAACCCACACAGAAGAATTCGAGAAAACATATGAGATCAATATCCGAACCCTCAACTACAACAGTGAAGGAGGCGAAGGCTGAAGGAGAAGAAGAAAAAGAAGAGCAGAAACCGATGGTGGTGGAAGAGAAGAAGGCAGATGAGGATACAGATATGAACGATTTAACATCAAAGATGAGTGCGATTCGGTTCGTACCGCCCAGCGTGGTGCGGTTTGGGAGGAGGGGCGGTGGGAGCGGGTTCTCCAAGAAGTGAAAACTTATTTTATCTTATCTTTTTTCTTATTTTGAAGATATAAGCGATAGAGACGACGAAGATTACGAATTGGCAGAATTGGCTATAACCTGAATTCATATATAGAGCATGGGTTAAAGTGGGATAATTAAACCATCAATACCCACCAAGATCTCTACAAATCTTACGATTTATGAACAAAGCCTCTAATGCAATGAATTTATCTAGAAAGAGAAACTTTTCGTAATGTGTGAATCCTGGCAAATCTAACGCCTTCCATTGATATGACAGTTCGTTAAACGTAGTATATAGGACCATTGTCAGAGGAATTCTACCCTCCGCCGCACTATGACCTGTACGGGAAAAGAATACCCCCCGCCCCCTTTGCCCGACTTGGAGGAGTTCTCTGCAAAAGAAGGGGGAGGAAAGAAATGTGGTATATAACACAATTGAGGAGGAGGTTTTAAGAGTGTAAAGGCGAAATGAGATTATGCGTGTGAGGAGGGGACGTAATAGAGGAAAAAGAGAACAAAAGGAAAATATACGTCGAGGAAAAAAGGGTGGTACAGCTGGCAGCACAAAAGTAAAAATATAAACACCTGAGAAGAACAAATAACGGGAATCTGCGTTACGTTTACGAGTCCTTGACCTTCTGGGTACCACGTAACAGACCTATTTTCGCATTGTTAGACATCTTTTTTCGAAAAACATATATTTGGGAGTATTCATTTACCTGTTCTTCTGGCGGCAATAAGACCGGCCTTTTGTCCACGAGCGGCAAACCTCGAGATGGTCGAGGCCTTACCAATATGCTGATGGTTACCACCACCGTGAGGATGGTCGACGGGGTTCATGGCAACACCACGAGTTCTGGGCCAGTTGTTCCTCTTGGTCTTAGCCTTCCACATAGCTCTGCTAGCCTTCAACATGGGCTTGTCGGTACGTCCACCACCGGCAACGAGACCGATCATACCACGGGAAGTGGATGGGACGACCTTCTTGGCACCAGATGGGAGCTTGACACGGGTCTTGCCCTCGTCGGGGTTGTGGCCGATGATGGTGACATAGGTACCGGAGGCACGTCCGAGAGTGCCACGGTCACCGGCACGTTCTTCAACGTTGGTGACAATGGTACCTTCTGGGCAGGAGGAGAGTGGGAGGATGTTGCCGATGTTGAGGGAGGCCTTCTTTCCGGCGTAGACGAACTGGCCGGAGTACATGCCTTCGTTGGCAATGAAACTAATTTAAATCCCCAAGTCAGAACCCTTCCCGTACACTCTTTTTCGTGTCCCATCTTGGAAGGGAGTAAACATACGTCTCCTTGTGGGTCTTGAATCTGTATGGGTCCCTGAATTCGACAGTGGCCAGAGGAGCACCACGACCGGAGTCGTGGATTATATCCTTAACGATACCCCGGATGTATCCATGACGCTCAGCATAGTCGAGGGTTCTGAATTGAGCTGGGTTCTATTTCGTCCGAGTTGGTTCCAGTCAGCCACCATGTCTTCTCTTTTTCCTGCCTATCGTCCCACGCATCCATCCTTCCAACGATATCAAAATTTGTCGGTCCGAATAGTTCCATGTCGATTCCATAGTATATAAAAAAGCCCTCAATCAAAAACAAGTCGGAAAGTATAGATACGTACTTTTCGCAATCTGGTGTGCGCGGTGACTGTACAATTCCCACGATAGTTAGCAAAAACCCTCCTTCCCTACAAAATTTTTTCCCAAATCGACATCGACATAAAAAAATCCCAGTCCCAGAACTTCCACGTCGTCGATAGAAATGATAGAGAAACGTCGGAATTGGATTATAACGTACAAATGCTACCGGCACCCTTCCTCTGAGATCTGATGACTCTACCCATTGCGTCGGCTGTATGGCGATGGTACGGTTGTCGATGGTGTTTTTCGTGATGGTTTTTGGTGAGTCGGTAATATGCGGTGGTGTTGTTGGAGGGTGGTTTAGGATGTGGTACCTTCTGTTCAATTTTAGCCCTATCGAACGAATTGCGTTTGACACCTTCAACAACAGACGCTATGCCGCTTTGGGAACACACAGTCCCAAGCGAGGGAACCGGACAAACAGAAATATGGTCATGTGATAAATGGTCATGTGATTAGACTTGGGACCAATTGGTGGGAAGTGAGCCCATGAGTTCGAGTCGTCGGTATGGAGCCCTCAGATATCATGGAGATATACGGACAATAGCATCCGATAGAAGAGATACAGGAGAACATATTGATCGTGTATGTATCCCAATAACCTTTATTGGAACGGAGCTGGCGATGGTTCGAAGAGTGTCAAATAGAACATCATCTTCAATAGAACGACATGGCCTTCAATCGATGCAATCAGACTTGTAAGCAAAACGGCTTCTGACAGGACAACACACGTGCATTACACGCCGCCAATGCGATTCGACTGTTCCAGGAACAGCTGAGACTCATCAGACCCTTCTACCGTCAACTTGAGAAGGAAATTCCAATACACGTTTCCTGCAATGCATAGCCTCAATATCCAATTCAACTATCTCGTTCCCGGATGCTCGCAATTCAACCAACACGATCGTACGAAGTAGCTATTTTTCGAGACCGAGGTGGAAAAGCGTAGATTAATGTTTTTGTAGCTGCGAGAGTAGGTGAAGATATCCTTTCATTTCCCGAGTCTTCAATTGAATTTACTTGGCAGAAACGAAGTTGCTGATACAACGGCCAAGTTAGTTCAGGTAGAGAGAGAGAGCTTGATTTGGTAGTAGAACCGTTTTAATAGTGCATAGTTCCATTCAAGTAGTTCAAGGCTCTCAACATGCATATCTCAGCAAGATTGTCTCTAACACTTGATCGGTTGGCTTTGGCTTGTGGTTATCTATGCAAAGCCCTGTACATGAGCTAAAGTGCCGATGGACTGATAGACTGAGCCACTCCGACCTGCGAGACCAGCGGCATGCGGACAGAAAATCGCGTGGCTGGAGATTTCAAGGAAGCGGAGTCTCGAACTAATGACAAGGAACAGCCAAGACCAAACGATGTTACACGACCACTCGTGCTGGGAGGCATTATCGTTACACAAAACCCAATCGATTGCCAAAAAGACAGATGCATGTCCGTTTTGCTTGCTTGCCCTGTGTTGGACCTGTGTTGGCAAGTGTTGAGAAGGAGGTCGGTTCCGATCGAGATGTGTTTGACACCGTTTGTCCGCCCGAGGCTTTCCGGATGCGGCCTCAGGGGAAAAGGGAGTTTTCGGAGCCCCAAAGAAAGAAAGAGAGAAAGAAAGCAAGAAAGGAAGAAAAAACCTCCTCTCTCCTTTTCACTGTAGGCATCGCCAACCTGTTTAACCGCTCCGGTTTCTCACACACCTTCCTCTCCGCCCACGCCCCAAAAAACGGCCGTGGATTTTGGCTCCGAATTCCTGTCGGTGTTTTTTTGGATTTTTATTTTTTAATCTCCCACACCTTTTTTTTCCCTCACCGCTATTGACCACTAGTCAGTATTCCTCACTTTTACCACCGCTTGCTCACTCATTTGGTCTTCTTATATATATTATAGATATATATGAGAATACTAAGGAGTAAGTTACAGTAGTCGGAAAGAAGAGAGAAAGAGTGGCCAGGATCTGGAATCTGGATCTGTTCGGAGGCGGACCGTTCCCACATCCCACATCCGCGTCAGCCTCCTGCCTGCATACAGTTACAGTACTTTGGCATACCCATTCTAAAGTACGGAAGTATTCCGGTGGTATATTCCTATCGAGGCATTTTAGCTCTTTAGCGGTCTGGTGATCGAGATCCCACATCCCACATCCTGTCCTATCCTATCCAAGGCAGGCATAGACGAGGAAGGTTTTGAAGCTTTCTAGATCTTATATATTCCGGTGAGTTACTTTTTTTTCTTTTCTTTTTTTTGCACTTTCGTTCTTGCTTTCTTCGGAATATTATTTTTTTGAGGCCCTGGTTCCTACGATATCACTATTCGATACCAGTATTTGGGAATTGGACTCGTGATGTTTTTTCCTATGGCAATTGTTCGATCATCCCCCTCTATACAAGCACATACTTGCACTCGACCCCGACCACGACTCCTGCCCTTTTTTGGGGTTGGGAGTTTAGTGGTTTGGTTCGGTTGAATGTGGTATTCGCAGAGGATTGTATGACTGTGCTCTGTATACCCTTAAAGTGTATGGATTGCCTAGATGGATGGATGGGATGCCATATGCCGGATGCAATGGAATGATGGCGCGCGTACAGTCGCGAGCGCTCGTCTGTTTTTGTGCACACACGCTGCCACTGCTTGCTGCAGGGCTCCATCCCACCCTCCATGCGCTCTATCGATCTATCTCGACTGTATCCTACTGTCTATCTGTCGCTCCTGTCTCCTACCGTGAGATAGCCGGACCAGAAGACAGAAATAGTCGATACTGGTGACAGTGACAGTGATAGTGACATCGCACTGTATGAGCAGGAGCCGTAAAGTGTTGGGGAAGAGGTTTACGCTGTTGTGTTGCGTTCTGTGGCGTACGTCTCAGCCCGGCCGGTGTCTTTTCTCGTTCTCCTTTTTCCTCCCATTTTTTCCTCTTATTTTTATTTTTTTATTTTTTATTTTAATTTTAAAAAATACTTTTGCCTCTCCCAAACAACACAAGACGCACAACAGTGCCAGCTGAGGGAGAGAGCACGCTGCAAGCAAGCAGCATACGCGGATAATTTCCCAACCGAACCAAACCAAACCAAACCCAAACCCAAAGTCATCAGCGCCTGTTTTCTGTCCCCCATCCTGTGTCCCATCCGGTGTCCTGTCCTGTCCCCCCGTTCAGTTCAGTTCACAAGTCGGTCTGCTCTGTTCCTGCCGCTTATTTTGGACCAAGCCAGCCAACCAGCCAGCCAACCAGCCCGCTAACTTTTTTCTTGCTTGAATAAAGTCAAGTCGCGACAGACAAGTCCCAAGGTTCCTGTTCCCAAGCCAGTCCGGCCAGTCACTCAGTCACCAAGGAAATCCGGGCTGTCTCTCTGTCCCCTCCTCGCGACCCATCGCCAAAAAAAAAAAAAAAAACCCTTCATCGCGACAAGACGAGACGAGACGAGACTGGTTGAACATCACCCCTTCAACACGTCCTCGTCCTACTCTACCCTACTTACTCTTCCACCCCCCTCCATCATCACCACCCCCTTCTTCATCTTAACCCCTTCCGTTCGTCTATATCATCGTGATAGTTTTGGCCTCGCTTCAAAACACGACCCGGACTATACAACAAAATAAGTTGGGTATATATATTTTTTCTTCGCCTAGATCCTCGTCGCGAGATCCTCGATTTTTCACCATCTATAATCTATAACCACCTTTCTTTTTTATATTTCTATCGTCTACTGGCGTGATTGGTTTATTTTCTCTTCATTCCTTTATCTTTTTCGCTCCTTACGGACCAATTAATGCCCTAGGGCCCGATTTTCGATATTACCCGTCTGCTATCGTCCGTTGTCCAAGCCCGACACGTCGTACAAAATAATAGGGAAATCTCCGCCGTCGTCGTTGTCTTGTACGGCAAAACAGCCTTCCCTGTAGGGCTGGGTTGGCGGGTTTGTACTCCTCCAATCGCTTTTCGAAGATGATGAACACCGGCCAAATCATGGCCACCCAGGTTCACCAGCAGCCTCACCAGCTGCATAACAATGGCGGCGCCCCTCCTCCACATGGCATGATGGGTGTGCAGCAGCAGCCTTCGCGGGAGCAGGTCCAACAGCTCTACCAGGTACGCATATCTTCCTATTTTCCTAGATATGGTGTTGTTATACGCCGTCTTCGCGTCAGTGCTAACGCTTGAATTGATACGACTTCAGAGATGGCAAGCTATGAAATCTGCGGGCGCCACTGAGGCTACAAGTCCTGAGTTTGCACAAATGTCAGCTTACCTTCGAGCTTTAAGCAACCAGCAAAACAACATGAAACAGCAAGCCCAGCAGAAGATGCAGCAAGCCCAGCAGCAAGCTCAACAGCAGGCCCAGCAGGCCCAGCAGGCTGCTCATCAACAGGCCCAGCAGCAGGCTCATCAGCAGGCCCATCAGCAGCATGCTCTTCAGAATCAGGCCAATGGCATCTCCATGCAGGTCAAGGGAAATGGAGTCTCTGCTCTAGGCCCTGTCCCTAACCACTCCTCGCCCGGCAACAATAACAATATTCAAAAATCACAACAATCGCCGCCGCACCCCCCGGTTACGCCCTCAAAACCAGACTCCGTCACCGCAACAACCCCCAATGCCCCGAACGCTCCTCAGACGCCAGCCGGCTCGAAGGCCCCCGGAGCAGTAATCCCTCCGCCGTCTTTTACAGCAGAGCAGCTGGCCACACTTAAGCACCAAATTATGGCGTTTAAAGTCCTGACCAGGGGCCAGATTATTCCAGCAAATCTCATGAATCTGATAACATCAGCTTCAACCGCTGGAAAAGTTGCCGCCAATATGGCCGCGGCTCCGGCACCTACCACCACCGATTCGGCAGCTAAGCCACCAACCGCAGAAAAAACCGATACTTCACTCGTTCCTGTTAGGACCGGATATGAATCCTTCACATCCCCATATACTCTATTCCTACCGACAATATCGCATTCTGATCATGGAATCCGTGCCAATCGCCCTCTGATCCCCAGTATCATGCCCACGGGCATCGAAATTACCCGACTCAAGGAAGAGCGCGAGAAGGCAATTGCCAATAGAATCCAAGTCAGAATGGCGGAATTGGAGGCTATGAATCTAAATGTCGGCACCCTGCATCGGCCCACAAGTGAAATACTCGATACTGAGCGCGGTCGCCGTATCATAGAGTATAAATCACTCTCCTTGTTGGAAATGCAACGCGAGATGAGAAAGCAGATGGTTCAGAACATGGTTCATTATGATAGTCTTGCCATGACTACAAATCGCTCGATGTTCAGACGCATGAAGAAGCAATCATTGCGCGAGGCTCGTATTACCGAGAAGCTGGAGAAACAACAACAGGAACAACGTATCAATAGGGAAAAGCAGAAGAGGGACGAATACCTCAAGGCGGTTCTCACCCACAGCAAGGATGTACTCTCCGCAGTCACCACAGGAACCAAGGCTCAGAAATTCGGAAAGCTCATGGCTGCGCACCACCAAATCATGGAGAAAGAAGAGCAGAAGAGAATTGAGAGGACCGCTAAGCAACGTCTCCAAGCTCTTAAAGCTAACGATGAAGAGGCATACCTCAAATTGCTCGACCAGGCCAAGGATACCCGTATTACCCATTTGCTCAAGCAGACAGATGGTTTCCTCAAGAATCTCGCCCAGGCCGTCAGGACGCAACAACGAGATGCTCACGAGAAATACGGCCGTCCCGAAGGATACATCTCTGAGGATGAAGAGAGCGAGGATGAAGAAGACGAAGGGTCTGGCAAGAAGGTCGATTACTACGCTGTCGCTCACAGAATCCAGGAAACTGTTTCCGAACAGCCCAGTATCTTGGTTGGTGGTAAGCTCAAGGAGTATCAGATCAAGGGTTTGCAATGGATGGTTTCTTTATTCAACAACAATCTCAATGGTATCTTGGCAGACGAGATGGGTCTCGGAAAGACAATTCAAACCATCTCTTTGGTTACTCACCTTATAGAAAAGAAGAATGTCACCGGGCCTTTCTTGGTCATTGTTCCATTGAGTACGCTTACAAATTGGACCTTGGAATTTGAGAAATGGGCGCCATCCATCAAGAAGATTGTCTACAAGGGACCTCCATTGGCAAGAAAAGCACATCAAGCACAGGTCCGATCTGGTGACTTCCAAGCTGTTCTCACAACCTACGAATACATCATCAAGGACCGACCTATTCTGTCGAAGATTAAATGGGCCTACATGATTGTCGACGAAGGTCACAGAATGAAGAACAGCGAATCAAAACTCAGCTTTACCCTCACAACCTACTACATCTGCCGTTACCGTCTCATTCTCACAGGTACCCCTCTTCAGAACAATCTTCCTGAATTGTGGGCCCTCCTCAACTTCGTCCTCCCGAATATCTTCAAATCCGTCAAGAGTTTCGATGAATGGTTCAACACTCCCTTTGCCAACACCGGTGGTCAAGATAAGATGGAACTTACAGAAGAAGAGGCATTGCTCATCATTCGACGTCTACATAAGGTTCTCAGACCTTTCTTGCTGAGACGTCTCAAGAAGGATGTCGAAGCCGAACTTCCCGACAAGGTGGAGAAGGTTGTCAAGTGCAAGTTCTCGGCGCTCCAGGCCAAACTCTACAACCAGATGAAACAAAATGGTGCTATCTTTGTTGCGAGCGAAAATCAGAAATCAGGGTACGTTATAACTTTGTCTTTGTGATTTATTGGTGCTAACCAGGATTTCCTTTTCTACAGCCGCGTTAGTATCAAGGGTCTCAGCAACATGTTGATGCAGCTCCGAAAGATCTGTAACCATCCTTTTGTCTTTGAGGATGTTGAGAACGCTATCAGTCCTGGCCCCATGGCAAACGATTTGCTCTGGCGTACCGCTGGTAAATTTGAACTTCTTGATCGTTTACTTCCAAAGTTCTTTGCGTCTGGCCACAGGGTAAGCATATGCCAAATAAATTACGTCCTTGAAGGAATCAATGCTAAATTTCTATAGGTCCTTATGTTTTTCCAAATGACCCAAATCATGAACATCATGGAAGATTTCTTGAATTTCAGACGCTGGAAGTTCATGCGTTTGGACGGTTCGACGAAGGCCGATGATCGTAGCGCGATGTTGAAGGACTTCAATGCCCCCGGTTCAGACTATCTGATTTTCTTGCTTTCCACCCGTGCTGGTGGTCTCGGTCTCAATCTTCAAACAGCCGACACAGTTATCATCTACGACTCCGATTGGAATCCCCATCAAGATCTTCAGGCACAGGATCGTGCTCACAGAATTGGTCAGAAGAACGAGGTGCGAATCTTGCGTCTTATCACTAGCAATTCCGTTGAGGAGAAGATTCTATCGAGGGCCCAATACAAGCTCGACATCGACGGAAAGGTCATCCAGGCAGGTAAATTCGACAATAAATCGAAGGACGAAGAGCGAGATGCCTTGTTGAGATCTCTACTTGAAGTCGACGAGACAGAGAAGGATGATGGAGATGAACAACTCGATGATGACGAGTTGAACGAAGTCTGTGCCAGAAATGACCAAGAGCTAGCCTTGTTTAGACAGATGGATAAGGAACGAGAAGAGGCCTCGCCGTACGGAGAAGGCAAGCCGTTGGCTCGACTCATGGAAGAGTCCGAGCTTCCTGCTGTTTACTTGCAGGAAGATATCGAACCAGAGCCCGAGGACACCGCGCCCACTGGCCGTGGTGCGCGTGAGAGAACGCAAGTCAAGTATGACGACGGTCTTACGGAAGAACAGTGGCTCGATGCCATTGATGATGACGAAGATACTGTCGAAGATGCGATACGCAGGAAGCGTGAATCTCAAGCTAAGAGGGCCGCCAACAAGGCCAAGAAGCAAGTTACAGACGTTGAGGAGGAAGAGGAAGAGGCGCCTCCAACACCGGAGGAGGTCCCTATTGCGACGCCGAACAAGAGAAAGCGTGGCCGCCAGCCAAAAGCTGAGAAGCGCAAGAGGGATGAAGAAGTTGTCGAGGAGGCGCCGAAACGCAAGCGCGCGAAGGGCAAGAACAGCAACGCAGACCCCTTGACTAACAAAGAACGTGCCAATCTACAAGAGGCGATGCTCAGGATCCATACCGCCGCGATTGAACTTCCTGAGGATGAAGAATCGGAGCGAAAATGCTCGGAACACTTCGTCGTCTTGCCGAGCAAGAAATTCTACCCCGACTATTACAAGATCATTTCTCGTCCGATCTCGTTTGATATGATCAAGAAGAAGATAGATCGGGAGGACTACATGTCCCTGAACGACTTCAAGGAGGATTTCTTGCTTATGTTTAGGAATGCCAAGCTTTACAACGAAGAAGGCAGTATGGTCTATGAAGACGCCGTTGCCATGGAGGTAAGGATGACCGAGCCTTTATCCTATTATCTTTTGATTTAGACGCTAACGAACAACCTATAGGAGGAATTCCGCACCCAAGCTCAGAAGGAGGCCGACAAATACAACATGCCTCTTGATCTTTCTGATCCGGTTCCAGTTCCGGCCATTGATAGCGCCCTCCTTGGTGCCATCGCCAGCGAAGTCAAAGACGGATCTGCTGCCCCTAGCGGATCCGCCAGCGGAACACCGGCCGCCAATCCACCACCACCGGTCACCCCTAACATTAAACTCAAATTCAGCGTTGGCAAGAAACCACCACCAGAAGAAGAAGAGGAAGAACATGCGGAGAGCGGCGATGACGGTGATGACGAATAGATCCCGTGATGCTCTGCCGCCTCTGCGGGCTGGAAATGAAAGGGGGGGACTTCTTCTTTCGATTTGCTTTTACTAACCTCAAAAATCCTTTTTCTTTTACATCTTCCCTGACGACTATACGTTTAATGATCGGACAGGAGGACTCTTTTCTCCCCACCTGTTCTCCCTCCAATGAAACCCTTCCCCCCTTTTCTCCTCGGATCCCGGTATTCTTTTTTATATTTTTTCCGACCAGACCACCTTACCCTTGCCGAGTGTGTTAATATTCTACAATAACCCCCTCTCTATTTTCTGTTTTCGGCTCGTGTATTGTTACTGGGCGAGGCGTTTTCACTTTTAAATTTTACTATTACTATTACATAGTGCTCCTCCTTTTTTCACTTCGCTCAGACTTCGCAATTGCTAGTTATTTAGCAGTCTTTGTCTTCTTCTTTTTCTCCCTTCGTACCTTTTATTTTTCTTCTTACCCTTGAGATCGGCCTGTGTTTCCCTGTTCTCTGCTTTTTAGTCTGCTAGAAATATCCCTGGGAGAGAACAAGAAAAAGAATTCTGCGCTTTCTTTTTTGCTTGCTGCTTTTTCTCGACTCTGTTTCTGCTTTTCCCATGCCTTGAGCTATATATACTCTTCTTCCTAGTGGCTTTACAAGCTTCGTTAGCTTTTTCGGCGTTCTCTTTCTTTAGTACCAGGGAGAAAGCAAAATAAAGAATTGTGGTAATTAGTATTAAGTCATTCATCTTCGGCGTGATGTAGACGTGTAGGCGTGAATGTTTGTTGTCGATGTGGGATGTGTGCTTTTTGCGGGGATGTTTTTTTTAGCGCGGAACTAACTATTTGAGCTCATCCCACCTTTTTGGGTTTTTAAACATTCACCCCGCTAAACACGACCACCACCGCGCGCGACGCCGATAATATCTACCGTTATTACGAGACGAAGAGAAATCTTAAGGGTGTTTCTGGCCGTGTACTCCGAGGTTTTCCGGGTCAGCAATTCGTTACACCGTCGGTTCTGAGATATTGTAGGAGGCTCCTAGGGGAGATAAACGTCAAGATGGGTATCTCGGAGAAGATTAAAGAGTATGGAGCCGTTTTTTATGATCTGGGGAGCGGATTGGTGCTGACGGGGTTAGGATTGAGGATGAGATGAAGAGGACGCAGAAGGTATTTCTTTTTTCTACTGTTATTATGGAGATGGGTAGCTGATTGGGGTTTTGGGGGGTTAGAATAAAGCTACAGGTTCGGGATTCTTTATGTCTTTGAAGTTGGGAGGGGGGCTAATTGGTTTTTAGAGTACCATTTGGGTCTGTTGAAAGGGTATTTTTATTCCCGCGGGGTATAGTTTACGGATGATAGGAGTTCTGATGGGAGAATAGAAAATTAGCACGGCTGAGGGCGCAGTTGTTGGAACCTGGTCCCGGGGCGGGGGGTGGTGGTGGTAGCGGGTTCGATGTTAGTAAGAGTGGAGGTATTGGTTTTCTCTCTTCGTTTTATAGCGGGTAGAGGCTGAACGGTGGTAGATGCGAGAGTATCGCTCGTTGGATTCCCGTCTGTCGTAAGTACCCCCTCTTTCCATTCCAGTGAGAAATCCATTATAACGGTGTTTTTGTATAGGGAAAATCGACCCTCCTGACCAAAATCACCAAAACCCGCTCCGAAGTCGCCGCCTACGCCTTCACAACCCTCACCGCCATCCCGGGCGTGCTAGAATACGAAGGCGCCGAGATCCAAATCCTCGATTTACCGGGAATCATCGAAGGTGCCGCCGAGGGCAAAGGTCGCGGACGGCAGGTCATCTCCGCTGCCAAAACGTCAGATTTGATAGTGATGGTCCTCGATGCGACGAAAAAGCTGGAACAGCGCACGTTACTAGAGAAGGAACTGGAGGCCGTCGGGATAAGACTCAACCGCGAGCCGCCGAATATCTACCTGAAACCCAAGAAGTCCGGCGGGATGAAGATCAACTTTATGAGTCCGCCGAAGTATCTGGATGAGAAGATGATTTATAATATTTTGAGGGATTATAAGATGTTGAATGCTGAGGTTTTGGTGAGGGATGAGAATGCTACTGTGGATGATTTTATTGATGTTATTATGGCGCCGAATCGGAAGTATATTCGATGGTTTGTTCCTCCCTTTTCTTTCTTTTTTATATTTGGTGGGAGGGTGCTGATGGAGGGTAGTTTGTATGTGTACAACAAGATCGATTGTATTTCGAAAACATACCTGAACCAGCTGGCGCGGGAACCGCATACTGTCGTCATGAGCTGCGAGTTGGATTTGGGGATCAAAGACGTCGTTGACAGGATTTGGGAGGACCTGAGGTTGTTGAGGATTTATACCAAAAAGTAACCCCCCCCCTTTTCCCTTATAACTCTACTTGACAGAGCGGTGGTTCTAATGTATACGGCGTAAAACAGGAAAGGAAGCGCCCCGGACTTCACAGAAGCCCTCATCGTCCGCAGCGGCAGCACGGTCGAAGATGTATGCGATCAGATCCACCGGAGCATAAAGGAAAGATTCAGGTACGCTCTCGTCTGGGGCGCCAGCGCGAAGCATTCGCCGCAACGGACGGGGTTGAATCATCTAGTCTCGGAGGGGGACGTGGTTTCTATTTTTACAAAGTAGTTTTTTTTATTCTCTATTTAATTTTGCTTATTTGACTACTTTGAGAAGGGTTATGTGGTATTTTTTCAGCGAATGATAATGCATTCTGTGTTTTTTGGGATGTTTTTCTCTCTATATACTTGCTTGCTGTCGTTGGTTCTATCTACACAAAGCGTATAGTGCAGGAGCTGGAGCTAAGTTAGAGATGGAATAACACCGTCCCTTTTCTTTCCCAACAAAGGAAGATGATATCGATAGTTTTGAATGGCAGGCCCCGTGAATGATCCCAAGGCTACCGATATCATTTTGAAGGAAGAGTAAGTTTCCCGGGTTTTTGGAGATAGCGAGGCGGGGGAATGGTCGATATCAAGTTGTGCGGTTGTGCCAATGTTAGTTCCCTTGATAGGGGGTCTGGACATTGAACTGCTTGGTATTAACGTATTTCCCCGACTCGACTATTCCCGGCGTATGGTGAGCGTGACGAGGTCGTGAGGGATGCCGTGAGAAAGATCGTGAGGGAGGTCGTGAAAGAGGTTGTGAGAGATCGTGGGAGAGGTCGTGGGAGAGGTTGTGGGAGAGATGGAAGAGAATTCGTAGTCGTAGGGTTAGTCGTAACGAACATTAAAGCCGTTTCGACCGTTTGTGACCTTTGTCCTCGAGGTGGGTGATCTTCTCGGGAAAAACGTATAGGAGGTATCCTGTGAGGGAGAGCTTCTGGAGCTTGTTGGATGCTCTAGAAAGGTCCCAAGATATCTTGGTGGTGGGGATGTGTGTAGTCGGAAAAGAAAGGAAACCCAAATTTTGTTAGTAGAATACCACGCCGGGCATGTGAAGTTGACAACCTGTTGGAGGCCATCCGTGATTTTTCACCTTTGTTGTGAGTAGTATCGGATAGGCATATATATATCTAAAAGGAAACGAATAAGTAAGTAGAACTCACTCCTTGGAGTAGAGGTTAGCAGCGGAGACACCGATGAGAATGCCGATGGCTAAACCGGCGATATACGGGATAGCTTTTTGAAGATGCCTTGTGTGAACTTGTGCAGGCTCCTGTTGGAGGAGTGGAGTTTGTTCAGTAGGCATGACAAGAGGCATTGGCATGACAGGAGGCATAGGATTGACGATGAGCTTTGTGGGAGGTGTTGTGATTGAAACGTCAGTTTGAACTGCAGCATCGACGTGGCTGGTTTCCGCTCTCGTGTCTTTCTTTGGCTCCTCATGGCTGGATTGAGATGACCGGTCTTCGTCGTGGCCAAGTTCGGATGACTGCTCGTGGTGTCCATCCTCCGATGATTCTATGTTGTCCTCGCTCTCGTCATAATCCTCCTCATCATCACCGTCATATTGTTCAAAATGAACGGGCAGTTCAACCGGTGACATGATGATACCAAGCTTCGAGTGAAGTTCTTCTTGCACTTCAGCGTAAGAATCGATCAACTTTCTCAAAGCCTCAACTTCAACTTTCATCCTCTCGTTCTCAGCCAACTTGAACGCCAAAAGATGCGCCGGATCACCACCCAACGACTCGTTCTCCAGCCACTCCGTCTCTTTGAGCAGTTGTTCGAGAATGTTAGTTGCAATTAGGATATCTGGGACTGTTTTCTTTTCCACGTAGACGCCGAGGGTGGCTATGACGTCGTCTGCAGCCGTGCCAGAGAAGAGACTGTTGTAGAGGAAGATTCTATTTCGTAGGTTTTGCCGGTTAAACCGGAGTCTTGCTAGTATTATGTCAGTATTTAATTCTTCGCTTGAATGCGATTCCTGTGAATAAGATAGAGAGGAATTGTGAGAAGGGTTAGTGGAGGGACTGGTGTTGGAAGTCATTTCGTTAGAGTGTAGAGAAGGACGAGGTTTTGATGGAGAAGAATGTGGTGTAGGATAGGGTGTTTTGGGGCCCTGGAGAGTGGGTTGAAGCTGATAGTTCATCATCCTTGCTCTGGCTCTTAAGGCTTCGATTCGTGCTTTCGTGAGGGTGTTGGATGGGGGTGCAGCGATGGGAATTGACGGAGAAGAGGTTTCTTTGTTTTGGGGGTCATCAATGAGAAGAGAATGGACATGAGTGGCAGTGTTAGTATCGGGAGGGGAGAGCGGAGTTTGCAGGGCCATGGTTGAGATAACTTCTGCCGAAGGAGTGGTGGTGATGGTGGTGGGCATCGCGAGGGTGGTAGTGATGATGGTGGTGGTTATAAGGATAGATATGGAAGTGGTGGTGATGATGATGGAGGTCAGGGTGATGAGTTCGGCGAGGAGGAGAATTGGAGTAGTCAGAGGGTTGGTGTGAGGATGATCGATGTGAGGATGAGTGACGTGAGGATGAGGATGAGGATGAGTGACGTGAAGATGAGGATGAGGATGATTGACGTGAGGATGAGGATGATTGATGCGAGGATGAATGACGTGAAGATGAGTGACTTGAGGATGATTGATATGTAGTTGGTTCGTGTATTGTGACCCTTCCGACAAGGTAACGTCCAAAGCGGAGAGAGATGTGTTTAGGCATTTACCTTCCTATGCGGAACCGAAGCTAAGTTTTGAGAGGAGAGCGAACTAAATGAGACTTCTTGCGTGAGAGCAGGGATTATAGATGAGAGCAGGGATTATAGATGAGGTTTGGGATGATGATATGATGATGTTGTTGTTGATGATGGAGATGAAATTGCTAGGCTTTTGTGGAAGAGGAGGATGATGTAGAGGAGGAGAAGAATGTTGCTGTCAGAAGGCAGTCGGCCCTTTTATAGGCAGGCAGGCACCCACCCAAATCAATGCCAGCCTGCTCCCCAATCCCATAAAATAGCTACTTTAATTTACGACTGAACCGCCACCATGTAAAAATACCCCTCTTCCTAGCCCACAAAATAAAGAAGCTCTCTTGATCAATCTTCTGTAGATATAAAGGAGGAACCAAATGAATAGGTTGTCCAATCCTAGGTTTAAACGCTGTTGCTTCCTCTACGGATGGCTTGACCCTGCTGTTAGACTCATAACTGCTTTCAATCATCTCGCCAGCAACCTCCATAATCTCCAGAAAAAAGTCCTTTATCTCCCAAAAGCGAAAGAAACCTCACTCGTGGAATTCGAACCTAGGATTGAGGATTAAGATGTTTTGTATTATTCCCAGCGCCGTATCCGTCAGTTTACACCCAAGTCTGGACATAATTTCAACCAAAGTATAAATAATCCCGCCCTTAAGTTTTAAAAATGAAATGCGACAGCACCGGCTTTAAACTCGAGTCTGAGCGAACTCAAAGAGATTCCAGGAACGAACTGAAGAAGTGCGTTGTATGAGGTTGCCGGCTGTTGGAATTTCAGCCCATCGTTCCACAGGGCTATCGATCTCGTACGAGCCGATACGTTACACCGGTTTGGTATTTATATTTATGAAAATAGGAGAGCCTCGGGTTTGCAAGTGATACGCTTAGGTCGACTCTCAGGTTACTCGGATTCAAAGCTTATGAAGCGTGCATGGAGTAGTTTTCAATTTAAAGGCCCCAAAAATTCAAATGTGAAATCGCAAGCAGGAAACGCCGTTCCAGAAAGAGAGACAGAGGAAAGACAGAAAAAAAAAAAGCTGGCTAAATGAATGGACCATATTGTAGAAGATCGGTCAAATCCCGTGTGACCTTTATTCAATCCTCCCAGAAAAAAGCGCCGAAACCAATGATCAAAGTCGGAGCCACCTCCGAATAGATATCGAAAAGTGTCGTAGATATGGTTATAAGTAATACCCTTTCCACCTCGCGCCGTGCCAAAATAATAACAAATAAAGGAAAGACGAGCAAAAGAAGGACGGAAAGGCCCTCAAACAATAGCGCACATACCCCTGTTCTCGAGCGCGCTGATACGCTCGTTCAAGGTCCTCACTTCTTCATCCTTCATCCTCTTCTCGTCCCTCAACATCTTCTCCATATCGCTCAGAAGCTTGCTGTAGTGTTCTCTAAGCGCTTGGACGGCAGCTTCGTTCTTCTCTTCCTGGCTCTTCATGATCATATCTTTCATCTCCTTCATCTCTCTTTGATGTTGTTCTTTAACCCTCACCAATTCCTCCATGACTTCCCTCCCAGCGGAGGTATCTTTGAGGGCTTTGTTACCTTTGCCCATCTCCTCTTGGAGTTGGAGATAGAAAGGCTTGTTCTCCATCAACAAACCCGCAACCTCTCTCGCCGACTCGGAAGTACCATGATATTTTATAGTCTTAGCCTCAAAAGTCAACAAGATCTTCCAAAACTTCTCCTTCAACTCTTTTTCACGTCTGGCGCCTTCCTCGTCGGTAACTTTATCCCACATGCTGGTCGTCAAAACCACATTCTTCAAATTCTTCTCGCCGGTGAGTTTGCGGAACATTTCTAGATTTTTCGTGGCCGGGTGGGTCATGCGGTTCTCGGAGATTGGGTGGAGGTATATGATGCCGTGGAGTTTCATGTCTTTGCTGTAGCCGACGGCGAGGTAGTCTGCTATCATCTGGAGGACCTCGGTGTCGGAGAGGTAGGTGTCGCTGAAGCCGGGGGTGTCGACGAAGCGGACGGTTACGTCGTCGATTTTGGTCTCGTGGACTGAGATCTCGCGGGTGCATGATTCCAGGTCGTGGCCGATTTTTAGGTCGGTTTTGCCGGTGGCTTTGGAGATGAAGGTTGTTTTGCCTGCGCCGGTCATTCTGTTTTCTATATTAGTATATATAGACGTACATATAGACATATAAATATCAAGGAGGAAGGGAGAAATACCCCATAACAGCGATCAAAACCTCTTTGTCCTTCCCCCAATCGATATGGTTCTTCAAGGATTTATAAATCTTCTTGCCACCGGAGTAAAGACCATACCCTCCTTCGGTAGTCTCACTGAAGTTCCCGGTGGAGATATACGAGTCCTCCAAATTCGACCCTGCCATTTTCTGAGCTACGGCATCGACCTGTGAGACATAACTTGCAGGCTTTGGAGGAGGGACCGGTGGGAATTCTTCCTCTTTTTGTTCCTCCCCTTGCTCTTCCTTGGGTGTGGTTCCCGCGGGTCCCGGGGAAGACGAGGAAGAGGACTGCGTTGGAGGTGTTGGTGGCGGTGGCAGCTGCACTTCGGTGGCGTCGTTATCGATGATGTCGAAGTCGTCGTCGTCAGAAGTGATGGTTGGAGTATACTGCAAGACCGGATTCTTCGTCATTTTCGCAGCCTTGAATTCTCGATAGAAGCTATTTTGATGTTTTCCTTTGCAGAGACGAGAAGATGGAAGAAAGAAAGAAAGAAAGGAAGAAAGAAAGAGAAAAGAGGAGAAGCTGGGGAAAAGTGACTGGCCTTGCTGCCTCTCCAAAAGCGACCAAAAGCGTGGTTTTTACGTGTGGCGAAGATGTTTGGATCGATCTTGGCGCCGCTTTTGCTGTGCGCAGTTGCAGAGCTTGCGTGTCGACCTCCAACCAATAACATCACAGTTTCAAAAACCACTGCAAGATGGATGTCGATGTCGATACTGCTGTCAGGTCGGCGGGGACCAAAAAGAAGGAGGGGGCGATAGGTGAATACCGCTTCACAGTCAGGAAGCCCGAATGGCAGTATCTGCATCTCAGAATGTATGCATTTCCTCTGTTTTATACACCAAGTTATGCATACAAAATATACTAATACAGAACTATTATACAGGACCTTCAACCCCCCTCATCCACCGTCTTACACCTCCCCTTCCTACCCCCCAGACCTTCTGACCTGGAAAACCCACCTCTCGACAGCTCTCTCTCAGTTCTTGGGTATCGCGGGAACCGCCATCCCACTCGACTTCCTCCACCTCGACGGTCCAGAAGTCTGGATCCGACTGCCCCGTGAGGATTCAACGAGGTTCACAGCTGCTATCGGTGGGTGGAGTCAAGATGTTGATGGTGACGGGAGGGATGTGGGGTTTAGAGTACTGGGAAATACGGAGTTCTTGATGGGCATCGTGGGGGGCGATGGGAGTGATCTTTTTGCGTGATTCCCCCTTTTTTTTTTTTTTCAAAAGTCTTGAATACGGGACTATGCTACGAGTGGGGTTTATCAGGGATAGCTTCGATTGGTATTATCGTATCATACACGCATGCGAAGGGACGGAACCAATCTACTCCCTTCTACCCGACTTATCCCCCCACCCCGCCTGCTCGTCAGGAGCACTATCACCAGCAGCAACAGAATCCCGGTCAGAACTCTTATGTTCCCCAGAGGTAGAAGATCCTCCAGTGGTATTCGTCGACGTCGACGTCGGTTCTTCATACGGTTTCGAGGCAGTATCAGGAGGCGTGATATTATCCGCCGACATTCGCTTGACTATCACCGCCAGTCAGCTCCATCCCAGCCCCAAATATCACCCCGTGAAGGAATATAGAATGGAAAGGGGGGAACATACTATCCCGTCCGACATCCAGCAGGTCGCGGTTCGTTTTCTTAGTCGACATTGCGGGGGTATATCCGAATACTATCTTATATCAAATATCTAGAGAATATAGTGAATAATACAATTATAATCCGCAATACACCCAAAGATACAAAAAAGATAGTATAGATCGATCATCTAAGAGCTAGATATTCGGGTCTAGTTATATATCTTTTGCCATCGGATATAACAATAATAACCTTCCCGCCACTCGACGTCATATGCCGCATCATACGGCCGCATTACTTTAGTCATATGAACCCCACCGCATTTTGACAATAAGAACGTCATAACTCCCAGACACCATCCAGATTGGGGTCCTCTGAATGGAATCCGAATATTTCGTCTTCGTTCTACCTAAGTACTCCCATCTCGTCTAGGACGCACTCGCGTGCACATATAAGGTTCGAATTCAACGCATTTCTCATATACGAATAGGAGCTCTATAGAGATTAAGAGAAGTAGAACGCTTTATCAAGGAATATCAATTTCGTCATTTCATAGCCTGTGAAGCAGGATTATATTTAAAAAAAAAACCAGTCCAGGACCCATGAATTTAATAATAAAAGAGGGTGTAATCTGTCTGTGTCTAGAGTTATCAAAGCAAATGGAAAAAATATGTTGCTAAAGAAAACGCAGACAGTATAAAAAGAGTAAGAAAATGAAGAATGTGAAGAGAAAGTAAAATATATGATAATGATTGCTCCAATGATATATGCATGCTGACAATGAAGTCAAAAAGTCAAAAACAGAAAAAGACGTAAAACAAACAGAAAGCCAGCTTCGTAAAGGGCTGCAGTACTCCGGCCACTTTTTTCGTGCATGTCGTATATAGAAATCAAAAAGAAACAAAAAACGATAAACTGATGATGATAATCATATACTGCCCGTGATAACCCTTCATACCCATAAGAATCAAAACCAAAACAGAAAAAAAAAACCAAAAGAGAGAGAGAAATGTCAACTGCTGAATCGTCTTCTAAGCGACGACCATTTTCATAAAAGGGAACCCGAGAAGTTCTTCAGCAGTTGGACGCTTAGTATGATCGATAATAAACGTCTTCTCAAGGAAGGTAGTCGCCTCAGCCGAACACTTCGCCGGGATCGTTGGTGTCACCGACAAACTTCCAATCTTGAAGATGGCCTGGAATTGCGAACAACCTGGGAATGGATGGTCTCCCGTAAACATCTCCACTATGAGACAACCGAGGGACCAGATATCAGCCTTGCGGGTGTAGGCGGTCTGCTTGACGACTTCGGGCGCCATCCAGAAGACGGACCCTTGCATCGACGCTCGGTGGCTCATCGCCTGCGACATCAGACCGGATTCTACTTTCTTACTTATACCGAAATCAGAAATCTTGATGCCACCGCGGTTGTCAACGAGAACATTGGCACCCTTGATGTCACGGTGGATGATGTCCTTGTTGTGGAGGTAATTGAGCCCAGTAAGGATCTGACGAACGAAGTTGCGAACCAAAGGTTCTGGAAGGGGGCCGTATTGGCTAAGCATGGCGGCTACGGATCCACCCGGAACGTACTCAAGGAAAATATTGAGGCAATCTGGTTCGGAATCGGATCCGAGGTACTGCACAATATTCTCGTGTTGAAGATCCTTGAGAAGCGCAATTTCACGTTCCAAAGACTCCATCATAGACTTCTTCCTAGATTCCCCGTGTCCGGCGTTCGAAGGAACTTGTTTGACGGCCATCAATGCTCCGCTCATGGCATCCAGAGCAAGGTAGACGCTTCCGAAGGAACCTTGTCCGATCAGAGCACCTCGGATCCAGCGCATACCGTTCGAGCTGGTGTGGAGATTGTCGTCACCCTTGCCCTCAGCGTCATCGTCATCGTCTTCGTCTTCATCGTCCTCGTCGTCATACTCGTCTTCATCTTCCTCTTCCTCTTCCTCTTCCTCTTCTTCATCGTCATAGTCGTCCTGAGCGCTCGATACGCTAAGCCTTTCGGCAGCAGCGTCCGGAACATCATCCGATTTGGCGGTGAGTTTCTTAAACGTATCAGGCCCAGCTGTATCCTCATCATCGTCATCATCATCCTTCGAGTCCTTGTCTTCATAGTTGAGGAGCTGCATAAGGAGATTGTGGTGTTGCATGGGAGACGCCCTAATTACAGGCGGCGCAGGCGCCAGCCCACTAGCCCGCGGCTCCTCGGGTTCTGTGTCCATATCGGTAGTGCTAGTGTTATCACTCTCATCGAGGTAAGATTTCGAGTCATCAGTATCCGCCTCAGAGAGGGTAGTGCTGAAACGAGGGCGGAGAGTTTGGCTCTTAGGCAGACGAGGTGTCACCACTTCCTCTTCAAGCATGGATAGGCTTCGGTCAACCGAGTAGTTCGAGACCGGTCGCCTAGACATTGGTCGACGCTTCTTACCGCCAACATCAACTCCTGCACCACTCTTCGACGCATTGAGCCAAGTATCACCAATACTAGGAACAGGTGGGGCGCCACTGATAGAATCTGCAAAACTCATGGTTGTGGCGGTGCTCATTCTGCTAGCGCTGCTCATCCGGCTCATCCGGCTCATCCGGCTCATGTGGCGCGAGTGTCGCATAGAATTCCGAATAGTCTTCTTGAGGACCTTCGAATCTTGATCAGGGAAATATTCAGCCAGGTTGGAACTGATGAGTTCACTGGGCGGTCTCTGTCCAAAAAAATCCTTGAGTGGCTTCACTGTGCTATCTCGGGATCGAGACGAAAGAGCGGGCGATATTGGTCGGGAGTTGTTGCCTCCGGGTGGTTCCAATAGATTTGGTTTTGATGACTCGGACCTCAGCCCAGTCAGGGTATCGCTCTGAGACTGGACGGTATCATATTCAACGATTTGCTGCTGTAATACCTGCTGTTGCTTTGCGAATTCCGCCTGCTCTTTTGCGATCTCTTGTGCCCTCTGGTATTCCGGAACAGTAGGCGCCGATGGGTAACCGTTCTTCCTTGGTCTGAGGATCAAGCGTTCACGCTCTGGTCGGCTGACATCATGACATATCTTAACAAGCTCCGCATCGGAAAGATATCTTGTGCTCTTGTCGGCCGTAACGAACACAGACCAATTAGCCGGGTTTTCGTCGTTCAGCCCGAACTTCTTCAGGGCTCTCTGCAGGATCAGTTCGGCTGTCTTAGCACCACTGATAGCAACAACCCTAGTGCTGCCCTCGGAGCCGATGAATTTTACGTAGTTCTAAAGTCACCAGCGTTAGTCATGACCAGCAGACCAACATGGAAGACGAAAGAAGAATCAGAAGGAGAGTAGTACGGGTTGTACGTTAGGCATTTTCATGATCCCGCCATCGATACTGGGCTTCGTCCCATGCTTAGGAACAAAGCCAGTGCTCTGGGTGTTCCCTGCAAGACCAGCAGACTTCTGTCCATCGGATACAATGGATGCAGCGACTGTTGGTCTGGCAGTTACCAATACCGAGCTAGCAGTGCCTGATGCATATTTATTGGAACGGTCGAGGCTTGCCTTAGGTCTGCGGAATTTGTCGTCTTTCGGGCTTTCCTCAGCAGCATATGGATTTCGCCCAAGGCCGGGAGACGAACTCGAGAAGCTTCCAGCTCTCGGGGCTTCGTACGAAGGAGGGATCGACGGGAGAGTAGCGATGCTGTCGAGAGCAAGTAGTGTTTTCTGTAATTGAATTAAAGTTCATTCTTTGTTAGTACAGCCATCCGAAATGGAACTCTCCACCTGCACCCTCTCCCTCTGCTCGCTCTTTTGTCATAAGCGAGGGAAGTGAGGCTTGGAAGTAAGACATACTCTATTTCTATTCTTGATCGAGTTCGCTGTGATCTTATTGCGAAGGGCCTTGATGGCAGCATATATACGAACTCGGTCGCCGACCTTCGTAATACCAAGCTGTTTTAGAATAGCCTGGTCGACATCAAGCAATGTATCACCGGTGATATTGTTCCCTGTGAAGTACGAAGAGGAGAAGAGTCAGCAAGCAAGAAAGCAACACAACGGGGTCCGTCCATGTGGGCCTGCAGGATCTACGTAGAACATGAATGCCATGCTATGCCATGCCATGCTATGCCATATGCCCCGCTCCAACCAACCAAGAGAAAGCAATGACAACTTACGTCGGAAGATGCCCTCGTATTGACCACAGTTGATAGTTCCTAGCCATTCACCGACTCGGAGTTCATCCCAGTTCCTGCGACGAGGTAAGAAAAATGCAGCGGTTAGTTTCGATGTGTGTTTTTATGTGTTTTTCCAAAACCAGGAACTTCCGGAGAGTAAGAAGGAAGAGAGGAAAAAGAGAACCTACCTCACATCGTCTGGGTGATTATAGTGTTCAGAGAACTCTGAATTTGTCGGAGACGGTCCAGCCGGATGGTATGGCACGGAGACGTATGTAGGAGTATGGGTATACTGGGATTTCGAGGCGAGCATCGCCATGGTGGAGAGATGGTGCAGTAGACTGCCTGGTGAGGTCGAGCGAGAGCAGGAGGAGTCGATGGGAATATCGATCGATGTTGTTGGAGGAGAGAATGAATGGAGGAGAGAAGTCGGTGTGTTGTTTGAGCCTGTGCAGAGAGAAAAGTGGAGCGGTGGGTTGGATTGGACAACGACCAGGTTCGTCTCCTTGTATAAGATATATCAACACCACTATAACTCAATTATAATGGAGGTCGAGAGAAAGAAAGGAAGAAAGAAAGCAGTATCGATGCGTGTGCGAGTCAGAAAAAAGAAAAGGAAGAAGGGAAGAGTTCGTTCGGTATCTGCAAGCTACAAATCCGGGATTCCAACAGCCAACATCCTTTTTTCTGATTTTTAATACGGCGTCGTGGAGGAGGTATGTATTATATCCTGAGACTTCTAAGCTTAGAAACCGGCAAACTGTGCCTGTTAATCTTGCTATATCCCTCCTTAATCTCTATATTATTTTTTTATTTTTTTTATTTTTTTGGCAATCCGAAGTCCTTCCAACTAATATGGGTTATAGGTGCATGCACGGGGGGGTGTTTGTATGCGTAAGTTTGTATGTATGTATGTATGTATGAATGTAGGTAGTATGCCCCCTGTTTCGTTTCTCAGGAGCAGATCAATCAAGTCCCGGTTGATGATGTATCGAGGTGGTTGCAGTAACAGTTGCAGTTGTGGTTGTATATATGAGGTAAGTCTGTACTTCTGGTGTACCTCCACTTCATCTGATGGGCCCTGTCGTCCCTTTTTATCTATCAGGCTCCCCGACTAACTATTGATATTACCCTGACCGGCGGGTCTCTAGCTGAAGGAAAAGAAAAGAAGAAAAGAAAGAAAAAAACATTCAAAAGAGGATCAAACGGACAAAAGAAGGATCTCCAGTTTGAACCTGTCATGCGAATGGGAAACTCTTCTGACCTGACGAAAACAAAAGGTCCCTCGCCGTCATCTTATTGTCCCCCTGGTACAGCTGGTATCGAAGAAGGTATTGGTGACTTGGACGTTACCTTCTCACAATCGGGGCATTCGGGGTCTTCTGCCTGTCTTGAAACCCGACCTTGACTAATACGGATGCGGGAGGCGAGTAAGCCTACCCTCCAACGACCACCCCGAGGCAACCTAAAAGGGTCCCATTCAATTCGCCCTTTGGGGCCCTTCTTGGTCTCAGCTAAGGTATCAGCTTGCAGCTGGGTCCGCCGCGCTACTGTGTGACTGGCTGCCGTCAATGGCTTTTGGGCTTCTTAGCGGGGCCTGCCTTGGCTGTCAAACAAAAACCACTGGGAAAAGAAAGTGGGCCGTGTAGCAAGCTTGCGAAGACCATGCGAAATGGGGTCCATCCTTGTCTGTGTTCGGGATAGCGCAATCTAGCCAGTCACAGAGGAACTGTAGCCGCTTCACTTCACTGGTTGGCACGTTGCCTCATTATTGCAGATAATATCTTGGGTCCATGTCGCCCATGCCCAGGCGAAATTATCGTCGTCAAATCTTTTGCTTTGAAGGCTGGATTGTTCGTATTCACAAATGGCCCGAGACGATCAGCCGACGAGGCTAGAGCCGAAAACTACCTAAGGCTATCCGACCTATTCTCCCTAACGATCGTTCCTCTGAATCCGATGGGTTCCTTAGAAATTAAATTAGACATCGTAAAGATGAGACAGGGCCTGGCAACAAGGATATATTCCATTTTTCACAGGCGAATGCCACCAACAAACTCCGAACCTGAGTATATGAAAGTACCTCTACACTTACGCACGCAAAGACAGAAAAGAAAAGGAAAAGCGAGAGCATGGCAAAGGCAGAGCGATCCAAATGCTGCGCCGGGCCGTTATTTCTTGCGACGGTTAAATTCGACAACATCACAAGAAGGGGGAAAAGGGACAAGAAAGAAAGAAGGAAGGAAAAAACTTACTCGCCCGCATCGCATTGCATTGCATTGACGCCTATTGTTTGCTGTTCCGCGTTGACACATTCGATTCACTAATTGTCCCCGGCCCCGCAGTATGATATCAAAATATCTTCTCTCGAAGCGCTGCCTTCAACTTACAATACAGGGCCATTGGCACGGTCGTCGCAGAGGGATCTTCATTAACTTCCCCCCCGGCTAGTTTGCAATTGCTACGTAAGTTCTATGCAGTGCTCCATACGGCCAGAGTGCTCGTTATCCGGAACCCTGTGTGACAGTTCCAGCTGCTCGTGCTGCTTCTGAATTCCTAACCCAGATGTTGCAACAAGCCGTGAACCTTGCAACGATCGAAACCGCAACCATGGCGCTTGGGAGCCTCATGATCCCTTCTCCCACTTTCCTTTCATTAAACCTCATAACACGATAAGAAACAGAATTGCGTAGGCTTCTGATCTCCGATGTGGAGATCGGTTTCTGATAGTCTTTGATCAATCGATCACGAACGTAGTAAGATCTGTTTCTATGACGAGCCGCAGGGCAGCAGCCTAGTAAATTTAACATCAGGTCGCTATATTTCTTTCAGATCCCAAGGGATCAAGAAACGAAACACGCCGAAAAGCCGTCGATTGCATTGCATTACACGGCACGACCAAAGAATTTCCAGGCTGAGCCGCTACTCTACGATCGATCAAGAAAAAAAAAAAAAAAAATTC
Organism: Arthrobotrys musiformis; assembly: GCA_036971715.1. Taxonomy (NCBI): domain Eukaryota; kingdom Fungi; phylum Ascomycota; class Orbiliomycetes; order Orbiliales; family Orbiliaceae; genus Arthrobotrys; species Arthrobotrys musiformis. The sequence goes on along the minus strand of JAVHJL010000003.1, from coordinate 882,733 downwards.
AATACGTGTACCCCGGATATATACGCGATGCCAGCCATTTTTCAGACTTGTGATCAGTTTTTTTGTTTCTCGCCCCTTCGTTACCGCTAAACCTCCTCGAAAGCACGGGGGAGGTTAGGTTTGGGTTTAACAGTTTCAGTTTCAGCTCGCTTTTAGACAGTATTTCACCTTCGTTCAACACATGCTTCAGGTAAGGGTTAGCAACTAGCACTTGTGACGCCAACGCCGCATTTGCCGGATTCGAGAGAGGACCTCAAAAAAACAATGGGGCAAAGCCACGAGTTTCGGCCTTCGGTTGGGGGTTGCATGGCGCATTATGGCGTTTGGTGGATTCCGGGGTCTTTTTGGTTGGATAGTGCATGGCTCCACCATTTTGCATACTTCACGATCAGAAGGTTGAAGCGGCTTTCCCTCCTTGCTTTTTTTTTGTAGAGGTCAAAAATTCCTACGAATATCTTTTTTTTTTCTTTAGTAAAGGTGTGTATATCGATAGGGAAGAAACATGGCTTGCAGGAACGGTAGGAACCTTAAATTAATTGATTTTGCGAATCAGGATGTTCTGTATCCGTAAAAGATCATATGGTCTTAGTAGATTCCTAAATAAGATACCAAGTATAGCATTTACACGACGCCAATCGTGTTAATCTAAGATACTGATATGCGATTGCAACCGTATAACCCTAATTTTGTAATTAGTTGAACACATAACGTAGGATATTACGTGCGGAGCATTGAGGCTTTGGTGTATTTTTGTTAGGAGGCTAGATGTGGGGAATTACTCCGCCTCTTGATGCGGCCGCGCGTGGATATACGTATATACCGTATGCCGCAAACACGTGCACGGTTTGAAGTTTTGAATTTGAAGTGGGTACGTTTGAGATATCGGGTCGAGATCGAGTCATGTGTCATATGTTCACATGTGTATACGTATATGTTGTATTTGAATTTAACGAAGGAGAGAGAAGAGGCATACATTGTCATGTCACTATGAAAATCTCAATAGACGCCTGATTAACTGAGCCGGAAGCTAAAAGATCACAAGACGTTCAGAAGCCAACATCGTAATACTCGAGTCATATGCTGGCTGTGTAGTCCCAATATGATTTCTTACGAATTGTTAGAACTCCCAAACGACATGTCGACAAAGAGGTTTCGGACGTTTCCTTCACTAGAACCAATTAACTCCTTCTAGCATCCGTATTTCCCCCGGCCGAATTCTGGCCCGGTCCACATCTATAATGACAGTATACACACAGCCACGGATGAATTCGGACGTAGAGCAAGTATAATACAACGTCTACGAACCAACGTAACACAAGTGCTTGATGATTCCAAATTTGCAAACTAGCGTCGATATAGTATCCAACATACCCCCAAAAAATCCGAAACTGACATTACTGACGAATCAACAATTCCCCACGCCACCTCACCAGGAGCTGAAACGTTAAAAATAATAACAGAAGCGTTTCAAATACGTGTATCAGAAGTATTCTAGTGAACAGACTTGACAGAGCATCCGGTGTCCATGGATCCGGGTGGTTTCTGATTGTACTTTGATACACGGCAAGGGTGGGAGTTGGTTAGATATCGATAGTGCTGGAGAGATGGCTTGGTTAATTAGCCACCATTAATGCCCCGAAAGAGTTAAAAGGAATAGCTATAACTTGGTTATGATTTATGGCGCGATGTTTTAAGATCCATTGCGTAACTAAGCTAGTTACGCTGGGGAGTGTTGAAATTTATGGTGACTGCTACTGCTGCAGGTGTATAATATATAATTATATATAATATCGAGGGTCTGGACAGGAAGACGGAGATGGGGCAGATACGCATGTGGTTTTGGATAATGGTTGGTTGTAGGTATGCTTCTATGCACAGCAAATATGCCTCCTCCCAGGGAAATTGAGAAAGAGTATTGTTGCTGGGTTGTTAGAGAAGCAGGAACGTTGGTGGTGAGGTCAAAGCTTCATGGGCATATCTACAGTATCGAGAAGCTATATTCAGGTGAATATGGATGACAGGATCGATATCATTCTCAGCTGATCAGTATGGCGTGCTCGGCCCTGGTGTGCTGCACAGCTCGGCGATGGCCTCGACATATAGGTGCTCGATAGAAGGTAGAATAGGCGGGATGCTCAGGGAGTATGGACCAACAGCCATTGGAGTATAAACGCCGTGAACCCTCAATTATAGTAAGAGGACTGACACACTCCTTCATATACGATTTCGGATTTGTTCCCGTAACCATACGATAGTCCCGGAATGACCAGGTGGTTGAGCGAGAGCTGATCACCTTATCACTCAGAACCTCCTTGAGGATCATCCGCAAAGGATTAGGAGAGTCGAAGGTTCGAGCCACGGGTTCGATGGCCGCCAACTTTTTTTGGACTTTTTCTTTTTTTTTTTTTTTCGCTTTTTTTGCGTATAAAAAATTGAGAAAAAGAGAAGAATGGACGGGGGTCTGTTCGAATTTGAGACCACCTTTTTTCTCTCTCGATATCTGTTGCTGAAGTTCAATTGTGAATGATCGTGCACGGTCTTGAGGCCGCTGGCATAGATATCACCCTAGTTTCAGGATGTAAGCTATCTTTTTGTTAGTGTTTTCATACGCTGTAGGTGGTGTTTAATGTACCTAGGTACTTACCTGGGACCTTATTATGTCGTCAAGCTTCAGAGAAAATTTTGGATCATGGTATGATGTATGTATTTTATATCAATTGAACTACATGGATTTGGCCTCGAGGTGGATATTGGATGTTTATATTGAGGGCACTTTGTGGTATTTTGGATGCCGTTGCGTTGGGGCGACCAAGCCGATGTTTAAGCGACGTTGGTGGAGCGTGACATCGTCATTGCGCACGCTGTCTCCAGGCGGCGCGTCCACATCTGCAGCTTCCAACTCCCCGACGGCCTCATCAATCGGAATGAACATGCTATAACCTCAATCGCAACTTCCTCCTCTCACGATATCCGAGCTTCTTTCCCTCCCAAGATGGCGTTCAACCCAGAAGATTTCAAGGCGAGCACGGCCTACGGTTCGGGATTCGTCGCACAAACATCCACGACGACTGGCCTCGAAGACCTCGAAGACCCCAATCTGCCAATCTTCCGGGTGGAGCACGTACAACTGCAATTTCCGATAGCGTCTGACTTCGTCGCAGCTCAGGTTGCGAATAACGTCATCGTACTAGCTTTGGCTTCCGGGAGATTGCTCAGAATCGATCTATATAATCCGGCGGACATTGATGGTGAACATCGACCTTCCTGTGCTTTCGGGCGGAGATTGAAATGCTAGCTTGTTATTTAAGGCTAACGCTGGAAGAACTTTGAACTAGAATAGACATCGATTTACCAAAGAAAGCAAACGAAATTGGATCCATTCGGAAGCTGTTCCTTGACCCTACCGCCAGTCACCTCATCATAAGCACTACACAAGGCGAAAACTTCTATCTCCATCAATCGTCGCAGAAAGTTAAGCATCTCACCAAATTGAAGGCGATATGGATCGAGTCTGTGGCATGGAATCCGGCGCTACCCTCGGCATCTACAAGAGAGATCCTCATCGGCAGCCAGAGTGGATCGGTCTATGAGATCTTCATAGAACCAACGGACGAGACCTTCCGAAGGGATGAGCGGTACGTAAAGCCGGTCTATCGGATGCCAGACGGCCAGCCGGTTTCTGGGTTATTTGTAGAGCTAGTTCCAGGGTCTTCGGATATGCGGAGGATAGTCCTGACTACACCAACAAAAATGCTGCATTTCATCGGGAGGGTTGCGCGGCATGGTTCTTCGGATAACACTTCGATATTTTCGAGATATTTTGAAGTAGAAGCTCCAAGTATGGATGCAGATCCCCCCAAGACGGATTATAAGGCTCCGTGGTTCATAGACTGACACGTTGAGAAGCTTTCCAGGAACAACCGGGGAGTACCTACAGCACACTATCGATATCTCCGGAGTCCGAGGACGATATTGATCCTGAAAGAATATATGCATGGTCACACGGTGTCGGTCTTTCATATGGTAGACTGTATTCTGCGCCTATCACGTCGGAACTTGGGGACCTGGTGTTTAGAGAGTCCAAAATACTCCCTCTTACAGCACTTCCTCATGGTGGCAAGGATATCACTTCCATCGCCCTAACTCAATACCATATTTTGGTAATGTGCAAAGGCGTGCTCTACGCAATTAATCGGTTCGACGAGTCTATTGTTTTCCAGGATGTCATCGTAAGCTCTTGACGTGGACATGATTTTTATGATCCGAGCACTGAAACCTATATTCTAGGGCAATGACGACGCCAAAATACTGGGCATCCGAGCGGATCAAAAGTGCAATACCTTCTGGGTCTTCACAACCGACACAATATTCGAGGTCGTTTTAAAAGATGAGAACCGCGATGTCTGGAAGATTATGCTTAAGCAAAATCTGTTTGATGCAGCCATGCGATTTGCTTCGGTACTATCACCTACGGATTTTTTTTTTCTTTCGAATTGAAACTGACCAAATTTCCAGAATCCAAGACAGAAGGATCAAGTGTCGCAAGCATCTGGTGACTACCTCGTATCCCAGAAAAAGTACTTTGAAGCCGCTAGCGTATACGGGAAAAGCACGAAGCCCTTTGAGGAAGTTTGCTTAATCTTCCTTGAAAGTGGTGAACATGCAGCGCTTCGAAAGTACCTCCTCGCGAAGCTTAATTCGCTCCCTAAAACGTCCATAATGCAACGTATAATGGTCGCGACATGGCTTGTAGAAGTCTTTATGTCCGCCCTTAATACATTAGACGATAAGCTCTCCGCAAAAACCGAAACCAATGGCGAACATTTTAACAATACGGCTAGCCAACTTGATGCTGTCCGGGACGAATACTACGACTTTGTGTCGAAGTATAAAAACGAATTGGATAAGAAGACTACCTACGACGTCATTAGTAGCCACGGCCGAGAAGTTGAACTACTCTACTTTGCGTCCGCAATTCAAGACTGGAGCTATGTTCTAAATTACTGGGTCCAACGGGAGAACTGGAAGGAGGCTTTGACGGTCCTTAAGAAGCAAACCGACCAGGATATGTTCTATAAATACGCTTCCGTTCTCATATCAAATGCGCCAGCAGAGACTGTCGATATTCTAACGCGGCAATCGAATCTTGAGCCGAAGAAATTGATCCCTGCCCTACTGACCTACAGCGAGAAATTCGATAACATCCCCCATACCGACAATCAGGCAGTTCGATATCTTCTCTATGCTATTGATCGCCTCGGTAATACCGAGACAGCGATCCATAATGCACTTCTCAGTCTGCTTGCCGTCTCAAAGTCCAAAGACGAATCGCAGTTGTTATCCTTCCTTCGCCAGCACGAAACAAGCCCCTACTATTCCGTCGACTTCGCTCTCCGGATATGTATTAAACATGAGCGTGTTCAGAGTGCTGTACACATCTACACCCTCATGGAGAAGTACCAAGAAGCTGTTAATCTTGCCCTTCGCCACGGCGACACCGAGCTTGCGAGCATAATTGCCAATAGAACGGAGGACGACCCAGCGCTTATGAAACAGCTATGGCTCTCCATCGCTAAAACCGTTATAAAACAAAGCAATGGTGCCATTAAGCCAGCCCTTGAGGTCCTCAACGAATGCAAGCTCCTCAAGATTGAGGATCTCATTCCTTTCTTCCCAGACTTTGTTGTCATTGACGATTTTAAAGAGCAAATTTGCAGTGCCTTGGAGGACTATAGCTATAAGATTGATAGGTTAAAGAAGGAGATGGACGATTCTGCCCGAACGGCCGAGAATATTAGACACGATATTGAATTGTTGGATCGGAGATATGCGATTATTGAACCTGGCGAGAGGTGTTACGTCTGCCAATACCCTCTGCTTTCAAGACAGTTCTTTGTGTTCCCCTGCCAGCATGCCTTTCACACAGATTGTTTAGCCGGCTGGCTGGTGAAAAAAGCGGGTACGGGGCTCGGGAGACGGATTACGGATTTGCAGTCTGAGATCGCAAATGTCGGAGCCGGAGCCGGGCGAGAAAAGCTAATAGAAGAGTTTGATGGGATTGTTGCTGCTGCCTGGTAAGTTGGATGATATGGCTTTTGTGGTATGATATCGGCCGTGCTAATTGATTTTGTGCGCGGATTAGTATTTTGTGCAGTGATGTTGCGATCAAGCAGATTTCAGAGCCATTTGTTAACGAAGCTGACGATAAAAGCGAGTGGGCTGTGTAAGTTTGATATTTTGTCTTCAGTATATAACACACCGGACATAGCGTTCTCATTGTATGATACCATGTTTTTTTATCCTCTTCTTCTCTAGTCTTTAATTATTTAGTATGGATTACACATATCATCCTCTGGTATTCTTTGGGGAATATCTTTTGCATTTTCATATTGCATCTAGCATCTATGGTTTCGATATATAATGGACATACACAAATATGATATAAAGACTTTTGACATCCGCTAATAGTTAAATCCTATCGGGGAGTTAAAACTTTCAAGTTATGTTCGGTAATCTCCGTTCTGGATATGAGTTAGTACGGCGTCTACATGTTATATTGATCAGTTTAATTTTGAACTTACTATGGTCACATACCTGTAATTCTCGCAGTTAGCAATCATCGAGTCTAGGCGACTATGGGATATATTGTAGCTTACTCGTGAGAAAAGTCGCAGAAGTAATATACTGCTTCTTGGCCACCGCCAGTGCCTAGACTGACCCTGATCTCTAAATCTTCCATCTCGAGGATCTCACTCTAGATATCGATCCAATTAGTGCGTTCTATTTTTAGAGTTGAGTGAGGAGGCCTTACCGCCCTGGCTTCATCAACATTCTCGGGTTCGCCATTGATCAAAAGTTTGAGTTCCGCACTTCCGTCCGTTGGAATGAACGAGACGTTAGTTTTTGTGGGCTCCACTGATGAGACGCCGGCGTATCCGGTTGCGCAGAGGATTCGTCCCCAATTTGCGTCGCCTAGACTCTTGGTTAGTGGACCTCGCATGTGAAATGTACGCATGGGGAGGGGGGTATGATCATACGTCCGTAGAGTGCGGTTTTGACTAGTGGCGATCTTGCAATTGTTGAGGCTACTTGTTTCTAGGTAAGAAAAAGAGAAGTCAGTATTCCAGACCGAGTTTTGGGATATTGACCAGTATACCCACCGCATCTTCGAAATTCAGCGCATCAACGACTTTAACGGTCACAAACTTGGTAGCACCCTCACCGTCCCTTACCACTAACTTCGCTAACTCCTCTGCGAAGCCTGTAACTATATCTCTCAATTCTTCGAAGCCGGGACTCCCAACATCGACTTTCTTCCCATCCTTCGAGGCTGCACCGTTGGCCAAAAATGCAACAGTGTCGTTTGTACTCATATCTCCATCTACACTGATGGCATTGAAGCTCCTATCAACCGCGTATGTCAAAATTTCCTTCAATGCTGCAGGGGTAACCGGTGCATCGGTCGCCATGAATCCCAACAAAGTCGCCATATTCGGATGGATCATCCCAGCCCCCTTCGCCATTCCTGCAATCCTATACTCCGTCTCATCGCCAGGGAGCTTAAAGCTCTGCGACGAAAGCTTTGGGAACGTATCAGTCGTACAAATAGCCTTTGCGGTGTTCAACCAACTCTCGTGGTCTTGACCTAGGGATTTAAACCCCACGGGGATACCATCTAGGATCTTTTTGATCGGAAGTCGTTGACCGATCACACCGGTGGACATGATGAACGTACTCGGTTGGGATTCCCCGAGCAGCGTATCTACGACCTTACCCATGGCTTCACCATCCTCCATCCCACCTTTCCCGGTGACAGCGTTCGCACAACCGCTGTTCGCAACAAGCGCGCGAACTCCGTCGCCATTTCGGGTCTCGAGCATCTGTCGGGATAATACCACCGGAGCAGCTTTGAATACATTCTTAGTAAATACCGCTGCACCGGAGGCCGGGACAGAGGAAGTGAGTAACGCCAGATCGAGGGATTTTCCATCCTTCTTGACACCGCAGTGGGTACCGCCCACGGAGAATCCCTGCGGGTAGGTGCCTGATTTTGGGACGTATTTCCACTTTGGATTGGATTCTGAGAGGACTGTGGCGGCGTAGGTCCTACGTTGTAGAATAGCAAAGTTGTGGGTGGGGACAGGGCGATAGGTGGCGAGACGGTGGAGGGAGTGGCGGGATTTCGATATTATCGACGACATGTTGACGAAGAGAGTCTTGTGTTGTTTATGTGGTATTTCCGGCGAGAATTTGGAGACTTTTGGAAGGCGCTGAGTGTGACGGAGGACCAATTGACACCGAGGAGAAACAGTATACAGATGTCTCCCTCGAATACGGATCTCGAAGGGAAGGAATTGAAAAACGCTCAGTTCAATTGGCCCATGGAAGAACAACCGGAGAATGAATCACACAGTTAGAGATAAAGAATAAGAGCAGCAACCTGTCGCGTTCGCCTTAAAAAGCGGCCAACTGCTAAACTCAATTGATATCGACCGATATCGAAGCGACCGGCTTGGTGGAGCCTCGAGAGAGATTGATCCTTGTTCCCCGGTTCCGGCCCGGTGCCCAGGGGTGTGCGTATATGCGCGGTCGTTCTCCCCGGACTTTAACCTAAATCAACAACCTTGAACGAAAAGGTAGCTTGAGTTCCCGTACCTGAATGAAACCGCGAAACTCAGAAACACCGCATTTGGGTTCGGATTCAAGATTCTTAACCAGCAATGAAGCGCAAACGCGAGGATATACCGCCTCCACCACCTCCTGATGCTACACCATCTCGCCGGTCGCGAGTGAGAGACCTTACCGCTGATCCAAGCACACCTTCGAAAGCCAATGGCACGCCGCGGAAGGCGGTCTCGTTCCTGAACAACGAGCTTACGGAGTCAGAACTCGGCAGGTCACCGCGTACGCCCCGACAGAAACAGGTAGATGTCAACGATGATGCCGTCCGCGACCCACCGATCGTGCGGAACGCGAATCGTTCCGCGAGGAGGAAAAGCGTGAGGAATATGATACAAAGGAGCATTCGCGAGGATTTAATGGATGAAGAAGATGGGTTCGACGAGGAAGACAATCTTGCCCAAAGGATTTTTGACGACGAGGACGCTGGGAGCTCGGAAAGCGAGTCGGACGACGAGAAGAATGCTGCTGGTGCGTCGACTCCGGCGAAGAAACCGCGCGGGAGGCAGAGGAAAAAGAAGGAGAAGTCTCCACCCCCAGTGGTGACTATCGAGGGTCCGACGGCGTACTTTGAGCAGAACAGAGGGAGGGCGAGACCATCTTCTACAACTACCACATTACCACCGCTTTCGCCAAAGACGTACTTTCGACTTCTGGAGCAACACGAGAATAAACATGCTGCCGATGTTGAACATTTAAGCTCATTGCACAAAGCCAATTTCGACCAATGGGTATTTGAGCTTTCTCAGGGGTTCAATATTCTACTATATGGATATGGGTCGAAACGGAAGCTGTTGATGGAGTTTATCAAGAAAGAAGCCGCATTAGGGAATCATGTTGTGGTAATCAACGGGTACGTTGGCGGTTTAACAATCAGGGATATCGTCAACATGGTTGTCAATGCTGTATTAGGCATGAACCACGGTGTGAAGTTTGGCGTCAACGTCAATGAAATGATGGATAGTGTTCTTCAAATTCTTGACGAGCACCGCGAAAATGATGAAGATAGATCGGTTACCCTACTAGTCCACTCGATCGATGCAGCCGCGCTACGAACGCCCCAAATGCAAGCACTCCTCGCACAGTTATCATCACATCCAGCAATCAGATTAATCGCATCATCTGATAATATCCTCTCCTCTCTCCTCTGGGACTCCTCAACATTAACCCTTTTCAACTTCGTCTTCCACGACGCAACCACCTTCGTCCCCTATGACCTTGAAATCTCGGCCGCGGACGAGTCAGAGGGCATAGTCGACGTTATCACGGGAGGAACGGCGGGTAGAAGTGGAAGAAGCGGGGCTAAGGGTGTTAAATATGTGCTCGCCAGTTTGACAGGGAATGCGAAGAATTTGTACAGGATATTGATTGCTACGCAGTTAGCTGCGATGGAGGACGACGGGGCAGGGAAGGATAAAATGGGTACGGAGGCTTATGGAATTGCATATAGGACTTTGTACCAAAAGGGCCTGGAGGAGTTTGTTTGTTCGAGCGACCTTGTCTTCAAGACTCTATTAAAAGAGTACGTTTTGCTTCTCCCTCCTTTTCCCTTACAGACGGTATGAATACTGACATCAAATCGCTAGATTTTACGATCATCAGATGGTAACCTCAAGAAAGGACCTCCAAGGGAGCGAAGTATTGTGGGCACCATTTCGCAAGGAAGAATTGGAGAGCATATTAGAAGACATTATGCTAAGTTAAAGCATAAGGTAGGTGCTGGGCCGGTTTCGTCAGCCAGACCACCATACAGTGGTCGATATTTGCACTTTATGGCATTTCATACTTTTTTTTTTTTTTTTCAGCAATAGCATCAAGCGATATATAGCATATTATGCATTTTTTTTATAAATTATCCAAAATAATCATAGTTACTACGAATTAGATGCCACATATTAGATAAGTGCTCGATACGGGGTACGTGGACACACATGCGCGTATGGACTTTGATCGGAGATATAAATCCGTGGCATTGCATTGAAGTTGAAGTTGCCGACTTAGCCTAATCCCTTGTTCCCTGATCCCTCACAGCCCGACGCCCTAGTTTCAAAGAATCAGAAATATTAAGTACTGCTCTTCGAAACGTCTAAACATATAAACTAGTCTCGAGGAACTACCTCATACTAGTACTTATTACAAAATAAAATTTGGCGAGGGTTTATAGCGTAACAATCGATCCGGATCCCCCATAAATAGGCTTCAGTCGTATCATCGGTGTGCCTCCCAGCGCCAGTGGAATGCTATTCAATGCGCAATACCTGCATGGCGTTTCGCGTACATCGCGGAGACCCTTAGCCTCGATACTAGCTGTCCAGCATAACAGCTACACCGATTGCGATAACAATCCGCATGCATTATCTATCGCCGACGGAGGGCTTGCGCCATTTCTCGTCAACGTACACTACATACGCCAAACGAAAGGAAAACTGCAAAGTTTAGATTCTCATGCAAAACCGTTGACCATTTGACGTGGAAGCCGTCTATCGTCAAAGGCTAGCCATTAATATTGATATTCCTTTTTGTCGCCCAGCCTTTTTCGCTTCCTATTTTCCCCCCATTCGATTCACGATCGATCATCGAAAACAAAAACCCGAGGAAAAAGAAAAAGGCGTGGGATGCGTTATTATAACCCATGTCTTTCCACCAGTAAAGTTCAAAAGCAAAGTCAAAATCTATTGCTTTTTCATGAATTCCCGCCAATTTGGTTTCGCCGTCTTTTTCTTTCTTTCTCGGTCTAAACTTGTTTTTTTTTTCAGCCCCGTGCGCTGCATAGTTACAATTACATTGCAGGGGTCATGGGATTCGAGAATTAACCCCCTCCATTACAATATGCCATGTGGAGGGTGACTTTGTAGTATTACATATATAACAAGATGGCTCCGTATCGGTTTCAAGAAAGCAGGAGGAGGAGAAAGAACGGAGAGGGCAATTGCGCGGACGAAGAATTCCGAGGTGGCCGGGGCGTACAGTTTGCAATATTGCATACCCCAGCAATCCAGACATAACAAAAAAGGGTTCTTGGTCAAAGAAAACAAAAAAAAGGTAAGGTCAAGTAAATAGAAGAAGAAAAAAGGCTCGCTATGAGAATTTGCTTGGAAAAATAAGAATAGAATAACAAATGTAACATTCGCTCAATTTTTGCGTGCTGTATATATCGTGAATAAGAAGATGAACTGTCAACGGATGATATATGTGGATGGTGACGAAAACGACGTTTCAAAATCCAACATTTGTTTCGACCGTATACCAGATGAAAAGCCAAAGGACCATCGAATGAGTCCGAATTTCCCCCCAAATACTTTAAAATCCCAAAACCCCGTAAGTAAAAGAAAATAAAAAGAGAAATTTCCAGCAAAATAATACCGTCCCAATGTAAAGCAGAATCAAAAATCAAATTCGTGGATTCCCCCCTTCCTGGCCCCTTCATACAATTGAATCCCATCTCATTAAGAATTAATACGGATATAAGTTCCATCGATATCATATTTCGACGTAGAGTATCTAAATTCCCTCCAAAAGGAAACAGAAAACCACACAGACTTTCGTAAGCCTTCTGACAAAGAATTTCATGGGTGAAAAAACGAAAATGTTGCAAGAAAATGAAAAGGAAAGAAGAAGAAAAACAAAATCTAGTGAGCATGTCCATACCGGTTCGGCTGCTGTTGAAACTGCGGATTCCTCGACGCGGATGCCGAAGTTGAGGGCGCCATCTCTACCGCTTCTTCAACATTTGATAACCTCGTCGATCGGTACGCCGCCGAGTTGACGTAATATGATTGTTCGGATGGATGCGCTGCTATAGGCGATATCCCGCCGTTTGCCGCAGTAGGGCTCGTAGAGCCGTTTGTGTGAATGGCAGTGGGTTGTTGGGGTGGTGAATGGCTGACGGATGTTATACGGGTGGTGCCAGATTGATAGTATCTACTATCATGGCGAGCCGGGTAGGCGATTTCGGGGTCCGGGCTGGGTTTCTTTCGTGGTTGTATGAACGTGAACCATGTCTTGAAGTCTCGAGAACGTTGGCTTCGGGGCCGGATAGCATAAACGGCTCCCAGAACCAGAATTAAAGCGACAATACCCCCAAGAATTCCGCCAACAATGATAGCTTTGGATTGCGTGGGGTCGCTACCCGGTTGGAAAGGTGTTCCTGGGGGTGCAAGGGCTTCTTTGTCGACGATGGGTGGGATTTTGGTATATGATGCAGGTAGTTTGGATGTTCCGGTCCCCGAAATCTCGGCATCGTTGACGCCGACCTCTTTAATGGTTGAGCCGGTGGCGTTGATTATGGCCGGGGCGATGAGGGTCTGTCTATTGGTATAATCGAAGACGGCGTATGCTCCTCTGAAAGGTATGTTAGGCCATTGTTTCCAAAATTAAATATCCTAATATTATTCTTTTTTCCCTTTTGAATATTGAAACTTCCAAGGAATAATGAAACCCTATTGGACCTACCTTAAAAACGGATCGCCAAATCTGAAGAATGGAGTGCGGTCATCGTAGTTTTCGGTGACGTCGACAGCGAGGAAGCGAGAACACTTGCCGCCGTCGTACTGCCTATGAGATAGCAACTGGCGAGATGAGATGTTATATAAAACATTGCCAATATCGAAATGGAGGAATCCAATGTCGATATCTTCGTCGCAGTCTACCCAATATAATCCATTCCTCTGTTCCGTAGGGAATTTGGCGACGAGCCTGTCAAACGCCGTCTGTGGTAGGCCGAGAAACCTGCGATTTGATATTTTATTGAGCCCATATTCAAATTGTGATTTCTTTATGTTTTAACGCTAAACACTAGCGGAACTTACGTGGAACCGAAAGATACACTGCTGGTAGCTATGTATTCGTTGTCTTCTCGATTCGACTGCACCAATGATCGGAAACTGGAGTTTCTGAAAGACCACCATGCGCCGTTGACAGGAATGTGACTTTGCAACCCGTTATCCAAGTTGTTGAACTTTTGAAGGTTTCCATAGAACTTCGTCTCGTCGACAGCGCCAAAATAAATATCTCCATTTGAGTGCATGTCGTTCAGATAGAGACTGTATGCCAGCGAATTTATCTTGCCCTCGGCTTGAAGATGTTGTAGGAAGGAGTTGTGGGGGTACGCTTCTGTGTCGTTTGGCATCCCGACGCCTAGGGACGGAGAAGTTTGAAAGTTATAGGCTAAACCGACTGTAAGTTCTGATATTGTGAGCTGGTTTAACTGTAAAGTCTCTGTCCCGAATATTCCCTGCGTCTGTATATTAAACTGCTGCGTTAGCCGGATTGTGCGTCGAGATTTCCAAAATTTGATAGCGTCGAAGTTTCTATTACCTCTGAGTTTCCATAATTGATTTTCAACTGCGGGGTGTCTGTAACATTTGCAAAAGTATTCGAGTCCACCGGATTATCTATTCGTACACTATATCAGTATCTCATTTGCACTCCCCTCAAAGCACTGAAGTTTCGTCAGTGTTTATCGCAACTTACACAATCCAGAGATATTGGCATATTTGCACATTTCGCCATAGTCGACTTCTGGATACCGTCTGGTACAATCGTTCAAGTTCGTTATCCTCGACAGCCACGGTAGCCATGTCTCGCCTCTATCCTCAAGCCGTAGCTTGAGCTTCTGTGGTGGATTTCCTAGAATTTTCGCAACCAGTCAGTCTTTTTGAAAACTTCAACCCTCGTACTTGCGTTGTTGGATGTTGTCGATTTGAGGCACTTACCAACATAGACATCGACGTAGTACCAGGGAGTTTCCGAGACCTAACAAACACCAAGCCCAGGCCATCGCGATCAGTTCACCTGCCCGATTCTTCTAGCCCTTGCGCAATTGACCACAACAGCCCGTAGGGCGCTTACATGTAATATGTCCGATGACGCGAAGTCCCTCCTCCCCAGATTCGACCGGGCTTCTATCGAATTTCTTAATTCGAGGTGAACATGTCCAGCGGTAACTGCCTCCGCTGTCAACAGAATCGCCGCCCACAAGTTTGCAGAGACTGAATTTGTGAGCATTTGTAACATGAAGCTTCGGCCTCAAGGTCCGTCTTCTGTCTTCGGCTCGGTTTCTCTCGCTCTTTTTTTTTTTATAGGCTTTCCTGCGGTTGTGTCGGAATCGCTATCGTTCAAGAGGCGGGTATCGAATGCTGATTGGGTTATATGAAGCCCTTCTCCTCACAAAGATACATGAATATCGACGTTCGTCTCGAGGAAGGTCGAAGTTTCTACCCTGCGAAAGAGGGTCACTTGAATATATCGATAAGTTGCATTCTCACAAAATATGAATCGACTTTTTGTTTTTTTAAAAGAAAAGAAAAAGAAGAAATGGAGGGCGGCGCCTCGCTTTTATTCACTGCCTCGAAACACAAGGGTCCATCGACGGGGACACTCAGAGGGTGGTTCCGAAAGGCTGGGAAAAAGCACCACTACTGCAGCGCTGCTGGTTTTTTCTCCTACGGCTGTAATGCAATATGTGTGGGAAATTATTAATATCTGGTTCTTCATCTGTAAGTTCTTCGCTCCAACGAAGACAAGCCGGTGGGTACTAGCGGCAATAGCATATGCGCACCTTTCAACATCACGTCTTGGGTGATTTTGCCGTGACTACACCTGCTACGGACCTTTCGCATAAAACCCATCCACCCAACCCGTGTGGTGGGTCTCCACCGCCATGCCGGGACCCAAAGTTCATCTGGGCGTTTTCTCAGCCGTTTTCGCTGTGAGGTCGTGACATATATTGAGCATCTTTATTGGAGGATTCTGGATAACTTGAAGATTCGCAAACTTGCTTTGCTCACTCTGGATTTTCCCTTTCCCTTGTTGAGCCTGCAACCGCCACTACTTTGATACACTCAGACAATTCTTGGGTCACCTTTTTCTTGTCCAAGTGGATCACCTAAGCTATGGACTATGTATCTATCTGTCGGGCACGGCTTGGGAGGTCTTGAGCTTCATATGCAATTACAAAAAGTGGACATCACACTGTTACGTTTCTTGCTTCAAGGATGGGGTTGACAAGACTTAATTAATGCGCTAGGCGTGAAGGTACTGAAGGATTTCAGATACACAGATACCAATCCATACTTGAGTGTATTTGCGATTAACGATACTCTGTGTATATGTCAGAATACGACGCTGAAATCAATCGGACCGTATGACAAAGTCGGCCAAAATCCATATCCATGCTGTGTGATAAGAAGAAGCTGGGCGGAAAATCCTAGTAATACAAAAGCTCATATCGAATCCGCACAGATGGAAGGATAACCCTTGGGTTCTCCGAGGCCTTTGCCGAATTTACAAGAAGTAGGACCTGATTTATTTTTTTCTTTCATTCTGATAGTAGATGAGCGACATAAACCCACCTGAAACCGACTGACCTGGTTTTCCGACAGTTTTTGTGGTGGAGAACTCGATAGACCAGTAGATTTGCTCCCCACGCCCACGAGGTCCTGCGGTTGGGTTCTTGGCTTACCTAAAGTGTCTTAAGGTGTATGCGCGCGTGGGGTCTTCTTATTTCGCGCGACAACGGGCTCAAACTCCCATGCTTCTTCTTGGTTTTTTTCGGTCTAACTCGAATTGATCCGGAGAGTTGGCGAAATTGACGGCATCGAGTGGAGGTCATGAAGAACGTAAAAGTCTAGCTCCTTCGTGACCGAAAGAGCGGATTTCGTTACTAAATCTGGACATCAGAGCACAAAGCACAGGATTAGCTACTGGAAGTCTCTGCTGAGAATCTTAAGATACCTTTTGGCATCGTTGCGGGGCCCTTTTTTTAATCTTATGATTCTTGGTATACGAAGTGGTAGTACGTTCGTGTAACCGTCAAGATTTGTATGTGATTTTTCTTAATGCCGGCTGAATATTACTGCATTACTAGGTACATATCGGTAGAGTTCTTAGGATGTCGAAAACCTTCAAGACGGGAGATATGCTTACATATGCAGCGAGCCTCTGTCAACTGCAACCGTAGGTGCATGGGAGTGCCCCTTACCCAAGCATTAGGATTGTGAATGGGATATATCCGAAGCATGTCAACATATGCAGGTGGACCGCAAGTGAGAAAGCGAAAAATAATAACAATACTGAACAAACCCAAAAGAAAGTTCAGCAGGATCGTATCATATCATCGGTATCATACCATATCAAACAAGGGCCACGGGTGCACGCGCAGTCGGTCAGAATAAGACAATTCTATTCCCGTCTCGTACATAGTGCTAGTGTAGTAGAGAAATATAAAAAAATGGGCTTCTGAGCGAAGGGGTTTGACACCACGTGGGGTGTTTTGAGGTTCTGATTATTTTTTCCTTCTTTGCGCAGCTTGGACCCCTGGCGGTTCGCCGGTTCCGCTGATCAACCGTTGGAGACATACGGGGCATGGTTGAAGTCCGATTCGATGCCCCGCTTTTTCGGTTCCAAAGGCGAGTTATTTGGAGGATCGAGATCCGGGACCGTGGGGCCCTATCGATATCAAGGTCGTCGCTAAGGCTCCCAATGAGACAGCAGCCCAGGTTCAGATAAGATCGGTCGTGCACTTGGCTGCCTGGAGTACACCGACGGATCATATATTATATTAAGGGCATCATGTTCGTTTGCAAGCTTTGGGTTATCATATGATTTATCCTTGTAGGGAAAAACATGTCTGAACTGGTCTCGTTCCCAGTGAACTCAATCTTATCTTTCGTTAACCAAAAAATAATAAAAATAAAAAACAATAAAAATAAAATAAAGGGAAAATAAAGGGAGGCTGGAGGCTATCAATATCTTCATGGAAGCATGCGGGCTGTGTGATGTTGACGGACAATTCTTGGGATCACTACTCAACCAGCTGTTTTGGGGTGAAAACTGGGTCGTTTCAGGGAATCCTCGTGCAGAGAACATGAACTCTGCTTGCTCGAAACAGCATACTGCATCCTTGTGTGACATCACTCGAATCATAGGTCTCGTCCCGTGGATAAAACACAAGGAACATAGGCATGGTCCAGCGAATTGTTTTGTGTTAGACAATATTAATATGTCCCTTAGACAGCCCGGTCGATCGGATAGATCCAGACGCTCGTCTCTGAGGCTTGAAAAAAATGGAAGGATATTGCAAGGAACGCAATCTTCGGACTTGGGATTAAATTTGGACCCCTCAGATTTATAAAAAGCATTGAGCAGCTCTACACCCGCCGGTTTCGAGATTCCGCATTCCTTCATCTCCGACCTTATTAATGTTGCACTTGCCACAACCGGCATCCGAAAGTCTTGAGGTCTTGTGTGCAGCTAAGGGTCGCCTCATCACACCAATGGTTCAACGACGACACATAAACAAGCTTTCATTAGTTTTCCCTCGATAAGACTTTGCCCTCACCTGCCAAGGATGGAATTCTGGAAAGAGGATAGGAATACAGTCAGGGTACTGGGCCGCCGGGAGGGAATATTAATTGGAATACCTCATCCACAGAAATGGGGAATTGTGTATCCTTGAGACAGATATTTCATACCTGCCTATTTCAAACAGCGGAGATCCACCGTCGATAGGCCCATCACGTAAAATAGCGGCTCTTAGACTCTAGCTCGGTAGACGATGCCCCTCACTACTGAACGAAAACCTGAAACTAGACTTGGACGCTAGCAATTCTGAGTCACAGTCTTTATCTTGGTCAATTGAGTCGGCTGGTTAATTGTGGTTGTTGATCGTGTGCAAGATTGCGTTTTTCGTCAGTGTGATGGAGACCCGGACCATGCTGGCTTCAAAATTAGTGAATTCGACCCGCGAGTCTGTGTCCAACCTTAGGTCTGGACTCGGTCTGGTTGCAGTGCAGCGCAGGTGCAGTGCAGTGCGCAGTGACGGGTATAACGACCGTGCAGTGCATATACCACAGATATGCTGACCCATTGCATTGCAGGAGCTCAGTGATTCCGTTGTTTCGTCAAACAATTTTTGTCTCTGCGGGCGCCTGAGCGAGACTGAGCGGATCCATGGATTCTTCAAGTTGTATGATGTTGCTTGTATACCTCAGCACTTTTCTTTCTTTCTGGGTAATACCAAGTTTGATACTAGCAGACTTTTTCCGGCAGAGCCTGTGATGTTATCGAGGACCTCCGTACTAAGGTATCATGTACTATCATGAACCCCACAGTGGCCCTGTCAAAACGTTCAAACATTCGGCCGACCGAGCTCGGGGTCAGGATGGACCCATGCGATTGTGACAGATGCCAGGGTTTCCCGCCTGCAGGCTAACCATTTGCCAGCAAATCCGCACCGTATTCAGACTGGCCGTTGCGACCTGCTTAAAACCTGCGGGCATCTCTGATTCATTCGTACATAAAAATGCTATCAGGGCCGGGAGGAAATGTTTGTAAATGGGCTAGAAATGTCCACATTCTCGTTAGTGAGCCGTTTCCCTTGGGAATGCACCTGGACAATATTAATATAACGGCCAAGAGGAACGCGGCTCTCTTGCGGACGGGCTAGATCGAAGTCAGCATCTACTCCGGTATAAGAACGATAGTGCATCTGCATCCTTGGGGGCGGACTCGACTCGACTCACCGTACATACCTCTTTTCCTGCTGTCTGTATAGTAACTCTGTCGACTGGGTGTGTGTATCTGATCTGATCTCATGAGGTCATTCGACATATCCACTTTTTGTTTCCTGCTGCGGACATCGCCCCGTTTTTAACTTTTAAATTGGATTTTATATGCAAGAAAGCAGCTGGTGCGCAACAAAGCGAGAAAACGAAGGCCTCGCCGGCACGGCGTTTTAAACCGCGAGACATCTGAACAGCAAAAACTGCTCCCTCGATCCCATCTCCACCATCACAGCAGCAGCGGCACTATTAAAGCACCATCACGAACCTCCTTCCCTGCCCTCCCCTTCGCCAGTCTCTTTGGAGGCACACGGCTTTTCTGCGATGCAACGACCTTACGGCAGCCAGATATTCGTTGCACCGGCACTTGCCGACGACGGCGGCAGGCATGAGCCTTTCCTGCACTGTCGCACTCCGCTGTGGGAAATCGACAACTTCACCACTTGTTTCAGGAAAGAGTACGATTTATTTTATTTTTATTTGGTTTATTTTATATTGCTTTGGAACGTTCGAGTGCAAACAGCTGACGTTGAATACGGCTATCCTGCAGTTACCTCCAGGTTCTATTCCCGATAGTTATCGTCGGCACTTCCTTGCTCATTCTATTCTTCGGTTCAACCCACGTTTTCTACCAGAAATGGAAAGAACATCGCCGGAAACCGCTCGCCCGACGAAACTCCACTTACAACGATGACGGCGACCGCTCCGATACGAGTTCCACCAGTGGCAGCAGTGCTGAACTGCTTGGCTCGGATTCCGAAAATGACTTCGAGGAAGACGACTTGGAAGACCACCTGGCTCTGACCAGGACGATGAGCAGGGCTTCGGTCCAAGAAACCAAGGTTGATCGTCCGGTGGGCGAGGTCTGGTGGGTAGCGTTGGAAGAGGTCGCCGTTATGGCCCAGATCGGGCTGCATTTGACGACCTACTTGCACCCAACCACCGAGGATTGGAGATTCGGAAAATTGCCGGCTCTTATTGGAGCAGCTGTTTGGGTGAGTGATGATGGTGAAAATGACAGTAGCATATTGAGAGATCATGAAACTAAATCAGATGATAACAGGGCTATACCTTGATCCTAACCACGCTCCGTGTGTCCCTCCCTCGAACGAAGCAATACCCAATGCCCGTTCTATGGGACCACACCGCCGCTATATACCTTTCCCAATTTATCTTATATGCCGTTGTATTCCGAACCGTATTAATTTACGACCGACCATCTCTCAACCGTGCTATCGTATTCGCAGAATTCTCCATTGTATCACTGCTATCGGTTATTGTTCTTACCACTCGGAAGGGGAATAAGCCCGTAAAGCAAGAAATAATAGACGGACTCGAGCCTTCCCATGAGCCTCTCGCCAGTTTATTCTCCCTTGCTAGCTATAGTTGGATCGATCCGTTGATCTGGGATGGATACAAGGCCCCACTTGACATGAAGAGGGTTTGGAACCTGCGCAAAGACGACCATGCGATCGTAGTCCTGAACAGCTTCAGACAAACAAAGTAAATGCCCTCCAGGACCGCGTATAGTGATTACATTTTGACTAATAGTACCTGCAGGAAAGTAGCATCATTGACCTGGAGACTCATCGGGTTCTTTAAGGGCCTCCTTGCCGCTCAGTTCGCCTGGACGGTTTTCTACTCTTTCCTCACTTTTGCACCGACTTTGCTCCTCAGGGCTATCCTCGAGTATGTTGAAAACCCGGATAAATATCCTCGTAATGTCGCATGGCTTTATGTTGGGTTGCTTTTTATCACTGGTATCGTACAGACCACCGGATCAGGTGTCGCCCTCTTCATTGGGCGCCGCATTTGTATCCGGCTCAGGGCTATTATCGTCGGCGAAATCTATTCTAAGGCTTTGCGTCGTAAGGCTGCGGCTGCTGAACGTACCCTAGGCCAGAAAGACGAGAAGAAGAAAGAAGACGAACCGAAGAAAAAGAAGGCTGCAGATGAAGAACAACCCGCCGCGAAGGAGGCCGAGGAGAAGGATGAATCACAAGCAAATGTTGGTGCTATCATCAACTTGATGGCAGTCGACTCCTTCAAAGTGGCTGAAATCTGCGCTTACCTTCACTTCCTTGTCGCTTCTACTCCAGTCCAGCTTACTATCGCCATTGCACTTCTCTACGGAGTGATGGGCTGGAGTTCGATTGCTGGTATCGGTGTCATGATATGCCTTTTCCCGATCAATTACACCATATCGAGGCAATTTAGCAGAATCCAAAATAGGATCATGGCTATCACTGACAAGCGTATCCAGACCACAAATGAAGTTCTCCAAAATGTCCGAATCATCAAGTATTTCGCCTGGGAACAGCGTTATGAGGGTGTTATTTCCGAGCCACGGGCTCTTGAGCTACGACAATTGCGAAATCGTTACATCCTTTGGGGTGTCGCAGCAAGCTTGTGGTATTCTACCCCCATTATTATCACATTTATTTCATTCTGGCTTTACACTGTTGTCGAAGGGAAGGAATTGCGGGCACCGATCGCTTTCACCGCCTTGTCGCTCTTTGCGGTATTGCGAACGCCATTAGACCAGCTCGCGGATATGCTTACAAATGTCCTTCAAAGCAAAGGTATGAAGATCTCTCTAAAAGAAGGCGGGAACACGGGGGGGTATGGTACTAATACGTCTGGCTTTTAGTCTCGATCGATCGTGTCCAAGAGTTCCTCGATGAAGAAGAAACCGAAAAATACACACAGCTGAAGCCGACTGAAGCCAACGAAGACCCACTCACCCCGCTTCTTGGTTTCAAGGATGGCCACTTTACTTGGGGCAGCAAGAATCTCCTGGGCAAGGAAGAGGGCGCAGGCTCATTCCAGCTCGTCAATCTTAACCTCGAGTTTGTCCCAGGCGAGTTGAACGTCATCGCTGGACCGACAGGCTCTGGGAAGACCTCGCTTCTTATGGCTTTACTCGGAGAAATGACCCACGTAAATGGAAGTGTTCACTTACCTGGCTACCACTGTCGAGAGGACCTCTACCCCGATGAAAATGGCCATACCGAGAGCGTCGCTTACTGCGCCCAACAACCATGGTTAGTCAATGACACGATCAAGAACAACATCATCTTTGCAGGCAAGTACGATGAGGAGCGGTATAAGGCCGTTCTTTTCGCCTGTTCGCTTGAAAGAGATCTTTCAATTCTCGATAAGGGCGATGCTACCGAAGTTGGAGAGAAGGGCATTGCGCTTTCCGGTGGACAAAAACAGAGAATATCTCTTGCCCGTGCCCTTTACTCGAACGCCAAGCATGTACTACTCGACGACTGTCTGAGCGCCGTTGACTCTCACACCGCAAAATGGATCTACGACTACTGTATCATGGGACCATTGATGCAATCCCGAACTTGTATTTTGGTTACCCACAACGTGGCTTTGTGCGTCCCACGGGCCAAGTTCGTTGTCGCAATGAAGGGTGGTGAAGTCCAGGCGCAGGGAACTCCGGAGGAAGTTGTCGCATCTGGCGCTCTTGGGAAGGATGAGCTCTTGAAAGGCCTCACCTCTCGAAACCAGTCAACTGCCGTTTCTCGTGTCGGATCTACTACAAACATTCGCAAGGATGCTACTGCTGGCGCAAACGGGGAGATCACTACTGAAGAGCCCGTCAAGTCTTTGGTTACCGCTAACGGGACTGCCAAGGCAGATGATGCCAAACAAAAACAATCTGAAGGATCGAGCAACGAGGAAACAAAATCTGAAGGCTCGGTTAGTTGGGATGTTTACAAGCTGTACTTGAACATGATGGGTGGGTGGTTCTTCTGGGTCATGGTAGTCCTTGCTATCGTACTTCAACAACTTGGCTCGATGGCCACTTCGATCTGGATTCGTCAATGGGCACTTCAGTACCAAACCCAGGACACGAAGCGAACAGCATCAACCCACCATGTCGTCGGCACCCGATTGGGAGGGCTTGGATCCAGCAATTACTGTTCTGCATCTGGAGTCTGTGCCTGGAACTTCCCAATTGCTTCCGAATCCTTGAACGTGAGCGCCGTCGGCGAAGATCCAAACCAACCGCACCACGTCAATGTTATGTATTACCTAGCCATCTACGCTCTCTTCGGTGTTCTCTACGCCTTGACCTCTGTTTTCAGAGAGGGTGTCGTCTTCGCCGGAAGCTTGAAGGCCTCGAAGAGGATCCATGATAAACTGCTTCACAGTGTTCTACGAGCCAAATTCAGATTCTTCGATTCTACACCGCTAGGCCGAATCATCAATCGTTTCTCGAAGGATCTTGAGGCTATTGACCAGGAAGTCGCCCCGGTTGCTCTTGGAATGATCCATTCGCTTGCGTCCGTCATCTCAATCGTGGTGTTGATCACAGTCATCACCCCCGGTTTCCTCTTCGCTGGTGTTATCATTTCTCTCTTATATTGGTTAATTGGCCTCTTTTATCTCCGCGCGTCCAGAGATCTCAAGCGACTCGAATCTATCCAACGAAGTCCCTTATACCAGCACTTCGGCGAAACCCTCGCAGGAATTACCACAATCCGCGCCTACGGTGACGAACGACGTTTCGTCAGAGAAAATCTTCACAAAGTCGATAACGCCAACCGTCCATTTTTCTACCTTTGGGTTGCCAATCGATGGCTCTCGTGGCGAGTGGATGTTGCTGGTAGTTTGGTATCTTTCTTCGCTGGGTTGTTCGTGATCTGGAATATTGGAACGATTGATGCTGGGTTGGCGGGTCTTTCTTTGACTTATGCGATCAGTTTCAATGATAATGTTCTGTGGGTTGTGAGACTTTATGCTATGAATGAACAGAACATGAATTCGTAAGTTGCCCCTGCTTTAGCAAACAGATTGAGGCCGGCTAGCCTAACAGTGGGTGTAATAGGGTTGAACGTCTTAAGGAATATCTTGAAATCGAACAAGAGGCTCCAGAAATAATCCCAGAAAACCGCCCAAGCAGCGACTGGCCATCCAAGGGTGCTCTTAGTTTCCATGACTACTCCACTAGATACCGCGCAGACCTTGATCTCGTCTTGAAGAAAGTTAGCTTCGACATAAACCCTTGCGAAAAAGTTGGCATCGTCGGTAGGACGGGAGCTGGGAAATCCTCCCTCGCCCTGGCGCTGTTCCGTGCGTTGGAGGCTACGGAGGGTAAGATTTTGATTGATGGCACCGATATCAGCAAGCTCGGATTGAAAGATCTTAGAGAGGGGATTACGATGGTTCCTCAAGATCCAACATTGTTTACCGGAACTATCAGGAGTAACCTCGACCCCTTTGGAATCCACACCGACGAAGAGATTTTCACCGCCCTTCGAGAAGTTCAATTGATCGGAGAGGATGAAGAAACGCTATCGCAAACCACGGTCACTCCATCCGACAACCGATCCGAAATTTCCGTCAACCCTGCCGAAGAACCTGCATCCCCATCTGCGACTATAACAGTCACTTCACCAACCTCCCCGACAAGTCCAACCGTCGGAAGGGCGGTGAACAAGAATATTTTCCTAAAACTCTCCTCCAAGGTCGCCGAATCCGGTAATAACCTCTCCCAAGGACAACGTCAACTACTATGCCTCGCCAGAGCACTCCTAAGAAAGCCAAAGATCATCCTCATGGACGAAGCGACCGCTTCAATCGACTATGCTACCGACGCAAAGATCCAGGAAACGATCAGAAGCTGGAATAGCAGTTCGGTCATGACAATCGCGCATAGATTGAATACCATCGTTGACTACGACAGAGTTCTGGTTCTAGACCACGGTCAGGTCAAGGAATACGACCATCCGTACAACCTGATACAAAAGGAAGGTGGGCTGTTCAGAGATATGTGTGCGGATAGCGGGGAGATGGAGACTTTGGAGAAGATGGCGAAGGAGGCGTGGGAGAGGAAGCATCCGAAGTTGGTGGATGTCTAAAAAAATCTCTTTCTGATTGGTACTCTGCGAGTTGGAGCGATTTTATTTGGTTTGATACTCCTTTTTCTATATGTATTTTTTTTTTTGAGAACCTTTTGGAGTACTCCCGGTCCGGTATTGAAAGAATTGGGACTGTAATATAAAAATGGGGGGTTTTATTTAGACAGACCCACCCGCACTGGCGCTTTTGTGTACAAACGATATATGTGTTTTTATTTTGAATGGAATTTGTATCAATTTAAGAAATTATCTGTTTACCTCGATAATACTTAAATACCTTGGAAATGACCGATATAGCTATATAAGTGGGTAGTTCTTATGTCAGTACTTTGGGTAGAGTCCGCCATGCATTCGGTGAAGCTGTTGCATTTTGTCACGACAACACCTTATCATCTTACCGTCGTTGAAGTTGAATATAATTGAGAAGATGACTGTCAAAAGCCGTAAAGGTATTAAACTAGCATAATCTTCTGTTGTATAAACGCAATTGGGGTGGGAATAACACCTGTGGCCTGAAGAGCGTTCTGGGGCTGAGGCTAATGGGGATATGTAGGTACCCAAGTATCTTAAAACTGGGAGTAAATTTATAAATCCCAAGAGATTGTCCAGTATTGAAATATATAAGGATATGAGCTTGTAGAGAGCCCCCGGCACGCTGCGAGAATGTCACGCAGATGAGCAACGTATTCAATAGGAACGCTCTAATGGAAAGCCTGCTGGGTCTTTCTCTTGCAGATATACAACCTACTTCAGCTTCCCGTCTTCTCTCTAATATCATCGCCATTTTACACATTCATCGACCAGCATAGAGCCTTCCTTCCTTAAGGGGCCTCTAGCAGGCTTGATTTGTATACATTCTGCTTCGATCTCGAATTTCCGACTATATATACCCAGGACCGGTTTTGTTCCCGTCTTTCGTTGGCGGGACTGTCCAAGATGTCGAACAATACATTCGTCCTACCTGTCAATACCGACATTGGTGACCTCTGGCAGATGCAACTAACCTTGGTTGCCCTGATCATAGCCTTAGCAGCCTTGCTTATTGCCTTTTTCCAAGTCCTTCTGCAGCACCTCAGTTCTCCCCAGCGTGACAAGTGTCTGACTGGTGCGATCGGGGGGTGGTCGAAGTTCACACGAACCCGCTGGGATCTGTCGAGATGGAGACTTAGAGTCAAGCACGCAAGAATCGATCTCTCGCCGTGGACTATAATCCAGATCCGACAATCCCAAGAGGCTGAGATCCTGCTATGGGTGAGGGAGCAAGGGAAGGAATATCCTCACACCTCGGTCAGCGGTTCTGATACTGGAAGGTTCGACTTAACACATGGTTCCATCGCCCTGCATCTTCCCGGTGATCCAAGCACACCATTGACGTTCTGGATGCTGCCGTTTAAAGAAAAAGTAACATGGACCTACTTCCGCATCTGCCATTGGAAATCCTGCCCGGGATTCGCGAGGGCAGGCTGGGCGAATATCTTA
The DNA here is from genome assembly GCA_036971715.1 of Arthrobotrys musiformis. NCBI lineage: Eukaryota > Fungi > Ascomycota > Orbiliomycetes > Orbiliales > Orbiliaceae > Arthrobotrys > Arthrobotrys musiformis. The sequence continues at coordinate 856,134 of JAVHJL010000003.1, read as the reverse complement.
GCCGCCTTGAACGTCTGCCCGGATCCAAGATTAGTAGACGGACCGCAAGACGCAGACATCGTCCCCTCCGCCGTCGACGCACCATTCCAAGTCGTGGATCTGAACACCCTCGGCCTCCTCTGCTACATCCTGGGCCTCCGAGACGTCAAAATCGACGAAAACTCCGGAACGATCGATGCCAGAAACGCCTATCTCCGCGTGCAGACGTTAACCATCCCCGCCGTGGGACAGGTGGTAGCCATAGACTGCGACTTTGAAAGCCTCAGGAAACAACTGCATACCGTCAACTCCGAGGAGTTAAAGTCGGTGTTGAGATCCGCGACGGGGCACGTTCACATCAACATGTTCCAACCGAGCATCCACTTCTTCGACGAAGGCGCATGTCTGTACGGCCTCTTCAACCGTTGGAACAGCGATATGTGGGAGACCTACCGCATCTGGGTCACCACGACCTTCATCGTGCAAAACCCCAGCCACGAAATAGCCATCAAAGCCTCCCTGACGGCACAATGCACCGCATTCAAAAACGAAGCCGCAAAGGTCTTTTCCATCGAAGACTCCTGGTCCGCGATCTGGAGATCGTTGATCGGAAGCGCCACCCCGACGATTGTAAAATACATGGCCTTCATCCCCTTCATGCCCATCTGGTCCGCTCAACCCGGAGAATCCTTCTTCGCGGCGTATAACGACTACCTCAACAGATCCCGCGCGAACTTCATCTCCCGCCTCGGCCAGAATTTCGTCCCGAGCGTAGAATTCCACTCGAAAGTAGAATACATGCTCGCAACCAACGAAATCCCCTTCATCCGTCCCAAATCCGAATTCCTCATGACAAAGGACACAGGCGGGATGCCAGACGTCTCCAGATCATGGGCGATAGAACCCATAATCCCCATCCTAAAAAACTGGACAGGAGCAGAAGACGTCGTCGAACAAATCCTAAACCCGGACCTCCCCCTCCCCCTCCCAAACGCCGTAATCCAACTCCTCAGGGGCACACCGATGCAACAGGTCCGCACGGGATTAGAGCAATACGTAATGGAAACAGAAATAGCAGGCTACACCCTCGAAATCACAATCTACCTGGCCCTAATATTCCTCGACGCCAGAATCCAAACCTTATGGTGTAAAGTCGAATCCACAGACAACGGCCCACTAACCGGATTCTACGAAGCAGCTCCAAACATATCACCATCGGAGCAATCCAAACTCATGGACCACATCCGTTTCCACCCCTCAGCCGCGGTGGTAGACTTCCTCGGCCTCTGGCTCGAAATCTGCGTGAGAATAGATGCGGTGGATAATACCACCCTCTTAATCAAAACCTTCCACGAGGTCCTAGCAGACTGGGCTGCCGACGACGAGCACACCTGCTACACAATAATGGACGGCTCCAACCCCTCCCCCTCCCCCGAGGAAACAATGCACGCCAGTTACAAACGTGTATCATCCACCACCCGCGATCCTAGACAGAAATATATTACCGAACTATTAGCGGGGAAATGTAATCCAGGTCAACCGCTGACGAAATCGGGGTATGTGGGGTGGATCAAGGCTGAGGAACATCGAGTCTCGGAGATGGAAAAGATCATACCTTTGCTGCAGTTGAGGATTTGGTTGATGCATCACCCCCTCTAGAAAGACAAAATGGAAGAAAAAAAACAACCTGGTAGCAATGCTCCGCTAAAAATAAATACATTGGTAACTCCATGAACGCTATGAGCGAAAAAGAAGAAGATAAAAACACATCTGTTGTACAGAAGGAACAGAGAAAGAAGAAGAAGAATCAAAGGTAAAATCGGGAGAAAGAGCATTGCATACGAACCGGGCAGAAAAAGTACCAGATTCAGTTGTGAGACTTTTGCGATCTTTGTATTTAGATTCGCCTGCTCATCATAGATTTCGATCAAAATACAAAATCGCTCCTTCCTCCGATGCTAACATCATCCCAATCATCGAAATGCGCGAAAGAGTTGCCCAAAATGGGCTCGAGGGGTGGGAGATCATCCAACAAGCCTTCAGCTGCCAGTAACTCATCGTCCCCATCCGGTAGAGTCCAAGCATCGAACTTCGCAGACACGGAATTGAGGGCTTTAGAGACATGGTCCGTAGTCGCCTTGACTTTTCTCTTCTTCGAATCGGTAATCTCTTCTATCGATTTCCGCTTCTTCACCTTCCTTTCGTGTGGCGTAGGTTTCTCTGGTGGCTTTTCAATTGCTGGCAATCCGTAAATATAAGCTGGCGGCTTCTTGAAATCCGTGTACCGTCGCCTTTTCGTGGTGCTTTTGGTCTCGTTATTGAGTGTATCGGGCTTCAACAACAGCTGCTCGTTAAGAAGCTCGTCCAATGCATCCACTGATCGCTTTCGAACCATAGGGGTAGCGGCCGGCTTGTCAGCAGCGGAAATAGTAGCAGTCGCAAGCTGTTTTTTCTTTTCCGCTGCCTCGCGCTTCTTCCTCGTCCCAGTGCCGAATTCCTTCATCGTCTTATTCAACATCTCCAAATCCGCCAATTCTTCCACCACGATAACTTTAACCTGGACTTTGCCCCCTTCTTCAAGTTTAGGCGCGCCTAAAGCATCTCTTATGTTCTTTATTTGCGCCTTCCTTGTAGATCCTTCGCCTGTGTATGCGATCACCAGAACATGAATCTTATCTTCTGGCGGGTTCCTCAGCGCATTCTGCACTGTTCTCTCCAAAACCCCCCTGTCGTGGCTCAATATCTTCTTCCAGCCTTTGCTAGAATTCGTCGCCGTACACCCAAATATTATCCCCCCAATCTTTCCATCCTGTCCTCTAGTGTGAGAACTGGCAACATGCACATCCTGATAGGTATCCTCCCCATCCCTCTTCGTCAACCCCGCAAACTTATTCATAAACCACTTCAAAGACCTCTTCTTTTCATCCGCACAAACAATTTGCAACTGCCAGTTATTCGGTGCTTCCGCCTCCAAAAGCGCTGGTATCCCGTTGGGATTACATTCCGATAATTGTAGCTGATGCCACGCTAAGTTCTTCAGTTCCTGACGTCGACTGGCGAGCTGTGTGATGTCCGTGTACTGGAATTTATTCAGGGAGTCTATTCCTGGATACCAAGGTTCGGCATCACGTTTCGCATCGAATTTTCGGAAGAATGCATCTGGGATGGGTTTGATTACATCGCGGTATGTCAAACTGGTTGGAGTGGGGAGATCGCTGCTCTGAGTTGGAACGTCTTCTGGGAAGGGAAGACCTGATGGTGCCAGCTTTAGCTTATTTGATGGTGGGACCTCTTCCTCAATTTGATCTGGGTCCTCAATAATCTGTACTTTAGGTGGGGAGACATGTGGTACAGGTTGGTTCAAATCAACTGGCGGCTTTGGTTCAAGTTGATGTAAATCAGCTGGCGGCTTTGGTGCAAGTTGATCAAAAGCTGCTGGTACATTTGGCAGGGGTGGAAGCTCAGCGGCAACCCTAAGTTCTTCTGGGGCTTTGGGGACAGCTTGATCGAAAATGGATGTTCCTGGTGGAGGCACTTGCGGGGTCGTCGTTGATGTTGCAGATGGAAAGAATGATGGTGGAGGAACTTGGGGCGTAGTGGTTGGAGCCTGGAATAGTGATACCGGTGGCACGGCTGCTTTGGTTTGCGGCGCGGTTTGTGGCGCGGTTGAAGGGAAGAAGCTCGATAGAGGCTGTTGCGGTGCCGAATCGAATATCGACTTAGGAGGTTGCTGGGCCGGTGTTGTAGAGAAAACAGACGGCGCCTGTACTCCATTGGGGAGTTTTTCTTCCGGTATCGGTGCCGGGAAGAAGCCCGTAAAGGGCTCTTTAGAAGGGTTTGTGTCGAATATCGACTGGCTAGATCCTTGGGATGGCGCTGGCTTGGGTGGATCAAAGACAGACGTTACAGGAGGCTTAGAAGCCGGTGTCTGGCTAGGCACGAATGGCGATGCCCCTGGGTCAAGGGCAGTCTGCCCGCTTGAGAATATCGATTGCGGTGCCTGAGCAACCGCATTGGCGAACAACCCTTGGGTTGCAGGCTGATCTGCGACGGTGGCGGCCTGTTTCTGGTTGAAAAGAGAAACAGGGGTAGGCTTTGCCCCCGCCACGGGAGCCTCCGCCGGCTTCCCATCAAAGAGGGATGGTTGGGCCTTGGGTTCGGTGTTAAACACCGATACTGGCTTCTTCTGGGGGCCTTCGGCAGGCTGAGCAGGTTGCTTCGGTGCAAAGACCGAAACAGGGGGCGCCGTAGGCGGGAAAGCACTCGTCGGAGGCTGGAACACCGACTGTGGTGGTGCCTCTGGCTGTTTCTGACCAAACTGAGGGGTAGCCACCCCCCCAGCTGGTTTACTGCCAAATGCAAGAGGGGCAAGCCCCGTTGGCTTGCTCCCAAATGCGGATACGGGAGCGGGCCGCGCACCGAATGCCGAGGCGGGGCCAAACGCCGAGACAACGGGAGGGCGAGCCCCGAATGCCGACACAACGGGTGGTTGTACGGCAGGGCTCGCCTCCCGCGTCGTCGGCTGGGATGGGAACCCTTGGAACGGCACTGGTTCCTTGGGTTGTACTGGTGGCCGCACTGGTTGCTTCACAGCCCTCGCGGGGGCTACTCCAGATGTTAGAAATATTGAAGTCCTAGTTAATAGGAGTCTGACGTACCTTGTGAAAATGCCCGCCCCCCCGCCGCCCTCTTCTTCTTTGCCATTAAGGCAACCAAGTCTTGGGCCCGGGCCGCCGGAACCCTTCCATTCCTGGTATTCTGTACCAGGTCGAAGAGGGCATCCCCTGCGGGATCCTCCTCTACAAGCTCGTTGGGATCGGTCACAATCGACCCGACCGACTCCCAGCTCGACGCAAATTGGACGATATGCGCAGGGCCATCTGTCATTGGCTCCTGCTCCACAGGGTCGTTGTACCTGATGTCGACTTCTTCCTCGCAGAGCTGGCTCACTACGCGGCGGTAGCACCCCGGTTCTTCAATGAAGAACCTGGCGGGCACAAACTCGCCAGACGTAGCTTGCCCCCGCTTGGTTTCGACAGCTAAGGGGAACGGTGGCGTAATCGGTGGGGGTTGTGCTGGTATCACCGTTAGCAGAAGCATCGTAAAACTCGGATCGGTAGCGGGTATTACCTATCCAGGTAGACCGCTGGCTCTTCCGCGGACATACCATGAAGACAGCCCCGTCTTGTTCGGACGTCTTCAAACCATATCGTTCCACCGCCGTTTTGACTTCCTGTTCCGAAGGGGCGTCCACGAGCTTTTGCAGAAGACTCAAGCGACTAGCTTTCTTCTGAGGCGGGAACCCCCTCTCAAAGGTCTTTATGGCGCCTTTCTTGACATTCGTAAACTCGAGTGCCGCTAGACAACCTAGGAGGTATGGTGTCGATGGGTCGTAAACTAGGTCGAAAAAGTGGGAGGACCAATTCAGCGTCGCTCCCGACTTTGAGGTATTCCCGAACAGATTCTTGTCATCGTGATTTGCCCTCTGGGCATATTTGAATAGCATAAGCGCGATTCTAAATATCGGTGTCTCGAGTAGCCTAGCGGGTAACTGCAACGCTCTGGCTACTTGCAATGGGTTGTATAGGTTCGATACAAGAGTGTAAGCTCGGAATTCGGATTCGAAGTCAGTCTCTGCATTGTACTGCCTTTTCCCTTGCTTGATCAACCGTCTCCGGTCGTCGTATAGCTCGTTCAAGGAAATCAATGCTTTCGACAATTGCTCCAATTCCTGTCCACGGTGGAAATTCTCGTTATGTGACAACTGCTGTAAAGAAAAGATATGAAAGCGTGCTATTCTCTCATAACACTCTATCACAGCATCCGAGTTCAAGCCTTGGATCGAACAATCCTGACGAATTGATCTTGTCCTATCCCAAACAAAGTTTTGACAGTGCGAGAACGCCCACTTGTCGATAATATCGTGCACAAGGTAGTCCATCGTCTTCATCAATGTCTCTTCAGTTCGGAGGTCCTCGGGAAGGTCTTCTGCATCCCCGGCGGCGGGGCGATGCCAGGACTTGACGGCTCGGGTCTCACCGAAGTAACCATTTTCGTCGACTTCATATGTACTGATGGCGGATTTGTTGTTGGCACGGCGAAGGCGGTCCCATCGAGGGCACATTTGGACACATATTCCGACTAGTTCTTTGTGGCCTTCGAGGATTCGTCGGGCTGCCGTAAGGCGATTTCGTTCTCGTTCCTTATCATACTCCTCCACTCGTCGTTTTCGAATTTGCACGGCCTTTTAGGATCCATTGCGAAGAGGGAGGGAACATGGTCGCGTTAACAATCCGTAAATATCGTAGTAGGAAGCTTCCATTCGGGAAAGCAATCGCAGCTGGTTGCGACAGTTGGGGGTGTTTCGGTGAGTGATTATTATCTTACATCCTTGAACATATCCTCCTCAGATATACTTGAGTGCTTCAATTCATGTCGGAGAGTGGAGAGGTTAATCGATGGCTTAACTGGCCGACGGAGCTCGAGTTCATGTCGCTGTTGAACTGAGACCGGCTGAGTTGTTCGGACGGGAACCAGGGCCGTGAAGTCGGTGTTGCGCATGCCTTGCACTTCTCGCTGGTGGATGGCCGTCGGCCAGTCATCTTCGATGTCCTTCATTGTCGCTGCCTATATGCCTCCCGGCTACGGTCAGATACCGGAATCGCCAACGTAGTTTGTGTGGACTGGGTAGGTGGATATGCATATGCAAGGTGTCGCCTTACAGTTGTTCGTGGGAGATGATGTGAGATGGCGAACCCACCGAGGTGATCCTCAGCGACGTTGCCGTTGCTATAAGTTCGAGCGCATTCGGCACTGACGAGGCCGAGAGAAAGGTTATGAGCAGGCTGGTCCGAAGGGAGAGTGATCCAGCCTAGTTCGAGATGAGGTTTGATGCCTGATGTCGGTGATGAGGTCGGCGATGAGGTTGGTGATGGTGGTGAGGGAAGGTGAATTTGAAGGTTGGAGGTTGGTGAACGTGGTTTGGAAACGTTTGGCGAAAGTTCAGGTCGCGTTGAAACGCCATTCCACGCCGACAGACACTCAACAACTCTATCTTATCACCTACTACGATGTGATTATTTGAAAAAAAAAAAAAAAAAAAAAAAAAAAAAAAAAAAAAAAAAGAATTAATGAACCAGATTCCATTGCTATCGAATACTATTTATTATGTGAGCGGCGAGGAGAAGAAAAAAAGAAAAAAGAGACCCAAGAACGTCGCTGCCAGGAATCCAAACTACCCTGCAATATAATACATCCCGTCCCGCAGCAATAAGGCCGGTTCCCCCAAAACGCCGTGATATTGCACCGCCTAAGAAGCAAAGCAGTCCTGAAAGAGGTAACATAATGTATACAGCTGCCCCGACATTAAGAAATAAACACTTTACGGGTCTCGGCCTTTTCGAATTCTTCGCCCGAGATCGGGTCTCTATATTTCCCGTTGTCGAGGCCCAACTTCGTCGCCAAGTCCGCCAGTCGTCTGGTTCCATAGACCCTTCCATTGGGTAGTACGATGAGATCATGATCCACCCAGCTGGTAGTGTGATGTCCGTATGGTACCGGTTTCGCCAACTCGTTGAGCTCAGTGGAACAAATTGGACATAAACTCGTAACGCTGCAGGCAGTGTTATGCCGCGCCGACAGAGTAGAATGGCAACCCGGAGTCTTCAACGATGACATGCCAGCAGCAAGGGCGACATGAAGCAGGGGATCCTGGGGCAAGTTGTAAAGGTTATGGTGGGTTGATACGAATGTCTTCACAAGATGGTCCCAGCGACCTTCGGCGTACAAAGCCTATCCCCCACCAACGTGTTAGCAAATATACCCCGCCGATGGCGCAATATACTGTGATTTCTTACCTTGTAAGGGCCAGGCCGGTGAGGGGGGAATGCCAACAAGGAAGAAGCACGGAGAAACTCGCTCGTATGTGCATCGTAACTGCCGGAGAGGTGCTTCCGCGAATACGAAACTGCTTCCTTAAGCTTCTGCTCCCTCACTAATTCGATGTAGACCTGCAACCGTAACTCGAACTCCAGCGTGCTTTTAATCTTCTTCAATGAAGTCTTGTTATCTGCGCACCAAGCTAGACACTCGGTCGTTTTTTTGTTCCTCAAACTCTCCTCGATAGTCCAGCATTGGACGAAAACATCTACATCCACCAATTCCTCAATGCCTTTCTTTTTCGCTAACTGCTGTGCACTGTTGCTGTATCCATTCCGGAGCATGTAATCCACCATGTACCGATCCAAGCGGGTTTTACTCCATGATTCGTAGCCTTCCTCCAGTAACGACGTAAGAGAATGCAGGTCGTTCAAGTGCGAAACACGTCTACGAGATTGCGCGTGGACTGCTTTTTCCTCCTCTTGGAGAGTTTCCATCTTCCTTTTGAGAGTTTGCATGCGGGTGATCATGGTGTTGAGATTCTCGAGGGACTTCTCCTGCGAAACCTGCGGGGCTTTGGCAGCGACATCTCGGGCAAACTCGGTAAGCTTCTTCCCGTCGAGCTCGATGCACCTCTGGGAGGATTTAAAGATCTTTCGGAGGACTTCAAGGGGTAGTCGAAGAATAGGTTCTTCCTATATATCATTTAAACAATGCTAGGCGTTAGCAAGAGTGCAGACCCACTCGACACCGACTGTTGGGACGGCTGTTGCCACTGACGAGCAGAAGGTTATTATCGGCGTTAACGGCCGTGGCGGACTTCGACGTCATGTTGAGCTAGTGAGTCCTCGAAGGAAAGCGATAAGGGATATCTGTAGATTCGGTCACAGAGGTATCATCGTATGGAAGGATGGATCGATGGTGGCCTGGAATGGTGTCGGGTGATAGTGGAGTGGGTAATAGCGACAGCCAGCAGCCAAGCTCAGGTCCGGGGTAGTTAGCCTGTTTTGGGCCGCAGGTCGCCTGGGCCCCGGCAACGCAGCTCAGTGTTGCATTTTACCTTACTGTCATATTTAACGAAGATGTGTCGAGACTGTACGAAGATAATGAACTAGGCACTGGTTGTACTATATTTTAAATCAAATTGATTGATGGCATTGGAATTCAGGGTTATCGAACTATGGCTATGGTATCTGTATTGACGAGGGTGCGGTGCTTCAAAAACTGGGTTTCTGACGCTTGCTCACGACGGGCTCATACCCCTCCGACCCGGGCCCTTGGTCCTCTTCCAGACCAGCTTCTATCTTAATTACATCTTCGGGGTTCCCCTCAGCTTCAGGTTCCCCCTTGACACTAGCATTATCCAAGTTTGAATTATTGTCGTAAATAGTATCCTGAATACTATCGTGAATAGTATTTTCTTCTTCTTTGAATACGATTTCAGAGCTGGTGCCGGAGCCTCCGCCCTGTCCTAGCTCCTCGATTTTCATATTGGATCCGGATATCACCAGGTTTCCAGACCCCTCATCCTCCTCCTTTTTAGGGGCACTAGTATTCTGCTCTAGTATAGCCGTGCCCCCGCTTCCTCCACCCGCCCTCTCATTTGGAGCCACCGTATCAACTAACGTTAGCGGTTGAGCCGATAAAGTCTGACATGCCTCGCTAGCATCTGTACCCCCGGGTGCTGAGCACGAAGCTTGCCAGCTCGAAAAAATATTCCTAGCCATATTGTAAACATTCTGATGGAATGCAAACCACGAATTTTGACCACCTGCCCAAAGAGCCGCTTTAAACCCAGTCACCATGTCCTGATAACGAGTCGGAAGCAGTCGATTACCAATATACGGATCAATCACCGGCTTCGGCCTCGCATCCGATCTATATGGATTTTTCCGCCTCCATTCCTGGTAATCGGCCTCTATAGCTTCGTTCACCGGAAGCGCTTGCTGAGCCGCGGCACCCTCACCCGTAGCGAGATTGGTCAAAGGCGACTCTATTATAGTAGGAGTAACGGCGTTGACCCATACAAACTTCCCCAGCGGGTGGTCGTAATACCAAACGCCTGTAGAGGCACCGGGAGCATCAGCCAGATACGGCGCAAAAGCCCGGTCATGCAGCTGAAATCCTCGAGTCGCGCCGGGGTATACTTTTATCCCCAGAGTCTGAAAATCGATCACTTGCAGACCATCCCCGATCTTGAGCTTCACAACGACGACTGGGTCTTGTTCGCACGTTCGGGAGGTATAGAAGAATATCACGTCGACTTTTGGCCGAGAATTGGGAGAATTGAAGATAACGTAGGCGTTTGTATACCTCATCTTTGTGAGGTAGTTATAGGGAATCGAGGTGCATATGCCGAACCTTTTATCTCGGAGGGGGTTATGGTTGGTGTGTGGCGGCCGGAGAGAGTCCGGCCCCGTCCCTGAGAAACCCTTCTGCCACCAAGCAATTACGCCTGGCAGGGTCGCGAAGTAGACTATCGCGATTGTGACAAGACACAGATGCATTTTATAACCTTTTCAAGAAAATCCACCAGAAAATGGACTCGAGTCTCTCGTGAGTTCATGGATAGATATGATGTTGCATTATCTTTCACCAACCATTGCGGCGTGGGGCCATGCTACAGTGATCCTAACCTGCTCGCGTGGTATACTACCATAATATAATGGAGCAAATATGGAGAAACACGCTCATAGACAGGGCTAAAAACGGAGGATACTTTCACAGCACCGTGCCTTGCAAATTTAAACATCATGCATTACAATAATATTATCGTTATAGTCTATATGAATTCAATCGCGCAGTCTTATACAATATGATTGTGATATATATCGATACCAGACTGTGTTGCGCGTGGTAATTTCATGTCGAGATGCGGTGTGTGAAGACGGTAAATTGTATTGTGCCACGGTATCCCATATATTATAACATCAACATCGCAATATTGACTCTCCTATTAATCCCCCCCCTAAGAGGCAAAATAAATATAAAAAAAGGAAAGGGAAACGGTGAAGCCATTCAGAATACTCCGCGCGATGCTACTGGCCAGAGATTAGATCGGTCAAAGGTTCTAGAAGTTTTGGCCCAGAAGAGCAGGCAGCGGCGGTGGGTACTGGCCAGGGTATTGTTTAGGGCGCCCAAGCACACAAAACAAGTAAAACGAGTTACCGTGTACTCAACTGCAACACCAACTATTAGTTCATGACAACATTACCTCGTCCGACACCCGTCCTTTCCTCCTATCTTCACCCTCATCTTCCTCTTCCCCTACCACGACTCTTGTAATACTAATAGAACGACCACTACGACGACGGCCGAAAGGGAATCATTGTCGATAGCCAGGTCGAACGATAATTCGTATTTCACCAGGCTTCACTGCAATTGAGGTGCAGGAGCCGAATTCTCTTCGTCCTCATCCCTCCACCTACCACCATACCCTGACTCTCCTATATCGCCACCATGAGTAGCTGTACGTCCCGAAAACCTATCTGGATTGTTTCTCTAAGGGAGTCCCGTCTGTAGCTGACCGTGCGACTGCCTTCATCTAGTACGATTTCTTGATTTAATTAAACCGTTCTTGCCCCTCCTTCCGGAGGTGGCTGCGCCGGAGCGAAAAGTCAAGTTTGAGCAGCGCCTGATGTGGACAGGTGTAAGTACACCACACGCTCATACTTCTCGAATGCGAAGTATCTGTATACTGGAGAAGCGATTGGAGGTGCTGACCGTATCGCTGGGAATTAGTTAACACTGCTCATCTTCTTGGTCATGAGCCAAATGCCGTATGTCGCCTCTTTCCCCACAAAAATTTGTACATTACGTACTATTCTCCAGATTCCAGGGCAATTGGCTAACCAGGGTGGAATAATTTAGTCTATACGGTATTGTCTCGTCAGATGTTAGTACAATTGGCTCCCAGTCTTCGAAATCTATGCGAATGACACGCTCTAACCGCGCTCTAGACATCGGATCCTTTATACTGGCTCCGTATGATGTTGGCTAGTAATAGAGGTACATTGATGGAACTCGGAATCACACCCATTATCTCGTCTGGCATGATCTTCCAGGTATGTTTTATAAAAGGCCTTCGAATTTGTAATCTGGCAATGGCAGTCGCTAACTGGTCCCTTGGTAGCTCTTGGCTGGTACCCACATGATTGATGTTAACCTCGACTTGAAGTCTGACCGTGAATTGTACCAAACCGCCCAGAAATGTAAGTCAAATCTTGATATTAGATCTGGGCACGTGGCTTTTATCTTTCCTTGGAGTCTTACTAACAGAGGAGTTGTACAGTGTTCGCTATCATCCTGTCTCTCGGCCAAGCCACCGTCTACGTCTTGACTGGTCTCTACGGTCAACCAAGCGACCTCGGTGCTGGTATCTGTATCCTCTTGGTCTTCCAACTCGTCGTCGCCGGTCTCATTGTCATCCTCCTCGATGAACTCCTCCAGAAGGGCTACGGATTGGGATCCGGTATCTCTCTCTTCATTGCCACCAACATTTGCGAGAGCATCATCTGGAAGGCTTTCAGCCCTACCACCATCAACACTGGCCGTGGACCTGAGTTCGAGGGTGCCATCATCGCTCTCTTCCATCTCCTCCTCACCTGGCCCAACAAGCAGCGTGCTCTCCAGGAGGCTTTCTACCGCCAGAATCTCCCCAACATCATGAACCTCCTCGCCACCCTCGTTGTCTTCGCCTCCGTCATCTACCTCCAGGGTTTCCGTGTCGAGATCCCAGTCAAGTCCGCCCGCAACCGTGGTGCTCGTGGAACTTACCCAGTTCGTCTCTTCTACACCAGCAACATGCCAATCATGCTTCAGTCTGCCCTCTCCTCCAACGTCTTCCTCCTCTCTCAGGTCCTTTACTCCCGTTTCTCGGACAACCTCCTCGTCCGTCTTCTCGGTGTTTGGGAGCCAAGAGAAGGCTCTGCTCAGCTCTTTGCCACCTCCGGAATCACTTACTACATGTCCCCACCTCTTAACATCACCGAAGCTCTCTTGGACCCCATCCACACTTTGATCTACATCGTCTTCATGCTCACCGCCTGCGCCGTGTTCTCTAAGACCTGGATCGAAGTCAGCGGCTCCAGCCCACGTGACGTTGCCAAGCAGCTCAAGGAACAGGGTCTCGTTATGTCTGGACATCGTGAACAGAGCATGTACAAGGAATTGAAGAGGGTTATCCCAACTGCCGCCGCTTTCGGTGGTGCATGCATTGGTGCTTTGTCCGTTGCTTCTGATCTTTTGGGCGCTCTCGGAAGCGGTACTGGTATCTTGTTGGCCGTTACGTAAGTTTTTTATCTCTTATTCTCCTAGACGAATTGAACGTAAGCTAACATTAAATGTGATAGCATCATCTACGGTTACTTCGAAATCGCAGCCAAGGAGGGTGATGTCGGCAACCAGCTCGGCCAGATGATCGGTTAAATATAAATATTTTTTCAGTCTCGAAGAAGGGGGGTGTTGGATTGTTACTTGGAAGCTTTACCAGTTTCAAAAAAAGGAATTAGCATCGGCGGATAATAGTATCTAAAGAACTATATGCGGACAGCAATAGATTAGATACAAAGTCTGCCGTTTTATGAATATCGCAGAGACGGGAAGGGGATGACGGACTATTCCCTTCATAAAATTTCATTACTTGGTTTGTAAATTATTAAATTAAAAATTACTTTTTTTTTTCCTATCTCTTTTTTTTTGTACACCCTTTCTTGCATGTTATACTCCTCCCTTTCCCCCTCTCATTCTCGTGCACATAATTTGCCCTGGTTTCTATACTTTTGTCTTTGTGTATGGCTGCTTCTCTCTTTTTTTTTGTGAATCGTCGGAATTGTTTTTCTTTAGGGAATTTTTTTGAACTAAAAAGAAATACAATAATGTCATGGTTAATTGATGCCCGGAATGCGTTTTCACGGACAGACCTTTCGTAGCTAGAGATATATAACCGTCAGTCGTAATCCGCTATAAAGGGTTGAGGAATATCGATAGGTTGGCGTGAGCAGGTTCTACAGCCTTGAGGTAGTTTGGAAGATGCAAACGTTTATGCCGGCGCGACGGCATATTTTTAAACATATATTAAATTAAATAGGATGCTGTATACTACGAAGACTCAAGTTCCAACATGCTTCGCCATATATATCTATCAAATCTCCGTCGATAACGATATAGATAAAGATGAAGATAAGATATGCATTCCAACTGAGTCTTTCGCTATCAACAACCTTTAAAGCCGCATCGGGCCGTTTCATCAGATTCGTCTGGGAAAACGGTATAAAGTCGACTTCGCATACGGATGTATACGACATCGATCCCGCGTGGATGAATACCAAATGTCTCAACCTTCCGACGCCGGATGCGGGGAGGGGGTTAGTGAGGGTGGAGTATTACTCCGGACCACCCGTGAATCGTACGTATATCAATCAACACCGTTGGATTAGTTTTAACCATATAAATTTAAAGCATACCATCCGTACTTTCTCTCCACGTTAATAATCTTCAACGCGCTGGATTGTCCGCCCCCGGCGAGGGATCTGAGATGGCACTACCTCCCCGTCGAAAACATGGACGAAGCGGAGCTCGAACCGCGCGATAGACCGAAATGGCTGCGGGATCCGGATGCGGTGTATGAGTATACCAAAGAGGCGGAGGATACAGCTACAGTTGAGTTCCCGGAGTTCCTGGAGGATGTGCGGGTTGATGATGATGGCGGTGGGAAGGAGCCGCATTGGATTGATTATACCGATTCCGAGGCGTATTCTATTGACGTTGAGAAGATGAGGGTTGGGGTTTCGAGGGGGAGGGGGGAGGAGTATGTTAACGAGCTTGCTAAATCTTTACGAGACCTCGATGGTGATGAAGGGTATCGGGGGGGCTTTGGGGATTCGGCGTGGGATGTGGTGTATAGCGCTGTAGGATCCGGAGAAGAGCCGTTTTGGGGGAATGTGAGTGTTATATTTGTGCCGGAGTATAGGTATAGACATGTTTTAGGGGTGGCGAGGGAGTTTGATGAGTATGCTAGGGGAGGGGAGGGGGTGGGAGGTGCCGGTTTGGGGGAAAGAGGAAGGGGGGGTGGGGATTGATATTGAAGATGAGGAGTTGATGGGGATGCGGTCGCCGGAGGGGGGGTGGGATGGGGAGTAGATTATACGCCTTTGCTACCTGGTATGCATTTCACGAGGAAGGTAGGGTTTATATAATATATAGGCTGGGAACGAGGCCATATATAGGTATTTTCCTATAGCATGCTCGAGACTACGGCCATCGTTCTACCCGGGCCCTCAATTTAAACCCCCGTGTCTATATACAACTTAAGGCAGGGGCATGTTATATAGCTATATTTTGGGTGAAGCAAGGATATAAGAAGGTCTATCTACTAAATAGGCAATTCGGCATCATCCGATGGTAATAGTATCGAGTTATCAGATCGATCTGACCTAAATGATATCGAAATGCTATTCAGTCTTGGTATTTGGCGGGAAAGTCACAAAGGACACGCATCAAGTACACAGTACCGCATATATAGCTATTGAAATACGCCATTATACCAATGAACCTACCTGTATATGGTGTCTTCTCGTTTGAGATCGAATTAATCGATCGAGGAGACGCGGGTGCGTGCAGTTAATAGTTGGGCTGCCGTTTCGGGACTTCGGGCGTCCGGCAAAACCCTTGGGCTAGTTAGTATGGCTACCAAGTAAGGGATTAGGTACTTAGTTGTTAGTCCCTCCAAGCCCACCCACTCCCAAGATCGAAGCATGCATGTAATAACATAATGCCATTATGCATCATGATTCTGGCAGCTGGAAGAGGAAGTTTTCAGACGAAAAATGCAACACTAAGCTGCGTTGGAACATGGATATCGGAACCATAGCCGATATAATAATCAAAGAAAGTTGTCCGCGGGGTCCATTCGATTAATTACCACCCCGACCTTAGCGCCGCGAGGCTAACTGCTAGTACGGTCAACTAGCTAGCTTTCGCTTTAGTCTCGAGGCCAGTTTTTTTTTATTAATATTGCTAGCTGTGGATGCAATGCATATTAATTGGAATTAATATTGCAAACAACAGGCAACAAACATAACCCACTTTCGAGCTTCCCCCCCTCGCTTTCCTAACGTATTGACGAGACGAGACTGCAGTACTGGTCGTCCTCCTCCTCGAAGCAGCAACTGGACAGAGAAAGGGAACTGGTTTCGATCTCTGCAGGCCAGGCAATTAAATTCCAATTGGCGCTGGGTGGTACCGTGGTGAGGACATGTGTCTACAGGCCGGCATTGGACACTCCAGGACGGGCTTGGCAGGACTCTTGGCCTTTCTTGGTATCGTATCATGACATTTTCCCTTCGCACAGCTGCACGGCTGTAGGTGCAGGTGCACAGGGCTTGCCTCGATGGGCGGGCAACTGGAGCTCCCAAGAAGGGAATCCGATGGATGGATGGGGCCGGCTGTATGGACGGATGAACACAGCCTCGTTTGATTCCCTCTCTTTGAGGACGTGCACCTGGTGAAGCAGCAAGTACTTAAGGTACTTCTTATGATGTATGTTAGGGCCGGGATTTCTTGGAAGCCGAAGACGAGGTTCTGTTCTGGCTGCTTGATGCTGATTCGATTGCCTGCCTGCCTGCTTGCCTGCTAGCCGGGGGCCTTGCTGCGAGGGTGGTCTTTCCTTTACATTGGAGTCGAATGTATAAGATTGGAATGGAATGGAATCAATCAGTCAGTCAGTCAGTCAATCTAGTATCAATCAATCAATCAATCAATCAATCAATCAATCAATCAATCAATCAATCAATCAATCAATCAATCATTCAGCTCCCCAGACCGGGCCCTTCTTCCTCTTCTCTCTTGTTCTCCCTTCTTCCTCTCCATCATCTCCATCCACTATACTAGCTACCTACTTAAGCACTTAGTAGATATTACCCTTGGCCTTCATCAGCTGGGCTCATCCGTCGGTTCTGATCTGGGCATTCAATTCAATTGCTCCCGCATCGACGGACTTCGCTAATCGGATTTCTTCCTTCCCACGCGGACCAGAGACATCTTGTCTTTCAATTCTTGACCTGGCCGTTTGCTGCTGCCGTTGCTTACTTAAGCCGCTACACCCAAAAAAACCCGGTCGTTCTTGGGATCCCACAACCCACGCAAAGGAAACAAAGAGAAAAAGCATCCCGTTTACCGACCAGCTAGCTTCCCGAAGCTCTGCTGTCGAAGGAAAAGTTCATGAGAATATGGTGCCTGGCATCACCGACGACGATGCCCCGCCCCCGAGGTCTATGGAGGAGGTTGAGGCCCTGATTAATGCCTTGTACAGCCCCTCCACAACACCAGACACCGTTCACGCTATAAACCGTGTGCTGCAACAGCTCCAACGTTCCCCAGAAGGATGGCTCTTGGCAACATCCCTTAGCAATAGCTCCAATGAGCATGTCCAGTTCTTCGCAGCTTCCACCTGGATGGTCAAGCTTAACACCGACTGGTATGTCCTTGCTCGTTCTGGTATCTGTTATGGCGAACGTCACCTCGAGCTTCTGCTGACCGCATCTTTCCTTTCTGCAACTTTAGGCAGGGTCTGTCGGAGCATGACGCGCTTACACTGCTAGACACGCTAATAACCTGGTTAATACGGGTGGTCGATGTCGGATTCAAGCCGTTTATATGGAGGAAGATCTGTGTTACGCTCGTCAACTACTACATTCGATTTTCCTCTCTGTGGACGTATTGTATTCGACATTTGATTTGTCGGTTTGCTGGAGTTACGTCTGGAGTACAACAGGATGGACTTCACAATCTCCCACCGACGGCGACACTGCTGGCCACGTTTAGCAACCTGTCGAAGACTGTTATCGTCGGCTTCACCCGTACTTTGATCGAGGAAGTTGGAAAGATCGAATCTAGGAATAGCAAAGGGTAATTTATCACTCTCAATTTTTTACTTTGAGGGTTCATCTTATCTTTTTGTGGTCCCTGGATTAACGGTTTCTGGTAGTCATAAATATTTCGAAGGGATGAACCTAAACACACCGGATGCAGCTAGTGTTGTCATGACCGTTCTTATGGAACCCGGTAAGTGGTAGCACGTAATATGGGTTCCCGTCCCGCATCCTAACATCTCGATTCACCCAGGTAGTCCGTTAAATCAGCTTAGTGTGGAGCAAGTTACACTTGTCGAGGAAGCTCTAAGGTGCTATCAGGTATTTAACTACCTCTGTTCGCCAATATTCTTCCTAAAACGTGCTAATTCGTTTTTATTCAGTCATGGGCGACATACTCGACCCGCGAGGCCAGCGAGGCCCTACAAGTTTTCCAGCCAATCACAAGAATCACATTCGAGTGGTTGGAGAGTCCGCAGATATATCGGATCTCCGCTGAGACTGTAACAGATATGTTAACTAATAGTTTCTACTTCTACACCGCCGAAGACAACCATTTTCTGGCCGAGCGGATATCTGGCGGATGGGGTCAAGCCAAGTTTTCCCAGGTGGTCCCGAAGGAGCACGATGATTATGATAGCGAGGAGACCGACGCTTTCGCTCATTTACTGGTTGCATTTGCGGAATCAAACCTCAAGGGATTAGCCCACACAGTCGACTCGCACACCTCTACGACTATTCTGGAGATGCTGCACGGGTTGCTACGACTACCTGGTTATCCAATTGCCGATGAAGAGGTTTCTAATCTCGAATTCGAATTCTGGTCATCGCTTACTGAACATATGACCGATTATTATTCTAAAGACGAAGAACAGAAGCCACCATGGTGGAATTTTTGCCGCGGTCATTTACTAAGGGCCGTCCAAGAGTACTGGATGAAGATCAGGATCCCTCCACCGGATATCTTGGCGGAGTGGCTCAAGGACGACAAGGATGGATTTCAATCATACCGAAAGGACTTTGCGGATTTAGTGGAGACGGCATATCCCGTTTTGCAAGCCGAATTGTTTGGGGAATTGGTTCAACATGCTCTAAACCAAGTCAATACTCCAAATCCCGACTGGCAAGAAGTGGAGAGCTGTCTGTTCTGCATCAATGCTTTGGCGGACTGTCTTAACACATCGGACCCACAGGAGTACGCATACCTGTCTGCGTTATTCCAGTCTCCTCTCTTTTCTATCCTTGCGAACCCGGAAAACTCTGAGCTGTCACGGACAAAGCTATCTGCTATCAGTGTCATTGGTATGCGATCTGCTGTCCATTTATCTCTGGTTGGATGAACTAACAATCTTACAGGTAGCTATTCTGAATATTTTGAAAAACATACCGAACTTCTCCCTGGTGCCCTCACATTCCTTTTCTCTTCTCTCACTATCCCCAAGCTCATCAACCAAGCTTCAAAATCCATCCTCTCCTTGTGCTCCTCGTGCAGAACAAAACTCGTCTCCGAGCTTCCTGCTTTCATCCAACACTATCAAATCTTTGCCTCTCGCCATCCTAACGAAAGCCTCGGCCGCGAACGAGTTCTTGGTGCACTAGGTTGCCTGATTCAAGCGCTTGAGCGAGAAGAGGACAAAGTTGGTGCTCTCAATCCTCTTCTCGCATCCATCTCCAGCGACTTCTTCGCTTCCAAACAACTTCTCTCTGCTGGATATGAAGAGGAAGCCAAAGAGCGTGCTTTACTCGCACTTAGGTGTCTCGTTAGTCTCGGGAAATCCCTTCAAGCACCTGATGATGGTCCCATTGTCATTGACGAGAGCAACGGTTCTCATAAACCGCGGACGATTTGGGACGACGGCCCCGGCCAACAGCTACAGCTTGTACTTGCCCAAACTGTCGAAGATATTTCGAGGACTTTCCCTAAGGACAGAGAGGTTACTAAGGAGGCGTGCGATGTTTTCCGTTGTGGATTTACTGAAACATCGCCTGGATTGTTGGTTTTCCCGCCGAGACTGGTCGTTGGGTTTTTATTGTCATGCGGGACGAGGTCGATGTTCTACGATATCGTCATCGGGACGGCGAGTGCGTTTGTCAACTGTATCAGTCCGGAGGGGTATGATGAATGTCGACGGTTGACCGGATATGTGTTTGGGCTGATTCAGAGTTTGGAAGGTACGCTATTTTGTAGGCAATGTCTACCGGGCATCGATGGCTGACGTAAAATATAGGGCCTGAAACGGATCCAGAGCTCGCACATAACATCCTCGAATATGCCAATAAGCTATTGACGAAACACCTTCACTTATTCCTCGAAGTTCAGGAATCGGTATTAGGACGGGTTTTGTCATTGGCACTGGCTAGCCTTGTTTCCAAAGAACAATTTCCTAAAAAGACGGCATGCGTATTTTGGACGAATCTTATTACGACGGCTGGCGATAGCGAGCAGCAGAAGATGATGATTGAGATGATTCTGCACCAGGCCGGAGAGCCGTTGGCGAAGAATCTTGTTATGGTAAGGCCTATATTCCAAAATATAATCTTCGACTAGATAACTAATTCGTAATTTATAGGCCATCGGTGGCGGCGCGGCACGCAGCGAACTCGATAATGTAACCGAACCTCTGAAGAAGCTGGTTTTCAAACAACTCCACGCTCGAAAATGGCTCGAAACCAGCATGTTCTCCAACGGCGATGGCTTTCCCTCGCAGAAGATTAGTGTGGAGGATAAATCCATGTTTCTTAAGAAGTTATTCACGCTGAGGGGTGGGAGGGGAACGAACGCCTTGGTCAAGGAGTTCTGGTTGGCATGTCGAGGGTCTGAGTTTACTTATGCGTCGTAGTGCGGTTTGGAAAGTCCATGACGACATTATATCGCCCCGTCACTTGGAAATTCCGATAGTTTGGGAATTGATTTGGCGGTGTTTTTTTTTTTTTTTTTTTTTTTCAATTTGCTCTTTTAACTTTTCTTCTTCTTTACTTCACTTTTTTTGATTTTATATTTTTCTTCCTTTCGTTTCATATGGCATAGGGTAGACATTGATCGCTGGCTTTTAACTATGCATTTTACGGGGGTCTAAACGGGTATGTGATTTTTTCCTTTCTTTCTTTCTTCTTTTCTTTGGGCATGCATGGTGGAATGATGGAGCTTTTCTATCGCTAAGGACGAAGTGCTCTATATAGCTATATAGGAGCTTGAGATGGAAGAGCATGAACACAGGAAAGGAATAAAATCCCTAGTTTTTAAAGGGGTATACGATTTGATTTATAAAATATAAGACAACTTTCTAGAGAACGTTTCGCGTAGGCTGTAAACTATAACTGGTAAGAAAGAATCTCTCCAAGGGGTATCTCCTCCCAAAACGCCAGATGGAAAAAAAAAAATTAAAAAAAGGGAACTTTTTCCTAAACCGTAAAAGAAAGATATCGCAGCTAAACAACCGGCCCTTCTACTCCCTTCTATTAAACGGTACTATTGTCTGAGGTATGCAAAGTCTTCTATGCTGCCCATTACCACTTCTCCGCTATCGCCGCTTTGCTTTGATATGAATTTCCCTTTGGCCTTCTTACCCTTCTTGTGAGCATGTAGGTCAACGTGGTGGGCTTCAGTTGCTTCGCCGTTTGCTGCTTTTGCCAATTCGGCTAGAGCAGCCTCGTTCCTTTCTCTTGCTAAAGCGCTAGTTTCAGCAGCAGCAGCTTCCATCCCCTTCTCATGCTCCTCCCTAATCTTCCTCAATTGACTCTCTACCTCCTCTACGTCTCCAAACTCTCTGGCCGCCAACTTGGAGTACTCCGCCATATCGACTGGGACTTTTCTCTTCAAAGCCGCAGTGATCAACCTCGGATTCCTCCTTTCTTCCACCACAAACTTATTTTTCAACATCCGTCGGCTCCTCCCCATGAACATCTTGCTCATCATCTCGAAATCGGTTCCAAACATCCCCAGCGCTTGGTAGAACCTCTCGGTCTCTTCGTCGTCCCATCGTTCGGTCTTTTCGCGTTTACTCCATGTGGCGGAATTTACCCGTCGGGTCAAATTCGATTCTTCGATCGTTTCTAGGGGTCCATCGGCGCCTACGTCTCTTTCTCTTCGATCGACTTGAACGGAGGTTTCGTCCAAAACAAGTTGTCCGTTTACGATTCTCATCTGCGGTGCCATACCGCCACCCCTGGCAGATGAATTTTCCCGTCCCAAGCGATCGAGCCTCTGTTCGACGGTTTCAAGTTGTACATCCTCACCGGCGGCACGTCGGGCTTCGATCTCTGCCTTTCGAGCACGTTGCTTCTTTACGACGTCCAGCCAGTCTATCTTTTCGATTTCTTCGTAGAGTTTTGATTTCTTCCCGATGAAGGTGTCGCGGCAGAGATCGGTCATTCGGACGACGGTTGGTTCGATTTCGAGGTTTTCGGCGTTTTGAGGGGTGGTTTTCGGTTTTCGGCCGCGTTTGGGGCGGGCTTTTGATGCTGCGTCTGGATCGTTTGGGTCGACTTCTGGGTTTTCGGCCGTGGGACGTTTACGTTTTCGAGGTTTTGGGGTTGGTTTGGCGGTCGTGGAGGGAGCGGTGGTTGTGTTTTGGGTATCTGGAATTGTGGTTTCGGGTGGAGGTGCTGAGGCTGGTGCTTGGGCGGAAGCGGGGGCTGCAGGTGGAGGTGCAGACGGGGCTTTCTCTTGTGTGACGACGACGGTGGGGATCGGGGTTTGGCTCTGGTTCCTTGACCTGGATTCTTCGGAGCGTTCTCGACTCGGATCTCGCGGGAGAGGTTGTATTCTGTGGGCTTCCGGGGATCGTGTACGGGTTATTGGCATCGATATTGCAGTTCCACGGGAGGCACCGGGGAGGGATATTGGAATTCCAGCCGCCCGACGGGGTGCCGTGGGTTTTGTCCTTTGTGACTGAGGACTTGGAGGAGGGTTTGAGACATCTCGTCTTGTAACTACTGGGGATAACGATCGACGATGGGGTTGTGTATCCGGTGCGACGGATGGAGTGGGGGTGGTAGCCACTGCTGTAGAAGCATCTTCGATATGGAGGGGTTTTGTGGCGATAGTTATAGATGGTTTTGCCGGCGAGGCTCGAGGTTCTGGATGTGATTGAGGAGCAGTGCTAAGGGCCGGAGGAGCCGGGGAGGCGGTATGTTCAGTTGATGAAGGGGTGGCCGAGGAGAGGTTTGGAGCAGTGGTGGCGCCCCCGCCACGATTTTGCGGCTTCTTCGGGGCGACTTTTTTGCTGGATTTGTCTGGAGAGGGTGATTGATTGTTAGTTATTATGGGAAAGATGGATTGGATGGTGAGAGTAACAGACTTATGAAGCTCATGTTTCGGGGTTCTCCATGTTCTTGGTGGGAAGGAAAGTTGGCGATGCCGATGAGGTTGAAGTCGAGGTTGATGGAGAAGATGAGTCGGAAGAAAAGTGCAGTCGCAAGAAACAAGGTGCTCTACTCCGTATCCAGGTTAGAACTGACGGTCTAACCGGATCCGGTTAGTTTGACGATGTTTGACGATGAGACCGGGATTGTGTTGATTTGGGCCAGGTGCGCGGGGGGCACAACACAACGCGCAACACACGGACCTCAGAAATCCCTGACTAAAACACCGCCAAACAGTTGCTTACTACGGACATTGAAGACCAACAAAAACCAAACCCAAAACCACCTTCATCACCATCAACATCACCATCGCCACCTCTCCTCCTTTCTCCCGGCCACGACACGACGCCTGCTGCTCTCCCTTCATCTTCTGGACTTCATCTTCTTTCGAATCGCTGCTCGGATTCTTGGAACTTCATTGCAGCGTGCTTTTTGCGTATTGACAGCTGTTCAGGGCCGGCTAACGTCTCCTTCAACTTCTCCTCCGACCTTTCTCACGAACCACACCAAAAACCAGACCAGATCACGTCCTATCACGACCTCAAACGGCCCCTTTCCCTTCCATACCCCCTCTATTCTTTCCTATTATACGCCTAGCCCCTGTCTCTTACATTTCCCCCCCTTGGATTCTCTCCTCTCGTCCTCTCCCTTGTTGTTGTTCGTTCGGTCCCTTCGGACCAGATCTATCACGAATCCATCATTGCCCCAATCCCTCCTCTTTAGAAGCCCATGACGGCGGCTATCGCCGATTCCAACTCTTCTCTGGCAGCTCCCTTACGGAAGCAGCCCGTGATGGAGGACCGTAAGAGGCCTCTTGTTGACGGTGCATCCGACGAAATCCCCCCAAGCAAACGACAAGCCATGACGTCTCCCGATGAACCTCAGACCCAGGCAGAAGTTGTTGTAAGTGTTTTATATCCCTTTTTTGAACGTTGAATGCCTGCCCGTTTCCGTAGGTTTGGCCTTTTACGGTTGTTCCTTCGGTGGACGGCTTGGGTTCGGGTGGCAAGATTCGCTAATGCTTTTGATATTGGCCGTATAGAACTTCCAAAAAGAGGCCATTTATCGTCAGATGAAGGCCTATAAACGGGAGAAAGAACTTAGCGAGACACAATTGGAAGAGTTGCAGAAACGTTGCATTTTTCATGATGACCATGTCCGTGTGGTTGATTCTTGGTTCGATCAGGTATGGTTCAAGACGCCTTTGTTGTCGGTTTGCAGGTGATAGTTTGTGGTTCTGGTGATGTTAACAATCAATTGTTGGGATTAGTTGCTGGATGAAGTCCGAATTTTGGTTGATGCCGATCTTGTTGAAAGTCAGTCCCAGCAAAACGGAGGTAGGGGTCCTCTCTTTGATATAGACAGTGTTTGGATAGCTATATTGACATTTTAGGACAGAGACGCCCGCTCGGGTTCCCCCATCCTTACTTTCTGCCGACATTGTGATTTTTTCAGAGCACCTTGATAAGAAGAGGAGTTTCATCAAAGAATCATTGTCGACATTGTTCAAAAGGCTCGGGGAAAACAGGAATGATGCAGCAATTGATAAGACCATCTCGAAGCTCAAAGCCGAATTAGCAAAATCATTGGCAGTCCAGAAGGGCTACTCTGTTGAAGTGGATCGTCTCCGACAAGACAAAGATGAAGCTGAAGCGCAGCTCACAAACGCTGCCATCCGCTACCTCACAGCCGAAAAGAAATTGGATCGTCTGAAGAGCCAAACAGTTGCCAGAATTGAGCAACAAGCGATTGCAACATCCTCGAATGCGAACGGTAACCTGCACAAGGACGCCAACCCTTCGAAAGCGAAATTCACCGATGGACAGCTCGCCGACGCCGAGCTTGCAAGAAAAGAGGCGGAGGCAATTGCCAGCAAACAAGAAAAGGAAATCAAGCAGCTCCAAACCGAAATATCTCGCCTTCAGGAGCAAGTTACGAGTTCCACCCTCAAGGTCAGCCCAAAGATACCAACCCACATTCCCTCCCTTGAAACATACGTATACGCTCTTTCGGGAACCGAAGACCTCCTTCGCGCGAGAGAAAGTTGCTTTGTTTGCTCGATACACGCAATACCTGCAATTGGATGAAGAAAGGGAGATCTGACGTGTTATTTCTTTGGTCACCAACAGCTCGGCAGGTTATCCGAGGAAGATATCCAGCACTGCGAGACATACAGGAATGTTAAGATTCGACTTGACGACGTTGTTGCGAAATTGAACCACCTTGAAGCTCAGCACATGTCTACCCTACGGGATAACGAAACTTTGCAGGCGGAAAGGACCGCGTTCAAGAAGTTGGTTTCGGATGAGCAATCCAATGCCATCGGCGAGGCGCACACCCAGCTTGCAAAGTGTGAATCGGATTTGGCACGAATCAGGGCGTTCCGTGACCAACTCCACGGGGATATCCACGGACTCAAGATCGCAGCCGACAGAACTGGAGTCACAGACCGCAGTGAGGAACTACGAAAACTGGTTGAATCTCAAGTTCAAAAGATAGCATCTTTGGAGGGCGAGGTTCAGAGGTTACGATTGGAAGCCGGGAACGATTCGCCACTACCAGCCCCCGAAGACATCGCTGGTTTAAGCCACGAAGAGCTGATTTCTGGTATGACGAAACTCAGAGCTTCGCATAATATTTTGGAGAATGAGTTTAAGTCTATCGAGGAAGCTTGGAGAAGTGCCCATGATGTCAGCAAGGCCAAATTTGACGAGCTCAAGTCTCTTCAAGAGATGGTTGTTAGAATGAAACAAGATGTAAGAGACCTCGTCCTTTTTGGGGAAGTTTTTAAAGATCACGTGCTGACCTTGGGTGGCTATCTAGAAAATCAAGAGTGAGCAAAAGGTATTCGAAACCGGTAGATTGAAGGAAGGTGCTTTGGATAAGGCTCGAATGTGTCAAGGACAACACGACAAAGCGTCTGAGATTATCATGAACCTGAAGAATGCCGACAAGAAGCAGACATCCCTCATCGCCAACCTTGAGAAACAGCTTGCGGAATTGAAGGCCATTAATAGTCAAGCCATACTTTCGCAAAAGTCGTCTCAAACAGCCCAGACGGAATTGAAAAATACGGTCGAGGCTTTGAACCGACAGCTCAACAATCTCAAGGAAAACATCAAGAGGTCGGAAGATGCCAGCAGGACCGAGAGTAACAAAAGAAGAAATGCGGAGAATGAGTTAGAGAAAGCACTAGTCCGGGTTAACTCCCTTGAACAATCTGTCAAAGCACTCAATAATGAGAGTGGTGACGACACTGCGTTGGAAGGATTTAGGGTATGTCTTCACAAAACTTTAATTTTGGATATATTGTGGTACTGATGCTAAGTTTTTCTTAGTTGATGGTTCGATGTGGCATTTGCCCGACGGCTCGCTTGAAATCCCGAGCTTTGAAGACCTGTGGGCATCTCTTCTGCAAGGAGTGCATTGATGAACGTATCCAATCCCGCAACCGGAAGTGTCCAAGCTGCTCGCGAGCTTTTGCCGCTGCCGACGTTCTTCCAATCGTTCTGTGAAATCGATCGGAGAGTTTTACGCTTCACCTATGGATACCTTTCTATATTTTTTCTCTTTTCACTATCTTTCGGCGACAACTTTTTAAATGATTCCGGACACAGTTTCGTTTTTTTTTTTTTTAATAAAACCATCCAACCCCCCAACCATTCGAAAATCCTGTATTTCCAGCTAGACAATAAGCTGATGGCCAATTTTTCTCTCCTCTCTGGTCCCCGTCCTCTCTTACCTATTTATGCTCGCTGAAGGTCCGAAAGAAAACAAACAAAAGCAACATGATCATCGGCGGCGGCTGTTCATTCCAAAAACCCCCTTACGCACCGGCTTTTATTATCATCATCGATTCATCATAACCATCATCAATCATCGACCTGGCGTTTATGGGGTTTTTAACGTACTTTTAACGTTTCTTCTTTTTCTTTCTGACTTGAATGTTTTATGTTTTTCCCTTTGTTTTCTTATTTAATGATGCACGCCTTTTCTTCTTTTTTATTCGACGTGTGGGCGGGCGAAGACTTTTAATGTCTCTCTCTTTTCTTTTTCTTCTTCTTTTCTCTTTTTTGAGTAAATACTTTTTTCTCTCTCCGTTTTTCTATTATATGTACGAACAGACAGGGTTGAATAAGGAAGAAATACCAGTATTAAATAATTCTAGTGTCCTTTTGGGTTCGATGGCTAGATATCTCGATGTAAAGAGTTTAGGCGTAGAATTCGAGAATATAAGCGTATATATTAGATTGTAGATACATTGAATTGGAAGGTGGAGACTTGGAGAGTAGTTAGGCTGGGTTACAATCAGTTGGTGTTCCCATCAATGGGGGCTATGGTAGACGTAATGTACACACGATTGCATTGTTTTGATAAGAGTTTTAGAATGACCTATATATTGGAGCCTGTATTTATTTAGAGGGGGCTCGTCTAAGAAAAGGCCAAGCGCCGTTACTAGCACGCCGTACTACATCTTCGACGGATGGCGCCTAGGTTAACCTATCTAGCTAAATCGCCGAAGGGACAACATTAACAAGTTCTGTTGGGCTTCAGCCGTTTTCCCCTGTTCAGTATCATTATTTATGGATGATGATTTAATCCTTTTCCGTTACGCCGAATTCTAGTTATATGAGTGTGAGTCACTCTTCTTCCACGTCTGATTAGTGAAAATATGGAAGGGGGGGGAATACCGCCGAGAACCTCTTTCAATCCCACGCCTCTTTCGTCAGCGATCATTCCGATTAGGTGGAGTCCTACATCTCTGATTTCGTTGAAGTCGTGGAGGAGTTTGATGTGCTGTTGGATGGTGGACTTTGGGGGGTTTCTAGTTGTTTTTTTATATTCCGTGTTAGATCTATGGTTCTTCTCTTGTTTGAATGTTAAAAAAAAAAAAAAAAAAAAAGAAAAAAAAAGAAAAGAAGGTGATAGGGGAGCATACTCGAGCTTTTGGGCGGTGGAAGAGATCTGGGAGGATAGATTTGCGAGGGTGGATTCCAGGGAGGTGATTTGGGAGGTTAGGGAGTCCTGTGTGGTTGTTCATTGATTCACGTTAACTGTGACGTTCTCTTCCCCCTTTTTTGGGCTGTAGAGGATGGTGGTGAAGACTTACTCTGTATTTTATCTCCCTGGGGGATAGATTTGAGTCCTCTGCCGGCGGGATGGGGGGGTTATGGGATGCCATTGTGGTGTATCTGCATGTATATAATATAAGATGGTGATGAGGTTGTATCGATTGATGTAGTTGGCCGCGGACGGTGAGTTTTGTGTTGGAACTGTTGTCGTTTTGCAGCCGATGGCTGATTACATAATCCGGACATCCTCGGTCTCAATTCCGCCAACTTTGAATTCGCGACTCCAAAAAACCTCGAAAAAGTTGCGACAGACAACCGGCCGCCGAATCCTCGGCGACGACTCGAATCGATGAAGCACAAAAGACACACGCAAGGCAAACGGCCTTCCCACCCGCTCAAACCCCACCACCCCTCCAAAATCACAAAACCCGCATCGTCGTCATCCAAACACAAACCCGCCGGGGGGGATAAATCCACATACTCCCCGCGGCCCATAATCCCCTTCACCCCGACCTCCTCCCTCCTCCTGATCGGTGAAGGTGACTTCTCGTTCACGAACTCACTCATCGCCTCCTCACCCCCACATATCTCCCCATCGACGGTAATAACCACCACCACGAACGACACCGAAGCCCTCACCGTCGAAAAATACCCCCACGCCGAGGAAACGATATCCCGACTGAAGCAACAGGAGCACAAACTAGTCTTCTCACTCGATATAACCAAACGACTGCCGAAGTCCGTATCATCGAATACGTACAACTGCATAATCTTCAACTTCCCGCATGTCGGCGGACTATCCACCCATCTCGACCGGCAGATCAGATCGAATCAGGAATTAATCCTATCGTTCTTTAAATCTTGTATTCCGCTGTTATCGCAGGATGGTGGGATCGATGATAAGGGCGGGAATATTGTGGTGACGCTGTTTACGGGGAAACCGTACGATGATTGGAATTTGAGGGAGTTGGCGAAGAGTGTGGGGTTGGAGTGTGTTAGGAGTTTTAAGTTCGATGCTGCGGTTTATGCTGGGTATAGGCATGTTAGGACTATTGGGTTTAGAGAGCGGGAGGGGGATTGGAAGGGGGAGGAGAGGGGGGCTAGGAGTTTTGTTTTTGCGGTTAAAGATGATGGGAGGAGGAGGAGGAGGGATGTGAAGTCTAATAAGAAGGCGGGTGAGAGGGGGAAGGGTACTACTGGTGGCGGGAAGAAGGGGAAAGGCAAGGATAGCGACGATGATGATGATGACGACTAGAATTTTGTATTATATTGATGTCATTGGAGTTATATGGTTGTTTTATGGGCACTTTGAGCGGGTGAAAATGTATAATAGAATAGAAACTAGCATTGATGAATCTAATTGACCGTGATACGATCTCTATAAAACTCTGATAATGAAGAGTTGGAGGGGTATATTTACAAGAAAGAAGTGATCGAGTAGCCTCCCCTAAAGAATATCCTTAAAACCACCCTTTCATCGCGGGAGCTTTCCTCCTTTAACATAATAACGATAATATAATGAAAGAAAAAAGTAAAAAGAAACATTGATTGGTATTTCATTACAAAAGCGTAGAGTAGCGTAAAAGTAGGGGGGAGAAGAATAAAAAGAGAAGAAATGTAACCCGCTGGCCAATAAACAGACAGTCGGAAAGCTGATGGGGTCGACAGCTTTGAATATTAACATAAAAAGTTATGCGGTGGATCGTACCAATCGAGTATGGCGGTTCGATCGGTAAAAGGTTGAATCCCGAAGTGGGGGGGGGGGGGGAAAGAGAAAGGAAGAGGTATCATATCGCGGTCTCCCTTACTCAAGTGGTAAACTGACCAAACACAAACGACAAAAACGCTAAAACCATAACAATGCCAAACCTCAGTGCGCGTATAAGACTTTTTTTAATAACATTAAGAAGCAATAAAAAGAAAATCGCGGTCTTGGTTGTGATTCGTTCTTTGTGGTGGTTGGTTTAGTTCGTCTTTCCGAGTCCTTGCAGTTTGACCAACTCCGCGTAGCGTTGCTTGAGAGCCATGAGATCTTGATGCGTTCCGGATTCCACGATCTTGCCTTGGTCGAAGACATAGATGACGTCGGCGTTCTGGATGGTGCTGAGTCTGTGGGCGACGCAAATGGTGGTTCTTCCTGCGCGGGCGTTGTCGAGAGCGGCTTGGACGACCTTTTCGGACTCACTGTCCAAAGCGGAAGTGGCTTCGTCAAGGAGACTATAGTAT
The DNA here is from genome assembly GCA_036971715.1 of Arthrobotrys musiformis. Classification (NCBI taxonomy): domain Eukaryota; kingdom Fungi; phylum Ascomycota; class Orbiliomycetes; order Orbiliales; family Orbiliaceae; genus Arthrobotrys; species Arthrobotrys musiformis. Next base: position 825,746 of record JAVHJL010000003.1, on the reverse strand, counting down.
TGTCAGTAATTTTGTTCACAAGGAATCAATATAAAATGAAAGGGGAAACATACAGAATCTTGGGGTTTCGGATCAAAGCCCTTGCAATTGCAATTCTCTGCTTCTGACCACCGGACAACAGAACACCTCTGGAACCGCAAACAGTTTGGAAACCCTCGGGCAACGACATGATGAAGTCATAGATATTGGCATCTTTGCAGGCCTGGAAAACTTCTTCATCCGTGATGTCATCTCGGAGGGCACCGAGAACGATGTTGTGTCTGATGGTTCCTTGGTACAATGTTGGCTCCTGTGAGACCAATGCCATGTGGGAACGAAGGTCCTTGATGTTGAGGTCCGAGATTTCCTGGTCATCGAGAGTGATTGAGCCGGTGAGGGGGTTGTAGAAACGTTCGATCAAGCTGATTGTAGTAGACTTTCCGCAACCACTGGGGCCGACGAGAGCGACGTATTGGCCTGGCTTTACAGTCAAAGAGAGACCACGAAGGACGGGCTGGGTTGGACGAGTTGGGTAACGGAAGTGAACGTCAGTGAATTCAATTGTTCCTTCGACGTGATCAAGTTTCTGTCCTTCCTCGGACCAGCTGTCGATTTCGGGCTTGCGGTCGAATAGCTCCTTGAGAGTCTGAGCTGCGTGCTTGGCTTTGCCCATATCCGGGGAGAAAGAGAAGATTGTACCGGCGGACTGAGCACCAAAGATGACGGCGGTGAAGCAGACGAAGAACTGGAAGATAGTGACCTCATATCTGGAAATCAAAGTACCACCCCACCAGAATCCCAATGCGACGCAGAGGAAGACGAAGGATTGGGACATGGCATAAAGGGAAGAAGACTTGAGGGTGTTCTTGAAGGATCGCTTCTCTTGAGCGAGGAGTTGGCTATGATAGTTCGAGAGGACATCCTTTTCACGGGTCAAGGTTGCAACAGTACGGATGCTGGAGGTAGCTTCGCAAGCGTAGCTGGCGCTCTTCTCGTATGCAGCTTTGGCGGTGGACTCGAAACGGGCAAGGATCCAGAAGCGGAAGAAACCGCAGGCGAGGAGGATAGGGACCGTAGAAATGACGACGAGGGCGAGCTTCCAGGCGATAGCGAGCGAGAGAACAAACGAGGCAATCAAAGTGGTCAAGACGATACTGATAGTACCGAGTGTGGCACCAGAAAGACCTGCGAGGAAAGTTGTCTCGGTTGCAAGAAGAGTAGTAAGGGCACCAGATGTATGACGCTCGTCGTCAAAGTAAGAGATGTCCTGGCGCAAGAGGGTCCTGAAAGCCTGAGTACGAACACGCTTGACGAGTTTCTCGGAACAGTAAGCGAAGGCGACACCCTGGCCGGTGTAAGAGATGAGCTGGGTACCAGCAAGCATGATGTACATGAGAGACCAGAAGGTGATTTCCTCTTCGATCTTGTCTCGTTGGGTTTTAGGATCAAGCGAGAGAGCTCCGATTGATTTGGCGAAGAGGACAGACTGAACTGGGTAACCACCACCTGCGATGATACAAAGGAAGACACCGACAACCATGAGGAGCTTCTCGGTTTTGTTGTAAGATCCAATAAGCTTGATCAAGGTCCAAAGACTGTATTGAACGGAAACTTCGGCTGGCTTGGCGGCGAGGGCGGCGCTGGCAACTGACCTAGAGGTATCAGCGCGGTTCAAACGGGTGGCCATTTCGACATCATCAGGATCAACTTCTGCCATGGAAGCCTTGGTACGGGTGCGCTGGAGTTTGAGTTCTTCGGCAGCCTCTGCGAGTTTCTCATCTTCATCGTCTTCATCCGGTCGCTCTTTGGTTTCCTGGAACTTCTGGGCTTCGACGAGCATGTAGTATGGTCCTTTGGCTTCCAACAAATCATCGTGCTTGCCTTGTTCGACAATGCGACCTTGAGACATGACGACAATGTTGTCTGCATTCTTGATAGTGGAAAGACGATGGGCGATGATAATAGATGTACGGTTCTGAGCAGCTTTGTCAAGAGCAGCTTGGACGATACCTTCACTTCGTGTATCCAAAGCACTGGTAGCTTCATCCAAAAGCAGAATCTTGGGATCACTGACAATAGCACGGGCAATGGCGATACGTTGCTTCTGACCACCGGAGAGAGAGAAACCACGCTCGCCGACATTGGTCTCGTAGGCGTCGGGAAGAGAGTTGATAAACTGAGCCGCGTTGGACATTTCACAGGCCTGTTCGATAAGCTCGCGCTTCTTTTCTTCGGCGGCATTTTCGTACTGAGTACCAATGAGACCAAAGGCGACGTTGGCGTAGATAGAGGCATTGAAGAGGACCGGTTCCTGTTGCACGAGCGAGACGTTTTCTCTCAACCAACGAAGGTTAAGAGTCTTGATATCGTGGCCGTCGAGGAGAACTTGTCCTCCAACAGGGTCGTAGAAACGCTCAACGAGACCAACAATAGTACTCTTACCGCTACCAGACGCACCAACGAGTGCAGTGGTCTTTCCAGCTGGGACCTTAAGATTCATATCCTCAATGACAACGACTTCAGGACGGGATGGGTAGATGTGTTTGACACCGATAAGTTCAATGTCACCCTTAAGCTCTTCGAGCTTACCACCGTCGTCAGAGCTTGGATCCAAGGGGGACACACGGTCGATAGTTCCGTAAATTTTGGAAGCAGCTGCAACGGCAGTAGTCATGGCCTGGGCGTGCGGAGCCACACCACCCAAACTGAAGGCACCAATGATGATAGCCATCAAGACGTTGACGACATCGTTGAGTCCAGCATCGCCTCTGATGTAAAATCTCGAACCTTGCCAGAAAGCAAGACCATAGTTGAGGTAGATAATTGTCATCAGGGCTCCCAGCATAAAAGCGAGAATACTCTTGTGACGCTTGCCCCAGTGTTCTGCAATGTCAAGGTATTCCTCATATTGCTCTGCGAGCTTTCCTTGGGTGCCAAATGCGACAGCATTTCGGATCGAGGAAAGGACTTCTTCGGCAACAGTGCCACCTTTGGCGTAGGAGTCAATGGCCTTCTTGTTGTATTTTACCATGAACTTGCCAGCAACACCGAGGACCAAGTTGATAGCCACGACAGCGGAGAAAAGAATGAGTGTGAGTTTCCAGCTTCTAACGAAAGCGATAACGAAGGCCGAGACGAAAGTCGAAAGAGAGTAGAGGGTCAACGACACCTTCTCTGAAATACCAGCGTTAATGAGAGCAACGTCAGCGGTAATTCGAGTGGTGACTTCTCCGGCACCAAGTTTGTCAAAAAACCCAATGTTCTGACGGAGGATAGCCGCAAGAAACTGTTCACGGATACGACCAGAAATCTTCTCGCCGACGTGAATGGAAATCACGGTGGCAGTGTAGACCAAGACGAATTCACCAATACCCATGTACACGAAGTAGAGAGTCAGCCTTTCGACAGTATCCATGAGTCTTCCTGGGGCGCCTGGGTCTGTCACAGGATTTGACATGAAGAAGTCGGCAAATTCACCAGCCAGGTTACCAAAGACGACTGTCATCAAGGGCAAAACGGCACCAGCTGCGATAGACGCAAAATGGCAGATGAACAGAAGGGTAAGATCTGATCTGGAGGCATATCGATAAAGAGAGAAGTAGTTGATGTTGGGTTCCGGAATAGCAGTTTGTCTTCTTATAATTTCGGCTTCATGAGGAGGAAGGTGGGACAATGGGTCGACCTCTTCCTCGCTCTTCACGACATATTTAGAGTCGAGCTTGTCGAGCTTTGGGTGTTCGTCGGACTTATTAGCTGGAGCAGCTGCCTTTTCGACATTATCACCAGAGACGGTAGGAGTGTTAGAGGAGTGTTCGCTGCCCGCGGTTTTGGGCTTTTCGTTTGAGGAAGACATGGCTTCCTCGTGAAGTTGATATCGAGGCTGAGGAGTCGGGTGGCGATATCAACACGGGAAATCTGTTGAAGTTGTGGTAAATCGTTAGTGTCTTTGCTTCAACACAAGCGCAAGCCAAAGTGTAATGCGACGACGGATTGGGAATTCAACAAGAATGAAACAGGAACAAGAATGCCGACGCAAGACAGGTACGAAAATACACAAGCAGGTGGGTACTCACGATAGTTTTGGTGTTTTCTATAAGGTCATATTCAGCGAGGGGAGAAAGTGGCGACGGGGAGGTTCTTTCGAATTGAATGGAATCGTTTTGTTTCAAGGCTGAGCGTTGGTAACAAACGAGGACTTATAAAATTTTGTTACACTACCAGGTCCCCACCATGCACGGCACAAGTACGAAGCAGCCTAGTCTATGGCACGACGACGATGATGAAGGCGATGACGATGAAGGAAAAAGAGAAGGAGAGAATAAGAGGGAAAGCCACGAGGATATAGTGGTTGCCTTTATATTTGGTATTCTGGAATTACGAATAGCCGGATCGAATTGAAGGTAGGTATAATATAAAGGAGGGTGACGAAGGCCAATGACGACCCTTTTCTTTTTCTGTGATTCCTTTCGTACTTTTTGTCCCAGGAAAGTAGTTAATTATAAGTGGCACAAAGTAGGGAGACACCGATATCCGTCCTGGCCAGTAGGACAGAAGCAAGATGGGGACGACTTCTGGCAGGGATGCGTCTACTATCTGGATCCAGAAATTAGAAACGGGGAGTCAATATGGCTTACTGTTGCGTCTACCGTGGACGGGGATGATTAAGCAGCGCAGCGGGAGAGAAAGAGGTTTTAAAGAGCCGCTCCCATCACGGCGCACGTCAAAAAACATCGTCGAACCCAGGTGTGGATTATACCCCGGACACTTAACCTAACCTCAACTTCACCGACCAAAATGAGGACCCATGTCATCCCATCGGCTTCTCAGAGATCCGGTCAACCTAAACCACCTGAATGGACCTCTTTCCGTCGCAACGTGCCTTGGGATCTAGTCAAAAAGCGGCTAGTGAGATAACAAAGGGGTTCACCCCAAACAAGATGTCGGAGTTCGGCTGAATTTCCATACCGGCCTCAGTAACGCCCAGGAATACGACCTAAAAGGGGATTTTGAGGTCAATGTTAGGCCCCGAACAGCTGCCAACAACCCCGATGCCATTCAAATTCACCGCCTGGAATTAAGGCTACCCGAGACTATCTTTATCATTTAAACAGTCCAATATCCAGATGCTTTTATCTGCAATTACATTATGCAGTGGTTATCGTGGATGGCCGACCTGACACCGACTTGGACCTGGCCACCCCCGATCTGAGATCAAGACAAGCTTTTTGAAAAGTTGGAGGGGGAAGTCTCGGCCATCCGTGGGGTGCGATGGTGATGACTCTTTCGATTTCTGCTCCAATCAGACCATGCGAATTCGGAAATCAAAGAGAATGCAGAATGTTAACGTTATGCATTAAAAGGATCCCCTTTCAAAATGAGGAAAGAATAATGTTATTTCGACCCCGCGGACGCCGTTATTATGTTTTACATTTTTTTTTCTTCTTTTGCTTCATCATGATTCATTTAATCGATGCACATACACATAAGCCAGGCTTCAAACTTTAGTACACAGTAAGCCAGTTCTAAAGTCGACACGGTGTAGCCTTGACCATGTGTTCCCGTAAGCCAAAGATCTAGACGTACTGTGATATCACACAACGAAAAGGTTTTCATCGTCGGAATTCTTAAGGTTTTCAGGCAGAGTCGCCTATTTTCAGCCGTCCTTGGCTGGCGGGCTCGAGCTTGGACGTCACTCTGTATACGCGTATCAACATCGATCGAGACTAAAAGCCGAGTGTTCATGCAGGAGATACGGACATATCTTCCCGGAGTCAATAGTGGCAATCTAATATTACACACTCCCAAGACTGCAGACCAATACGAGATGTTCTATTTTCAATCTCAGCACCAAAGATGCCGTTTTTCCGGTTGGCCTTCTCCTCAGGACCCCTCGCTGAATTCTCCTGTTCAAGCTGCAGGTGCAATTCAGCGGTCTCGTGTTGGTGGCCAGGTGGCCAAGACCGTGTGAGCGTTTCTGCACGTGATAATCGTGGCAGAATGTGTTGCCGTTGACTTCGAGGTGTTTGTCCTCCAAGGGAGTTGCCGGATCCGGAATGAGGGCTCGAAACCTATCTGCTGTTTGTCTGTGTTGCTCTCGCTAAGCCTGCCACTACACCGAAATCTTCCCTCCCATAGCACCCATCAATCATCACCTCTATTCGAAGACCCTATCTCGAATCATCCGACAAAGACATCATTCACAATGCCAGTACGTACCGACGCACCCGCCCTGATATTTCGACCGATTCCAAGCTGCTCGGGAATTTTGCTGTAAATGGAAAAGAAGGCGATGGGAAATCACACGACATTCAAGATGTGGTGGAAGCAGTGGATTGGAGGATCGGGATGATGATTGTAGAAATCATGGAAGAAGACGGGACAACATTCACCGCCGACGGGGCAACCTCCGCCCTTTATTACCACCGTTTCCAGTCTCAATTTTACAGCCGATTCCCGAGCTTGCTAGGATCTATCGAGATATCAGGACCTCCGAAATGGAGTTTTATGAATGTGTGAGGTCAGAAATGCTGATGAGACCGTAAACAGAGCCAAAAATCATTCAGAACAAAGGTCAAGTTGGCCAAGGCCAAGAAGCAGAACAGACCCATTCCACAATGGATCAGATTAAGAACAGGCAATACCATCAGGTGCGGATGAAATTCTATCCCTCACTAAGAAGGGAGGGATCGAGATTCTAATATTGGGATATGAACAGGTATAACGCCAAACGCCGACACTGGAGAAAGACCCGCATCGGAATCTAAACGATCTCCGTTGCGACTGCTTTCTTTTTGCCTTTTTTTACCTCATCTTCCTCTTGTCCAATACCCACCGTCGTCTCCCTTTCCTACTCCTCGGAAGGCACCTTTCAAATTCGAAAAGCACAAAACAACCTCATATAATAATTCCGACTCATTTTTTCTTTCTTACTCGCCGTCATAAATATTTCCGACCTCAAAGTATTTGAACAAAGGAACAACAATAGAAGGATATATGGTGGAAGCTGGGAGCGGAAAAGGGTGGGATGCTGGCGATTCGGATTTACTCTTTTTTCCTTGACTCTTTTCTTCAATTACTTTCGGTGTATTTATGAACGAACATCCTCCGTTTTTTTCGAATTGAAATGGGCATGAGACTTCTGTTCAATGGGGCCATGTCGTTATGAAACGAACACTCACCTACTTTCAGACCGTAATGAGTTATATATATCGTAAACCAATTACAAATTCTGCTATGGATGATAGCAAGTGAGAACGGCTACCGCGGAATATATATACTCCGACCAGCTCTGATTTACGAGACAAGTTATGCATATAGTAGCCAGGCGGTCTTGAGATTGGGTTAACTTGCGGATTAGCCCCAATCTTAAGACCGTCTATAGATAGCTTCCTAGATCTGGCCTCGTCCTAGATCTAGATCTCGCGGATCGGTTTGCTGTGCTAGCCTAGTACTGGGCATTCATAATATATCAGCCCGGTATATACGACCATGCATATGACATACTTGCTAGCGCTGGTCTCGTGCCCAGATATAGAACCCATACCTGTCACTATTCTCTAGCTAATACTGCCTTCATGCCAACGGCTCGTAAAATCTTAAGATTATGTATATGGGAAATTAATACACGATCATATTTTATTTTATTCGTCTTCAATATAAATTTCACAGCAGCAAATATAAAGGTACTTCTTCTAGCGAAATTTGCAATTGGGTAGCCCCGCGCCCTATAAGGCAAATAGTATATTGAGATATACTTGCAATTGAAGTACACACCTATATACACACCTATCAAGATAAGTTTACACACGTGTACACATGAAGTTCTTGTAAACAGCTTCGGGGCTAAGCTGTCTATCCAGTATCGATAGATCTAGCCTAGGCGTAAGTCCAATATCTCGAAAGTTCTCGCTTTGGACGATCTGTCGTTAACCTGGCCGCTGTTATAAATACTTATTTCTCAGGTGGACATACGTAAATACTCCAGATCCAGTGCATTATATATTATATTATAGATCTTATACTTTATCGGCTTGTAGGAACTGCCCTTTGAGCGCAGAGTTCTCGTGTCAAGACCTTTATATCTGTGGAACTATAGTACTAGTCCGAGAGTGTTGTTATTGCTGCGAATTCTGTCCTGCTGGTTACGGCAACTGCCACCAATTCCGACATCTCCTTTGCCCAAGACGGCAATTCCGCTTCCTCAAAAGAAACCCAGAAAAGCTTAAAGGCTCTAATCGTTTCCAGCGACTCCACAAAGGGACTAGTCGGAACTAACAAATTTGCTTCGGTGGCCTTCGTTCTTCTCGAAAAATTGGCCTGTCGAAACCATCTGCAAGCTGTCGCATGTTTGGCTCAACTTAGCTTCGGATGCTGCGGGTTTGGTTCTTGGCACGGTCAGCGGCTGCCAATTCGAATCGATTTGATTGAACCGCTACGAACAGCCGGGCTTCAATTTAAGCATTTGCATGGACCGTTGATTGCGTCCTTTCCGGCCGGTGGTACATTTCTCCACACTCTTTTTCTTCTAGCTGTGTTTTCTTTCCTTCTTTTCCTTTCTTCTGTTCCTGTAACTTCCTACCCTGTACATACATCCATTCTTATTTTACATCGTACCCAGGTGTTTACTTCGTGAGGAGGTGGTTTCGTCTGGCTGGTTGTTTGGGAGCATTACGACCGGGCTGTGGGGGCACTTCTTATTACCCTCAAAATCCTCAGCCCAGCTGCTTAGCTAAAAAAAACCACATCTCCAAAACTCGAAAAAGGTTGTCTGTCGGGAGCACTCGGAATCTCCCCATCTTCGAGAAAATGGGTCGCATACATCCATACGTGCCTTTTCTGGCACTGGCGGCATCTTTCCTGCCGCTGGTGTCCCACGCTCACGACCACAAAGGCGATGAAAGAATCAAAGAGGGCGACCACATCTCTCACGAACCGATTGATGCGATTCTATGGCTACACATCCTATCCATGACCCTGGCCTTCGGTATCCTCTACCCGCTGGGAATGGTACTAGGTCTCGCCCGCAATCGGTTTCACGTCCCCGTCCAGATCACGGCGACATGCATTGGCATCATGGGATGGTTTTTGGGCCACGGACACGACGGTCGACAGTTTCAGGATGGGAACGCACATAGTGTCTACGCTCCGTTCCTGGGATTGGGAGTTGTGTCACAGGTCGGGATGGGGGTTTATTTGAAGCTGCATTTGGAACGGGGGTGGCATGGGAGGGTTAGGGGGGTTGTGGTGAAGGTGCATAAGGTTGTTGGGATTATTATGCCTATTGCTTCTTGGGTGCAGATGATCTTGGGCGGGATTACGGCGTATGTTAATTCTTCCTTTTCTCTGGTTCTTCGATTGGGTGTTGAAATGGAGGCTGATTATGGCGTAGGCTTGGGTTCTGTCATGCGGATCATTTGGGACAGTGTTTGGCACATTTCATCATGGGAGGGTCGTTTATTGCCTATGCGATTGTGATGACTTTGATGACTTTGGTCGGACAGGCGTGGTTGAGGCGACAAGGGCGGGCGCCAGAGTTCTGGGATTCATTGATCATTGCGGTTTGGGGGTTCGTGAATACCTGTAAGTTTCACCTTCTCTTTTATTTGGGTATTTCTGTGGGAAAGGCCGGCTGATTTGGAATCTCTTGGGTAGTCACGGAACACCGATGGGGTCAGCCGTGGAGCCATGGGGATTATCAACATACTTCTATGGGAATCGTATGGTGGTGCGCGGGATTACTCGGTCTGTGGCTGTCGAGGGGTAGGAACGGGGAAGCCAGGAGGAATCTCATCCCTTCTATTGTCATCTTTTTGACCGGTTGGGCTATGGTATGTTTTCTCGGACATAATGTTGAAATTGCGGGGGCTTGGAAACTGATATCGGAGCGAATAGTCATCCCACGTCCAGCACCTCGAGTTCTCGACGAAGGTACACGCGGTGTTCGGGTATACCCTCATGGCCGCCGGGCTTTCGAGGTTGATAGAAATTGCGTTCGTATTGAGGGATCGCACGGCCCGGCCGAATGGAGAGCCGTCGACGTTCCAGCATTTGCCGCCTTACGTACGCATACCCCCTTCTCAAACTTCAAATTCAAGTTCGATAGAAAAAAGAAGGGAAGTTTTGGAGAGCTAACTGACATTTGGGGTGGGAATAGTTGCTGATCGCCTCGGGATTCCTCTTCATGGGCGCAAACGAAGAACAACTTCAACTACTATTCGACTCTGGCGTCGACCACGTTTCGTATTTACTCGTACTCTTCTCGCTTGCGTTTTTGCTCTACCTCTTCGTCCAGATCTTGATATTCATCTACGCCTCGAATACGGAAGAGAAGAAGAAGGGAACAGTGGGGTCAATTGGGGTTAGGAGTGGTAATGGCGGCAGGAGGAGGCCGGAGTTAGCGCCGATCGAGACTGGGAGGGATGAAGAGGAGTACGAGCTGGAAGGATTGATTAGTGATGATGAGGAGAGACTGGAGAGTGCTTTGACGAGGGTTGGGGAGGGGAGTCCGCCGTTGAAGGAGGGGAGGGCGGCGTGATGTTAGTTTTCTAACTACACTTGAATCGAAAAAATATAGGGAAGGGCAGGGGTGGACCACCCTGGGTGAGGCTGGGAACGAGACCAGGAGGGGGTAAGGAGGTATATATATCGGGCCGGTGGTATTTTGATGGCTTTAATTAATGGGCTATGATATGACGTCTTGCTCTTTTAGCGGGCTTCCTTTTGGGTGGGTTCTATTACCCTTTTGTATGTTATATGGAGTGTATACCTGTACATTGCTCCTTTTCTTTGTATTTTGATCTTAGGACGTATAGAACGTCTAATGGTAATTACCTGGATGGAATAAACATAAATATAGTACAGAGTTCGATTTCACTTAAGATTTGAGTCAGGGTTTTGATATCAAAAAAATTCTATTGTAGTAATACATGGTATAGAAAAGAGATGGGATGCTTTTTCTAATCTAACTATAGTACATTTTATCAATTGTATCGGGGTATCCAACAAAATAAACCAAAACAATGACTCCAGAGACGCCTGCTGTTCTTTTTGACTTCTAAAACTCCAAATCACCCAAAACAACTTTTTTGTAGATGCAATGATATATCGTACACCGCTCGCCAATAAATATCAAAAGGAAAGGCGATCGAAAGGGAGGTTAATCTGCCTCCACCGGCTCCGACCCAATATCGTCAATGATCTCTAAGATAGCCGGAACGGCGTCTCTAATCAAGATATCTTTGTCTCTCCCCGGAACCTTCTGCAGCACATAATCCGCCACCACGTTCTTGTCCCTACTCTCCGGCCTCCCGATGCCGATGCCAATCTTATGGATAGGAATCTTCCCGTTGCCCAAAGAGGCCTTGATGGAAGATAACCCATTATGCCCACCGGCCGAACCATCCTTTTTGTACTTCACCTTCCCAACCGGTTTCTCCAGCTCATCGTGGAGGATGACGAGCGTGGGGTTCGGATTGGCCGGCGAGAATTGTTTCCACGCTTTCAATACCGCTGGCCCGGAGACGTTCATGAAAACTTGGGATTGGAAGAATTTGGTGGTGTAGTTTGCACCCGAGGGGCCATCGGATATCGGACCGCCGTAGCTGCGGGAGGGGGAGAGTTGGGAGGAGGTTAAGTGTGGAAGGAGGAGGTGGGCTGCTGAGTGGCGGGTTGTGAGGAGTTTTCCGGGGTTACCGATTGCGCAGATTAAGAGGGAGCGGGCTTGAGATGCCGCCATTTCGAAGGGGGGAGTGATGAAGGGGGGTGGGATCGAGGAGGTTGAGGTTGATGGTGAAGTTGAGGGTGAAGATTCTGCGGTGCTTGAAGCTGGGATGAGGTTCGAATCTTCGGTTTGGGTTTCTTCTGTTGCAATTTGTTGCTGCAGTTGTTGTTGGCGGCGCTGCTGTTTTCGCTTGCCCTTGATGCCCATTTTGGCGGCGGAGTCGATATTATGGTATTAAAAATTATAAATTAGAGGGAAAATACTGAATTTTTTGATATAATTACAACTAGGTATATAGAAAATATGTAAAAGGGTATCTTGCTTCAAAAAAACAGAAAGGGCCTTTCGGTCGTTCTTATAATTTTTTTGGTGTTTGGTTGGGATTGTGGGATTTGGTTAACGCCGTTTTGGAAGTGATTAATAAGAATGGGTGACTCGATCGGAATTAGTAAGGCTGTGTAGGCTGACTGGAGTATGAGTCGTACAAGTGATCTGGTGCGACCCAGCGCCCCGGCGCAGCCGCGCAAGGGGGCGGCGGGACATTACAAAGATCGAATGATGTCAAGGCGTGCCTGAGAATAGTTATTTTGGACGGTATTGTTTCGCGCTGGGTTTTTTCCTCCGTTTCTTTCCAAATTTCCTTTCTTTTCTTTTTCTTTTTTTGTTTTTGTTGGCGATCAGGCGGGTTTTTTGTTTGGGGTCAGAGAGAGTGATGCGGGTTATGGTGTTTGAGGTTGGGGTTTATGGTTTAGTGTATCCAGAAAGTAGATGAATGACTGGTTCGTAGAAATTGAATCGCTGGTGCTATAGGCATATTGACGGCGATTAAGATAATATCTGATTTTAGGAGAAAAATGTTGATGTTTTGATGTCGAAATGAATGCTGAAAGAGAAGTTCGGTAATGTCTTATGACACATTTTCGTCGGGGATTTGAAGGTTCATTCTATTGACCTCCTGACACTAGATTTATTGATGGATGTAGAGATATCTTGGTTTTAGGGCATAAAAGGTTGTATTTCGATCGTATTGATCATGCGGATTGCTGCTTCTTCCTCGGCAACTTGAACCGTACTTTCTTCACCTTCTTCTTCCCACCCGCCGAACCATCCGCTTCCGCTTTCTCAAAGTCCCCCTCGTACTCATCTATATCAGTAGACTCAGAGCGAGAGCTCAAAGTCGGCGATACGGATCCAAATCCTTGAGAATATGGATTATAGGTGTAAATGGAAGAAGGTCGCAATACGCGGCCCCTTGTGTGTTTCGACCTATCGCGGTGGAAGCGATCGAGGATCGCCCCGATGACGCAGAGGGATACCCACAGCAGGAGGAAGAGGATGAGGATTGCGCCCCAGACTTTACGTGAGAAGCTTAGTGGGGTGCCGGGTTTTATCGCTTTGGCGAAGATATCGTTTTCCATCTTCTCTGAGGTTCTAGATTTTATATCTATACCGATAGATGTATTTATAGTAGTCTCGATATTTATAGATAGTAGGTAGTATATAGTAGTGTAAGTGAGTAGTTAGTGAACTAAGCGAGTGGGTTAAGTGCGTAAGGGTCGTTTTGTTTATCTTTGGCGATAAAGAGGGAGGATGGGGAAGTAATATCATGATATCGCCGATTGGATCCGGGGCCATGGGAACTTAAATAGGATAGACTTCGCGAGGATGGACTCGACGACCCGGGTGAAGATGGAAGCCGAGGTCTAGATCCCGACTAGATACTTCTTCGCTTCCCACCTTGGCTTTGCTGTATTTTCGAACAAATTCCACCCCACGGTGTTAGACATCGATATATCGATATCCTGAGATGTACTGAAGTCTTGAACAAGGGAGTAGCAGAGAAGGGAGAAAAGAAGGTGTTGTGTGTGGTCACCAGCCACAGCAGGCGGCAGCAACAACCCGATTAAGTGTGGCTGACCAAAGCTGTTGATTGAATCCAGCTAGGTTACTGGGGAAAGCTCCCCAGAAGCAGCAAGCAGCCACCAATCTGTCCGTCTCAATCGACTGTATCTCCGTTCCTCATCGACCAACCGGGCTCTTTGCTCCATCACTATTTCCCTATCCCTCCATTTTTACGAAACGAGCATAGCAACCGCTTTCGGTCGAACCCCCCTGCTCTTCCTGCCAACGGGCTCTCACCCCCAGTTACCCCGTCTTTGTCGCCAACATCAGATTCCGTTCCCGTCTTTGAAAACCGACCTCGAGGAGCTTCCCCTAAACGCAGCGACTTTCCCACCACCAAGAGCGAGAACTACCAGGGAAAAAGAAGAACCCCCCCCCTGAAAAAAGAAAAAGGGGAAAATCACCAATTCCCGACCCCGTTCCACCGGGAATGGCAACATTACAAAACGGTCTCCCGGATCGGGACCCCCGTCGCGGCCGTGATCCTTACCAAAGAGGTGGTGGTGGTGGTGCTCCAGCTCCAAACGGTGCAGCTTACCCCACAGGTCCCAGACGACAACCTCCTCCTCCCGCTGGATATGATGGTCCCAGGATTGATACCAGTCGGAGGGGGGCTTATGGAGACGGCCAACTGGAGCCACCGATGACACCTAGAGGTTATGGTAGTCTGAGTGGGCAAGGTGGGCAAGGTGGGCAAGGTGGACAAGGTGGACAAGGTGGGAGGTACGAATTTGCAGATGTCAGTAATACGGGAAGAAGGCCTTCGGAGACCCCTAAAGACAGATCGAAGTCGAGGAGGAGAGGGGAGCCGGCTTACCAGGAGCCGAAGGTGTCTGCAGAGGGGGTTGCTAGATTGGCTGGATTATCTGGTACGCTTCACCCGATTCTGGGTTTACATATTCGAATCTGGGACCTTTGAAATGGGAATTACGGGGAGGGGAGAAGGATGCTAAACCTTTTTATTTGGAGTGATTAGACGTTCTGGAAACAATACGACGAGACTGGGACTTCATGACGAAGGAGGAGTGCATACCGGTACAAATCGCTCTACAGTTGAATGACCCGAGTTCTCTGGGTAAAGCCAATCGACTTCGCGACTTCAGAGTCATCAAGAAGAACCTTGAAGGCGCCTTACAGGCTGTTGTCAATGGTAGGCATCTTGATGTTTCTAACAGAAATATTTATGCGGCTCCAGTTTACTGAAATATTCGGTTTCGTCTAGAATACCACCAGGGATTCAACAGCTCCATCGGTACATACCATAGCATCATGCGGCACATAGGCACGTCGGCGGCCAAAGTTCAAGACCTAAAACAACGAGTATCGAGCGCCAAAAAGGACTTGACATCCGAGAAACCTGAAGTCAAGAATCTGGCAGTCGAGAGTCAGATTTATGAGAGCATGCTGCAGACACTATCGCAAATGTATGTCCTACAAGCCCGTGCTAATAATAACGGGAAGTTGAAAAAGTGCTGATAAAACCGAGCACGTAGTGAACACCTACGCGATGTCCCTGAGAAGTTGGATTTGAGAATGGGCGAAAAGCGCTTCCTGACGGCTGTCGATATCCTTATGGAGGGTTTGAAGAATAGCAACAAACCGGATTTGAAGGGCATTGGGGCATTACAAGACCTCAGACGGGGTCTACAAAACCAAGAAACTTCACTGGCTGAAATTCTAGTCGAGGAACTGCATTCGCATCTCTATCTGAAATCGCCATACTGCGACGGCAGGTGGAAGTCATACTCGAACCAGAAGGACAACAAGACCTCGGATCAACTCCTCGGAGGCGGTGTTATTCCACAAGCGACAGTTACAAAGCGGACACTCGATATATTCCTGGAAACCGAAGATTTGACGAAAGAGATGGTGGAGGATGCTTCGAAGAACATCGAGGCTGAGAGTTTACACTATATTCGTTTGCTCATCGAGTCTCTTCACAAGCTTGGCCGTTTGCCCGCAGCACTAGAACAGATTTCTCAGAGACTGCCGGTCGAACTGAACAAGGTTGTCGAGAAGACTAATCTCGAGGTGGATTCGCGGCACCCCGCCTCCTTCCGGGGACTCTCGAATCTCAAGGACGGTAAAGCTATCGACGCCGTACTATCGGAGAAGGACGAGCGAGTTGAGGTTCTCAACGATTTACTGTACACCCTATTTTCGAAATTTGAGGCGATCTTGGAGGGACACAGAGTTGTGCACGATGTTGTGAAGGCTATCAGCAAGCGCGACTGGTCCAAAGATAACACAACGACGCTTTCTGGTGGGTTTATGGAAATTTGGAAGTTATTGCAGAGCGAAACGAGGTCTTTACTGCACGACTACATCACAGCGAATGAGAGCAGAGCCACGAATGCGAACGCCCCCAAGGCGGCACAGAATTCCGTCAACAGTATCCTGGCCGCCAACTCGGCTACCCAGAAGAAGAGGGTATGTTCTGATCTAATTTTATGGAATTAGGGTCAAAAAGTGCTAATTATATGCAGCGGATGTTCAAATTTGGTGGACCTGAAAACTCAGATGCGGTGATTAAATCGAATCAAGACGACTTGGAAGCCATCCTCAAGGCAAATGTGCCTGGACTTGTACAAGACTCTGCCGTTCCTGTCATTAGGGAGACTGAGGAAACGCAGATCAGCGATGGGTCGGCTACGGGCAGGAAGCTGCTTGTCGAATCGACGGTTTTTAATATGGGCCACTTGCTTTCGCCATCGCTGCAGTTCTTGAAGAATGTCAAGGATATCATCCCCCCAGGGTAAGACCCCTATTCGGTAGTAGCTTAACTACAAGATGCTAACGGACATAAAGATTGGGTGTTGCTCCTAGTACCTTCACATCCTTCCTTGACGACTTCCTGGTCAACGTCTTCTTGCCACAGCTTGAAGATACGCTACGTGAACTCGCCGCACAAACGACAGGAGAACTCGACGCTTTCCGACAAGATACGCAGTGGAAGAATGTTGCACAGCGTCCGGTCATGAAGGGAACTTCTGGGTTCTTGAGTCTAATTACGGCGATTTGTCGTATGCTGGATAGTTTACCGCACGACCAGTCGTTCAGCCAGCTGCTTGTGGACTTACTTACTGATTACTATGAGAAATGTCATGCATTCTTTAGGAGTAAGTCTATTTCTAGTTATAAAAGTTTTCTAGAAAGTACTGACCCTGTCGATAGCGCTTGTCCAAAAGGATCAAAACACCCTCAAGAAGAGCGCCCTATGGGTCGTTCCCGGGGAGCTGGAATCCACTATGCGCGAAATGTGGGCCGACCCTACCGTCTTCCACGACTTCCTCAACAAAGAGACCCTCGTTTACGCCAAACTCAAGGGCGCTGAAGGCGTCAGCTTCGACGACATCATCTCCGACCGCAAAACAATCTATACTCTTTGCATTCTTTACAACAGCATGGACTGGTTTTCTCGTAAATTGAAGAAACTCCGACAGGTGACCGACATCGAAGACCCCAGCAAGGACGAAGGAACTCGGACCCGACGGTGGAATAATCTCAACTCCCAGCTCGCGAGGGACTCGGCTTCTCCTGTGTTCCTACCGCTTACGAAGGATTTGGCGGAAGCATTCGATGGGGTTGTGAATACTTATTCCGAGTTGACGAATACGATTTTGTTTACGCTCAGGGCTGAGGCTAGGACTCATGCGGCACATTATATCGACCTTGCGGTTGAGAAGACGTCGTGGGTGCTGGAGAATGAAGCGCCCGAGGCGGACCCTCAGATCTTGACTTTGAATACCGAGCTCGTGTGGTTCGATCAGGATGTAACCAGCCTGCTACGGTTCGAAGAGCAGAGGTTTGTCAAGGCCGGGTTAGGCGTATACCTCGACCACCTGCTCATCAGGAGCTGTGGCAAGATCAAGCAGATGAACCGCAAAGGTGTGGATAAGATGTTGTTGAACATCTTGGTGTTACAGCAAAATTTGAGGAATTTGGTATTGGAAGACGGAGTAGTCGGTGACGGAAGAGATGAGCAGAATAAGCAAGTCGTAGCGCTAAAGAGGAGTGATGATTTTTGGAAGTTGTTCAATACGGGGCCGGAGGTAAGTTGACACAGTCTTTGGTTTATTTTTTGGAGAGTGGTGCTAATTCGGTTTGTCTTTCTAAAATATAGGATGTCCTTCAGCGAGCTAAGGACAAGACATTGCCGCATACCTACGATGAGATGAAGGATTTGGTGACGCTATGGTATTCGGAAACTTTCAAGACGGGGAGCAGGCGGGAGTCGACGGTGGCGGCGAGACGAAGCTTGAATGATCATCTGATCCAGTTGAGTGAACTGATGTGGGAGAATTAAGATCATTTCCTGCGCATCACGTCTACGAGGAGCATGGCTTTTGGGGGGGTTGTATGTGTGGATATGCAGCTAGTGGTGTATCATATGGTTTCTCTTATTATTGGCTCCTTTACGTATCACTCGCGCGGACGATGTTACCTACCTTTTCCCCTTTTCTTTGTTGCCAGGAGGAAAACTTCTCTTTACGTCTTTTTCCTTTTTCCTTCTCGTTATATCTTAGCTTTGGGTGAAGAGATCCATAGTCTCCTTCTTTTTGTGTATGTCGGTTAGCAGGCATGTATGTGTATGTTTCTTACACTCTATGGTGGCTATAGTCTGCGACTATTATGCCGGGATGGTCACCCTAGAAATCCTTTATCAACCTAACGAAGGAATGAAGATTCTACGAATTTATGTCCGGGCGGGGTCTAGGATTAGTCTCGAGGGCGAAGTAGAGGTACTCCAAGGTGCATTTGGTTTATAGCCCTAAGCTACTCTATCGATATATTCTATTCATTCGGGGTTAAACCCAATGACCTCCCTAAACGAACCGTGGAATATTCGAATTCGGTTTCTAGAGGCAAAATGTCCCTGAATAGTCTTTCCTCCGAGGTAGATATATAAGAATGATATACCCCAAGCTCTCAATGAACCGAGAGGCCAAGAAATGGAGCCTCTGTTTAATATGGCAATGTCTCTCTCTCCAACCAGTTCAGCGCCCTTTCGTCATGCTGCAAGAGCGGGCTGGTCTTCTCGTAGACTTCTTTGTGGTACTCGTTCAAGTATCGCTTCTCGGATTCGGTGAGGAGGGTGATATCGGCGAGCCTACGGCACATAGGGACCATGGTGACTGTTTCGAAACCCCAGTACGGCTTTTCGCCGAATTGGTGGGTTGTCTTTTTTGGAACAACGAGGATCATATCTGACGGTGTATAGAGGTTAGTATTCAATACATGAAGTAATTATTTTAGTTTTCTCTTTATTTTGGGGGGCGTGGGGGTACGTACTCTCGATTCGAATACCAAACTCTCCGTCTTCATAGTATCCCGGCTCGTTCGAAAGAACATTCCCGAGTTCTAGTGGAACCTCGGAGTATTGAAGTCTAGTACCAATACCCTGTGGTCCTTCGTGGACGTTCAGGAACGATCCGACGCCATGTCCCGTTCCGTGACGGTAGTCCAATCCCTCCGACCAAAGGAATTGACGGGCGATAGGATCGAGTTGGAATCCGCTAATACCCTTGGGGAAAACGGCTTGTCCGAGGGCGATGTTGCCCTTGAGGACTAGAGTGTAAGCCTTGATTTCCATTGCTGTCGGGACCCCGAAGTGAAGGGTTCTGGTGGTGTCGGTTGTGCCATCGTAGAATTGAGCACCGGAGTCCTGGTGATGTTAGACCTTTCGGGTTGCTTCGGGGTGACTACTAGAGAGTGAGGAACTTACGCAGAGATAAATGGCTTTAGGGTCAACTTTTGCGGCCGTGGGACGCTCAGGGTGATAGTGAATCACCGCTGCGTTTGCGCCTGTAGAGGAAATGGTACCGAAGGAGAGACCGACGAAGTTCTCTTTTGTCCTGGTTTGGATGTTAGCTCTTTAGGTCTTGATACTGATGTCGATGTTGTATACGACATACTTTCTGAACTCTTCGAGTTTGTCGGCTGCGTCGACTTCATCGAGTTCGACGCCGTTGTGGAGCTGCTCCTCGAGCCATGCGAAGTACCTGAAGAGTATGTTAATATCCTTGCGCTTTATAAAGTTCAAAATGTATATATATATGCCTACTCAATTAAAGCGGCACCGTCGCGAATATGGCACTTTCTCATTCCCTCCAACTCGGTTTCGTTCTTGATAGCCTTTGCAACAGTAACGGGAGATCTAACCTCCTCAAGTCTTTTTTCTCCAAGGGCTTTTGCGAGGGCCCAGCTGGAATTTGCTGGGAATAAGAACTTCTGGGGTTCCGCCGCATTTTCGTCGACGGTATTTTCGCTCATGGTTAGGAGGGTTGTGAGAACCTGTTCGTAGTCAACAATCTGGACATGTTCGCCAAGGTGGGCCTCAAGCTCAGAGCTTCTTTGCTTGGGATTAAGGAAGAGAATGGCATCGGTTGGTGTGATGGTGGCGAAGCAGAAGAAGACGGGGTTGAATGGAATGCTAAAGCCTGGGTCAATATATGCTTATAAATAATGCCCCTTGGAACTTCTGGATACATACTCGCTGCCTATAAATACCGGTCAATATTCTGGTCAAGTTTTGAACATTATCAACTAAAAGGTTGGTGGAACGAACCTCTGATGTTGAACAACCACATGATCTCGTCCAAGCCTGTCAGAACCAAGCCGTGGCTCTTCTGCTTGGTGAGTTCCTTCCTTAGGTCTTCGAGCTTCTCAAGGAAGCCTTTCCCGGCGAACTTCTTGTCGAGAATGATAACTGGTTCGGCTGGTCTTGCTGGTCTTTCGGAGCCCCAGACTTTGTCGACGAGGTTCTCGGTCATTCCGATAAGTTCGCCACCACCCTTCTTCTGGATTTTTGTTTTCAAAGACTTGGAGAATGCTATGAGGGGTGTTAATATACACTATAAAATCGAGGATTACGACATCTAGGTGGCACACCATATGTAAGAAGTGAGGCATCAACGCCGACGTTCTTTCCTCCCGTTGCTGCTTCGGCGACCCACTCGCTCCAGGTTGGGACATCGGGCATTCCCTGCTTCAAGAGAGCCCAGTTTTCATCTAGTTGCTGTTCAGCCTGGTTGAAGTATCTGCCGTCTGTCGACAGGGCGGCTTTTTCTTGGGTGATTAGGGCCCAGCCTGCAGAACCGGTGAAGCCGGAGATGTACTCTCGACGGCCATCGCATGCCGCGGTATACTCAGACTGGTGAGCATCTTCGGATGGTACGACTGTGCAATATCGACATCAGTATCTTGTAAGAAAAAGGAGGAGGGAAAAAAGAGGTGAAGCAACTTACTGTAGACGTCGATGTTGTTCTCCTTCATCAAAGCCCTGAGGGCGGTAAGTCGTTCCGTCGTGCTAACCATCGTGTGCTGTGACGTCGATGCAGCAGATGTGGAGAACAGCTGTCGCCGTGGAAGGCCGAGCAGGCGGTTTGGCAAGTTCGGCTGTCGGTGGGATAAAGCGGCTAGCAGAGTCCTCGGTGACGGGGTTTGGCGGCTGTTTCTACTTCCAAGAGTAGTGGAGAAGTAGTGTCGTCGGGGGATACAGAAGCTTGATCGTGTCGCTGGGCAGGCACACGACAACGCTGGTCTGAGGCTGTTGCTGTTTCTGTTGCTACTGGCACTAGTTCGAGTCGGCAAAGACCGAAGAATGCGAAAGGCTGCGCTTTGCATAAGACTTGACTCCGGAATCAACCAGAATCGAGTCTTGTGGGGTCTTATAAGCCTCAGCGTGGGACTGGGCACCTGACCGGACGCTGGGGTTTTATGTAACAAGATTGGATGGCAATGGGCGCTCGAAAAAGGGAGGTAAGTCTATGAGTTTCTAAGCAAGGCCCCCACGGTAAATGCTAACTCGTGTCTGGTTAGGGAGATCGGTGTATGATCACACAGAATACACGTGCATAAGTGCCATAGTCTGCGATTAATTCATGTATCGATTGAGATGAGAGTGAAAATACCTCAAAACCTTTCGGACTTCCAGCTGACTCGAAGCAATGTGGAATGTAGTTAACAATTAGCAGGCTATTGCGACATTCTCGCTCAGAGATTTGAGGCTATCCAGGCACCTTCCTGATATTTCCAGGTCCCCTTGTTGGCAATGTGGGGTGTGTTAGATAGGCACGGCTCCGGGCCTCGGCTAAGCTCGGACCATGGCAAACCCCCCTCCCCCGGGGAGTTTAGTGTCTCCCCGAAGGCTTGTTCCCAGGATTGGTCCTCGACAGGGGTTCTCCGGGCCGGACTCGGAAATGCAACAGCTCGGACCTTCTTCCAACGCGGAGGTAAAAGGGTATTTAAACCCCAGACTAGGAACGCCTCGGCATTTCTTGACTCATTCCAGATCTCTGGGTATAGATTATCAATTATCTTGATTTTGATCTTACAATCTATCCATTTGCCTTCGTTTCTATAGCTATATCTTTAATCACAACCTCGATACAATATCATACGATTTTCTTTCTTTCTTCGTCTGTTCAACATGTCTCCTCCAAACCCCCTCCTCAGTGACAATTTTCCCTCCCACATCCTGTCCCTCTTGGACCGTCTCCACGAGGCCTCCCTAAACCAAGAATCCGGTCTCACAAAGGCTGATTTCGAGGCTTCGGTCATTCACGCAAATATGAAGGACAAATTCATAGCCCTGGAGCAAGACAAATGTCATTTCGTATACCAACTGGCCAAGGCTATTGGTGCCAAGAATATCGTTGAGGCAGGAACCTCGTATGGTGTCAGTACTATATATCTTGCTTTGGCGGTAGCAGCGAATATAAAGGCAACAGGAGGCTCCGGCGCGGTTATTGGAACAGAACACGAGGCTGAGAAGGCAGCAAAGGCGAGAGAGCATTGGAAGGAGTGCGGCGACCTTGTCACTAATGTTATAGACCTAAGAGAGGGGGATTTGAGGGAGACCTTGAAAGTGGGGCTTCCGGAGACTATCGACTTTTTGCTCTTGGACAGTAAGTTTTTCTTTGCCTGTCCGTTTGAGTTTGATATTTTTGGTGGCTAATAGCTGTGCACTATAGTCTGGACACCAATGGTAGTTCCGACCTTGAAATTGGTTCAACCTAGGTTTAGGCCGGGATCTGTGGTGATCGCGGATAATACGGTTGGGAGTGCGGCCGATTATCAAGAGTTCTTTGACTACATTCGGGCGCCCGATAGTGGTTTCACGAATATTACGCTTCCGTATCATAAGGGGTTGGAGATGAGTGTCTACTCTCCAAAATAGGGATCATTTTGTATACTAGCCCCTGTATAAATCTAAGGAATAGTTGGTCTCGTACCCGGAATAGCTATACGTACCTATGCATATATGTATCTGGGCATATTGGAAAATCTCACCTAAATACCAGTTGCGGTGTAAACACCTTCCACGAGGCGTGCTAAAACGATGTCGTAAAAGCTGACTGGAAATATTATCAACTTCTCTCTTGACTGCTCTCACACCTTCTCCAACCATATATCCCTTTGCGATGATTCGATACCTTCATAGTCTTTGTCTATTCTTGAATTGACATTACCGACTAATTTTCTGTTGTTAGGGTCAAGCGAGATCGGCTGCTTCAACTGGCCCTTCCCTTCTCCAATCCCGAAATCGACGAGGACTGCCTGTTCGTCAGGCGAGAACGGAAAGAACGGAACTATCAAATCAATCCTACTTGTACAAGCAGCCTGGGGAATTCGGGTTAGCCGAGCTTTTGAGTCATATATGCGGAAGAGTGGGTCATTACGTACAAAAGCCCCGTGGAGGGTCTTCCTAATTCTTACTACGAAACCCTGCCCTTCCCTGGCCATTAACTGCGGGGTAATTGGGTTTTTTATCCTCGTAGAATTTCTTGATGTTGCTATCGAGCGCGTTCGTTGCGAGGATCTAAATGACTTTAGAGGTATCTATCTTGGTGTTCCCATCTCTTCGGTCCGCTAAGGTTGCTATATGCATGTGATAAATTGAGGAAGTTAGAATAGTAAGGGCTGCCTCCCAGGTCTGGGTACGAGACAAAAGGGCTGCATGTAGAATAGAGTATGTGAAAACTTGCCACCACGCTCGAATGACACTAGCAATGCATTGCGTACATCGATCCCTGACTTTTCTACCTCATCGAGAAATACAATACACTTTTACCATTATTGGTAGCCAAAAATTTATTGACCAGTGAACCGTTTTCCCATCCACGGTATGGATTGTGAGGGCCGAAGAACCCATCCTCTCGTTTCATACTTGCTATATTTTCGGAGTGGAGTGGTACTCCGAGATATCTTTCCATTTGCTTCGCTAGCCCGGTTTTCCCATAGCTAGAGGGATCTATAGAGACGATGGGAGTCAGCACGAGTGCACCTAGGATCCTTTGCTCCGCGGAGATTGTGAATGGGTTAGTGACCTGCGGACAGGAACACCGTTGGCTTTAATCGATTAATCCCTCTTCGGGCTTTTCTGCTAACATGAGGATATGGTTTAATAGCTGCACTAAACCGAACTCCTGACCCACAATATCGAAGCAAGCCCGAAACGGCGGCAAGAAATCCCAGTACATCCCGGGTCCCAGGTCTTTAAATGGCAGATTTGGGGCTTTATATGAGGTAGGCGAAGAACGCTTGGGATGACGGATGCGTTCGCGCCAAAGCCGAGCAATAACCGCAAAAACTTGGGCTCCTCTAGAAGAGCCGCGAAGGCGATTACCGGAATATTAGACATCGGTAATGGGGCATCTATTCCGGGAACCGTAAGCATCCCTGATAGATCGGTAGCGCTATTGGGATTTGCCTCTTCGCGAAGCCACTTTTCAACCTTCCTGATGTCCTGGGCGTAGACTGCATAATATAGTGTTGGGATACCATCGATCAAAGTGTTTTTGTAGAGGTTTTAGACTTTAGATCATCTGAGAAGCATCCATCGCTGTCGTCGGATTATTATCATTTGATCGAGACGCCATTCCGAGGTTGAAGGATATATAGTATAAAATCAACATACCCAAATATATTAATAGCTAGCGATTGAGAAATTATATTAGGAGACTATATGCTCTAGAGGCGTTCTTAGATCAGAATTGGGTTGCGTATTGTGGAGGATGTAGAGACTGGTGAGAAAGAACGGCGTCGAATTAGCCCTTAAACATTATATATACTCACTGCTCGAACTTTATATATATATACCCTGCGGATTCGAATGTTCGATATATATTGATACTATTCCAGTACCCCGTTCGTCATTCAGTCTGTGATATGAAGTGAAGTTCATGACGACTGGATTCCCACGAGGAGTAGTTAGAATATTCCGCTGCCGATAGAGCGTGCCAGTAAGATTCGCGGGAGCCTTAGCCTAATATTATAACATATAATATATAATTGAGTCTGTAGAACCCCATACAAAATGCAACAGCTTCAACACTCCGCCGAGGGAGTGCAATATAATACACGTTTGAAGACAAGCTGAGAATGAAGATGCTTGATCAATTGAGGGAAAAATTGAACTGGAGATTCTATAAAAGCTCTTGACTGACCTATTCACCAGGATCAAGTTTGTTTGGAGGGCATTGATACAAAGCTGCTGAGCAAGCATTGTCGATATGCTCACGACTTCTTCCCCAACATCATCACACCGCAACGTCGAAATTCAGCTCATCGTTATCACCACGATGTCGGAGGTATCACATGGCCATCAGGCCGCGAACTCCACCCACGATATGGAAACTACTCCTATCAACGAGACCACTCCGATTCAATCTCCCATCCAATCACCTGTTGGTACTAGTGAGGAGGCCAACATTCATAAAGCTTCATCAATGGCTTCAGAAAGTGGGACCTCCTCTCCAGAGACTCGAAAGCCCAAGGCATCAACCTTCTCAGTCCTTTCACTGAACTCTCCTCGTCGTCCAGCTTTGTCACCAAATACCTTTGATCCAAATACCACTCCTTGTCCTCAATCCACTTCTGAGGTTTCTTCTCCTACCACTCAACCCCCTCCAGCCATTTCCGATCAATCAATTCGCGAATCCTCTGCGGCATCTGCATTGGAAGTACTCGAGGAAACATCACTCGCAGACCAGAAAGAGAACCAAAGGGTTAGTCCAGAGCTCAAGAAGCAACTTGAAAGCTTGATAGCTCCTGCTTCGAGAACAACTTCTCAGTCTTCAGGACCTTCTACTGCCTCGAAAGGCAGCAGGTTTGGTGCTTGGTCAATCGGGACTTCCTCCATTGCCCTTCGACCCTGCGAACCAGTTCCAAGCATCGTCACCACTCAGCTGTGGGAACCTCCCCAAGAGAGCGTCCCACAAGGATCTTCAGAGGACTCCGGATCTGATCGGGTCCCTACACCGCTTTCGATGTCGGGATACCAATCAGAGTACATTTCCTTCCCTGCATTCGAATCTTATCCGAAGAATCCACACCCTGGTCTACGTTCCAGATGCAGTGATAAGTCCTGGCATCTGCTTCAGAAGTTGAAGGGGAAAATCGTGGAAATGCACAACGCTGGGTTGCATTCCAGTCGTTCAAGTAGCCGAAACTCGATATCTAGCCGAAAATCGAGATCGCCAGGAAGGCCACTTGCGGAAAATCAGCAACCGCACACGCAACCAGAATCCGAGGGCGGTGGCAGCCGAACTCGCCTCAATTCTGGCCCATCATCTCGCTCAAAGATCAAGGCTGCCACCGTTAGTGGTGGAACCTTAAGAACTTCCGCCCCAAACCTGAAGAGAGTTTCTATCGTAGACCCAAAACCCGCTACGGAAACCATCAACAACCCACAAATCGGACCTTCCGCCCACAAATCCACAATTGTTGCCGTCCCTCCATTAGAAGGTACAAAAAGCCCACAACAGATTCTTGAAGGGCAAAAGGAGCCCGCTGGGCTTCCTGGCCTTACAAGCCCCCTTGAATTCGCATCCTCTCTTTTCCAAAGTCTCGTCACTATTGCTTCCGGTGATAATACGAAATCAATCCCGGTTTCCCCAGATAGGGGATCCGCATCTGAGGTCAATACCTCGAAGCCCGAAGACAAGGGGAAAGCTCCCCGAACCCCGAACCAAGATTCTAGCGAAGATGAAATGAGTTTCATGGAGTACATCAAGAAGTTCTCAGACTCATCCCCTACGGGGACCCCGAGACAACCTTTGTTCTCGGCGCCCAACTGTGATATCTCGGCTGTGGATGTCCAGCCCGAGTTCTCGAATACGGCTAAGCAAGCCGTCCCCCGAACGGTCACATTCAAAGACCCAACTTACGATGACATCAAAAGAGGTACTTTTCCCATGTCCCCAATCCAGGAAGCCGACAGCTGCGACGAAATCCCACCTGAAATAGCTCTCGACCCTGACACCGGTAAAACTCTCATTAAGTACACGGCGGAGGACTATGACACCATCACCACTTACTTTTACAACGTCCAGGCCCGCGTTTTAAAACGAAAATGGCCCTTTTTACTCGACACCGAGATTACATATCTCATAGACAGCAAATGGCTTGAGATGGAGTGGGAGGATTTGGAAGATTGGGCACAGGAGAGTGCTCAACACGTTGACGATCCGAACTACGTCGAACCTGATCTCTTCGAAGATTTGACTCTTGTCGATCCTCGAGGCCCTGATGCCCCTCGACCGAGCTCAAACTTATCCTAGAAGCTACGTGCTATTGTTCATTAAAATTATTGAAATTTGAGGAACAGCCCACCATATCTCCGGATTGGCTAGTTCTACTCCTGTATTATATTGATTCACTGCACTTTGTTTAACTCTCTAGCGGTTTAGCTATCTTTTGTTCAGAAACGAAGGTGTGGGTTCCCACAATATTCCTCGGAAGTTCTGCTACTGAATATCCTTTCATTGCTATACCTTGCGTGGTCTGTCCCGTACTCTTTTTGATCACTCTACAGTCGAATGGTTGCATTCGTAGTGATCTCTAGCCCCTTCCATGTCGCCTGTCTACTCGGTGAATTATGGAAACTGGCTCGTGTTGATTATCACAGTTCCATCTCCAGACTTGAAGATATGAATGTAAAAGGTAAAATTGACCCCCCGTTCCATACAAGTTATCATACGAAGCGTTGGAGCGGCTCGGAAGATTCCCTCGGCCCGGCTACGCAAATCTTGTTGAAGTTGGGCATTGGCGTGGAAGGTTTGAGCTTGAGGGACGTCACCAACACATTCGATCCACATCATAACTAGGTTATTGAAGGGGAATTCGAGGGCCGGATCGTCGTAACCTTTAATGCGATCCTGGAGAACGGAATGTTAGTAACAATTTCAGGTGCTTTGATCGTAAAAAACGTTCGGGCGTTGGTTTGTACTTACTACGACGAATTGGGCGTCACTGTGTACAAATACCCTCATTAGGTTTATGGACCTGGGGTTTACTGCGGCTTGAAGTACCGGTGCGTAGATGGAAGTGGTGGCGGGGGTACCATCGCGCACAACCCACTGGATATGATCAAGTTGTCGGGAACGGAACGGTGCTAGGTCAAGTGTTTGACCCCTTCTTAGATGTGGAAGAACACGAAGATACCTTGCACGTTCGCAGTGTCTCTGGAAAACCTGGCAGACAGCGGATGCCGATGTATCCTGGGGTGCTTTTTGTATGCATAGGCTTAATTCTTCCAATCTCGCTGGGTTTCCAAGTGCTCCTTTAGATCTAAGGGATTCTATGGCTCTGGAGGCATGGTATACTGTTCGAGATTCGTAGGCTGCTAGTGGATGTTTTAGTTCTTGAATATCGAGAGTTATGTGGGTCAGTCTTTCATTTGCTCTTAGGAAGTATTTTAGGAGAGCTACGACTTCGACTGCTGCCACAGGGGCATCGAAGTAAATCGTCAATGCTGTCAGGCCCGTCATCTTGTTAAATATGTCATAGGGCTCTATGAAATCATCTTCATTACGGACCGGCTCTGCGGCTTCCGGCATGTGGATGATCAATTCTCTGATATATAATATATTAGGATTTACTCATTGAATAGGGGCTTGGGAGTTCTTTTATAGAGTATATCTTAGTTTACTTACCTTACCATGTGGCCGACATCTTTCAAGGTTTCGTTGAGCGGTCGCTTTTTGATCGGGTATCTCACCATAGCATATCTATACAACACCGGTAGTGTGACTGACATAGCTCTCGCGCAGGTTGCGCCGAATCTGAGCCTATCCATGTCGTTCAACTCTGACCTGTTAATGACCTCAGTGAGAACTTCAGTTGGTAGGCTTATCAAAGCTCTTCCCGAAGTAGTGGGTGCTGGAGCTCTGGTTCTCGGATCCCTCGATTCAACAAAGAGACTCCAGAGTCTTCTTAGTCCTGTGTTTGCAAGCATTCGGTTGAGCCATGAGCCCTGGCTAGCAGGGTCTCTGTCGATATCAATCCATCCATCTATCATGCGAGAATGGCGACTTAGATCTCGAGGCTCAGAAGGTTCCGGACGCGAGCTAGACGGTAAAAAACGACGTAGGAAGTCCATTGTATCCTTATAATCCTCTAACAAGGAAGTGAAGGCTTCAGAATGTGGTATATCGAAGGATAGTAGGTCGAGGTGGTGGTGGTCTAAGTTATTTTGTTGTTCATGGTGTGGAGGTCCGATGGGGAAGAACCCTCCACTTTGAAATTGGGCTTCGTCCTCTTCATTTTCGAGGTCCCCTCTATTTGTTTGGAGATCGCGAACCTGTTGCTTCATAGAGGAGTTTGATATCTTCAGTCTCTCGAGGATGATATCAATGTTCAAAATCGTTTCAGAGTCTCTTTGAAGTATAGAGCGTTGTATTTTGTGCGTTGCCTGAGACCCCTGGTCGCTGTGTGCTGGTGTTACACCATTCAAGGAATCGGCCAGGGAGCTTGGACCTTGGCCTTGGCAGGGCTGGCCCGGAAGTGCAGAGGATCGATCCATGGTTCTTTCTGTCCGGCTTGCCCTTCAGACGTAATTATAACCTTTGGCGGCTTTGTACAGTGCGGGGCGAGTCGTGGGGTTATAACGACTACAGGCTATAGATTGTCCGGGGCTGGGTATCTTTGATTACTGGGAATAGTCTCCATCTCGTGAAGGGCGTTTTACGTCCGATCGATGAACTGATTTACAGGTTATATATGAAGTACGCAAGTGTAAGATCCGAAGCTTGGAACCCAGAACTTCCGTTTGGCCCCACCTTCGCTGTTCAGCACACTGATAGCGAAGTCAGCTTTCGTCATCTGGCGTCTCTTGGTACTACCCGACAGCCCAATCCAAGGTGCGCTACCCGCCGAGTCTTGAACCGAACAATCACGAGGGAAATTACTACATTTACACAGCACCTTCTCTGGCTTGGGGATTCCTTGTTTTTTTCTTTTTTTTTCTTTCTTCCTTCCCAGAGTTGCGGGCTACACCTCCTTACCTTTCCAAGGGTAGAAAAGCGAGGATGGGTGACACAACTTTGCCAATCCCAGTCGAGCTTGTCCTTGATGTTCTACAACGTTGCGGTCGGCATGCTGTATATCATTTTGCCCGAACCTCGAAAGCGAATTATGATATATCGGTACACCTCCTCTACAGACATATAAATCTGGTTTATGCCCTTGAATCCGAAGCGTTCGAGCGACATGAAAAAAACGGGGTCAACGTTTATGATTTTGTTCAGTGCGTTCAATTCCCTCCCATTAAAACTCCATAAAATGGCATTGCGCTGAAAATTTAAGCTCTTTTCCTTAAAGGATTGTGGACCTACCTATTGGTTACGTCTGTCCCGAGTTTTTCACAGAACCCTTGACGGAAGACCCCGTCTCCGATATCCAAAAGACATTGCTGAAATTCAAAAATGTCAAAGAACTTCATATCCTAATCAGAGAAAGAGAGTACACGAGCACTTGCCCAACTGCCAGGATTCTGCGCTGGGTGCTCTCCGATTATGTATCCCGATTATCAACCCTCTTCCTGGAGATATATTGCTCCAGTTCCCGCGAGGAGGAATTCGAAGATCTAATAAAACACCTCAAGGCTTCCAGGAGCGACTCTCCGCCGGAACATGGTAAGCTTAAAACACTAAAGACATGGATAATGCATTCCCGTCCGAGGAGGCTTATGGGATTGATCTCTCCGCTCCTGACACCTCTCGTGTCGGGTCTGGAATCGATCGAAGTAATGACGCGGTGTAATTTCGAAATCGACACCCAGATGAGATGGTGGATTCCGGATTTCAATTTCAAATACCTCGTGGGCCTGGAATCCGATAGTATCAAGTCGGCGGTTATCGAAGATAAGAATATAAGCTCTGCGAGGGCGACTTGTAAGTATATTGCAAGGGCTTGGCCGAATTTGGTGGAGTTGGATCTTGATCTGGGGATAAACCATTACATTGTGAGTATTTTGATACTTTCCCTGATAAACTATATCCTCTACACATATTTTGGTTTCAAAGTACTTAAGTTCATATTCAACTACATGCGGTTTTGTTGACTATGAATAAATAGGACAACTACCACCGCCTCTCGCGCCTCAAACATCTCCGAAAGCTCATCATAACATTCCCATACCACAGTTGGAGCGAACAAGTACAAGAAAACATGGCAGAAGAAGCACGATATCCCGCAACCCGACTGTGCAAACAAATCCCCCCGCTTGAAGAAATATCAATAAGTTACATGGGAGGGGATGGAGCCGCGTCCCAAACGGCGGAGTTTAACTGCATCCGCTCTGAATCAGCTCCAGACGAAGATGGGAATCGCTCAGAGGTCGTTGATGTCGAATTGAAAGCATTGTGGCGTGAAGAGGGTGATTATGAAGATATCATCAGCATGATGAAGTTGGTGAGGGGAATGGGCGGGGTTTTGATGGATGATGCGAGGGAGAGGATTGAGAGGTACATTCTGCTCGATGAGTTAAAGGTGGATGGGTTTATGTGGCCGGAAACAAATCTTGGTTTCTATACCACAAATGAGCCGCAGCTGCAGGAGCAGGAGCCGGAGCCGCAGCTCGACCCAGCTTAGGGTACTACTGCGCGCATATAGATGATGTCCTCGAGGCCCCCTCTGCAGCTCTGACACCCTACCGGGTTCTCGTTGACGTCATGACTCGTGAATTGTGGGTTGGCGCTTTACGAGTTAAAATTCATTGGTTATGCAGACACCCCTTTTCATCTAAGATGTATATATGCATATCCGCATATCACCTGGGTATAGCCTAATCTTAAGACTACGAAACATGGCTGCGCAGCTAGCATATCACAAGCCTCGCGACAGTCTCGACACTAGACGGCCCGCCTCGAGACTACCCAGCTTTTGTCGGGAAATACAACATCTATCTGCGTTGGTGCTCAGCCTGCTAGAACGTCCCAAAGAATCCCCAAATCTCTCAAAGAGACTCACCCACGAGGCTTTAAGGTCCCATTAATTCCACCCAAACTAGCTACGCTATGAAGTCCTGGGGCCTAAGGTTTCAGCCGGGTTCGAAGCAGCTGACTTCGAATTTCACAAGTACTTCCCCGGACAACATGTTGGGATTGATACCTACAGTGCGATTCCTCCTGTCTCTTTGTATTATCTTATCTTCTTCTCAAACTGTTTTCGCTAGACGGAAGGCCCCGACCGCGGCGGCAAACCAAGAGAATCCACCATGGTACCACCCGCCAGACTTCAACCTAACCGTCCAAGAGTGGGAAGACTTCATCAAACCCCCAAAGAACCACAACTACCTCGAAGATCCCGTATGGTACCTCTTCTATAGCGGATACCTCCTTCGAGACTTCTCCCGACAGCAAGAATTGTTAGCTACCATACTCGCAAACTACACCGCCGATAGGACGTGGTTAGAGTTCCGAATGCAGTATTTTAATATCATCGCCCCGCTGACGACGGAGTGGTATCCCATCGACTCTGGGATCGATGGATACCCGAAAGATATGCAGAAGGAATGTAGAGTTGCCAAAAGGACGTTGGAAAATTCCTATAAGGAAAAGATAGATGCTCATTTAACCATTGATGTGCCGCCCGGGATCCTGGACTGCGGAGGGTCGATGGATACCTCTGCAGAACGGGATGATCCCCGGAGTGGGGGTAGTCGCTTCGACCCACCCGGTTGGTTATTTAGATTTCCCGGCCAAAAGTACCTTCCGTTTCCCAGGGACTCGATAACGGTACGCAAAATGCTGAAGGATCTTTTCAGCGGTACGCCTAAGTATGATAAAGACAAGGGGGAGCTTGTAGTCGGGGTCTCACAAGTCGAGTTTCTAAACAACTGGCGTACAATATTCGGAGTTATCGAGCAGTTGGGGGCGTTTATGATCCAAGTTCACGAGAAGATAGAACAAACAGAGTTAAAGGCACTATGGCCGGAAGGTCAGAATCCGATCGTGGATAGACGCCAGCGCCAGACGCAGATATTCCAGCGTGAAAAGATCGGGTATGAGGAGTATTTCGATGCAAAGTTCGGAGGCACGCTATCGCAAACAACGGAACGTGTCGAGGATCCGAATTGGATCCAGCTGGCGGCTATTTTGTACCGCCGCTCACTAGCTGGCGCTACTGATATCTTTGTTGCATATGGGAATATCGTTAATATTGTTTATCGGGGTGTACTTCCCTTTATGATGGATATGATGGCGGATATTGCGGTTAAAGCGA
This sequence comes from Arthrobotrys musiformis, assembly GCA_036971715.1. NCBI lineage: Eukaryota > Fungi > Ascomycota > Orbiliomycetes > Orbiliales > Orbiliaceae > Arthrobotrys > Arthrobotrys musiformis. Next base: position 792,637 of record JAVHJL010000003.1, on the reverse strand, counting down.
ACGACCTTGCGATCGAGCATGCAGAATGGCCTGAAGGAACGCCGGAACGGGCTTCGGGGAAACCGCATCCGCTTTTCAGTTGGGGAATTCCAAAGTTTTTGGATTTCCATTTGATGGGAGGGGTCCTGAGGCGGTGGCCCGAATGGACGGAGTACGGGTATAGAGTCGAGCCCTGGCCTCTGAAGAAGGAAGAGCTGGCGGAAGGCGTGAGGAAGATGGTGCTTGAAAGCCAGATAGAGGAATCTCTGAATATTCATAATCCGTTCCCGTGGAGGGGTACGGTGCGGCGGTCTACCGACCAACGGAGCGAGTCGACCGTCTTCCTGCCTTGAGGGTCCATATTCTCCACGCGCTAGACCGTGTGGCTTTGAAGCTAAGCATGCGCGGTTGCTTGGAAATTTTTACCCTAGTTGGTATTCTAATTGTGCGTAGACATGATCCAAATATTAACGTTAATTAGCCCGGTATAAAACTAAAATTCCATGAAAACGCCAAAGAACGCCATAGACTAAAAAATCGTGAGGTATATTATATTGCCATCGATCTATTGTAATTGCCCAAGTTTTCCCCTCGGTGCAACAAGCGCCGGAATCGGATGGTTCATGCGTCTAGGATACACACAGATGTGGAGTTGTATATACGTATATATACTAATGGGCATGTTGCATATGTCGACTCGAAGATGCGAATGTCGTGGTTGGGAAGTTGCATACTGAGGTTTCACGACCGCACAGCTTATGCGAATGCATGGTGTATTTAAGCTTATCCATGTCTGGTGTGATGCCATCACATTGACAAAGAGAGCGACCCCCAGACGAATTGACAAAAAGAGAGAATGAGTAGAGAAAATGGATTAAGTATTTATTTGATATCATAAAGCGGGGATTTCCATGGCTCCACTCCCCCGCAGCATTCTTGCATCTGATACGAGAAAGTTGTTCTCGGCTGCGGCGCCGGTGTCCTTTTCTTTTCCCCCAAAATTTGCAAAATGCGAGATCTTTCATGTATGTGCTTCAAATATCTCTTTCTTTTAACAGACTGTTCTTCTTGGTCTGCGAGTTCGTGTTTCATACCTGTCGTACATGCGGGTACGTATACCTTTGATTCATTTGGAAGAAAATTTAAATATTTGCTTAGCTAAATTTTAGTAGCTGGAGAAGCTAGAAGTTCGGAAATATTTTTCGTCCTAAAGATACCCCCCAAACGAAACAGATTGCCCCTCGCTAGCCAATGTTCGGCTGGCACTAACCCGCATCTGGACCAAGGCCCATCGACGGCTTCGTTAGCGAAGGCAAAAAAGTGGGTTCCTGATCAACCAGCAAGGAATCCGCGAGTCGACGGACAGTTTTAGCTGGGCCCTTTTGCAGGGCAGCAGGCACTCATGTATGTAGCTCGACCGACATAAAAAAAAAAAAAAAGTTGAGCACATGGCCTAATCCGGGTTTGTCGACATGCATGGCTTGGAATTCCGATAACCCAGAGCAAAGGGGGTACAGCAAGTATACACTAGGGGATAGATTGACGAGGCCGCGAGGCATCTATCGAAAAGATACCAACGAGTCTGCGGACCTCTACCCCTCCCCATTCCCTTGGCCCACCCCATGCCGAGACGTGCCTTTTGAACAACGTAGACTTTGTGTCTGTATTTGCCCAGCAAACCTGTTAGCCAGGTTTCGCTGTTTCGAACTAAACGGTCGGCAACAGTGCAGGAGACCTGGAGGGAGTAGAGCAGGAACCAACCGACAGACAGCAGGAGAGCTCTCATGGTCCGATCCTGAACTGAATCCTCTTGCCGGTCCTGCGAGAAGCCGATATCGACGGAGGATTTGGGACCATGGCCAGTTAATTAAGGGGAGGAACCTCAAAGGGATCAAAAAAAACCCTATTTCGAGTTCGATTCCCATTCCCCGGGAAGTCGAGTGCCATCATGGACCCATCATGGACCCATCGTCCGTCCTGGATAGTTCCGAAGTGAGACTAGAAAGCGGAAGCCATTGTTTCGAAGGGGAGATTTGACTTTGATTGCTGGTTTGATTGCTGCTGCCAGTTAGCTCGTCAATAGTTATCAAGTCCAGGTCAGGCCAGGTCTCGTAGCCTGTTTGGGCTGGCCCATGGGGATAGCAAATCCAATCTTGGCTTTTCCCCAGCTGGATTTAACGACAATTCCAACTTTTTTTTTGCCTCCTTTCTTTTTAATTCTTTTTTTTTTTTTCTCGATCGCAGGATTCCCTGGTTTCCTTCTTCCCTTTCTATTTCCTAAGAAGGCTTTACGGTCCGCCTCATAGGATCACACGTATACACGACCTGCGTATTGATATCGTTATACCCGCCGTGTCGTCGTCTTCCTCACCGAATGCGAAATATTAAATGCGTCCTCCCCGACTGGCCGAGTAATCCTTGACGGCTCGCTAGGAAAAAATCAAAGCAGCAGTAGCGTACGGTTCGCTAGCATCGAAAAAAAAAAAAAAAAAAAAAAGAGAGAGAGATCCCCGCAGTCAATCTCGCCACACCGCGTACCGACTGTGGCGGGCTGGATTTATATTTCCCAGCTTTCGATAAATATAAATACAAAAGGGAAAATGATCCTGCGACCTAGGAATACTGTTTATGACCCATCGCCTGCATCGCCTACGGAATCTGATTATGTTTTGCCAACATCTTCCTCAGATGCGACTGGAAATGAGGCGAACAGAGTAGCTCACGTTACCTCGGCTGTGATTGGTTGTATTTTGGGAGCTGCGCTAGCTGTACGTCTTTTACCATCTTCCAATTTTCTTCTAAAATTTCTAATTCACTAAATATATTTATTGTGTATTCAAACAGGGAGCAATATTCGCACTGGGCCTAGCACTCTACCGTTTCCGCCGCCGGCAAAAACTAAGACGCCGTCTGTTGGAAAGAATAACCGTCCAGATCGAGTCGGAGCACGTAACGGACGACCCCCCGCTCGACGACGAAACCCGACAAAGATTGATTGCGGAAAGGTTCCATGTTGTCGCCGAAAGGTTCTGGAGACATCAGAGGAGACTCTATGCCAGAAATGGCCGGCGTCCGACAAGACGGAGGGACGATTTGAGAGATATGGCTGGGGATCTGTATAGGAATCAGACTACGAGCGGGGCCGCTAATACTGGAGTGCGAGAACTGAGGGAGCCGGAGTCGGTCTATTTGAGGTTTGGCGGGACGAATTACCTACCGATATACTCGTTTTTGGGCAGCGGGAGGGATAGAGACAGAGATGGGGGTGGATGATCGATTGCCTCGATTCGATTATTTTACGACCACGATGATAATGATAGATGACATCCAAAGGGGATTGTTTCCGCGAAACCAGCTGTCTTCAGGGCTTCCCTTTTCCTTTCCTTTTGAAGCCTTTTTTCGATTGTCGGTAATACATGGGTCTCCCTTTCTCTTTTAGTTTGGTTGGGCAATGGCTGAGTTCTAAGCTTCCACATTCGGATCCTCCTAGCGATAATCAATGCTACGAGGCTCTATTTTAACCGTTTTGTCTTTTCTTCCGTGGATATTGATACAATTGGGTTATATGGCGTTTCATTACCTGGCTTTTTTTACCCTTCTTCGTTTCATTCTCCCATTTTAGATATATTTCCTGGACTAAATCTCTGCACTTTACCTTCATATCCTGTGGTTCAACGCTTTATGGTAATATTCACTCGTGTTCTATTTTTATTTTTTTTTTGGCTTAGACGCGATGACTTCATACTAGCGGCCCAGTTACGACGATGGGTAAACTAGCTTAATGGTTGATAATACAGAAATAAATTTCGAAATGTTTTTGGTTTTCATTGCTTTCTATGAACTAATAAGCTTGTCAAGTGCGCCTTCTCATCGAGTATATGAGACTTCTGCTGTGAAGAACGCACCAGGTTTTCTACTTGTGGTTATGTGACGCAAGGGGTGTGTATCCACTTACATTCCGTGGAATCACGAACGTAAAGCGTTGAACCACCCATCATGACATCGAGGAAGAACAAAAAGAAGCGAGTATAAAGATTTACAAGAATGGATGTTTCGGATAACTTCCCCCCCGTCGCCGGCTAAACGTCTGAGAATACAAGAAGAAGGAAAATATAAGAAAAAGAAAGAAGGGAAGCATATATAAAAACGACGACAAGTAGGAAATGGGAGAATTCACCGATGTGGGAGCCCGGCGGTTTATGCTATAGTAGGTGCTGTTAGAGCAATACCCCCCATTATAGCCCCCTCCTCTGCTATCATCCTGCTTTTGTTACCTACCCCTCTTGGTTTATTCTAAGAGCTCAGTAACAGTCACTGTAGTCACAGTCCTAGACAGCGCCGGGTATTCCTGGGGTGTAATTTTGAAGATGAAGGATGGGGTAATCGTTCCTTCTTCGTGATTTAGGTGTTCCGCATGGACTTCATCTAAATGCGCCATATGTCCGTCTTCGATCCACATCGAAACGACGTATTTGATATTGTCGAGTATGTCATTATGCAGTAAACCTAGGCTGCGGCCAACGTCTATCTCCGTTGTGTATACGATTGTGACCTTTTTAGCTTTCTTGAAGTTTCTCCAGGCGACATATTTCCCCTATGATTTTGTTTTAGAATGGTAAGCCAACAGCTGGGGTATTTGGCCCTATAAGGGGGGGGGGGGGGTTATTGTGGGCATATATACCATCGATGTGGGAACATGAGCGGACGGCCAGAGGACTCCACAACAAGGGGCAGTAATAATTAGATCCTCAACGTTGGGAAACTTGGAGGCCAGTTCCAAAGCACAGTTTTTGTCGAAGAGGCCGAACTCGTGCAGGGTGTATAAAGTGGTGACTTTCGGGCACGGTGTCATGCTGTAATGTTTATACCATATTTTCAAGTACGCTGTGGCTGTTGTGAGGGTATCTGCATTTGCATCGAAGGCTTTGAGTGGATCGAATGCCAGTCGTTGTCCGCTGTAACCAAAGTCGAGGTTGATGGTGGTTAAGCCGGTTGGATAGACGATTGTCTCTTGTCGTGGATCCTTGTTTTTATTGGTTAGGGGGCTATACTGGTACGGGACTTCGATGTTTAGGGTCTTGAGCTTTTGGGTCCCGTATTTCGACAGAAGGTTCATGATGGCGACAAAGTAGTCGGAAGTATTTGGCCGGTATTCAATTGTGAATTCTTGGATAGCCCGAAAGTATCCCTTCTTGAATCGGGTAGAAAGACGTTTGACGATGTCGGAGAACCTCCCCCTGTTTGGTGTGGATTCTCTACGGACGGCTAGGTGTCTGAGATTTATATTTCAATGGTTAGTGGTAATATCCCAAGACGACAAATACCTGCTTATACTTTTATATCATGACGGTAAAGTTACGCACCTGACAGCACGTCGCAAGTCCTCATGCTTGTCCAGCTGGTCGAAATTCTCGCCATACGTCTCAACGGGCTCGGTTTCCCACAGCGTCCTGAGTGCAAGTTCTCGGAATTGGGATGAAAGTAATGAAAGGGCAGATAGGCTCCTCTTATCGCAGTATCCCATGATCTTGAGCTGAAGTTCTGAAGGAAGCTCAGTGAAATATGAATGGACTGCATCCTTATGATTTCGTAGCGTCTGGAGGCGCTTTCTGGATGGGCCTCTTGCGGCCTTGGCGAGTGGTTTGACTCCCTTGCTGCGGGCAGCCCTGTGTTTTCTGACTGACGATGTCATTTTTGGTTGGATTGATGTTTCAAAATTTTGATCTGTGGATGTTGAGAAGATTGATAGAATGAATGAAGTTGTGGGGAGTCGGAGGGAAGGTTGCGTTGGAAGTGGTGCATTATATTGAAGGATTCCAAGCTGTGCCACGCGGGGAACGGAGACGTCAACGTTGATCAACGACGTGATCGTGAGCGTGCAACGAAAGCTGGTCTCACGTCTTGCTCTGGAACATCGCGACGCCCAAATGGTAAGTTAACCTCGCTCTGGCAAGGGGTCGGCTTGGTTGATAGTATAGAGAATAGTTTGCTTCCTGCAGCTGCTGACTTTCTTGATCGATCAGCGAGCATTACTCGCGGCCTTTCATTTCTATCAAGAATTGATTTTTTAACAAGCGCAAGGACTGTACCAATACATCAATATATACCCATATATCTAGGTATATATAATATCGATCGATATATATATATCTGATACCTTCACTTAAGTTTAAACTGGTGAACGCTGGTCGATTAAATTCAGCCTCGTGTGCGCCAATATCGCCAAGGACGGAGCCGATTGGGTAACTGGTCCTACTAGCAGGGATACGAGGAGTCACACAAAGATTTCCTGATGATGAGTAAGAAAGACGGCTCAGATCGGACAGAGCCAAGCTAAGTACAACCTCGAATCGCATTCCCAATTCGAATTCTGACAGTAAGAAACTCGACTCCCAAGGCCAAGTGGGGTTAGCTTGAGAGTCGAATCGATAAGATCTATCAGAATTATAGTTTCTAGCCCTATGTTCTGTATACTGTACATTGCTATCGGAAACCCAATGGTTTGGTTTATAAGATACGATATCGAGAGATAAAACCTATATTTAGTGTATTTATACTATACATATATGTAGAGGTATCTAGAGATGCTTCTTAAGATGAGAAAATTAGGATAGCATATGATACCCAATCTCACGAGAGTAATTTAAAGTATGCTATCGTGGGTTCAATTTTAGTTACTGCTTATACAACTATAGGTATACAATTCGAAATAGGTTCACAATCTCAATTTGGTAACTGTTTCAGTATCGAATTAAATTTCGAACGCCCACGTCTTTGTAATCTGTACACATGCATGCACTTGAACGTCCTCCCGTAACGTAATATATATCAATTTGTATCTACGCATAGGTTTGACCTCACGATGTAGGCGGTCCTATAGACCTAGGATCCTCCAAATTGAAAACGACTTGATTGAACCTCTATCCGATAGCCGACCCAAAAGACGCACCCTTTCGAGCTTCCCCCACGGTGCTGACTTAATATACTAAGTACTATTAGACAGTAGATACCTATCTAAGAGATATGTACATATCTGGCCAAGCAGTTGGGAGACGATATGAGGCACCTGTGTAGCAATGGCTGCCCCAAGCATCCATGAATTCAGAGGCAGCTGGTTCACTTAGTCAGCTTAAGCTTCGTCTATCTGTGGCATCTACCTAATGCGGTCTCGGGTATGTAGCCGGTATCTATGGGGTATCTAAATGAGTGTTAAGTACACTTGCTGAGTATGGACTGGAATATTCTGTCTCCTTGGCGATTCTACTAGAACCACATAAATGTACAGAGGAAAGCTCAGAATGATAAAAGCAGTCCGCCACGCTGATGACGATAGACAAAGAACCAGGTTTTCATAGGCCCGTGTGCGGCGACCCTAATTTAGGAATCATCTAGTTGGTCGACACGGCGATATATATATTCGATCTCGGTCTGTGTTACGAAGACAGCCAGAGTATTCAGTCTAAAGCCTGTAACTCAGCCGAGGTCGACAGGGCCCCCAAAAGGGTATTCTATATACAATTGTCATATTCGTCGCCATCGCCGCCAACACCACAATCATCACCATCCCATCTCATCAACTTTAAGACTTCACCTTTGCATGACCTTCAGCGACCCCCCTAGAAGTGTAAGTACCATCAAAACCCAGCGATGTGTGCTCAATCAAGATGTCTCCTTATCTGGCACATATTCCAGTAGATTGAGCTAACTTCAACGAGTCCACCAACATGGAGCCAGATCTAGATACACAAGACGTCATCCAAAGTGACCAAATTGCACCTTTAACGCCTACCGTACCAACAAGCAACCAAGCTAGTACGACTTCGGCTACAATAACAGTCCCCATGATGGCTACTCCGGCAAAGGCATCTAGTTCGAAGTCCCAATTTAAAACAGAACCACCTTCACCCAAGTTACAACCAGTAAAGGTTGAGGAAGAATCTGCCTTGTTCTTTGCCGCAAACGCCAAACTCGAATCTTCCAGCGGGGATATTACGATCAAGAAAGAAGAAACGGAGGAAGAGAACGGTGAATTCGAAAACCATGAAAGTGTCAAAAGAATGTCGCTTGATGATGAAACAGCCCAGCAGCTGAGCCCCCATAGAGATCAGGCTGTCCAGGAGTCAAAACGCCGGTCGCTGTTCCCATTTTCACCGGCCATTGATCAGAACATCCTAGAAAAACTCTCCGCAACCGACATCCAACACTTTGCTCTTTCTTCTAAACTGAGCTGCATTACCGCTTTGCCAATTCTCGTCAGCTGTGTCACTTTCCCGTTGCGAGACTACAAAGTTGGTCTGGGAAAGATTTTGGGTGCAAATGTTGAAAGCTATATTAAGTAAGTTACTACTTGGTGTTGCATTTTTCGGACATATGTACATGACCCTGACTTGGGATGGCCCAGAACCGCAATTGTCGATATTTCTAACCCAGTTTTTTGGGCCACCAACTATCCTGGCGACTGTAATATTGGAAAAGCGCTCTATAGGCTTGAGAATTTGAAGCATCTTGTCATTCGAAAATCCTTAGAATGTGCTAGCGACGCTGTTCTCGGCTCGCTCCTTCTATTCCTCGTCCAACAAAACACACTCGAGGAGCTAACAATTGACTTTGCCTTCAAAGATCGAGTTAGTGGGCTAAAAAACTTTGGAGACAGGTTTCGGGAATGTTGGAAGACTGTCCACGCTGGCGCCTTCCATTCCAAACAAAGAAAGCTTACAACCCTAAACCTCAAAATTTCAAACCCTAGTCTACAGTGCAAGGTCCTCAAAGACACTCAAGAGTTTTGGCTTACGATACTGTCTACAGTTCGGAAGCTCAGACTTGACCTCAGAGACGTGCCATCTTCGGCACTTGTCCTGGGTAAAACCGACCAATGGGCAGACTATCTAAAACTGATTTCATCACACAACATCGTTGATATAGAAGCAGTATTAGGTGCGAGCATCATGATGCCCTATGCTGAGATTGGGTTCCATTTTCCAAAAGTGGAAAGATTGAAGGTAGTTTTCATAGGGCAAGACACGAACAGACCGTCAGTAAGTCCTGGCGCTCCAGTAAACTTACCCCTCTAGAAGAACCACCTAACATGGCTGCTAGTCTGAGCTTTCTGGCCTCAGGCGGATGAAATTCCTAAGCTCGATTGATTTGCCATGGCTTTACGATTCCATAATTGCTCGGGATCCCAACCCTAGCATTGTTGGGGCCATATACAGCAAAGCAAAGGAAAGAGCCAAAGAGGTTGTCCAGGCGAAGTTATCAAAGGATGAAAAATTGAAAATACAAATTGCGAAGCAAACCAAAACTGCTTTGGATTTGTACAGCCTCTCCTCTATTAAGGAAGTCACCTGGAGATTTGTATCAGAGGAAAGCGAGGAGGAAACCTCGGCGAAGTTTAGGCTCCATTGGACTGGCACAGAGGTCCGTGTTACAGAAGCGAAAGTTAGAGGGGGTGAATAACTGCAACAGCTGTATCAATTGAATATCAAAAGTGGCGCGCGGTTTTCCTTGATATTATGTTGCATGTTGTAGTGTTTATGCTATTATATTGCCTCGAAGTTAAAGCTTAACTAGCTGAGGGTGTAGTGGGTTCGAGAACTCCCACATAATGCGAGACTGGTGTATTCTAGCTCTGTTGGATTCAACGTGAGCACCTCCAACGGAATGCAATCCTTATATGGTGTTGCGGCACTGCTCTAAGGGATTATTTGGATCAGAAACAGACATCAAAACTTTTTGGATTCGAGATTAGAGACCTTTCTCTCACCAATTCTAATTCCTGTATGCAACTATACATAACGAATTGGGTACGAACAATTCCACGCATACATACGTATGCAAGTCTCGATCTTGCGCCCCAACACTAATATTCCCTTTACCCCGCCGCGCTGTAAGATGCAGCGATACCAACGGACTCACAACCAACTAACTAACCGTTTCAAGTGCCTCATGAAACTCTACGTTATAATGGCAGAGCCTCCACGGAAATAGCCAGGAGTATGTTAGACTAGCTTCGTGTACTAGTACTCGCCTTCGAAATTACTTTTGGGCATGTCGACATATTAATGCAGCATAGTCCGCAGAATGAAGACTTCAGCGGCCATACGTACCTCAAACTCTTCAAGCGGCATTGCGTCCTTCACAAATTCGCAATCCCCTCTGTCATCTTATTTCTTTGGGTTGTAAAGATTTAGAAGGCGTATTTGCCTCAGCAATCAATACGGAACACGCACACCCTAAAGCTTATAGAGTAGCAAAACTCAGTTAAAGACCCTTTTATTCCGCTTTTTCCTCCTCTCTTCCAAGATCTAAGCCGCAGATCATACAATATTGGCGTAAAATGCGGCTTCAGCCCTGGATACTTATTCTCCTCTACGCCGTGAACCAAGGCCGTGCCTTGGACGATGATAAAAAGTACGGCAAAGATGCCACTATGGTTAGGTTATCAGATATTGACCCTAATGATCCTGGCATCGAAGAAGTCACCTATACCTGGACGGGCGTTATCAAGAGTATGTTTAGTGACGAAAAAGATACCTGTCTCACCCTTGACATTCTCAATAGATATGTTGATGAGAAAGGGAAACAATTCAGCGAAAAGTTCCCCAAATCTGGAACTGGTGTCGGGATCTTCAGGTGTCCCGGAAACCTCGGAGACGCCCCCGCTTACCAGAAATGGTTCATCAAGGGTACAGTTTATACTCAAGAAGATGTCGAGCCGGTCTTCGAAGGAATTATTCGAAGTCAGCAAGTAACAGAAGGCGGGGGGCGACTTTGCTTGACATACCGGGAAGACCCTGGCAGAACCCCTCTGACAGGTTGGAAGAAAACAAATGACGGGAAAGACCAGTTAGCTTGGAACCCTCAAGCTAAATTCTACGATTGGGACTATCAACAGGACATAAACCCCCATCCGAGGTTTTGGAACTATCATAAGTTTTTTACCTCCTGGGGGGTAGTATCCGTGAGCCATTGTCGACCAGGTTCTGATGATCAGATTTGGCATATTGGTTTGTCACCAGATGAAGAAAATGGAAATAGGAGATACCCAGATGACCCGAAAAGATGGACCTGGTAAGTCGCCTTTTGCTTATCATACGTGCAGACATCCTATCTTATAACAACGGCTAATTTTTGGCTCCCGAAACCCTTTTATAAATTTAACCGTTTTATAGGATTAGACCTAAAGTCATGCCAATAAATGAATGTATTCAGGCACCAAACCGCGATCCAAAGGCTTCGGAGGAAAGTCAGCCGGACGCTATGTGCATCCACCGGAAGGACAGGAATTGTAAACCAAACTACAGTTGGCACCCGGGCCTCATGCGTCCGTACATAGCCCCGGAGAGGGTTAATGATATGGAAAAGGTCCAATGGGTAATGGTGGGGTGTTCGCCGTCGAATTGGATGCCTCAGCAGAACTTCGGACTCCTGAAAGGGGGTACTGATCAAATCAGGGATAAAATAATCAAGGCGAGGATAAAAGATCCTCGCATCGCACCTACTCGTCTCGATTACGACTTTAGGCAGATTGATCGGACTCAGGATCAGAACAATTTTGAACCCGTTGGGAAGGAATGGCCAAACTTTAGTTGGGATCCCATTTTTCAAGCATACAAAGATTTGTGGACTACAACCTAAAGGTCGGCCCTTTAGTGTCTCTTTTCTTTGCTCCAGTGCTTTTTCACTGATGATGCCGATTTTCTCCTTGAGGTCGATATTGCGTCAATCTGCTTGTTGATTACAGCCTACCCTCTGTTGGTAGCTTTCACTTCAGGATTCCCTTGCGATGAATAACCATATTTTGTTTAATTTGATCACACCAAGTCATTCTGGCCTCCCCAGTATCAGAGTGATTTATATTTTCCATCGCATTGGTTTTTTTCTCTGCTATCTCAGTTCGTTCTTTAATTTTTGTTTTTACTAAGGATAGGTGCGGTGGCGGAAAGGTGCCATCCCACTGTAAAAATCTCCCTTCCCCGCTCTCCCTTCTCACTCACCCGCCTCTCTTCGTTAACTGTAATTCTTTTTTTTTTTAGTCATGCGAGGACGCTTTTTGTTACTACTTCTAATAAGTCTCCAAGCTGCATTCCGGATATCCTGTAGATTAGACCACACTGGCCTGTCATCTGATCATAATATACTCCTGTAAATTTAGTTGTATTCTATGTTATGTAATAATTATAATGTTTCCCGCATGATCGACCATTCTTTAGAATGTAAGTATTAACGTCCGTTTGTCGGCTATTATTGCAGCTGAGTTTCTGGTCTCTCTCCCCTCCCTTTCGTACATTTTATATCATACGATCCACGCATTGATTTCATATATATATATATATATATCCACAATGCGATTCTATAGCCGAGCGTTTACCTACTCTATTAGAAGTATGTAGAGGACTAGCTACTAAACTATCAACGGCAAATCCGAAGACCTTGTAACTACACCGAGATATATTACACATAAAAGTTTCCTTTTTATACCTGCACGGCATCAGGGAATAGAACTGCGTCGAGTCCTATCCTCGAGATCAGGCACTCATCATTTACTAGCTTAGAAATTAGACTACATCGCTTCTACATCCCAATGTATTTTGTCGAGGCCCCCGTAGTATTAAGCCACCTTCACAGCTATACGGTAATAAGACCATTATGGCGCTCGATCAATATCTACTCATCCCACAATTACTTTCTACTTGGGCTCATTTGACCATTGATTCGAAAACCTAGACGCACAGGCACCCAGGAGCAATATCATACGATAAGCTATATATAGGCGGCGCGCGTGTTTCATTTGATTGTTAACCCCACCATAACCCAAGCAAGAAACCCCACCAAGCAGCCAAACAGAGGGATACATGATTTAGTATAAAAGGATTATTTATAGCGCCGTTGTAAAAGATTCCTCGAACAGCAAAGCTGGTATCTGGTCACAATATCGCCACATTTATAGACAGAGCCAAATAGATCTATAATGCTAATGTACAGATGGTATTCCTTTATAGACTTTAAACCTACTGGTGAGATCCTTTGGAAGAGGGCCACCAGGTGGCAAAGGTGGCAGCGTATAATTCCCTATTTTGCGGTTGACAGATTAGTGTAAGTTTCCGGTTTTTCATACCTTGGGGATGGTTTCTGGGCTCTTAGCTCACCTATATTAGCTTTATCGAATGCTGTGGATGGTTTATTTCCTCCTGGTTTATTGAGGGATGGCTTCGCTTCTGAAAAGTCTGGGTTGGATAGAGTAACTCTTATTTTGGAATCGGCGATCGGGGCTTTTTCTAGTCCGAAAATGTGAATTTGGGCTACATGGCGTTAATCTAGAGATTCATAATCTTGGAAAATGGCACTTTTGTATATATATATCGAGGCTCCAAACAGAAAAGGCAGAGACTAACCAGCTGCAAGTGCCGCCATTGCGTAATTCTCTGCAGTCCTGGTGGCGAGATCTGGAGACTGGACGGAAAGCCTTCCGCTTCCATTTGGGTTATAATTACCCACAGAATCGCCGATATACAACGACCTGGAAATAAATGGTAAATGGAGTCTAAAATCATCAAATTACATGTTGTCAGATTCACACTTCGAACCAAGTCCCATGGTCTTAGGCTAGGCGAGGGGGGTCTTTGAAAATTAAACTGTACTGTAGATGTAGTAGGATAGATCCAATGTTTGGATATAACGCCCAGATGTTCTTCTTTATTTCGTCGATACCTTCCTCTTTCGAGGCTAAGAGAGCACCAGCCCGTTCCTGAAGGGACACTGCCCTGAAATAAGGTGGGCATAAAACAATCCCATATGTGGCGCTGGCCTTAATTCATTTATAAGCCATTAATTAGTACTTGTAATTCAATAAAAGTTTTGGGCGCGTGGGTTTAGAAATGGGATTCGCACAGGAGGCACCGCGGCTTGCTTTACGTAAAAGTATCCACCTTCTTTACCATCCGGGCTACCGGTACAGCAGCTATTGTTGTCGCAGGCGATTAACACTACTAACGGTATCTCGGTTTCATCGCAGTGTATGTCGAGGGTTTCTTCCAAGTCGGCTCCACCAGAGTGAAGCGCTTCGATGCTCCCGAAGTTATCTAAATTCACAATTTCGTTAGTTTAATATCACAATTTGTACGCAGCTGCAGAAGTATATCTTAGTTGGAAGAAAACAGACCAGTAATCCTCTGAGAAAATCCATTAGTCTTCCACGAATTACCCAAATAATCACCTAGCGCCCTTTCGTACTTCAGCTCCTCTAGGCTCAGCTTAAACGCTCTCGCGAGGTATCCGGACTCGAGCCACCCTTGTTGGATTCTTCTTTGCTGATCCTCGGAACATTTTGCAGATACCCGGACGCCCCCCCAGTTATCGTCTGTAGCAAGGCCATCGGGAGTTCCTGGGTTCGTCGCTTCAGCCCGCTTTTGGACCCCGCTTTCGTATATGAGCTCGGGAGACGTTACGGCTGATGCTCGACCACTAGTGCCAGCGCTAGTTGTGATAAGTGGGTCAATTGATCCAGCGGAGGAGTGAAAGGTATATACTATGGATATCTATATAGGCGAAATTTGCAAATAATATTAGCATTTGATTATATATGTTAGGTTTTATTTACCTGTCCATATCTCGTGGAAGGGAGTTTGTATATTTCCTACAGGGACTAGTATAAAAAGCCCAGTGGTAATCAACGACTTGGTTGATAAGAGTGGCATCCCGACCATTAGTACTATAGTACTATGATATCCGGCCGCGGTCGATATGTTTGATAGCGCGCGTAGGTGGAGATCTATACACTATAAATCACTCCCCTCTAATTCTACTACGCCGTATATACGAATATACTAGTAAATACAAGAACCTTACTGAGTTTCGAGTCCACTGAGCCCATGAGCTGTGCCCACGCAAGGGTATTTCAGTTAGAGAGACCACGTCGCGGACCAGGGGTCTAGATCTATAGCTATATCATATATTACAGGGTATACAAGAAACACCTACATGTCAACATGTCAATATCACTATTCCTACTTAGAAGGGCTTGTCAATCAGATCTTGCAAATACTGTAACAGCTCAGCGTGGAAATTCCACTCTACAACTAAGGGGGGATTAGAAGCTCAAGGCGTCTCAAGGTGCACATAAGGTGGTTTGTGCAATTGCAACGTTCATGCGTGCCAAAATTCGAATCCCCTTCACACACATCATGTTAGGGAAAATCAGAATTAATTCATAGAATAGTATTTACTTCAGATTAAGGAGTTCTCGTTGATGTTGTACTTTCCACAGAACAACTTGGCTGGAGACCCTAGAGTACCAAAGCTCTCTACAGCCAGCTGCGCATCCAACAACATACTCCGCCCGGCCCCGAAAACTAGTTGCAACGTTGTGGTTGGGTTTCGTGCATGGCATTCCGGCACACGCCACACTTCATACTCGATTGTGCAACAAATCTAGCTGCGAGTTATATGGTGACGTTGAGATGGCACGGTGCAATCGCGCCAGCTCGTATACATATATACATACGTATATTATACATACCTAGCTAGGTTAGCCCCCAAAAAGTGTCAGTGGTCAAGGTATAAGGTTGTCACAACCGGGTACAGAAACTACGCTGTATCTTTACGGCTCAGCTGGCTTCGAGACTACGGCTCGGTTGTCTCGTACCCAGCCCACCCGAGATTGTAACAGCTCAGCTTTGCGATCGATTTCGTATACATATATGCATATAACATATATAACAGTACGTTTCGAACGTTTCAACCTCAAGCTTCGCGTTCCGCAAACGTAGCCACCTACAGTCGGGATCTCGAGAACCTTCCCAACTCAATAACCCCGCATTTGAAGTTTCAGTGAACTCCATGAATTCCTTGATTGAGCCCTGTGGCCAGACATGGAAGTTAGGGGTTGGGCAAGAGAAAAAATTTGATTCAAATTTGTAGGATTGTGCCACCGATAAACCGGTTCTATTGACTAGAAACTAGAATTAACATTGTACAAGTACTCGAGTGGTGTTTACAGCATGGGAGGGGCTCGATCTATAGCCTTTAACTATTCTAACTCATCCAGTTCATTGAAATAGTCCTCTTCGAGAATGTCTAGTCTAGTAGGCTCCTCCTGCCCAACATTGTTCCCACCAGGCACTATTCCTCCTGACCTGAAACGGTAGAGGTCCAGCGCCTCAAAATCAGAATCAGATGAAGTGTCAGGATTACTCTGCGCCCACAATTGGGAGGCATCCTGCAGTGTTAGTTGTGGTACTTCCTCTTCAGAAGATGAATCTGGCACGAGTGGAGGCAGACTGCTCCCGTCGCTCTCGCCCCCTTCCTCCTTGAATCCCACGCCCCCACGGTTCTTTTCCCTTGGAAGAGGATCCTCCAGAGGGTTGTAAAGCGCAAATCCATCAGGGGCACGTGTTCGGCCTTGGTCAGGGGAGAGGTTTGATGTTCCATCCTCAGGCCTTCCACGGCCTGGATCAACCTCTTCGGTCTCAGACTCAGAATCCCTCTCTGGAATCCAGTCTTCGGTGAGATATTCCGAGCCTGTCATCTTAATCCGTGGATTCAGTCGATTGGGACCTCCGTATCCATAGTCCTCTATTCCCGGCCAGTTCCGTCTCATAGTCTGTATTGAATCCAATGCGTCATCAGCCATGTAAAATTCAAACTCATTCCCGACTTCAACGACATCTTTTATGTATTGTGGCGGACCTGTCCCCTTCGAGCTGACATATGCATCTCCAACGTGAACACGCGTGGGAGTCAATTTCTCGCCGGAATCATTGCTGCCAGCCGTTTTGTCAGAGCCCGTGCTAGCCACCCTCGGCATAGGTATCCCAGAGTTTATCCCTGGAGTCCTAGAGTGTGCTTTAGGTTGCAGCAGCGCTTCGCCGATAGCAGTGAACCACCAATCGCTACTTGGATCCAATTCTTCCCACGACTGAATATCTAAAATGCCGGCGTTTGGATACAATTTATCCATTGCGACAAATTGTGTTCCCTCGCCGTCGAAGTATCTAATGACGGCTTCCGGAGCATGATTCATAGATCTAGACCTACAGTCCCGCCTAGAGTATAATGCTATCGCCAGTGGTGGCGGCCCAGCGGGGCCCAAGGCCTCCAAAGCCTCAGGGTCAAGCCGCGATGATATCGTTATCCCTGTAACCTCAACCTTAGGAAGTCCCGAGGCGACTCCCTCCCTCAGATACGGTGCTTTATCCCAGATTGAAGGCTTCTGCCATTGCTGTTGGGGGTCTAACAAGGAATACGGCGGGAAATATTCTTGCTCATGCCCTGCCATAAGATTGTTTACTTTGAACCGATCTTTCCTTGTTATTTCTGGTGTACTCGTACTAAAGATTGGCGGAATTATATTGAAACACCTTTCGCGACCGACTCTTCCAGGAATTTGATGTTCGATTACATCGGGTATCCTAGCGACTTGGACTTCATTCCAGTTGATATTGAATTTTTGATCGGAACCTCCGTCGGCGGCCTGGGCCTTGGCAGCAGCCTTTTGATCTAGGATTTGCTGGTTTATTATCGTTTTACGGTCAGAAGAAAATATCGGTTCGTATCCAAGAACGTCGAATTTGATGGTGTACGCCCGTATGGCGGCGACGTATGCCAGGAAGATGACAACTTTGCCGCAAATCATCTTAGGTTCTATACTTGTCCTTGATTGGCAGCCCAATATGCTAAAACTGATGCATTTATTATACCCGTGTATCCCAGAAATATTGGATGTATATAAATGTAATGCAATGCAGACTAACCATTTGACATTACACAAGCCCCACGTGCGTCTATTTCTTTGTAAGAAGATATTTTGAGTCCTTTTTCGCGGAATATTCCACGCACGAAGGTGTATAAACCTTGAAGACCCATGAATATGTGAAATTTCTCTAACAGTCGCATTTCAATTTTAATTAGAGGGGGGCGCCGGTTGTAAGAGTTGAAGGGCGCATAGGCCCTATCGCCGGGCCAGCAGGCTATAAAGTGTATCCAATGTGAGGTTCGAGATTAAAATATTGAGATGTCTAGACATGCGCTATGGTTCAAATTGGCCGTATTCAAGATCACAATATAAATATATACATGAGCCTCGATTTCGGGGTTTAAATTTTACCGTCGCAGAGTTGTACCACGCCGAAACCGTTATAGCAATGCATCGATATATCTCTTTGGTCGACGCGAGCTACCAGTATACTTCCCGGTTACTATATACGACCTCCCACGTTAACGTTGCGTAGCTGGCAGGACGACCAGTAGCTCCTCTAGTACAGGTTATCTGATCCCACCGGGGCTTTGACCATTGCTTCATGGAGGTCGCCATAGATATTTTCCCCAAATATAGTGTAAATCTCGAACACGTCACCCTCCACCATGCCCTCCCCGACAACGAGCTTGTCCCACAGAGGCGACCCCTCAGAAATTTCCTGGAAAGAACGAGCACCAATCTCAGAAATACCAAGGACGTAGTGTTCGGCATTTCCATACTGTATCGGTGCAAATGACTCGAGCGTTTGCGTGCCCGTCTCGTCCCAAAGCCGTATGACGGCAATGGGAATTCCGGAATCCGATTCGCAACCAGGGAGTTGCCATAATGCTATCGCACGGGGAGGGTACCCCGCATATATTGGACTCTCGAGTTTCTGGAGGTCCAGGGTCGAGGTAAGACTAAACCCCGTCAGTGTCCATTCTTGCGCTTCTCCGTCAGGGCTCGGGATGTGAAAACAATCGAATGGGACGGAGGGAATAGAGGCTGTTCCGAATGTTTGCTCTTTCTTGCCTTCCGGGGTCATCCAAGTGAAAAACCATGTGATACTGTATGCACTTGCTCGAGGTATGCAAGACAGTAAAACGACACACACTATGTGCCAGACCAACTTTGCCGTTATCGAGTTTTTTATATAGGTACTTAAGGACTCAAGTATGTAAGCATGTATGTACGTCTGTACCAGAGTAAACACAGATTCGAACTCATGCCCAATGCAATATCATGTCCAAGAGTTCATGAAATTAATTCTTGAAAACAAAAACATAAGTTCCGAGCATCATACAATGAAGGAATAGCATTTTACGACCCAATCGGTCAATAGCTCAAATATGCTCTCACTCCCCACACGTCACACGAGCTAGATAATAACTCCACAAACCATATCCGCTGTATATGGTAACACTGTACAAGAATTATAAGTCAAGCAAGGCAACGCAGAAAATACCACAAAGATTTCGTAGGATTTGATATACTGCAGCTCTCTTGCCCAATGGTTTGATCTTCAGGTTATCAAAAGATAAAAATAAAATAATAATTCAGCCCATAGATACAAAATGGCCATTTTATAGGGTCTGGGGACTAAGTTGGATATATAAATATCTGGAGGGAGACCCAAAAGCTGTTCTAATATCCAACCTCACTCCAACTTCGATCACTCGCCAAAGTCCAGAACCACATAATTGATACCATACAATTCCCGATTACAACGGTATCAATACGTATACACTTTCTAATCCAAGAATCACTCATTTAAGGTCAATTGGGATATAGTACTAGTTCTATCGCTTTACACTAGACAACTAGCCCAAGCACGGACCTAATCGGTTTATTCAAAAGTGCGCAAACGAAGCATACCCTGTCGTATACGCGTATACCTCGTATAGACGCAACGGCGACGAGAAACTAGGTTACACTATGTATCTCGAACTCATCATCTTTGGCACCGGCCTTGCCGCTTTTATGGGCGGTATGCTAGCCGTTGAAGCTTGCAAAACCCTAGAAGACCTCTACAACGAACGTCGAACTCGAATTAAACACGAGATCGCCACCTTTGGGCGTCCACTCAAGCGCAAGGAACGATATCTCATGAGGGAAACCTACAAGTTGGATAGGATAGCCGCCGCTAGAGCTAGAAACAGTACCCAGCCCACCATAGCCACCGGATTATGCGGAGGCAGGGGACCCGAAATACGAAAGACACCCACTACTGGGAGCTTCTATTCCAATGTTGCACCAAAGTCAGCCCTGTCTAAGTTTGATCACGACACAAGGAATGGACCATTCGCCCATCCAGACAGTCTCTACATCTACGACGGGCCCGCCAACCAGTCTTCTCCCGAAGCTTAACGATCGATGAAAGGTTCTGGGCACTGAGGTTAGTTTCACGGCTTGCCTTAATTCACGAACAGGCTGGGGTTTCTTACACTAGATTAGAAGACATCGTTCATTACACCACAAACATGGTTTAAATTTAAAATTTTGAAGGTTTCGGCTTGTTGGAGAAAAGGGAAACACCCACAATAGCATAGAATAGAACTAGAACTGGCTGCCGAGGCCTTTTATCTGTAATAACAGATAATTAGAATGCCTACCTAGCGGTAGTTGAGAGTTACCACAATCATTTCTGAGTTGGAGGGAGCTGCAGTAGTTTTGCCTCTGAGCCGAGGCTATTTGGTCTGGTCCCGTGACCTCCACAGCACCAGATGAAGACCCTCATATTTATATTTATAGGGCACATAAAAACATCTAAAAAAGAACCCCATCGACACCATGCACCAACCATCACCACCCATCACCATTACATCTACCGACACACTTGCACCTGGGCGATTACTCACCAAAGCTTAGGGCTCGACCCAAATTCTCCATTGACTTCTCTTCTATATACATCTCTCCTCTTTTTTGTTGTTTCTCTCCCAATTATATACATCCCATTAGCTTCCAGAACAGGAAAGTCTCCTTCTCCTTCTTGCTCTTCCCCTCGAAGATGGATACCCAAGCCTCGACAAACAATCCAGTTGCTGAAATCGATGCCGGGTCCGATTGCAGGGCAAAACCACGCCTTTTGCACCGTGTAACCGACCAGGTCTTGCTTCCCATAATTACACTCGGTCTCTCCACTCCAATCGTCTCACAGGGAATCTGCTTGGTTGGTTCAAGAGTTCTGAAATACAAAATGGAGCGCGGGACCGGGTACATGATGGTCAAATCGCACATTGCTGGCGACCCTGTCGCTCTTTCGCCAGACGAAGAAGACATGCGAAAGGCTGAGACGGCAGCTATTAAAAGGCACCTCAAGCAGGCCGAGTCTGAAGCAAAGCTCCAGAGGCGTTTGTTAAAGGCGGAGAAAGCTGCTCTGCGTAAGAACCAGTCTTTCCTTCAAAAGAAAAGGCATTTCGCAAGTGCCACTAAAGCCACAGACGCCTCAACTCCAACTACCGCCGAAGACCATGTCACTATCGACAGATCAAATCCTCCTACCTACTCAGAGGCCATGAAACGTATTGATACCTTGGTTTCCGAATGGGGCCGCACAAGCCACGCCTCTCTTCCACCAGACACCCGGTCCATCTCATCTGCTTTATTCGCCTCAAGCCCACCTACATCAGGCCGCGAGGCCACCCCAGGCCCAGCCAGCAACTCGATCCCACTCAAGTGTAAATGTATCAAACAATGGTTTCAGGATAAGAAGGCTGCTGTTTCCCAAAAACTCAAGCTTCGAGAGAAAACTTCTACGATCAAATCAAAACTCAGGCTCAGCAAGAAAGTTGGGTTAGTCTTCGGATTCGGCTATTGGGGAAACTACTAAATACCTCTCTTCCTCTCCCTCTCTTTTTATCTCGGGCCAAACTACCACCTTTCTTTCCTTATCACATGCAAGCCCCAACTCGCTTTCGCATCCGCCTCTGAATTCCGGGCGCTTTAAACGCTTCATCTAGGCTCCCTTATTCCCTTAAAATCCTTCGACTATTACCTAATCAATGGGACGCTTGTTGGCGCCGCTCAACTTTTCATGTCGTAGCTTCTCTATTGACATTGTCTCCACTGAATAGCGCGGTGGGCTTTCACTTGGCTTGTTTATTTGCCATTATTGTTTTATTTCCCTTCCTGGTAGCGCATGGCGTACAGTATACTTAGCGCAAGACCAGGTCTGCCCTGTTCTACACCCCACCACCGGTGGAAGAGACATGTATTGACCATTGATTTCCAAATCTATCGGTGTGGGGTTCTCAAAAGCTCATACTCCATAATGTTGATAAATCGGAATTCCAATTTCAACTCTTGTTTCCAATTTCTCGGATGTTTTCAGTGAAAGGCTGATCATAAATCGATCATTTTATATGGAAACTGCATAGCAAGTCGCATAAATCGCTAGATTTAAGTAGTCTATATGACGATATATCAGGTACCTACTTAAGTGAGTACCTCTTTACACGACTGAATCGCTTTTATCACAACTAGCAGGACTACCCACCAGAACAACTTATATCTCTCATTCCCAATAATACATTCCATACAATCTACCAGCACACCCGGGCAAGGTTTATAGAATCACTCCAGATCCTCATTCTATACTATCTATCACTATTCATGAAGCTACACCAATTCCCTCCCAAGCTTGAACTCAGCCCTCAATAACGACATTCATTTTACTCACAACTCCAATCATGGCCAAGCTCTTGAAATCAATCGGCAACATTGGCGACAAGATGACATCAAGGGGCTTCCTGATGTCAGCTCTAGGTACTTCAACCTTCAGCTCCGTCCCGAGCCTCGTCATGCCCTTCCTCGGAGGTGCCATAGCCGAGCCCATGATATTCGGAACTGTTGCATCCGGTAGCGTCATCCTCGTCAGTATCATCAGCAGTATTGTCGTCTATGTTAAATCTCGCCGAAACTCCCGCCGTGCAATTGAAAAATCGACATTTGGTCGAATTCTGACAGACAAAGAACGTAAGGAGCATAAATCGGAGTACCAGAACGCCAAACTCAAGGCAAAACTTGACAAAAAGGCAGAACAAGCGCAGCTCAAGGCCGAAGAGGAGACGTTAAAGAAAGAACAGGCTAAATTGAAGGCTGAGGCAAAATTGTTGAAGAAGCAAGCGAAGCAAGCGAAAAAGGTAAAGAAAGAGACATTCCGAAAGAAAGCTGCCGGGCTGCCCTTAAAGATGGTTTTAGGGGGCGTTAAGTTCTTGAATACCTTTGCGGTTGAGATTCCGAAAGCTAGTGTGCCGGAGATTCCGACTGACGCAGTGCCGGATGTGGTGCAGGGTAACATCCTGCCGCAGACGACAGACCCGGTCGATGTGCTCCCTTCGGTTGCAGAACTACCAGACCAGCTTAATGAAGTCAACGAGGTATTTCCAGCCACAGGGCTCGTTGAAGCTGGGAAACCACCAGTATCTCTCGATCCAACTACTCAATCAGTCCCAATCACACCTATCACAGATGCACCTGGTTCGACCCCAATGCCTGTTACCCCAATATGAATTCATTCGCACAAGAAGTTATATTGAAGGCAATCGGAAGAGCAAACGCATTCAGACAAACGATTTGGATCCATGGAGTCAGTCCCAATTCTTCTTCTACTAAGGCCCGAGGAGGTTTTCTTAGTTTCTTTCACTCGTCTTTCTTTCAAAACTTTACTTTGTTCAGTTTTAGAAAAAAAACCCTGTTTATGAGCGGGATATCAGCCTAGGAGGTGATTGATCCCAGCTTGTTCTACATATAGAGACGAACCCAAGGGCACGTCTATATACCAAAACCCCTTGATGTCCGTACATACGCAAGAATGCGACTTTGTGCTCCCTGCAACTTCAACTTTTCGAATGTAGTGACTCGAGGTTTTCATATAGCAATTTTATACTTATGCAGACGTTTTACGCTTTCCCAGGCATTATTCTGAAGAAAATATCAAGTACTTAATCATTGCAAACGCATCTGAAATAACTTAACAGTTCGAATCGCAAACGAGTCAAAAGAAACAATATTGTAAATGAACTCTGTCCCCGTCGCCATAATGTCTTTAGAGCTCTGATGAAACAAAGGTGGAATGTAGCTTCCCCTCAGAGCCGGGCTAGCCCACCAGGCAGCAGTACCACGCAAACTGTCTCATAGCTCCCAGTCGAGAGGCTGCCCGTTGTCGTTGTCACCATATGCCGGTAATCGATCGACCTCTTCATCAACAGCCTCACTACTCTGGATATCTCGGAATCGTGGAGCGTACATTCCAGTTTGTATATAGGCTCTCCTTTCCGGCTTCGTTAGCCTCCTTCCAAATCTGCGATACTCGTAGTCGCTACGGTATGAGCGATATGAATGGCGAGATATTATTTCCATAAGAAAATAGGAAACCGCCCACCCCGCACCAGCGGTACCTATAAGTATTATCGGGAGACAGATTATAAGGACTTCTCCAGCCATCTTGAATGTGATCCGCGGTCGTCGGGTTATTTTTATTGTGAACTTGATTCAGCGAGGATCTATAACCTCGAACGCACACCGAGGGCCTGCTCGCTTGGCGGGTAGTGGATAGTGTTCAATAGGTATAAATGAACCGTTCGTAGGTTTCCTTAGGCCGTCTAATCGATGGTTATGTAGCTTGTATTTGATGCTAGACGACACGAGGCCTGAGGTTAGAAAATAACATATGTACATACCCATCTACATTAATTGCAATGGTACCTACTTGGGTTGGGGTTCCGTTGTCTTGTATCTTTGCATTGACTCTGTGGGAGGATAAGGTTTCTTTAGACGTCGAGCTCGCGACCGCTTGATAGCGCGTGCTGGTTAATCGATTCTATTGTGTGTCTGCGATAGGTGTCTAGCGCATGCAGCATGCAATCCCAGAAATGAGTGGCCCAGTGAGAGAGGGGACCGTTCTAGCTACCGTTAAAAACAAAAATTACGTTGCGATATATGCAACCCTGAAGCTTTTCCAAAACTACCTAGGTACTTGATGGGATTCGACCTCAACAGTAATACTAGATAAATTCAAGGTATATTTTGTCTCATATTCTGATCCATTGCGTCTCCAGGATCATCAAGACAACACATAGCTTTGTGTTGAGAGCGTTGGATTTCAACTTCGCTCCCTCATTGGGCAATTGTCGAATTGAGCCCCTAATAACTTCTCACGACCGATTTTCTATCCGTGGTTGAATCTCTCCTTGACTCCCATGCATGCATCCATGTTTCAAGAAATTTCGAAAATCGTAAATTCGAATGTGGACAACTTCATTACACGCTAAATAGTGTGCCTAGCCCCGATCTTCATTTGTTCGGAGGAAATTTAAAACTCCACACACCCATTCCGTCACCGAATTTCGAAATTCCCAGCTTGGTTGCCCCAGTTATATTATTCTAGACCATCGATCCCGTTCGCGACGTTTTTTTCCCTGTGTTCGCTAACTAGGCTTCAACAGGCATTCGCCTAATATACAATCCTAAGAAACACTCATTTCGCGTATTATTGAACGAGATTTTGAAATAAAAATACCGTGGAGTGGACCCTCATGGTGATCCGTGCTACCACGGGAGGCACACGCACGATGAAGTTAAATCTCTCAAGCCGCAAGATGCAAGATTTGACCTCGCGCCTCGTATCCCATTCATCGGATATTCGGATCGGGATCTCAGCTCGTAAGAAACCAGGTGAGGTCACCACGCACCAAACATTCTGCTTGGGATAGGAGGCTGCAGAAATTAACAATATCGCAGTCGGAGCTCAAAAAGCAAATGACAAAAAGATTACGATCACGACATGACTTCACCTCCGGTTATCACAATAAATCCCTTTCGTTCTCGGAGATAAAAGGAGAAGTGGGAATTCGTATTCCGATCTCGTCGAAGAGCCCAAAATCCAAAAACGGCATTGAGCGGCGGCTGCAGGAGACACGGGAAAGTCGAGGCATATTGCGTCGATTGACCCGGTCTTGTTTTTTTTTTTTTTTTTTTCCAATTGATAAACTACTTTGTATGCAGGGTCGATTGTGGACTGAGACTCGCAGCTCATGCGGTTGTTTGATTTTTTGCTTTGGTGCGGAACTCGGGAAACCAGGGTTTCTTGAGCACAGAAGCAAGCCGACCAAAATGTGATGGGCTTCATGCCGAAACCGTATCCGCCTTCGGGCGGAGAATAACCTGTTTTTGATCCTAACGCAGTTAACCTTAAAGCACTTTAGGCGCAGTAATTTGTTATTCGCGACGTTACAATCTTTGGCGATGTCTATGGATACATCTCGATAAACATACATATGCTTGAACGCCCCACCCGATGTCTCTCAATACTCGCTTGATGATACTCTTTCCAATGGGATGCCACCTTGGTACCATGGTATCTCTGGCCAAAAATGGCCACTATCGGCGATGGTACGCCCAGGCTATACTACATTTTAGCTATATCTGGAAGTCCACCTTTAATATTTATTTTTGCAATATATACGTGGTACATCTCAATACGGCCAAAGTTGTCTCAAGCCCAAACTGGCGGGACCGCGGGGCAGTCTAGAAAAGAGACAGCTCCGAAATTTAAAACGATTTAATCGCAAATAGCTATTGCAAGATATATATTCATTATAGGTGTCTCAAAACTCGCTTCCGGCCTCTAACTACCTAACAGTAGTGAAGAAGAAGAAAAAGGCAGTGGCACCTATACACAAGGGACAAGATTAGTCTCGAGGGACAAGATATCACATTTTCCTGTGTCCCGAAGAGTTTACGAAATCTGCAGGAAAGTAGCTAAGCAATAATTATTTAGCCCTTGTTATCGCAATTGGCTCGGGATATGCAGCAAAGGAATTTTGAACCGTGCCGCAACCAATTCCCCGCTTTAAGTTTCTAGGATCTCGAGAACTCGTAAACCATCCATATATGCACTTGAATTGATTCACACAGCGAGTCAACAATGCCGGGCCATCGATAAGTGATTGTGGACACGCACAGACTCAGCCTCCCGCCTAGGCTTGCAAAACGCATGTATGGTATATATACTGGCGTATGTCTCTCTATGCGGCGAGGCATGCACATCCCAAAGATGCATGCTTGATGTTAAGTATGTCTCATATTTTCTTTTCAATTAGAACTCAAGGGATCATTGGCCTTTCACGAATGCATGCTACCGTTATGACAAATACGCTTTTGCATGGGGTTCTTTGCGTGTGGGCGTATAACCCCGATCAAGATACTCTCTGGATGACAGATTATACATCGGGCAACAGATGCATATCTGTGCATCAAAGCTTCGTGTAACCGCAATGGGGAATTGCCTGTATGCCGCACAAAACCATAAAGGAATGCGGCTGGATAAGTGGTGGACAGGATCCACCCCAGCCGGTGGCCTAGCTAGGAGGACCCCGAGGAAGTCGGCTTCCCCCGTAATTGAACCTACCGATGATCAAGAATGTAAAACGCATATATACACTTTTTTAGGGAAAGCCACAGCTTAAAACATGCACTCTCACGCAAGAGATCGTCGATTTCATCGGTTTTCGCTGAAAGGTACTCGAATACTCCAGACCAGTTGAGAGGGTAGAGCCGATAGGCTTATTTGAGCTAGCATACCAAAGGATCCGGGAGCATGTCCTTTGACCTGTATTCTCGCGAGACCAGCCGCGTTCGACCAGTTGTCTCGACGGTCATTACCCCTTCGGTTGCAAGCTGCATGACTGACACATCTCGTATGAGTGGTTCAGCTTCAACGAAAATAAGCCGTGTCAAAGAACAAATCGATCGGACAGGAGGCGACGAGCTCAGGTGACGAATAAAGTCCGCGAACGGCTACTACCATGCGTAGATGAAGCAATGGGGTTAACCATGGCGCCAGGTTCGCCGGTTTGTCGTAACGGCCACCATCAATAATCGATTAATCAAAACGTTACACTGAAAAACCATATATGACATATATGTATGTACACGTACATACATACGCATGCGCATGTAAATTTAGTGACGACACCCAACATCAATTTACATCAAATAAAGTTTCGTACCAAGTTCCAGACCAGTACTAAGTGTTTGTACTATCAACTTGTGATGCTATACATAAATCAAATTTCTTGGTAATATCTCCTCTTCGTCAATGAGGGCTTGGTTTCATAGAAGTGTGGTATTATTACATATGCTGTTATATTTAATGCGGCGCTAGAATGTCGTCAACCGAATAGAAGACGTGGTATGAAAGGGTAAAAAGCCCCAGACTAGGAAAATAGTAGTCTGTCGCTGAAAAAAGGCTCGAGTTCATGCTTGATTCTGGTTAGACTAAATATCTACACCTAGCATGATCGACCATTTACAGAAACGCCGTTGCATTAGTGCAATGTAAGGGTCTAATTGGATAGAGTATATACTGAGTTTGCCTTAAGATAACCATGCGAAATAACAAACGCTCTTAAGATCTTTCGAAGCGACCTCGAAAAAGGCAACGAGTTGTCGCTGGGTGGGGTCCATGCAGTGTTTTATTTTAGGTCCGAGCTAGACTAAACTGTATCTATATTTTGTTTAGTTGTGTGTTCACAAGAAATCAGATGCATGCAAGCCTCGTATCCGGCGCGCACAATGCAATGAGATGCGGGGAATACCGATGGGTCCACTTTAGGAGTTGTAATTTTCAGAAAGAATAATAATAACAATAATAATGAACCGATGTTTGCACAGATTTAAGAGGCTAAGAGGTATAACTGAAGGGAATAAGTCTTTCCCAGCCTCCTGAGTCTGTGCCATTCCGAAATAATTGTATTGTGATACCGACTGGCTCTGGAACGACCCGGCGACAGACTCGTGCCGTGTCGAGGGGTGTTTGCGGCGATACATGCATTGGGAAATACTATTGAGAAGAACAGAAACACAACCCTGGTACCGAGTGTTGATTTTGACAGCAGGCGAATCCATCTGCCATCTCCTCAAACCTCATTGTGCTGACACCGCCGACACCAAAACGGTAACGGTAGCCTAGTTAGCCTAACTTGCAGCTTGAACAATACAATAACCAAACTGTCTTATGCTTCAATTGTTCGCCGTTAACCTGACTGCGGTGAGGCCACACATGCATAGAAGTATCGAAAGTTCGATTTAAGAGGCTGCAGGTCGGCATAATACTGAAATGCATGTGTTTGATAAGGAGAACTGTATTGACAGGCTAGCACAGATAATATGCGAGGAGCATGTAACTACCAATGGGATAGCGAGTTTCAGAAAATAAATCTTCATTTCTCTCTTTTTACTCGTTTACTTTACTGTCGTCAAACCAAAGAAGCTGAAACATATATACATGGAATCGCAACCAGGCCAGGGAGCCAACATGGTTGCACAGTTACCAGATGGCTTTTGTATTAAAAAAAAAAATAATAATAATAATAAGATAAATGAAAGCACAAGGAAACAGTAGTAAAATAACCCAAGGGGGATGAATATGCATGCAGGAGACCAGGCGCTTGCAGTAGTGGTGGTGGTTCAGCAAGTAAAATTGATGTTTGTTCCACCGTTGCATCTTGCTCAGGATAAGGTTGTGCCCGGTTGTGTTTCAGAACAAAAAGGAGGGATTGGATAGAACGAGCAACCTTCTAGAAAAACGCACCAGAAACAGCAAACATGTACAAATAACAAAAACGCCTGTGCTTTTTTAAAAGTCCAAAAATTAGTGCAAGAAAATAGACCGCTAAGATAATGAGGCTTTGTGAAACAGGAAATAGTCAGTGTAGAGGACTCTAAAATAGGACGTGCTGCCGAGAGGGTTGAGGATAATTTGAACAAAAGAAAAATATTAGAGGTTGATGTTGGCAGTACTAGTTCGGGTATGCTAGCAGCAATGCAGGCTGGAAATATATCGTGAGACCAAACGAGAAGGAGCAAAAGAAAGTCGCTAAGGGAACTTCAAACAAATCATAAGGTAGAAAGACATGCAAGGGAACTTTTTTGACAAAAAAAAAAAAAAAGAGAGAGAGAGAGAACGAGAGGATATCGGGCGGTTTCCGAGAGAGGACAATATTTACAACCGAGCACGATGAGTGAGCCATAGAAGCAAGGGCAGACCTGCAGCGCAGCTCAGCCTCGGCGAATGAGATGATAGAGGGCTGTTAGAATTGGAAGATGTCGATGAATGCAGGCGAAGGCTTCTTTGGTGACCACCAACCGCCTTGTGCGGGGACGGCTTTAGTGCCCGTCGGCATACTTCTCGGGATAGAAAGCTGGCGTCGTTTCATTCGCATTCTCTTTGACAGACGTAGGCTGGCAGATGGCTTGAGTATTGTTACCCCGGAGGTACTTGTCGCGGCAGCACTACTGGCGTCCCTTGGTACTTCCGGCTCACTCAGTCGAGGCCTTTTTGTGGGAGGTTGCAGAGATGCAAGTTTCGTCTCAAAGCTCTCATCGTCCTAAACGAACATGAATGATGATTGGTTAGCAGCCGTATTTCCGAATGCCCTTGTGAGCAACACATTCCATTCGAATTCATTATAGTCCCTAGACATTCAGTGCGGCCATTCCCAGATCTGATCATGATGTCCAGTCCTCCAATAAGAGGACCACGGTCATCTTACTGTGGGATGAGTTCAGCTGGCTGCAATGTAGGTCCCCTACGATGATGTGGAGCCAGCGAAGCAACAATATTATAATGAAGTTGAATACGGGGTTGCGCGTTGCAACGTTGTGAAAGGAATAACCCTTACCTCGGTGAAACAACCACTATCATAAGCTTCGTCGACAAAGTCATAATCTTCGTCTTCGCTGTCCTCTTCCCAAAAACTCTTGGGCTCCCCGTTGCCCATATGAATCTCATCCATTTCGTCCACTTCGTATTTACGGACAATGGACTCGAGCTCCGATAATGTATCTTCCAAGGTCATAGCCGTCCTTGTTGTGGGGCTGAGAGGAAGGTCTTCTGCTGCAGGAGAGGCATAGGCCGAATCGATAAAAATCGAATCGAAATATGAGCCGACGGAGAGGTTTGCAATTGGCGACATGCTTCTTGGTGAAGGAAGATATGGTTCTAAGTGCTGTCCTGACCAGATCTTGTGAGATCTTATAGTGGGAGTGGGAGAAGGAAATCGGAAAGCTTCCAGCTGTTGTCTAACGGAGTCCAGTTCTGTAAATGAGTTCATTTTGATATCGCCCTTAAGTTGACGGATACTGTTTGTTGCTTTTAATTTTCTCTCTGCAGAGATCTGTTATTATAAGGTCGAACTCCGATATACTAAGGAACCAGTGTGATTGTTTGTGTATTTTGGTAATTCAAAAGAGGAAAGGCAGCGAGTGGGTAGTCAGGGAGATTTAAATCGATGGCCTGCGTCGATATGTTTATATATGCAGCTGGTGGGTCTTGCAGTTGAACGACAAAGAGTAGCTAATATAAATCGTATCGAGGCGTTCCGGTGTAATTTCTGTCATAAGCAAGTTGAATTTTAATTCGAAGCAATAGAAACGGTCGATATAACGATATGATATGCGTTGAGCAATAAGAATAATAACAAAGAGCGACTGATACGTTAACGATAGAAAATCTTCTATTTGAGGCCTAAAAATTGTTCTACGAATATTGAAAACAGAATCTGTGAATGGAACTCTGATGAAGCAGGGAAGGCATCATGATATATAAATCCTTCCTGGGGAAATTCTTATTTTAATTTAGAAGGTTCTTATTATGGGAAAATGCTGCGTAAATCAGTGCATACTGGGCATGATCCAGGACCTCATTCCGGCTTAGGGTCGCTGTTGGGCAGATTCGCTTGAACATGGGTCAACCTAAAAAAGATGTTCGCAATTGTTTCTGATATGACATGGGAGACCTAGAACCAGCGTCACCAAACCACAATGCAAAGATGAGCTCCAAGGGGTGC
Organism: Arthrobotrys musiformis; assembly: GCA_036971715.1. NCBI lineage: Eukaryota > Fungi > Ascomycota > Orbiliomycetes > Orbiliales > Orbiliaceae > Arthrobotrys > Arthrobotrys musiformis. The sequence goes on along the minus strand of JAVHJL010000003.1, from coordinate 761,074 downwards.
CACACACAAGATAATGAACAAGTACAAGCCTCCTTCTCCAGCTTGTTTTGCTGTCTGTCGTGAATAAGGCGAAAGACGGGAAGTTGGGGAACAATAATAGTTGACCTATAACAAATGACATTGCCTTCGTCAACCCCCCTCGAAGCCTTAAGTCCTATCAAGCTTGGCCTCCGTGGACGCAGGACAAGGCAGTAACATATTTATTTATTTATTTATTTAAATTTCGATTTTCTAATCATACATCTGTAGCTCGAGGCAGGAGCTGACCTTGCCTAGTCTGACCTTTCCTCTCAAGGAACATCCTTCACAAGACACCAACGTCAACCTGCACCATGCCTGCCTGGTACAGAGTACCTTCGAAATTGTTACCGCGAATTTAATATTATAAGCATTTCACAAGACAATATCAAAGACGTACAAGTTTCTTGAGAAGGATAAACGAGCTCACTTAACTTAACCTTAATCAAATCGCCCTCGTTAGCCTGTAAAAGATAGACGCTTGGATAAACATCGAAAGCATGTTTCAACTGTTTCGAAGCATTCTGCAACCGAATTTCCCCCTTTGGAAGAGTTGAAATATCCGAATTTCCCGACCGACGGTAGGGAAAATATCAATGTCACTGCATTCAAGCAATCAAGCGAGAACACACCTATGCGTTCGTTACACATTGTCAAGATCTAAAAACTGCCCGACCGGGATAAATTTCATCCTCGAAACTTACGAGCAAGCAGTCTTTGCTCCGTCCCCCTTCATTTGACTTTTTCCGGTAGAAGGTCAAAGAATACCGCTAGAATGACGATGGTATTTTCCGAAATATTCAAATAGATTAAATAGATTTCCCCATCCAGAAGCCTCAAACAAGGGGAAGAATCGGTACCTGAACTAGGCCAATAAACTGACGAACAGTGCGTCAGCATTCCCGGCTGAATTGAACGAAATCAATTGATCGAGCGCGACTATGGCACTAGTAATCGTCAGGTAACAACCTCCGTTCGGTAGTTCTTGTAGACAATCGATCGGTGGAAGCGCCTTTTGTGAAGCAATCTATTGATAGACCGCCGGCCGCCCCCTATAGCAAACGCTTCTATCAATATAATCTAGACTCCTATCGGCTCGTCGGACAGGTTGTATCAATATCGGTGGTGCAGCCACTTGCTCTCGGATTTCGAGAATGTGAATGATACAGGCGCCGGTTTCATGTGTACAGGACTATGGAAAACCCGAGCCGATAGTACAGAAGAACGAGGCTTGTGAACAGCAGCCTGAGCGGAGTATCAGGCCTCCCATAATTCTTGTTGGATCTCCATGTTCTGTTCTGCATTCGGCGGCCTGTCTCAAAACCTTGAAGCCGGGGATCAAGCTCCCAACAGGTCAAGCTCTTGTGCCACCAGTCCGACAACACAACTTAGCCATTGCGCTTTGGCAAGCAGCTGAACAGATGCCGGTTGACAGCCTCATGAGCTCAAGGGCACCGATTCATCAAGGGCACTCGCAGGCGGCTAGACCGGAAGAACACCTGTTACTCCTGGGTTTATTTCGAAAGAGGTATCTATCATGAGGGATTTCATACTAAAACCAAGAAAATCTTCTCGGAGAAAATCACTAATTCTTTTGTAATACCAATACGTATCAGCCACCGTGAGACCGGTATTAACTAGAAATTTCTCGATTTCTCTGGAAATATTTTGCGACTCGCGACACGCTATACCCCAAAGGCTATTCTTGCCAGAATAGATCAAATCTGTGACTAAAAGACTAAAAGGTCATGGAGTTCTCAAATACGCAACCTATAAAATCTTTCCCCAACGTCGAAGTCTCGGTGTGTTCTCCTATTTTACAATTAGAACTCCGTACCTGCGTTCGCTTAAGCCAAAGCGAAGCGAGTGGGCGGTGGCAGTGAAACCCCGAGCTGTCGACGGGCGTAAATTAGGCATCCATTCAGTTGTTCGTGGGTGAACAAAGGGCTCTCACTCAGAGTTGGCCATTCAGCTTGCTGGACAGGATGCCCATTTCGTCAGAACGGAGATGACATGTCAAAGGCGTCGCCCTGCAGGATGGAATATGCCCTCATTTTTGAAACAACATCAAGGGTTTGGTTGGAAGGTGGTCTGTAAAGTCCAGGGCTGCAGCTGAGAGTGGGTACTATCATGTCATGGTCAAAACTTGAGCAACGCCAAAACGGTCCAAAGTCTCGGTCCTACAGAGGAGAGGATATCACAATTGCCGTGGCTCCGATCCGACAAAAGCCATCCGATCTCATCTCGTTAGCTGCGTCTCCTCACTGGTGGCTGGAAAAAAAGATTCCGACCCCGAGTGGCTAGCCATCCAATAAAATCGAGAGACGTAAATCTAGAGCCATTCTAGTGGCGTACAGTATTGTCCACGAGATCCTAGACGCCGCCACGTTGTCTTGATTAGATCTTGCAACTACATATGTACATACATATATTGTGAATTGGGCCCATTAAGGGCTTGACCACAGGAATGTGGCTGCAGATACAATGTCCCGGCGGAGTGGAATGCGTATTCTCAAATTACATTTACCGTTGTATTCCGAAAATTGCTTGTCGAAAGGTCCGTCGTTTGTTCCATGAAGGAGCCTGGACTTGTATGAATTTAAAAATCGCAAGCCACATATGCACTCTCGCGTGCAGGATCTCATTTTGGACTTGTGGCAGTTGAACTGACGAGCCACCCGAAGTGCTCGCCGAGTTCTAGGCCTTTCTCTAGTTACTGAATCAACCAATTCGAAAGTCTCGGCCCCGGAGTCAAAAGACTTTTGTGTATCTAGCAGCCGACGGAATCGCTGGTCGCCTGGCATTGAGGCTACGGAATCGCAGAGGAGGCGATGATAACAGCGCTCCAGGCCATTCTGCGAGATGCCGTGTGTTTCCAATTTCGATATGATGCGGCCGCAAGGCTGTGGGTCTTCATGTGCGGCATTGCGTGGCGCATATCTAGATGATGCATCTCGCGAAGTCCCCTGGTATCTCGACAACGAGCATCTGCGACTCAACAAGGGTCCTCGAAACCGACTTTCCCTTGTTTTCTCACGCATTTATTTTTCGTGGGCATTAGAAACTCGTGGGGGGGCACGAAAGATATCAATTGACGACCTTCACAAGCATGTTCCTCGAGTCAGATTGTTCGTGCGAAAGTGGGGCATTTTTGCACTGCTTACCCGGGTAAATGTTCTAGTTAGGTTCCACCATCGCGAAAATCACAGGGCATATCGGTTATGATAAAAGTCCGAATATAGTCAAATCCACAGCCTCGGGTGTGTGCAAATATAGCCTTGGACGTGGATGTTTCCAATTGTTGAGCCGCGAGTTCGCAGGATATATTGGGAGCGTGGGATGGTCCACAGGTGCAGCACGTATTGTTCATGTGGCCTGGTTGATATTGGGGGTCACCATGAGACGGCCTGGCTAATTGTCGATTGAAACGAACACCATGTTATCCGAATTTTAAGCCTGAATGCGTAGTGTATGTGGTGTCATTTTCGCTGGATTTTATGGCATCGTGATGGTCCCACTCGCGCAGCAGCTTAGTAGACTCGATTGTCGTAGCTTGCAGGCCTTGCACAATAGCTCAATGTTGTAATTTGTGCGGATATATATGCGGATTTCGATATTGCCTACGACGATGTTAAAACAAGCTCACCGGAGTTCCAGACAGTTTTAATTGATGGCGTGGGGGCCAAATATCAAAATCGTATGAATATCTTAGACATCACATCTCTGAAGCACATGATCCCTTTTCTACCACAGTCTCCACCTCGAAAAGACGATTCTGGAATGCCATCGTGCCGTCCAGTATTCGACCGCCTTTTGTGTGGCTAGATGGTTATTGTTGAATATGATGCGTTAGTAAATTTGCATTCCGGTTTTTGAAAAAGAGTAATAACTGGTTCATGTTCAGCTAGCTCGAGCGCTCATGTAATTAAGCTTCCGCTCCTCCGGCGCTGCCGACGGTCGGAAAATATTAGAATTCAGATACAGAACTTCAACTTGACGGCCAGTGCGACATTCAGAAGAGAACGCCGCCAAAGATCGTCGTTAGTGTCTTTTATTTGTGTGCGACGCTAGAGAACAGATGAAACCAACTAAATACTTAAGCTATCTGGCGATTGAGAACTCGAACAGGGATGGCTCTTGTAGATACCTCCAGAGACCCGCCCAATTAACGGTTGCACACGATACCACGCGGAAATTATACCTTAGTTGCAATACATGGCCAATCGAGCGAGCTCCGACAATGACTACGCGATGCATATGTGGTAGATAAGAGCTGCAAATTTTTTTTTTTTACAATTTATCCAGAGATAGGGTTGCATGTTTCGGTGGCGAATGCGCCGCATGGGCGCACTTCACAAGCAATTTCCCAGTGCCATTCGGATGCATGGACCTTATCATCTTGAACAATTCTAGTGTGGAAAACCTTGGACAAGCTTTAACCCTGTCCATGAATATGGGTGGACCTTCGATTCGCAAATTCGACTCCCATCAACACATCGGTCGGGTGGTCAATGATGTCAGTCTCGAGCTCCCTGATACGAAAGAACGTTGGTGCCAAAGCTCCGAATGTTGTACCAATTCCTCAGGGATTACTGATTTCGCGCAAGCCTCGCGGGACGTCGACGTTGCTCTTTTGATTTTCTTTTCTTTTTCTATAATATTCAGCTAGTTTTTGACTAATACACAGGATGCCCTAGTGATATTAACCGACCGTTAGTATATCGATATTAGCTTAATTAAATGTTTTCAGGTGGTCGAACAATCCAAAGATAGATGAAATTTCAGGAATATTAGATCGCTGTACACCTATACAGTAACTAAACTCAGGGCACAATCGCTCCTCACTAATAAGCCGTTATTAGAGAACTTAAGACTTCCATGAATCCGGCGGCATCTAGGCCATAGGGTGTTGAAACATTTGTGCGTGCAAATGCGCGCCCGTATCTAGTCTCGGCTGTAGTAGTTCCCCATAGGCTTGAAGATCTTTCGATGCTTAGAACGGCGGTGAAACTGCCTCTTACTCATCTCACAGTTTAGTAAAATTTCTAGAAAGTGGATATGATCCATTCTCGCTTGCCCCATCCCGACATCTGTTCTCCGAAGATGGAAAGTCTTACCCGGATCCGAAATTTCATCGGCATGCCGAAAAAGGAGGGAGAGTATTCCGACGCATGCGCAGCATACCAGAAAGGAAATTCGGTGGGCCCCTTGCAGACGTCAACTTCAAACGGCCGTTTGATCGTCGATCGTCTCAAAAGTTGCTGAACCGGCTGCGGTTGTTACAGAAACTTGCTGCGTTGGTGAATGTCCTTTTCTATGCGGAAGACTACTATCAAACAAAGAATTGATCCGGCTCTTTTGCGGCCTTCTAGAAGGAATTTCTAGAAACTTGTTTAGAAGGTGTCCGAGTTCATGATTCAGCAGCTGCCCCGGAGCGCCCGAACACGAGGGCTATCAATCCTCCTTTCAGGCGACGGGTTCTGGGCAAGATCATGCACGCGTGTTCATTCAAGCCGAGGGTACACAGTTTTGATATTCCCTTGACGGCATGAAATGCATATCTTGATGGCTATGTTGGTAAGGCAGATTAAACCGTCCTTCCAGAAAACGGCCTAAACCAATTTTTTTTATATAGAACCACCAGCCTTGTTGGCAGGGTTGAGGGCCTGCGCACATGTATGTATGTACTGACTACGTTTTGGTCTAGTCGATAGCTTTGAAAGAGAGCTCGAGCGCTCACAAGCTAATGGAATAATTTGCAGCCAATTCCCGGTATGGGCTGGTTCTCGAAACTGAGCGTTTCGGGAAGCTTCGAAGCTGTCCGACTAGGGTTGTTATGATCTTCCAAATTGTATGTTTAGGGTTCGGGCGCGGGCGCGCAGTCGACGAACAGGTTCAGAGACAAGTAAAATATCTGCGGACTCTTTCCGAGGCCATAAACCTGGCGGGACGACTTGAGAAATGGGTACCGTTGCATATTGAAAGTCATTTGTGGCCAAGTTGTTTGCAGTTATGATGGATAACGTTCAACGATGTCGATTCTTGATTGACCGTTGTTCAACCAATAATCTTGGAACTTGCAATTTGGTAGCGGTCGCTTAGACTGCTCGGCGCTAAGGAGGTAGCAAAAGAATATTGAGATCACCCGGGCTGCCTGAAGGCCTTGCGGAGCTCTATAGTACAAGGAATGTGGTGTTACGACCCATGCGATCTTGTGACACCCACTGGCGAGGGCCCGAAGGTCCTAAGAGCAAGTATCTCAAACAGACCTGATGCTTCAAAGCATTCCAGAAGCATATCGTCATAAGTACGCGTAGACTCATACATCACCTAGGATCGACGATGTGGTCCAAACATGCTCAACGTACAGTCGGAGTGCAGGGTACGCAAGAACACAAAATGTGAAATTGTCAGGCACCTCTGATTGGAAGCCAAGCCTCGATAGTGCCAGGGAACCAATAAAAGAGCAAACTTCTGTGCCTCATGGGGTGATGACAGCATGACCCTTTCGCGCTAAAATGTTCGAGAAGGAGAACACTTCTAGTGTATTTTCTAGATTCCCATCAGCCTTTGGTTTGAGTTCTTTCGTCGGAGGCAAAGAGATACAATACGTGCATTGTACTTGGCTTCCGACAAAACGCTGGGCGATTTTTGGCTGGTGATCTGACCGGAGTTCCTTCAGAATCTAATGTTTGCCCTGCGGACCCCTTTCATTCGAGTTTTCGCATCTACCCGGGGAGAGAGGAAAGAAAGAGACTTTGAAATGCTAGCTAGCATTCTTTGAATGCAAGGGGAATTTTAATTTTGGTGGTTGATCTTATCACAAAAGACTGCCAACACACTGGATTTTGATGTCTGCTGTGGTGCGGCACTTGAGAGGCATCACCACTTCCCGACATGCTTCATCTCGATCCCCTTCATGTGAGGGGTCAGGACTGCTCACGCGTGGGCGACGTTGATAGGGAATAAGGGCATTCAGGATCCACATTAAGTGGCCTGCTTTGCCCTGAATGACCTCAGGGTATTTGTGCCATCTGGAAGACTAAGCTTCTACTGGCTCTTTTCGATTGATTTCTGAAACTCACCTCTTAGTTTGCTGATGACAGGCCTCGGAGACAAATTTTGAGGGGAGAGACACCGCATCATCACACCAGCAAACTCCTCATCATTCTCTTTTCTTTTTTTGGTGCATGTTTTTTTTTTTTTTTTTTTTTTTTTTGAGGCCCCTGTGCGCTAAGCCAAGGGCCAGGCACAAGGGCAAGCCAGGAAAGGTCAATGGATGCATGGCTCCCAATGTGTCTGCCCCCAAATTTTACTTTTCTTTTTCCACCAACTAGACCATGTTTTCTTTTTTTTCCTTCTGGAGGAGCTGAACCATTTTGCAATTGCTGGGGGCAATAGCCTGGTCACATCGGATATTGCCAAACACCAGCAAGGCTGTGGTTTAGTATATATCTTGACGTCCCACCCTTCTATTCTTCGGTATTAGATTTTGGAATTCAGCTTAACTTTAATACTTCAACGAGGTTTCACGATACCTAGACTTAATATATTCTATTTGAACAACGATATCTATCAAGGCCTATTGTAGCTATTTGCATACATAGTACCATTGTTTCTTACACTCTATCCGACGAAACCATATATATTACGACATACTCAATACTACACATCAAAATGCGTCAATCGACATTAACATCCGCCGCGGTCGCCCTCTCCACAGTCCTTACTTCTCACCGAATAACACACGCCTTCTTCGGCGGTTGGGCAGTCATTGCTAAGGGCGCCGACCGAGAAAGCAAGGACCTCGACGTTTTGGTCAAGGGCGAGAAGGATACAATCGTTGAGCTCCTGACCAACGATATCAGAGGACTAAAGGGCGAAGATGTTGGATCTTGGATGGTAATTCCGCAAGCCAGAAATGACTACGTTGCCTTCTTCTGGAAGCCCAGCCCTTCCTCAAGCGAGATGGTTCTTGTTGAGTTATTCATTGGTATGTCGAAAACATAAAGCGAAGGCTCAAAATTAAATTCATAGCTAACAGACATTTTACAGGCCCAAAGACAAAGATCCCGCCAACTGTTTTACTCCAAGTTGACCCGGTACATGCTGTACCGGTCATTGACACTCCTGCCCTTTTCCGCGGCAAGCTTGCAGCTTGTGCTTCCCGCTCCAAGCCAAATGACTGCTCTGATGTCATCTTCCTCGCTACAACATACTCCTCTCAGCTCCCTTCCGACACCATTAAGAAGATCGACACCAAAGTCATCGGAATGGCTGTCAAGAAATATCCAGAGCTTATCGACTCCCTTGAGGGCCTTGGAATCAGCACACGCAAGGCCATCAAGAAGGTCGGAAGCTGTGACTCTCTCTCCTCCAATTCCTCCGGCTTTAGCATTACTGGCCGCATGAATGAAGGAGAGGTCCAACGCGGACTCTTCTGCTAAACGCCAACTTCATCACTACCGATAACGAAGAGAACGACTTTTTCTTATTATTTTAATCTTCTTCTTTTTTCCTTGAACATATTTTTCTTTTTTTCCCCTCTCTTTCTCTTATACAGTGCGAACAGTTCTTTAGCGTTGCATCAATCGGCTATTTTTCTTTTTGGAAAGCATACAGGAGTTCTCATTTTTCTTTTTCGGTCCGGCATGTATAGACATTTTTTTCCTACGCATATAGAGAGATACCTCGACGAGTTTCATTTGTGCTCTTCTACCCCTTCCCTAATCATAATTAGACTTAATGACCTTTCATGGCCTACTTTCTTGTATATATATATTTTTTCTCATCTTTTGTATTTTTCTTTTAAATACTTTGCAATCGGGGGTTGGTCGTCGGGGAAACCATAGGCACATCTGGATGTCCTATAGTATCCAGTCATGGGATGAAAAAGGAATTGAAATTCAAAGGGCAAAAGTCCTAAATTTGCAACAACACCCCCAAAAAAACCTTTTCTAAGCGTAAAGATGTGTTCTTCTAAGCCTTCTATGGAATCGGAGAAATTTAAGCCCCAAACCCTATTTGTCTTCCACGATCTCAAAGAGTTCATGGTTAGCCTAGAGGGCATTCACTACGAGTTTTTTTTTTGCTTTAGTTGGGCTTGGCTAGCCTCTCCGAATGTTTGCACCTCCTTTTAACCTCGGCCGCCAGAAATTTAAAGGGATCATACTACTACTACATCCGGAGCTGTTGATGGTATCAATTAGACTGGTCTCACATTTGTCAAAAGTGTTCTAAATATGATGAGCTCAAGTGTCATAACGCCCCGGATTTTCGTTAAGGTCTCCAGAGGTCGAATGTTTACCGGGGTTGGGGCTCATCAACTTGAGTCTTACTACATGAATCCATGGGTTTAATAAACGCTAGACTGCAAGACGAGCTTGGTCACACGATTTAGAGTGAAATCCCCTAGTCTAACTTCCTTTACACCCTCTGTGGGCCTGTTGAAATACTAGTGACGAAAGTTTCTCTCTTTATCAACGGGGTTTAACCTAGGAATAGAGCTATCGTTTTCCGTAGAGTGAATCTTAATTTCCTTTAATCTAGTTAAATATGTCAACTAATATTAAGGCCGAACTATATAGCATATGCCCTCTACCTTTGTTTTAAAAACTATCGCAATATGGTCGTATCATCGTCACTTCTGAACGGACCACATGAAAGAGTCCTCATCAAGTATGATTGAATTGATTACGAGAGGGCAATAAAAGTACCGAATATGTTATTACCTATCTCGCAAACTAAATTCTGCTGCAGGGGCCATGAGGCTATTAAGCCTGGACCTATTATAAGGTGATGACTTCAATTGTTCGTGTTAGCATCACCCCACTAGATCCAATATGGGATTGACAGATTGACAGACTGTGCTTAAACAGTCCCCAGCGTTGTCCGTGGGAGAATATCAGAGAGCGGCATTATACCCCGCATATGGTTGACTTTGTTTGCACCACCAAGTTTGCCTAACGCGTAGGTGGTTTGATGTCTCTATGGCTGTTACTATGCATGCCCGGGCGATTAAAATTTCTCCTCCCCGAAGCGTGGGGTTCTGGGGTAATGCATTTTGGATGCGCAAATATGTTTTCTATGATCTGAAGCTCTCCTAATCTTTCGACCGGCTCTGGCTTATAGAATAATTCTGATCTGTTAACAATAGAAGCTGCAGTTGATGCAATTAGTCGATATTACTTAAAGCATGGCTTTGCATGCGCATATGTGTTTTTGCATGCGCGGTGAGAATTTTTTCTCTCTGAAGAGCTTAAGAGTGGCGATACATCGATAGAACTCTGTTTCATTTGGTTTAATACTGACAAAGATCTACGTAGCTACATGTACATGTAAGCGTACGTTGTCCTCGTTTCTCAAATATATATATATATATATATATATCACTTTTTGAGTTTATATGCTATCTGGAATCACATTTTCGCTTCTCAGGAAGCACTTTTAAAAACAGGGTATGCATATGCGCATGCAGGGCCACGTAAACGCAAAATGCTTGTGTATTGCGTTTGATGCGTAAAGTCGAGTGTTGTTTTTGTTGTAGTTTAACAATAATGGAAATCGTTTCGGTATTAGTAGCATTAGAGAGGTGATTGCTCACAAGGATGCCACGTCTAGCCCTGCCTCCTGTGTATGAATCGCATACGATGTCACCAGACCAAGGCTCGATGAACGAAAATAGGATTGAAGATAAGGCCCTGGTAAAAAATGATTGATTGCTCGCAAAGTTACGTAAACGAGAATACGAACGCCACTAATCCTAGGGTGTCGAAAATCTGAAACGCATCTACCGGGGCAGACCCAAGCTGGCCTCGCTCTGCTGACCCACCGATTCGCTATGCCCATGTTCTTCAACTCATTTGAATTCAGCCTTAACGATCTCTGGTTTGGCCTGACGTAATGTTATTTTTCACCTCGTGGCAGACCGACAAGCGAGGTTGCATTTGCAGCTTACGCGCCATGGGAAGAGATCTCTAACAGGACAAATGGACGTTTCAGGCATCAGTCTTTGGAGGTGTGTCAATGGCAATAGAAAAAGCCCACTGTATGGTGACTAGAACAAAAATTTTTTCCCACCCTGCAAATTCGGTGCGACTTCTTTTTCTTCTTCTTTTTAAAATAGGAAAAGTGCCCGAAGATGTCCTCGGCCGCCGGCGTCACCGGTGTACCGCGGCGCCGGTGGTAGAATAGTTTCCCTCGAACTTGAATCAAAGCAGAAAGGTTGTTAAAACATTGCATAATCTATGCCTATCTACTACGTCAACTAGTCTGGGGTACGTCAACTGCAAATAAAATCACAAAAACGACGAGGTTAGTCTAATCTGGTCGAGATAGTTACTGAAAAGGGAAACAATACAAGACGTCATAACTTCTTGGAATGTGTTGATTGAGGCATGTGTCGAAAATACCATGATGTTTCAACTGCCTTTTGATACCTTCGTTCTGGGGCAGAAGCCGGAATGAGACCTTTCTATGGTAGAATTTGAATGTCATATCAATGTGAATACTGAAGGTAGTTTATTCTAGAATAAATATCGAAGGTTGGGATAGAATGGAATCCTAATATCCTGCAACTTTATTATGAATGGAGTAAGTCGAAACGGCGGGAAAAAACTGTTTCAATGCAAAATACATCTGACAGGTTAATAGTGTTTAAACGTGGTCTTTATCGGACAGTGCCGCCAAGGCTGCGCCATCCATGCGGCGACTTATGTCATCTCTATCTTAAATTTATTTTAAGCAAAACGAGCCGATATTTCTGGATGCGACCATCTTTAATCGGCTTATCTCGAGATCTCGGGAGGTGAAAATGTCAACTTGCAGAAACCAATCCTTAACCTCACCAGTGGCCTAGTTTTTGGATTAACATTGTATTGGAAAGTAAGAATTCCCGAAACGGGAAGTTAGAGATATGGTTTATGCCGCTTTATGGTTGGAGCGGAGCCATTCCGGAGTCTCCGTGTAGACACACAAGGCATCAGCTGACTTTGGTTCGTTTTCAAGATTGGGTGTCAAAGCTGAGACTTGATGGTCAAGTGGCTTGGTCTACTAATAATCCACTGCCTTAGACAAGAGTTCGCGCACTTGATTCAAAAGTGTGGCTTTGATGGTACTTTGCGACGAAGTTGTCTTCAAAGTGTCAGAATGGGGGGTACTAACTTAGCGTTGTTGCAACTCTGGGCGATGGATGCCACACTTTGATGCTCCAGCCTGGGGTCAGAGTCAGTCATTTTTTTAGAAGTTGTCTCAGGGCCATTGCTATCGTCAAAGTGGCCTGTACTATAAATTACGGAATCGGCCGGTTTCGGTAAGGTCCCCCAAGCTTGCCTCGGGTAAGATTGCGATGCTTTGAGATCTGACATCGGGTCTCAGAGAGCTCGCTGGGTGGACCGGTCATAAGACTTCGTACTTTAGACCCGGAGTTTCATTTATCCCTGGTCGGAACTATTCTTTTGTTTTGATCGAAGCAGCGAATCGATAGGATCCAAGTCCGAGAAATATTCGTGAATGGAAGTCAAAGCGTCAACTGCTCCAAGCTGTCGTGCTGGTTCAACTCTTCATCGCTGGAATTAATTCTAGTTGGGACGAATCAAGAAAAAGTTGAAGAGTGCATATTTGAACCCCGCAGCGGTTATTTAGCCTTTTACACTAGCTGCTGGTCAAAGTTGCTGTCGCACGCTAGTCAAGTGATTAGCTGGATTCGAGGCGAAGTCGTGCCTGACTTGAGGGTCAACTTGGCTGTTGTTGGGTGTTTGTTGTCGATGTGTTGTGGGTTAGTCTGGGGTTGTGGATGTAGACAGTCCCTTATTGGGCAACGATAGACGGTATATTTCTTGTTTTGGTCTAGTAAAATTTACTCGAGTGTGTTACACAAACTCTGGGGAGGGGGTTAATTTGTACTGCTCCAGACCGAATTTGTACGCATTCAAGGGAGTTCAAGGAGGAACTAAATGTGGACTGCACTGCAATGTTACCCCCTACATTTGCTCTCACACATGTACACAGCGCATAGCATGTCTGTATTGCTGTGTATGTATGTACGTACAAGCTGCTCGCCCATTATAGATCTACACTATTTGCGAGCGGCTTTAGCGGAGGGCTTTAGCTGCATACATCTTCATCAATAAATCTTTCGAAAGGATCTGAAAAGAATAAATTTATTGGTTTTGTCAACAAAGAAGGAAGAAGGCGAGGGAAAGAAAGCGAGAAAAAAGGCACAAATTTTTGAGCAAAAATGTTGACCGAAAAATTCTCAACAAGGAGCAGTTTAACTATAATTTCTACTTGAGGTTTCTTATCAAGATGGAAGCCTAGGCTGCAATCTACGTATTACTTGCCCCGGAATCTCAGGCCCTTTTATTAAAACAGCCTGCCAAAATAATAATCTCAGGAGAGTTGTAGGATTCCATGCTTATCGACGCTATATACAAGTAGTGGATTTGAAATAGAAGTGCTATAGCGATGCAGCCACGGAGAGCTGCAGGTTCAACAGTCTGTGGTTATTTGCATAAATTCGAACTACAAAAGTTGTATTAAAATTTGCAATGTTTGTGGTCTCAAGCATATGCGTGTGCGTGCAATCCCCAGCACTCGTCCAAAGTATTGTAGCCTTTCGGTATCAAATAGTTGTGTTATATTGAAGGCTAGGGCAGGACTTCAAGTGGTGTATTTTTCGTCAGAGGCCTTCGCGGAGTACCATTCTGTCGTTTCTACCTGCCGAAAAGCTCGGACTCTGCTCTACCTCCCTGAACTTTTGTGGAGGACCTGTAAAATCCATCCCACCTGGCAGGAAACCTCCTTGGAATTGGGCTTTCCAAACATTCAAAACTGAGCCTGGGGTGTTCGCCCCACAAGAACATGGGGTTTGGTCTTGGTGTGCGGCCCTCATTTCGCAATTTAGCTCTATTTCTAGCTGCGCTTTCATATTCATGGCATGAGCTTTCATTGTAGTGGCATTTTTGATGATACTCTCTCCGCCCTGTCGTAGAGTATCTGCATTTCTCATGATGAGGCTAAGGGTGTCGTAGAGCGCGCTGGACATGTCGTGAAATATTGCTTCGTCTGGGAGGTCTTGCGGGGGAGGGCTTTCCGAGATTCTCGAAGTGTGCTGTCTCTCAAGAAGGTCTTCCTCGTCAGCCGTGTACACCAGCTCCATGCGATGCCCAACCGGCGGTTCGAATTTGTTAAGTGAATAGAATACTGCCTTTTTATCCTCTTTGATTGTCTCGACTCCTTCGTCGTCATCGGAGTTATGAAAAAATGGGTCGTCTGAACCCAAGTAATTAAGGCGTGGGGGTTGGCTGCTAGACCGAATGCGTTTTTGAGAGGATAACTCAACAGCGCTATCGGGTTCCGGCCGGCGTTTCTTGGGGTTGCAAGAGATATCGAGCCTTGGGCAAGCTGTTATAGGGCTCTGTAGTTCGGTGCGTGACCCTGAACGTTCGAGGGCCTCCCTAGTGTCAAGTAGACCGGTAAATAAAGGCCTTGAGACACCGATTAGGCCCATTATGAGGTTTGCTGTCGAGGCATCATGGGGAGGCGTGCTGCTTTCAGGGTAAATGAAATTCATTTTTGTTGCACGTTGTTAGATTTTCAGAATCCGGGTAAGTGCAACTATTGAGAAAGATTTCACCGACGGCCTGGAAGAGCCAAAGTATGGGTTTAATTGTAGGGCGAAGATGTGAATGTATTCAGGATCAAGTGCTTCAATGGCTTTTGGTGGTAGGGTGCCTTTACGTCGCGACGTCGTATTGAAGGGATCTGATCATGTGATATATATTAGGCAATGTGTAAAATTATCTGATCGAAGCGAGGAGGAGTTATGGTTTGAGGGCGCCGGTACAGTCCAATGTCTTGTGTATATGTGTATTTTTTGTCAAGAGTGCCTCCTTTTATGATGCTAGCAGAGGTTGACGTTGCTTTCCACGGCTGGAGTTTTGGGGGCATACGGTCACTAGAATTCGGATGGAGGGCATAGCCGGGTCTGGTCCTCATCTGGCCCAAAACAAATCTAAACTTTCAAACCCGACCAAGTGGGATGTATATGCCGCATAGTGGTGACGATTTTGGATATTTCCGCAACTGCAGCGCAGAATACCAACACTTTGTGTGGGGTTATAATATGTTGGAAACTTGTTGCGGCAAAGCTACAACCCGTTTTAGCAGTTGAAACGATACAAATTTAATTACAACATAAGGAACAATAACAACTTGTGATCGGCTGAGAGCATTGATTCTGGAGCCTATGTTCGCTATAATTTGTTTTTGGTCGTGGTGAAGCCGATAAAAGGTTTAGCTGAGATGGGGTGTTTAATTATAGAAACTTAGGTGCAATTCCCCAGGTCTTCTTTTATGGTCGAGGATCAGAATATATCAAGGATATTACATGGTTTTTGCATGACCTATATTTGTACTATTGTGCCGCTACCACTTGTTTTGAGTCTTTGGGGCTATAACATCGGGTTTTGGGCGACTTAAGGCCTGTTTTTGGCTATGTAGATGTACCTTTGCATATTTTACAATATTTTCTAAGGTCATAACACGTAGCTGAGAACGGTTTAAGATCAAATCGAACATCGGTACCACTAAACATATTCTCTGTGGCTTGTTTCATCAAATTTGAATAAGCATCTTAAACATCGCTCTGAATCTCTTCGCCGGTAGCAAAGCTCGAGGTTAAAGAGCGTTCAAGCGAACCAGTCTTCGGAGCCTGTAGCCTATCCATCAATAATTCTGCAATGGCCCACAGAAGCTTCTTGCTTCAATTGAATTCAAGTCCCACGTTCTCTTTTTGGTTACATGACCGTCTATATCGCCTGTACAAGGATACCACCTAATAGAAGAAAGGCCTCGAACTTTGCCTCCAAACATACTGGGTAAACATGGCTGAATGAATTCCAATGATAATTTCCCTGTTATATCCCGCGAGGCTAGGGCTAAAGTATCGTTAGTAGTACCGCCAGCGTTGAGGTTGGAATCCTACTAGCGCCGATGAATTCTTCCAACAAGTACTTCCAAGAGTGAATAAGGCCACGTTAAATGGTCTTAAAGTATTTGACTAGTTCCTCCAGGTTTCAAAGCCAGTTTATGGATCGGGGATGATGGGGGCGCTATGTTGAGAATGTTGCTGTAAAGACTGTAGTGGTGCACAATGAGGCGGTGCCGGTGCCATCTTGAAACAAAAGAACTTCGAACGCTCTTACACGTTTACTGAGCATCTCCAGCATTTGACACATCCCCAAATGACACTAAGGGCACTCCCGGGGATTCGCAACTACTTCTACAACGTCACACTTTCCTTTTCAAGGGGGCCCTGGGGTTGGTTTCAACAATTTGGTTTTTGATGGGGTCTATAGGAATGGCTAATCAACAAAAATGGGGAGTTCCAATGTCCAAAGAAGGAGTGCTCGAGAGGATGGGAAAACGTTGTTATTGCGATAGTTTCTCGGAAACCTTTGTGTCGGAAGGGTATTATTGTATATGGTGCCAAAGTTTTGAACTAAGGATCCCTGGGATACGTACCTAACTATGAGGGCTGTCAAACTGGATCATGCCGAGGAAAGAAATTGGACATAGGGGACCGATCGGGAACACTGTATTGACTGACATTTAGTATTCTCGTGCCACTTTCAAATTTTCTACAAGCCTTATAATAAGTCGTGTCCCTTTCCTGATACTTGATATTGATGAGGGTTGTGAGCAGATCCCTATATGATCGGTAGCCCTTTAGACTTGTTACAGCATCAAGATAGTGATATATAAAAAAGGAGAAAATGCTGCAATGATATAATGCTACAAGAACATACATATTTACCTTTTTTAAATTGGTGTCAGGGATTGTATCATATGTATGAAATTAAATTTAAGTAATAAGTAAAGTAACGCCCTTCCATTAACTTCTAATATTAAGACTCCACCGAAGCTGATAGAAAAGCTTAGTTAAGCAACGGGGAGACATTGGGACTTGATGGAGCAAAATTGGTCCTATAATCGGTTTCCTCAAGCATAGCCCTAAACGGCTAGCCTCGAATCTAGCTAAACAGCTAGGATGCCATTCTGCTTTTGCATGTGGCCTGCGATTGGCGCTCCGACTTGACTCATCGGGATCTGATAGCTAAATAGTTAAATTAAAAGTAGGAAAGTTGACAGTTTGAACAGCTAACGCTGCAACCAGACCTGGTCAACATGGCCGATGATTTTGTATGATATCCGTTAGAACCGGTTAACCCCCACACCACCCTATCGACGGGCTATAGCCTAGGGCACTGTACAGATATTCAATCCAGACCTTCTTATTGGCGATGTTTCTGAATCCCATGGATCCAATTGATATAAACTTCCCTATCGCCCCACTATCCCAAGCACCCCGCTATTGCGAAATTTCCGCCAAGATTGCGTGGACGGGACTGGTGTGGGAAATATCCAACATCCAATCTGTGTTGTTGTATACATCTCCATACATTCTTATACGTATATTACACATATCTGCAAGCTTTGGCGTACTTCTGTTTCTTAGGACGGCGAAACGGCGACAAATTCGATGGAACCTCGGGTTAAACAATTTACATGCGGTAGTGGATTGACTATACTAGAGCTTCCGAAGGCGGGATAAGGACCTGAGCTTGTCATTTACCTTCGAAATTGCATCACAGTGGCTGAATCAAATGCCGAACATCCGCGATGAGAAAGCATCCTCGCCACGCGTTTCTAGTATACGTAAATGCGGTGCGTAAATATGATGCGTAAATTGGCGTTTTACATATGCGAAGGAGACCTAAAGGTATATATAGGAAGTCATTCCTGCGTTTCCTGAACATTTTTCTCTGCCAGTTTGCCCTGCCTTGTCTATTCGAACGACTTGATTTGATCCATACATACAATTGCAATTGTCACGATATATATTCAAGCTATTATACACGAAACTCCGAGAGCCTATTTGAATTGACAACTATATCAAACTACAATGGCACCATCTGCTGTCACTGGCGAAGCCGTTAAGGAGGTCCTTGTTGGAAAGAAGTCGTTCCCGGAGCCGATCAGGGCTAAAGGAACTTTGAATAAATTCAAGTCAGACGATATCACTCCGGTTATTGGGACAGAATTCCCAGAAGTCAACATCGTCGATGATATCCTGAACGCACCAAATGCGGATGAGCTCTTGAGAGACTTGGCAGTTACTAGTAAGACCTTGCGATATGCGATGCGATATATATATATTCCCTTATGTTACAGAGCCAGAAAGACTGACTGGGGAGCCTTGTAGTTTCGGAGAGGGGGGTTGTTTTCTTCCGCGCTCAAGATAACCTCACAAATGACATCCAGAAGAAATTCATTCATAGGCTTGGAGAGGTAGGGCATTTGATATTCGAGATAGATGCGGATCTTGGTGGCTGACTCGCTATTGAAGTTGACCGGAAAACCAGCGGAATCCACTCTCCATATTCACCCGGTACTGAACGATGAGCGAGAACTTGGTGGCTCCGATCCGGAAATCTCTACCATCTCGTCTGTCCAGCGGAAACAACTCTATCGCAAGCCTGCTGAAACCTTTCGCCACAAGGCAGCCGTCTGGCATTCTGATATCTCTTTCGAGCCTTTCCCCGCAGACTACACATCTCTTAGACTTGTGGAACTCCCACGAACTGGTGGTGATACTCTCTGGGCTTCGGGCTATGAGCTCTACGACCGTCTGTCTGAACCTTACCAAAAGTTTTTGGAAGGGTTGACGGCGCATCATTCTGGATCTGGATTCCATGATATTGCGAAGGCTGAAGGTTTGCAACTCTATGGAAAACAGCGAGGTAATCCGGCAAATGTGGGAACCGATTTGGTTGCTAACCATCCAGTACGTATAACTTGTTATTGTTATAGCTTATGGCAATCAAAGCGGTAGGATTATCATGCTGACAAGCGAATAGGTCATCCGTACAAACCCAGTCACAGGATGGAAGAGTCTGTTCCCTGTTGGAGTCTTCCCTAGGCGCATCAATGAAGTCACATTGGAGGAGAGCGACGCCCTCCTAAATTGGTTCCATGATTTAATTTACAAAAACCATGATCTTCAAGTCCGCTTCAGATGGAGGAACCCGAATGATATCGCTATCTGGGACAATAGAAGCGTCTTTCACACTGCCACAAACGACTATGACGGTCTTGGAAATAGGTTCGGGAATCGCGCTGTTGGAATTGGTGAAGCACCGTATTTTGACCCAAATAGCAGGTCTAGGAGGGAAGAATTAGCAGAGCGCGAGGGGAATGTTGAAAAGGCTTAGGGGTTCAGCACTATTTAGTTTCAGAATGCGGGAAATGTGATTAATGGGAACTTTATAACAGGCCTTGCTTTGTCTCGTAGCCTTACTGTCTATCTTATGGTAGTAAATAAATGAATTTGTGAGCAAATGAAAGCCTCCCTAAATGGAAAATAGTGAAATGTAAAAACTAACTCCAAACCCCGGCCCAACCTTTCATTCATAATAAGTAAGGAACATTAAGATGGTAGCGGTGAGTCCACGGAATCGTATCCGTATATCATAAAACTAAACACTGGCGCGTTGCTTGAGTCCAGCACTTGGAAATACGCCGCAACGAACTGATTTGTTGTAAACATCGTGATTCCGTCCGTAATCAGCTGTTTCAAAACTTTACCGCCATCCTTTTGTCCCTCCACTAGCTCTTTCCAACTCGTTTGGCCACCCCGAAGCTTGATTCCTAATGTCACAACACTGACGTGTGTGTTCCCTTGGATTGGATACGAATTTCCAAATACTAGGTCTGAAGTATCCTCTCTCGCAAAATGATGTTGAAAGAATTCTCTGGATCGTTGAAAGAACATGCTACTGACTTGGGGCGAGCTAGGTGCCAACCCTGGGACCCCGTGCGCAGATATCATCATTAACCGGTACATGTCTCCGTTGTTCCCTTTCCTTGCTGCCATCATTTCTCCGTTCCCGCGACGTTGTAGATTGTGACCCGCGTCCATATCTCGCTTAAAATTTCTGAACGAGCCTGATAGGGCTCGTTTTATCGATTTTAGCGTTCGCTCCTTGATCGATCGTGCATTGTTGCCACGCTTCCAGCTGGCTGAGCCTTGTATCCCTCCGGATACCGTGCCTCCGGTTTCAGTGAATGTACCATCCTGGCATCTCGAACCGACTTGTGCGAATGATAGAAGCAATGCAGAACCTTGGACAGTCTTTTCGCCTCCTGAAGCTCGGACTATAGCCTGGCAGTTGCCGACCGTATGCATAATGTCGTCGTTGGGGATATGTGTTTGGCCATCGATACGGGTAAGCGAGAGGATGAGTTGATTGGCAGCTACAGCGCAATCTTGGTGAAACATATGGGATTTTTGAGAATTGCATTGGAAGGTCGTGCCGGCGGAAAGGGCGAGAGATATGAATGGTAGGAAGGCGAGGAGGGATGCGGGGCGGAAAGAATTCCGTGTTGACATTGTGGTTTTTTTGGCCGGCCTTCAGCCGAGTTCGACTCCACGAATTTAGACGGCTTGAGAAAGTGGTATCGGGTTGAAAATGACTGGTTCGTGCTAGAGGAGTAGCGAAACAAGGAAAATCGTTTGAGTTGAGCAGAGAGGTTGGAGACTATCTATATAAACTGCCATGACAGGGAAAATTTAGAATTTCAGATCTTGAGGATGACAGCTGGAGCAAGTCGAGGTCGAGTGAGCTGCCAAGTGAGCCAAGGCAAGGGCTGAATACTGCCAAGATGGGTTCTTAACCTCCAGCTAGTCCTTATATGGTTTAGCGCTGATCATGGGCGGCGGTGTATTTGAGATTTCGATGGGAGCGTTATGGAGCTTTCTTGCGGAGAGCTTTCTCAGCCGCCGTTTTCGAGTCTCATGGTTTATATTTAATCTCAGTCTCGCAGCTTGCAAGGCCCTGAAGTTTCCTTCTTGGCGGCGTCGGGTATTTTGTGGCACGATTACTCTGTGGTTGACCCAGCCGCTTTATCCAACTGTTTCGAAGCTGCAGAATATTATATTGCATATTGAGCGGGCTTTGATATTTTCTTACGCCAACTCCTTAAGTTCGAATTGATTGGAATTCTAGTTATTTACAAAGTAAGAATTTTCGTATTTTTTTTTTGCTGGCGGTGGTTTCTTCATTAAATTTCTTTCCTTCCATTTCACAAAAGTTTAGGCTGCATACTGCCCTCCGACAAAGCTAGTGAGCTTAACTGACCCACCAAGTGCTTTTGTTGCGTAGTTGAAGATTCCCCATCTATACCCCATAAAGTACGCCCAGTTTGTATACAAAGTAAAAGGGTCCCCAAAGTTGGTGAAGTTTATGCCATCGGTGCTATACGAGAATTGGACGAGCTTTGTGCCAGTGGGTCTTGCGTCGAGGTTGCCTCTGAACCAAATCTTTCCGTTGCCTTTGGGGATGGCTGTCTGGGAGTTAACGGTACCATTGCTAGAGGCCGTCCAAGTTTCTTCGGAGAGGATAATACTGTGGACTACCGTCAGTTTGTACTCGGAGCCGTCCCGGCTGACCCCGATCCAAGCAGTTTTATCGCGGAAAGCAGCCAGTCCAGTACGGTCTCCGTCCGCCATATTGCTAAAATCGAGGGCAATGGTACCCTGCGGAGTTGGACCATAGAGACGGGTGGTAAGAGTATTCCTCGCCGTCAGGATGTTTGTCGTGATGGAACAGGTATTAAGGGTCACGCCGGCGGCTGCAACCGAAAACTTTGTATTATCCGGATTGTGGTTAAACTCCCAATGCGGACCTAATTTTCCTGTGGAAAAGTTATCGGTGCGATACCAACTTGGAGTGGAAATTGTAGGAAGTGGGTTTGGATAGGTAACGCCCCATCCGCCGCTGCTATCGGTGACTATGCTTGCGAAACCGTCGGAACCCCAGGTTATTGGAGCTAAAACAGGCATGCGACCCGCAGGATAGGCCCAAGTGAAGGAGACGAAGTACCATTTGTCGTTTCCAATATCAATCAAACTTCCTTGATGGGGGGACCCGCCACCAGCTACTGGACTGATAAGCCCGTTGTGGAGTTGCTTATACTCCCAAGGCCCCCAGGGGCTGGTAGATTTCCAGATGTAAGTTGCACCAATTCCGGGATAGTCATTCAAAATATAGTAGAGCCCGTTGCGTTTATACATGCGGTTACCCTCCATACCGCTGACACCAGAGGGCTGGTCGAATATGAGTTGCGAAGAAGCCTCCCCTAACCCATCCGCGGTCAATTGGGCGAGATTAATAGAGCTGCCGCCGTAAACGACATACATCTTGTCGTCATCATCTATGAGGAGGCCGCAATCGTAGTAACATTTGTATATTGTACCAGATTTTGTCCAGGGACCTGCCGCGTTGTCCGCGGTATAGACAAAGGTGACCCAGAAGTTCATACATCCGATCCAGTACCATTTGCCATTACTAGCCCGGTATCTCATAGTCGAGGCCCAAGTACCGCCACGGTATGCAGTACCCCCCACCATATTATAATTATCGCCGTTGTCGATAAATGGAACCGAATGTCCTACAGGCTCCCAATTTACGAGATCGGACGACTTGAGGATTGGCGCGCCAGGCGAAAAATGCATATTGGATGAAGATAGGTAGTAGGCTCCATCCGGTCCTTTGAAAACATCATTGTCTGCGTAATCAGAATAGACGACTGGGTTCGTGAAGAGCCCCACGGGGGCACTCGAGGTGGCAGACCTTGTGGCTGTGGATAGTGTGGTGCTGCTGCTGGAGGTTGTTGCCGTTTGGGTTGTTAAAGAAGAGGTAGTATATATTGATGTTGTACTAGATGACCTTGTGCTTGTGGTGGTCGTTGTGGTCGATCTCGAGGTAGTGGATTGTGATGTGGTTTCTCGAGACGTAGTACTTGATTGTCTTGTGCTAGTAGTGGTGGTAGCAGTTGCAGCAGTGCTAGTTGTGGTAGTAGCACAACTTCCACCGGGAAGACATTGATAATACCATGGGTTACTTGAAATACAGCAAGAGTCGATACAGCTACTGGGCCCAGTCCAGCCCTGGCCACCACCTGAGTTGATCGATGAGAGATTTGGGGTCAGTTTCAAGATTCTAGAGACCATAATTGTACTTGTTTTATCAAATTCTGGACGAATGTTGGATTCAAAATTTGCTTACATTGGCCCCAGACTGTTTGTTGCGCTAAGACTGCGGGTACGATGCTGACAAAGAGGTAGACTGGCCTCATATTTTATATACCAATCTTCTACAGAGAGTATATACGATAAATCGATTTTGACTTGTAATCGGGAGACTCCTTATTTCGTACATTGAGCTCGAAGGAATTCAACCTGATTTTATAATTGCGTATTGATCCATGATCACATCCCAAATTTGAAGGTTAATTCTGACGACGAGACAAGTACTGTCGCAACCATGGTAACCGCATTTGTCGGACCCATAGAACCGACTGTAGTTCCTGCATACAGAATTCAAGGGACATAGTTACGGTGTGGCGGTTGCGGATAGACGGCGCGATCCTGAATACTATAGTATGTGAGTCGTATATCCTTGGTGAAAGCCGTTCCTAGACCCTAACCAGCGAATCCTAGGATAACACGGAATAAAGTTTTCACAGAATCTAAGGCTCGCTGCATGGATCCATGTAGTCGGGTATGCAGCCACTGTCTGTAAACTTGACATGTTCGTTAGGCTAAATAAGCGATTCCCGCCCTTCCGGATTTTTTGGTTCAAGTAGCGAGAATTCGGCGCAATTTACCATATTTTTCCGCTCGCGATCAATAGGTCCTCAAGACTCATTCCAGGGTCTTAATTGTATGGAAGCCTGGGATTTAAACCGTTATTTATATTTAATAATCCGTGATTTTCAACCGCGCGATATTGGTAAGAGCTGGGTAATCAAAGAATGCTTAATATGTGCATAAAGTTTGGGCTTAGATAGATAAATTAAACGGTTGGCGAGTCTGAAGACTGATATTCTACCCAGACCATGCACCACGCACTGGTGCCGTTTGGCGTTGCGATCAGCGGTTTGGCTTCCCGAGTTCCGTTTTGTTGAAGATTTTAGTTAACCCCGTTGCAAATTCTTTCTTTCTTTCTTTCTCTTTTTTTTTTTTTGAATTTGTTATCATCAGTCCCGTAACCAAACTGTGGTTATATGTGTGCAGAAATTTCTCCGAGCTGTCGGACGGGGTATGTGATCCTGTGCGGATAATATAACAACAGGGATTTGGTCGGAGGCGATTGACTGTTGACTGTTAACTGCTAAATCTAGGCAGACGGCCATCATTTACAGAATTCTAGGTTCCGAGTACGGCTTCAGTTTAGACTATTCTCTTAGGCGGTGTCTTAAGCTTGGTTGTCGTATATATGGGTATATATCTGGTCTCATTCCCAGACGTCACAAAGGGTACATTTATACTTCGACGAATTTCCGCAGTGCAATCGTCGAAATAGGTAGAATCGTGTGATACACCTGAAAGAATTTCTCATATCCTTGCAGCAAAACGATTCGCCTCTAAAAAGACTTGTTTCTCAATCGTCTAAGAGGGCCATGCGATGACTAGCCTGGAGTAGGTACATTACATACCTAAATCTAGGAAACTACGTTACTATTCGAGAATCTGTTTCCGTGAGTTACGACGAAAGCATGATATCATCTTGAAAAGCCCGATTCTTGAAAGGAAGCCCAAAGTTATGGGAGGAAATAATTTGTAAAAATTTAAAGGAAAGCAGGATCGAAAATCGAACGGAAAACTGGAGTGAATATATCACGACCCCAAGCTGCGCAAATTCGAAACTACATTAGATTAGCCCAACTAGATCAAAAGGTTCAACTAGCACTATCAAATAAAATTCATCCTGGCCAGCTGGTGAAACCACACTAAATAGAGAGTGTTGGATTGTTTTCAGCTAAGGGATTGCAATGCCGGTTGTCGCGAGTGTTTCATTTTGAATTTACTTCATCTTGTATCCAAGCCTAGGCTCAGGCGGCACCCTGATATTCTACCATTGACGTTTAACCTTTGTCTCCTTTATACTTAGTAATTAGACCCTTTAACTCTCTAGCTCGAGGTCAAGTTGGTTTGACTTAAGCATTTTGTGGAGTTTGATAACCGCGCTCTTGTTCAGATCTCTACCCCCAAGTTCTTTGAAGCGCCAAGCATAAGCAAGAGCTCTTTCAGTTCCGTCGATATCAGCAACGGCTTGTTTGAACAGTAATTTCTACATTTAGATAATCCTTGTTAGAACCCAACATTCTCGTAGATGAACTTTTTCAAGATTTGGCTTCGAACCTCAGCTAGACTTAAGTCCGTATCCCCGGCTCGGATCTTGGTCTTCCATCTCATTTGTAGGCTGTTCATGGTTTTAGAGTCCTCTGGGAAGAGCTTCGAAAACCCGTGATAGATATCGTTCCAAGCAGCTTTAACTTCGTTTCCACCTTGATCTTTAGTAATCAGTGAGTGGAGCGCGCTATCTTGTTCTTGGGTCCAAGTCCCCTTCTTGCCTCTGCTGTCCCCATATTTGGCGGGTTTAACTTGCGCTTTGTGATTCGTCTTGCGTTTCTTTGCCGTAGTAGGTTCGGTGATATCTGTGCTGTGCTCCTCTTTGACGGAGGGGTTTTTATCTTCAATTTGATTGTTATTCGAGGGGGGAGGGGAGGGTGAACATGATAGCTCACGTTTGAAAGACATTATCAAGATTTGCTTTTGGGTTTTATGAATACTAACTCGACAGTTTGAAGAGCCCAATATGCCTTATAGCGTGATAACTGGGGAGTCTAATTGGCAAAAAGTTGGGTTTCGTATTTGTATGGAATAGAATGAAATTAAATGAAAGGCCAGGCGTAGTGTAAATAGTGGATTAGTAGGTGGTAGTTTGGAGAATCTTATGGCAGCCCTTCTGGGTTTCTCTGGCCCAAAAATACAGCAGAGAACTGGTTATAGGCTGAAGAGCTTGCTAGTAATTGCATCTAGTTAGTTAATATAGCATGGTTCCTCCTAGAATCCTGTAGTCCATAAGCTATAGTGACGGGGTGCTAGTGGATACATAATAACATGCCCATCGATATCAACACTATGATCATTTAAAGCCAAAGCTGGTTGTCATTGCAAGTTTTTGACAAGTAATTAAGTAGGTACCTACTAGGATCAGACCAGCGCAACAATGTAACATATATTCATGGTAGTCTCTATCAGTAGCCAGTTTGGTATAGGTGGAAGATCGCATGATAGATTACTAGAAAAACTGAAGTTAAAGCTCCGTCAACATTCCAACACTTTAAACCTGGCCGGGTAGAGTTAACTATACCGTAGGACTATAGTTTGAGAGTTTGACATATGCAAGGTGCTGTTGTACCAGGTACCAGGTCGACATCTTGTAGTAAATTTGAGACCCCAACATGGAGTTTTAGTTTGATTTGGTCATCGCCTTTGCGAGACTATTGTAATCGAATCCAAGTCTAATTTGTCAAAAGGATACCTTCGTAAGAAAAAAAAGAGGAAAAGAGAAACTCCAAAAGTGAAAAGGAGCTTTATATTGCAAAGCAAATTCTGCCGCGGATAGGCTGATATGCTCATCCGGGCACACTGTCTGGATTCGGGGCTAGTGCAAGTATATTGCTACCTAATAATATTATCAGTTTATAAGGAAATTTGGCTCTCCATCCGATTAGATATCACGCCAGCCTTGCTTGGGAAATTTTTAAGTACATATTGTTACTCTATGCCGTCGGATCTAGCCTCGAGACCACTAGTCAGATCTGGGGCGTACTGGAATCGGAGTGGAGGTATACATTATGCTATAGCGGTCGGATGGTTAAAGTATATCACTTGTTCTTAAGCATATATATCTGGTTGCACCTAAAAGAATTTTAGGTTGCATCAAAATTATAGATACTAAAACTACAGTAAGATATTATCTAGCTCTATTAAATTTCGATGTGGCTCTCTTTTTGATACAGAGAGCTCTGTGAAATGAAGTTGAAGTGGCGAGCTAGCTCATCACCTCTCAATTTTGCTAAAAACAAACCTTTACGAACCGTCTCAACTATGTAGCGAATCAAATAGGAGACGTGGAACGGTATAACCCAATAGCTATTTAGTGACGTCGGAAATCACTCCAGGGGCTTACTAGGCATGTTGTATGATTCACGGATGCTATGGGTTAACTCAAGCATATTGTGGAACGGACCACCGCCCTCGCTAGCTTGGCTTCCTGGAGCTTGAGACGTCTGAATGGACCCATGGGCCACTTACTCTCGCAAAAAGTGGGCCCATCAAGTGGAGTTGAAGTAGTAGAGACGCTTTCCGCTGTGCGCTGCATGACTTGATTGGTCTGGATCCATGGAGTCACCCTGTGTTATCGTTTCAACAATCTGCTGTTGCAGCTCTATCTGCGAATTTTGGGATTCCTTGAAGAAGAAAAAGTCCCTTGGAAAGGATCGTACTGTTGGAATTCCGCCAGGGGGTACATAGGTACCGCTTTAGATTAAACAGGCGACTGATTCGGCGTGAAAACTTTTAACTTTGGCTTCTCACCCCGATACCTCGTTGGAGAACGGAAAGTTTGGAGCTATAGCCACGGCCTTCGCAGGCGAATAAATCACAAATTTGGGGGGTCTTCTTTCTTTCTTTCGTAATCGGTTGAAATATTGTGGAATACTTTGTTTCGTTTCTCGCTTGTGGAACCAGATGTTGGAGCAGATTCTTTGCTGTTGTAGATACATAGACGGAACAATCAGGCATTTTTCCCTGAAAAATCTAAGTTATGGTAGAGAAAGGCCGAAAATATAAAGGGCTTGATTATAATTTCTCTAAACAATAGCCTCTGAGCCTACGCAGAGCATATACGCATATGCGCATAGGTAGGTACTTGAGACAGCCCTAAAGGGCTTTGTTAGGCCTAAGAATGGATAGCCATTTGGCTGTCCTGCATACATATAGACAACTGTCAGCTAGTCATTACTCGTGAGTACTAGCCTACTATGGGACCATCGTTACCTATAAATCGCCACGACTTTAGTGGCTACCTTCAGGGGTCGGCCTAAGACCCATGCCAAACTACGTATGGTCGGATATACATTGAGGGTGTAAGATCAAAGGATTCGAGCGTTTTATGTTCAGTTGGGATCGATCATTTGTACCACATCGGCATGGGCATCTTGGTCTGGAACGGTATCGTTGTACAAGAGGGGCAGCCAAGGGGCGGGTAAGCTCTATAAAATCTCGCCACCGTCCTAATGGGAATGCCTCTTGGTTCAATACTATTATCTTTTTTAAAAGCCCAAGGGCGATGTCACTCTTTATAATTATTTGGACCAGCTGAGCCTATCCAAACCGTTCGGGGAGTTGTCTTGTAACCCGCCCCCACACTCCTTTCTGCTTCTTGGTCTTACGGCGGCCTTGTTTTTCGGAGACTTTTTGTACAGTGTGACGTCGGCCCTTTTGAATATTTGAATTCCAGCGGACATCATTATATCATATTCGGCGTGCAGGAAAGTCAAACGGCTTATTGGAATTAATCCCTTGAGTTCGTAAATGTGTACCTGCATTGACTGGAGGACCGATATCGCCATAGCTACTGTAATTAGGCCCTAGAAAGAATTTACTAGGCCGAGTTGATCAAGGCAACGACATCTTTAAGGTTACTAATATTGATTGTAACCAAGGGCGATACATCAGTCCTTTACGAATGCTTCATCAATGTAAGTTAGGTAGTTGGTTTATATATCGGTTAATAAAGTTTTAACACCATTTCGTCACGGCATATACTATAGCACTATTCTATCGGTGGTTGTACTTACTGGACATATGGCTAATATTACCTGCTTTAGGCTGGTGTAAACCTAAGATCGAGTTGGTATCTTTGGATCGCAGCCATCACGTCGGCCAAAGCCAATTGGCCCTACTGCGTCATTTTTAGTGTGCTTTTAATATCTTGTTGACCGGGTGGGCTCCTTACCAAAGTGCTTGAGGTTAGCAGTTTGGAGAGTGCAGGTCACTGTTCTATCCGTAAACCCAAGGTGCCATTGTTTGTGTCGTTGTTTGAGAGCTGAGGGCGGATCGGTTTCACTGCTCAGCAACGACTATAAAAGAGCACCCTCCACTCAGTAAATTTTTTTTTCTCACATCAAACCTACATCCTCCTCGCTACTATCTCCCTACCTTACATCCATCGCTTTCTACATCCTCCAATTACTAATATCACCATCATCAATCATCAAACATTTGCTTCATCTCGATCAAACGGTCAAGTATTTACAATGAAGGGCGTCAAAGGTGTCATCATCGTTGCTTCGCTTCTCTCAAACTGCATTAGCAGTAGTTTCGCGGCTTCAATCCCCCTTAGCCGCAAGGAAGTAGTCATCTTGGCTCCTCCTACCGAGGTCATCAATGGCCATCCTACCTGGTCTGAGAAAGACTTGGTCACGGGTCCGGCCTTCAATGCCTCGAACCCAGATGCTCCTACCATCACTGTGGGCCCCACCAAGATCCTTGGCCGCCAGGCCTCTTCCACGGACACCACTACTTCTACATTTAGCCCAACTCCTACTGCTTACACCTCCCGCGTGGGCAAGTTCTCTCGCGATATGTTGAAGATTACGAATGACCTCCGTGCTATTCACGGATCCCCACCCCTTGTCTGGAATAAGACTCTGGCCGCTTACGCGTCTCGCCAAGGTCGAAAGTGTGATTTCCGTCACTCTCATGGACCATACGGTGAGAACCTCGCTGGTGGTGGCCCCATGAACAACCCTGTTTGGTACCAATGGTAGTAAGTAATTAACATCTCTATACGAACCCTTCTGACCAAAATCCAACAAGGAAATCGTGTTGGAGGTTCACTGAAGGAAATGCTGATGAAGGTTCCCTGCCATAGTCTCTATACTGAGGTCAACAACTACGACTGGAATGAGCCTGGGTTCGCGAGAGGTAAGCTCCTGACCACTTCTTCCACCCCTTCTTCTGAAACCACGCGCTAACTCTCTCCACAAGATACCGGTCACTTCACCCAGCTCATCTGGAAATCGTCTAAGGAGATTGGATGTGCCTGGATTGCTGGTTGTGCCAAGTAAGTTTACCCTTCCTATACACTCTCCTCATCCTAGCGATATATTCTGACTTCCCTTAGTTTGTCCTATCAAGTTTGGTGCGAATTCTCCCCCGCCGGAAACGTTTCTCCTGTTATCCACTACGTTGAGAATGTTGGCCGACCCAACAGCGGTATCCCGGAGGCTCCTCCAACCTATGATCCTCTCTACAAATAGGTGATTCTTTCAGTCCATATGGCCCTGCCCCTCCTGGTAGGTGGGATATTTTGGTCTGTGGCTTCTTCCATTCCTTCGCATCATTATTATTACACCTCTCTTGGAACAAGACTGTACTTCTACTCCATCCTTGGGCTACGTATAGCGGGCCATCCGGCTATCTAGCTCGTTGCTTGCTACGGCTCAAGGTTCATGTATTTTATTCCGACTTTACCCTGACAATGCTAAAGATTGAATTTCCTTGATTCTTTTCTTTTCGAGTGACCGGTTTCGATTCTTTTACTGTACTATTGTTCACGCCCACCTTCCCGGCTAAGTGTTCAATGTGTACGACGCTCTTCCGTGAATTCATTTGTATCAATAAAACTGGGCTATGGTTCTTTAAGACTAGGAAACACCCACGGCGGCCTTCTAGTTCAACTGTTAATGCATCGGCCAGGATGGACATACATTTCCTGTATGGAACTCCTTGATACTGTGTAACAAAAACGGCCGCGACGCTTTGAGCGCTCGCTAATGGCCGGCTAGGCGATCGATACCAGATCCAGTGGTCCTTCCTAAACTGTAAATAGGAGTAGTTAGTCTCGAGGCCAAACGTGTAAGTGATAGGTACCTAAGTGGTATCCATGGCAGGGAGGATACTGTGGATGTTTAAATATTGATGTAAACATGGTGGTATCTATGGGGGTTTGATAGTCAGTTGATCTGCGCCAGTGGCTGCATCGCAACGTGGGTTGTGCTGGGTCGTCCCACTGGCTGTCGGAACTCTGGAGATCTCACCTAAACCCCAAGTCTTTACTTCCTACGTACTCACCACTACATCGTCACATCTCTCGCCTTACCCATCGCAAAGCAATCTGGCGTACTCATATGATCATACGGCTAAGCACTTACCTCCTTTGCTATCTCCTACCAGCATTATGGCAAAAAGCATCGCCTCAAACAGGATCCAGGTTTCCATCACGTCGCATACCAATTCACTATTGGTAGTTCTTTCACACATATACTTTTGGAGTTACTTTTTTATTTGGCTCCTACCACCTTTCGAAAATCGCATACAGATTCTAATCGGCTTTGAGAAGAGCTGCCCGGATGCTTCAAAACATTTTCTAACGCTCCCTAAGTACACAACGGACTTATTTTCTCGAAATGGCCAACCGCATACCCTTAGTCTTACGCCAAAGGAGGATAGCAGGGCGTTTGTACGGAAGGCCTACCAGAGATACTTGCACCGGAAGTCTTCCGAGATATATCGCCAAAAGAAGTCCTTCTCGATTGACGACCAGGGGTTGCTCCAACGGGGATCCGAGTGGAGGACTTTCAAGCAAAGAGGCGCCTCATCGATCTACACCACGCTTCAAAACTGTACTTTGAAGAATCTTGAAACTTCCGCCTCAGTTATATTGATATGGCAACTCTGTCGAGACTTCGGGCCCTTCAACTTCCCCTGGACGGCTAGCGAAATCGATTGCAGTGCCTGGCGACACGCCGTGGATTACTCGTTTTTCGGGAGCGATCGAAATTGGAACCCGATATCCTTTAGGAAGCCAATGGAGAGCCTCAATGTCCGCCAAATCAGAAACAGGATTGCATTCCTAGGTGAAAGCATTGGTTGGCATCCTGATTTTTACGAAGAAATCAAGGATTCCGAGGTAATAGTTGCCTTCAGAGAAGAAACCGAAGCTACTTGTTTCTTCTGCTGTGATCGAAAACAAATGTGGCAGATGTGCATCCTTCACTGTGAACACACTAGTTGCATTGATTGCGTTAAGCGGAACTACAGAATGTGCATCGAGGATACAAGCCTGCTACCCCCAAAGTGCTGCAAGAAGTACCCACTCGTGTACGCTAGCGTTGCGGCCGAGAGAACCAACGAAATCCACAAACTCGCTAGATGGATTGCAACGGGGAGAGTTCCGTCCCCTATTGGAAGGTGCTACGCCTGCGAAAAAGACATATGGCCAGGCGCGGAATTAGGAGATGTCGGATTGTGTGTCTTTTGCAACGAGAGGACCTGCTTGAGGTGTAACGTGAAATGGCACGGGTTTTCGAAGGTTGAATGTCAAATTGGTCAACTGAACGGTCTTATCGCTATGGTTATGGACAACCAATGGTCTCAGTGCTATCACTGTGGCCTTGTGGTTGAACGTCGAGAAGGCTGCGCGCATATTAAGTGTCGTTGCGGGGCTGAATTCTGTTACCATTGCGGCGGAAAGTGGCCTGAATGTCCTTGTAGGACGACAGGCAAGAAGTTGAAACTAAACATCATGCGAGACCAAGGTGCCCGCGAGGGCGGAGAGGAATATTCAAAAGGGTTGAGTGCCCAGCATCACTCGATGGCTGTAGCTAATGAGCAGAGATACATGGAGGTTGCCGATGTTTTGAGGTTGCTGAAGGTTCTTAAAACGTACCAAGAGGGTGTTGTCAGGGAGATTGGCAATTTGAGGCGAAGGTTACGCGTGCTAAACGACAGCGAAGAAGATATCATTGAGTACGGTAGTTTGAGTGCCGTTTGAGGGAATAATTGGACAAGACAATGCCGGCTTAGGCCTAAATGGAGAAGGCAGTAAGTACAACCGCTACCCTTGGGGCCTTTTATTCCCTTCTTTGGACATTTTTGGGTTCCTTTCCTCCTTGGGCGCATAAAACTTACTCCAACGTGTACACAGATAGACTGGCAATTAGCTACACATATATGGCGCTAGTGGATATATACCCCTTTGGAATTATCACCTCTACTTATGTTTACATTCTGCATTGGTGCGAGGATAGGAAGAGAAGAACCAAAGGACCATTTTATTTAGAGCGTTAGCATAAGGCGTGATAAAAATCGAAACCTAACGAAGGTAAACCTCCACTAAATTGGTCCATCTTCCCCGTCTGACGGACGAGGTATGGGTCTGGTACGCTCTATCGAAAATGCGTTGGCTCTGTTGGATTGTTTTGTGGTTCCACATTGGGGCTTATCCTAATTTGGCCGAATTACAGAGACTAATCCGGTTCAGGACGTCCTTTCATCAATTTGGCTTGCCCTTTGACTAGGGCTTTGAATCTTCGTCCGATATTCTAATTTCCAGCTTGTGGTCGTCACCTTTCAAAGGAAAATCGCCCCCTTACGGTCGAGATGTCAGCTATCCACGAGCTGGTAGCATGAGCAACTCGTGATTGCAAGAGAATGTTTTCTCCTTGGCTGTATCCCATTGGCGGGAGAAAGATTTAGACACCAACGAAACAACGGCGAACATTGCAGTGACGGCAACGGATCCTGCAGGGCTTCCTTGGCGAGGCAAGTCGCCCTCTCGATTGACATACATACATCACAAGACTCAACCTTGAAGAGACCTAGTAGGTATATTAGGGCGGGGAGTTTAGAGTCAGTCTGAAGATTTTTCGCAATCGGAGGATCCTGCTTAGGGCTTTAAAGTCGAAGCTGAGCCGCAAAGACTATATAAGGATTTCTTGCCGCCCCGCTGCCTTCAGGGTAACTATTCCAAAGGGTCCCGGAACCTCAGAGGGCTCCCTTGTGCAGTACCATAAGCCCAACCTACAGCGGCGAACCACCTGTCAGCTAGCGCCAGATTGATAGTATTCCATCTAGGACTGACTTTCCTCCAATACTTTTGAATACACGTCAGTCAAGACCGTTTGAAGTCTAACACTCAACCTGTAGCATCACCAAGTCATTAATCCAATTCAAAATGGATATCATCGATCTTACCAGCGATTTTGAGGAGGAGACGACGTCGCGCCGACAGCAAGAAAGACAGAGGCGAGAGCTGGAACCGATAGCACTCCACGATTCCGACGGGGCTTTTCTCTCACCGGTCAGGCAAACGGTCAAGCCGCCGACTTTGACGCCATCGACGAATAAGTTGCCCAAGTCAACCCCGCGTAGCAGCAACACAAAGAAACAGAAGAGTACGGGGAAGAAAAATCCACCGTCGGCTTATTCGGGATGGAGAGCTGGTATAAATTTCGAGGAAGTGGAGCAAGCAACTCCCGTTCTGGCGATTAAGGAGAAAAGGAAGCGTCAAAAGGAGGCTGAAGAAAAAGAGATCGGAAACCGGATACAAGAACTTGCAGAGCGTGTTGGCTGGAAACAGCCTCACCGAAGCGACGAACGAAAGACGAGAAAGAACTCAACGGCAACGCCATACCTGTACAATGAGGAACGTTTGGCCACCTGCGATATATGTGGTGACAAGGCATACATATTCGACGTTACCAGGTTGAAATGCAAACACAGACATTGCAAATCGTGTCTGCAGCAGAACTTTCTGATGGTTATTGACGATCCTAATGCGTGGCCGGCAAAATGTTGCAAACCCTTGGATCAGGATCTGGCATCGAATACCCTTTCCAAAGAAGAATTCCAAAGATACCTGGATGTTAAAAGAGAGAAGGAGCAAATGTCATCGACCAGTTGCTTTAACTGTGAGCGAGCCATTGCTAGCATCAATGTCATCGGGAATAGTACGGCGTTTTGCACCGACTGCGAGAAGATAACTTGCGTCCATTGTACGAAGGCCATGCACGAAGGCGCTTGTCTTCTGGACCCAGAAACAGAAAAACTGTTGAATATGGCGCAAGGGAAGAAGTGGAGCAAGTGTCCAAAATGCTCGAATATGGTGGAACGAAATACGGGGTGCAATTCTATGATGTGCCGGTAAGTTTACAGATACCCTTATGTGTAAACCCTAATACCTCCCGCAAAGCGTGCTTCCCATGCTCACGATATATTTTTATAGCTGCGGGATAAACTTCTGCTATAAATGCGGCCGCGAGATGAGCATCTGTAGCACCCAAGGTGGATGCCATCAGATCGCTTTCCAGTCCGGAATGTGGCATAACCAAGCGCCCCATCAACCAATGCAGACGAGTCCTCAGGTGATAAATGGCTATAAAGAACGGTCGGTGAGAGAAGAAGCCCAGCTGCTCTCCCAGCGCGAGTCCATAGCTCGTCAAAACATCAAGGCAGTGGAGAAACAGCAGGTGGTGTCAGAGATTGTTGCGCTCCGGGCGAAATTAGAGAATAAACCTGGCAAAAAGACCGGGGGCAGTCCAAACTCTAAGAAACCTTCGACACAGACCACACCGGTTTCAACGAATACACCAGTTGGAGCCGAAGGGTATAGGCGAGCATTCCCAGAGCTCATGAAGGCATTCGAGGACTCCAAAGGCCAGAAAACCCCACCGCCGTCGCCGAAGCCGTTAAATTTGGCCGAAGGGTATCACAGATCCTTTCCCGCCCTCATGAAAAATTTCGTATCGAACCCGACCGCGCAAGTTACAACTCCACCCCAGCAACATCATCAACAAGAAGTCCCCACTCCGTCAACCACTACCCCAAATATGAATGGGAATTCACAACATCAAGGGGAGTTCATCATGAATACGCAAGAGTCTAATTTTGATCGTTTCTTTTCAAACTATACCTTTGACCTTACGGGTGAAGATGATTCGGAGGATCTCTTCTACGAGTTTTGAAAACTAAATTTTGCCCGACTTTGAGCCTCCTACATCGATCTTACTTACTACCATCACGCAAATATCTCGTCTAATGTTAATCCAATCCCCCCCATTCCCCTATCATTTCTTTGATTTTTTTTTATTACTTTGGCTTTATGATTTGTTCTTTAGTATTTTTCTCCCTCTTTTTTCCCCCTCTCCTACTTTTTCTAGCGTTCTCACTTGCACTTGAATCGCATTTGGACTTGCGGCGGGTTTCTTCTGGCATGGTTGACTTTCAATTTTGGAGTTGAGGCTAGGATTTTTACACATTGGGCATACGTTTTAATTGTGGCCTGTTAATCGCGGCCCGGTAATCTTTTTTCTTCTTGGTCAAGGATTTTTGTGCAACCGAGTCGCTTTAGGTCCCATAACGGCCAATGCAACCAGCCCCCTTTGGACCTTTGGGCATTCCTGAACTACTTGAATTGACTGTAGAATCGCATAATGAATGTATTCCGAGGCTGGTCATAATCGTGAGCTGGATAGTTTACATGCTGCCTACGAAATCGAACGTTCGAACGGCCAAATCGTCGCTCGTGAGCTCACATTTATAATATTTACATCGCCAGGGTGGAAAGTAGGCTCCGCACAGTTCTCCAAATCCACCCATGTATCTAAACGTCCTGGCGGTGATACCAGGTCCTCCAGCATGCAGGTTGTCAAGTTTGGCAATCGACGTGTTCGCACCTAGTACACCCAATGACAAAGGGTGCCTGAACATACCAGTCCTGCCACCCTGCAGCTGGCTAAACTTAATTGACACCTGATTGGCCAACCAGCCCATCGCGATCCAGGCGTGTTGGCCAGTTCAGTCAGTCTCGTTGTCGGCCAATGTAGAAGACGCCTCGAAAACAAATCGCATGGACGAGCGAAGTTTGGGTGTATGCACATGAACACGATGTTGCCCTCCACCATCGGCCGCAGAATAAAAGGCTGGGAAGGTTCGAGTGACATATTCCCCCCGCCCAGCGAAGAAACTAGACGACCCTCGCAATAATCACCATTTTTTCCCGTTTACGATATCATCTCTTACCTGTTGTGCATGCGCACATATACTCTTTCATCATGATGATCGAATCCCCCCTGTCCGAAGCCATCGCCGCCCAAATCTCAGAGATATCCATGTCCAAGTCGCGCGGCCGTAGTGACGCCGACTTTGAGTTTGCGGTTCGCTTGCTTCAAGAAGACCTCGAAACACTTCAACAACAAAGGGAATCGTCTGATCCGAGTGTGCCCCGCAGTTCTAGGCGGGGAAGCCGCAGCTCCGATGCAGCGGCAGTATCTTCCAGCCGTGACCGAAGGAGGCGGTCTCAGGATTTGCCCCGTAAGGCGTCGAAGACGACTCATGACTCAGTAAAGCAAGCACAGATTCGGTCAGATCGCGAGCTTGCCGAAAGGCTGGCGCGTGGTGAGGACCCCTTCGCTAGACCCAGGAGGACATCGACGTCAGACACCACAAGTATTCGCGAGCTCGAAAACAACGGCGTAAACTGCGATTCCAGCCCCAACAACTGCAAAGTTACCAGAACTACAAGCAAATCTGGCAAAGCTACTAAGCGTGCTGTATTGCCTCGAGGGCCGTTATTCGGGACTCCCCCAAGTAAGTCATCGATGATCGATCGCGGGGCACTTTTTTTGTTATGACACAACGTGTGCTGCGACTTGTAGGCTAAGCTAAATCTTGGTGTTTGTTGGTTCGGTCATAGCTTCACCAACTTCAAAAAAACCAGTGTCGTCGAAGAGTAATGGGACCACACCGACATCGCCAGACAAGAGTAAAACCCCAAATAAAAAAGGAATACCGCCGCCTAGACCCCCCAAATCAAATTCAAAAATTGCCCCCGGATTCTCTAAAACCCAACAACGACCAACCTCTAAAGGCAAAGGCTCAGCCCCGATCCAACAAAAGCGAGACCCGGAACAAGAGATCTCGGAGCTCAAAGATATCCTCCAAGCTCTCGCCGCAAGCATAGGATGGACACAGGATTGGGAAGAGGACGCCCCTACAACTTCAGCGTCAGGGTCCCTTAAACGATACAAAGAGGAACTTTCCTCAATTTGCAACATCTGTAATGAACCCTATCAGAACTACGCCGTCTTCACCCTAAAATGCAACCATAGGTACTGCGTGGAATGTTTGAGAAATCACATCCTCCACTCGCTTAGCCAACCTGGTAGCGAACTTCCCCGATGTTGCGGCGAGGCTCTTCCATTAACCTTCGCTGGCGAAATTCTAATGGAAAACGAACTGAATCAGTTGATGGATCGTCGAGACGCCCAGGAGTCTTCGAAACAAATCTCGTGTGTCGGTTGTAAGAAAGATCTCCTACAAGGGAGCATAAAGGATAATTCGGCGTATTGCATTGATTGTGCCAAATTCACCTGCATACACTGTGGGAAAGACCTCCACGACGGAATATGTCCAGAGGACAAAGACATGGCGATGTTGTTGGAGACGGCGAAGAAAGAAGGTTGGAGTAAATGCGGCAAGTGTAACCACTTAGTCGAACTCACCATGGGGTGTTTTCATATGACCTGCCGGTAAGTATGGGGCGCATATGCATTGATACTCCCCCCTTACTTTTGAAAAGTTATATTCTAACATAGTTGTTAATAGTTGCGGGCACCAATTTTGCTACTTGTGCGGCGTCGAGTGGAAGAACTGCGGTTGTCCATCATCTTCGGAACAGAGTGTGTTGGGGCGCATTAGGGAAGCAACAGGCAGGGGCGCAGACTTACTACGGCAGGGATGGGAAAGTTCGAAGGCGTACGTTTTGAGCGAGGAACAACTGGATACGTTCAAACAACAAGCTGTGGAACACCACAGAGAGAAAATGGATCTTAGGCAGTCGTTACATCGTCTGAGGGAAGAGAAACAGTGGGAGCGGCAAGTTGCGGTACAGATTATTGTTCTACGGACGGAAATCTTAGAATTGCAGGGTCAGGTAGACCACGTGGAGCTAAATCGGAAGCGGAGGCAAATGAAGGAAATCGAGGAAGGAAAGGCTCTGGGTGAAAAGATTGTGGCGAAGGGATTGAAGACAGCTGCAGGAAATAAAGCGAAGAAACCGAGTAAGAAAGGGAAAGAGAGAGCTCGAGATGTTGAAGGCAGCGATACGAAAGTGATCATGGCAAAGATCATGAACTACGTTAACACCTAGCTCAAGGGTTTGATTCTGATTGAATTTGATGGGCGAGTAGGATCATTTAGTTGTATAATCATGCCGAAAGCTCTTTTATGGGGCCTCGAAAGTTCGACACTTCAAGCATGATTTTTTTTAGTACAAGAACATAACGATTTGTTACGTTACTGTATTCTGTGTCGGTGGTACTAGTTGTTCCAATGCCAAGGAATTTACAAAATTAAAACTGGAGTGTATTTTAGAGAACATGAAATACTT
This sequence comes from Arthrobotrys musiformis, assembly GCA_036971715.1. NCBI lineage: Eukaryota > Fungi > Ascomycota > Orbiliomycetes > Orbiliales > Orbiliaceae > Arthrobotrys > Arthrobotrys musiformis. The sequence goes on along the minus strand of JAVHJL010000003.1, from coordinate 721,904 downwards.
TGATGTAGTTAATTACGAGAGTGCCCCTCAAGATGAACCTGTGAAACATGATTGACCGCGAACTACCTATTTGAGTTAACGGTTCTCTAGAAGAATTCTACCGGGCGGGGAGGTTTAAGGCAGTATACGACGTTAAATTTATGAAATATAAGGGGTACCTTTTGTCCCAAGCCTAGGCGCGGGTACTCTCTGGACTCGAGGCTAAGGTACTCTAGTATGTTGTTATGATCGGTATGCATGCGCATAAGTTGACTAACACAGCTGAAGCCCCCCCGGAATCGAGACTAGATCTATAGAAGCCCCTCACAAGTAGCTTAAGACAGACGTATTAATTGCTGAGCTTGATGTTGGCTAGTACTCGCATCTAGTTGCGACAGCTATCCTGCTGTGCTCGTCTCGAGGCTACTGACCTTGTGCCAGGAGTCACATACACACCAGATATTTGTATCATGCTAGGTTGGCTAACGGAATCAACCCTATGAAGGCTTAGCAGCGCCAGCCAGATACCTGTTACATCAAGCACATATCAGAAATGGCACATCAATCCTTCTAACGTGTCGACGACATAGCCTAGCTTTAGATCATGACATCTAGCTATGCACAACAACAAATCTGGACTGTTGTGTTTTCCCAACATCTAAGTTTCATGTATTTTGAATTCAGACACTGTGGCCAGGCCAGGCTGTGGTTGCAACATGCTTGGTAAATAGGTTGGTTGAACGAGACGTCGGGCTAGCCCTGCATGTAGAAACTCTGGAGAAAAAAATGGTCCTAAAGGCCTTAAGGCATGACCCTTTCTTCTTTCACAATAGCCCACCACTCCCTGCTCCCAAAATTTTTGATATCCTGAGTACATTATAATATTGGCTTAGGCAGGGCATTTTTGGCCTATGCACGCTCAATTCACAAAACCATCCCTTATCGTCGTTGTAGTCACATTAATAACCACCCATAAAACTTCGAACCCGATTGTGAACAACAGGCTTGTTCAACCATTCGGCGAACATGAGACCTGCTTCAATTAACAGGGGTCTCCCTTCTTTTTTACTCTTCCTTCTAGCTGTCAATGCCTTCCCAAGCGGCGAACGCCAAGATGACGGAGTCCCGGAAATAGACCCAAATGTTCCAAAGCTTACGGCCACTGCCGGCGGCCTTCGTGAGGCAGCGGGAAAGGATGGACTTCCAAACCCCGTCCAAAGCCGTAATATTGGCACCAAGGAAGCCACAAACCTCCACGTCTTTGAGATTAAGCGGGAGGCTATCGCAGAATATATAGAAAGCCTAACGCCCGACCCAGACCCTCAGTCACGGGCTCCAGACATTGAGCCCACGGAAAAGCGGAACTTCGAACCTAGAGATATCGAAGAACGAGAAGTCGGCATAAATCACCAGGAGAAACGAGAAGAGGCCGCCTATACCGAAGGCGGGGCTAAGAAGGTCAAGAGAAGTAGCGAGAGCCAGGAGATGAAGGCTAAACTTCGTGCTCGAGCCGAGGTTGAAAGAGAGAAAGAGGAATACGAGAGCGCAAAACGCAAACGTGAGGAACGAATGCTTCATAACAAGAAGTTTAAACTCAAGATGAAACGGCTTTTCCAACATGGTTCGCCCTTCCAAGAGTACCATAATACCGTTCCTGTCTCTGCTTATGCCGCCGATGATGGTTCTTTTGGACATTCCCTCCCAGGAGCTCGTCGAAGCCCCCTAGATGATGCTGGCGAGCTAGGGAAAAGGTCTTTCACGGAGAGGGAGCGCCGCGTCATCAAAGCACGCCTCCAAGAACTCGGTTACGCGCCTGAAGGTGGTGATAACTTTGATCCAACTGCGGAACTCGCTAAACTAAGGAAGCGGGCTGAAGCTCCTGGTCTTGATGTCACTCCATGGAACCGTTCGCCTCTTGGCAAAAGAGATATATCGCACCATATCGCGTGTCCCAGCACCGGTCTGATGTCCTCTTTCGGAAACATTCTTATTAACCCCTACACTTATTTCGCTACAATCGCAATCTTCAGAACCGCCTGCTTTGGTTGCGATTGCTCGGCGAATATTAATGGGTTTTATTTGAGCTATCGTACAGAAGGAGGCTGCAGTATGCGACTCACTGAAAATTGCCAGATGGCTGGATGTAGGTGTTTGAACACATGGAGCTCATCAGATCCACTCCTAGTGTCTAAGCCTGACTGGCAGGCTGGAACCAGATGGAGCCCTGCTACCTATTCCGATAGTACATATAATCCTCAAACGAAGACTACGTACAGTGATAAATACGCCGCTGCAGCCCATGTTAACGGTGAGGTAACATTTGGTGGGTATGGGAAAGCTAAGCGTAATCTCCAGTCGCCAAATCTATCTCATGTGGGAGAGTTGTTCCCACCAAGTAAGAGAGACGCACTCGATCATATAGAATATGAGGAATCGGTGAGTAGGACCTAACCTTCTTGAAGAGTCTCGGCCTTCCGAAAATACTTGAAACCTTTTTGTTTCTGACTAGTGTATTAGGCCTAATATAATGTTGATGAACCTACGACCATGGGAGGCGTATCATTTTGGGGGATGTGTTAATGCCGCGCTAATAAAACCTTTTTTTATATATCTTTGTATCTAAACTTGTACGTTCGTTGGTGGCCGGGCTACTGTTCGTGTAGTTTTGTTTGTAGTTTACGCATATCCCCGTATCGATCTATCCAATTTTGTTTTACTGTGTTATGGTCTCAGTCCTGGTGGAACGCGCTAATGGACAGCCGTATCTCTCTTCTTCCAATATTGCAATCCGTAAATGTGTAAGTTCATGCGTATATACGTCTGCAGATGCCTATATATGCACATTTGTTAGTTTATGGTCTGTTTCCTTTGTCTTGTACGCCTATATGAATCCAAATGAACTTGTCATACTTGCCTTCTGTGCATCTTCTGTGCATGGTAATTCTCGGATTGTAATGCCTAAGTAGGTACATACCGGGTATGTGTTTGAACAAGGCGTGATGAAATAGTGTGTTGGAATGTGACATTCTGCGCAGGTTTCCCAATAAGGCAAGGGGCCATACCAAGCCACCAATCAGATGACGCTCCGGAGCGGCCTTTCATGACGTGGTTTGTCCACCAAACTCCGGGATCAGCAGGTCACTCGATCTAGATTTCGATTTAGACCGACTGAACTTCCTCCACATTACGAGGTCCTGAATCCTGCTACACAACTGCGAAACATCTCGACTGTTATATTATAAACATTAGTACATCTATGAACGGATACTCGTAGTACCTGCGCCGCTCTCTCCTCCGTACTCTAGAATGAGTTCACCACTTATCAAGCCGGCGGCGGAAGATGCAAAAGATGGTGGCGAGTTCAGGGGTGCACGCAACCTCAGTATATCCGCAGGGACATCTAGTAGCATCACGGCATCGCCGCTTTCGCCTCAACCTAGCGAAATACTTTCGATACGACGTAGAAAGCGATTAAAATGGCAGAGGTACTCTGCTGGAATATGTGCTCTCGTGAGCTGGTAAGTCTATTCGACCCCTATGGCCGTGGTGTATGCACACACACACGCACGTTTGCGATGTATTGTGTAGGAGGTAGTCGACTCACCGTGGATACATAGTCTGTCGGCCGGATCGATCCTACTGTATTCCCTTTATACTCCGCTGTTCCAGCTTCATCTTCACTACTCCCAGATGCAAATCAACGCCATAGCCATCGCCGCGGAGCTTGGGATGTATCTCCTAGTCCCGATCTTTGGTTGGATTTGTGACAACTATGGCCCCGATCGGCTTTCTATAGTGTCCATTTTCCTCTTCGTTCCCGGATACCTCTCAGCGGCTTACTGTTATAACAACAAACTCTCGTACATGGCTATGTTCTTTTCATTCTTGCTCATCGGCAGTGGGACTGTTAGTATGTACCTGACGGGGATTACGACTTGCGCGAAGAACTTCACCAAGAAGCGTGGTCTAGCACTAGCGGTACCTATCAGCGCTTTCGGGTTGAGCCCGTTATGGATGAGCCAGGTCGCCAATTCCGCCTTTCTAAAGGATAGCGAGGATGGCAACGGGACGAAGGAACTGGATATTAGCAGAATATACACCTTCTTCGCAATATACCTGCTCGCGATCGGACTCCTGGGGTCTTTCTTCCTCAAGATATATCCTGATCCAGATTTGGATGAAGTTGTCCTTCGTGGGGAAACAGCGCCTTTGCTGGCACCATCACCAACGGCAGTCGAACACACGGAATATGGTGCCGCCGTCTTATCCAACGACCCTAACGATATACCCCCTGCTGTCAAGCGGAAACTGCTCAATGACGATACTAAGAACTTTCTATCCGATCCCACCATGTGGTGGTTTGCAGCAGGCGTTTTCCTTACCGCTGGGCCTGGTGAGAGTTTTATCAATAATATGGGGGCTTTGATAAAGACGATCCAGCCGGTTTCAAGATCCCTAGGCGGATCGGCTGGGGATGAAACGGCAACTCACGTTGGCATCATTGCAGTCACTTCGACCGTTGCCCGACTTTTCTCTGGATTTCTTTCGGACTACCTCGGCCCCCCTGTTGAGCCTGCTCCGGTTCGAGACGAGCAGGAGAACAAACGATTCCGTATTTCCCGTATCATGCTTATCATTATTTTTACCATATTCATGCAGGCAGCATATCTCATATTGTCATCAGGATATATCCAACTGCATCCACAACAGTTTTACATCATATCGTCGCTTATCGGAATTGGTTATGGCGCGGTGTTCACACTCTCCCCTACTATAGTCTCTGTAGTCTGGGGCGTTGAAAACTTGGCGACGAATTGGAGTATTATAGCGACGTTGCCTGCAGGTGGTGCTTCCTTATTCGGTTTCCTCTTCGCAGCAGTCTACGACTCCGAGGCCAAGCGCCAAAACAGCGGGGAACATGGGCTTGGGGAGGGGCTATGCTTTGGGTTACATTGTTACCAGAGGAGCTTTGCTGGTATGGCGGCCAGCTGTATGATTGCGATTGTACTTTGGACTTGGGGATGGAGGGGTAGGGGTGGCTGGATAGCCCGCGGCGTAAGTGTTTAATTGATACCCGGTGTTTGGTTCCGTGATCCTTTGGCAAGGTTCTGGGGAGAATAAATTTTTTTTTTTTTCGGTTCTTTTAAATTTTATCCGTTTTGTAAGGTGAGTAGCAGGATTAGGGTTGGGTGGATTGCTGCTCATATTCTGATCCTTTCTTACGACTGTGTATTGTTATCATATTGCATTGCGGGATGTGGTTGAAATTTTCTTGAGCCTACAAGATTGATTGTTTGCGAGTCTTTGGCTCTTGTCGGCGTATCTGCATATTGTAGGAATTGGCTTTGGATTAATATTGTACACGTACTATTGCTTTTGGGAGATCAAGACTGTGCCTGGCCGTTTCCTTCCTTGTTTGAACTTTGTACTATGGTTTGTCTTTTTTTCTCTCTTTGGGTTCGCCTCGCGCTCGAAGTTCATTAGACTTGGGAAGGCCTTTCTGTCGATACGAAAGGTCTGCAGACGAGATTCAACATAGAGGGGCTCGAAGTATTCTTGCTGTTATCCTTATTGATTTTATTCCCACTGTACTGATATATAGACTTGCTTCATGGTGCGACAGGCTGTTGTATTCTCTTTAAGCTCCGTGACTTACTCAAATTAGTCGCGCATCTTGCTGCGTGTGTATTTAATATAACATGCGATGAGTCCTCTCGCTTTTCTACTACCCCTGTTTTTGTAGCTATCGCGTTGGCAGTCTGGTCCGAGACAAGGCCGCCTCCTAACTAGATAGAGAGAATTACTAAGTCAACGCTGATATGTATGATGTCGACCTTTTGAAAATGAATAGCTCGCCTTCGGGGCATGTGGCAGCTCATGGTTGATAGGTAAATCCTAAACCTATTGGGAATCAGGTGGTGTTGTACTCGTGTTTGACTAGTGATATATCGATGCGAGGTCGTTAGAAATTGGGGAATAGTTCATGTGCCGGTTTGGTGTGTGCCTACTATGTAGGGACATAAACCACGGCCAAGACTACCCAAAGCTATATATAGCTAGTGTTGTCCTGGCCTCTTATTCAGTATTTTGTTCAAGGGACCCAATTATCTGATATCACATAATTTCGAGGGATTCTTTGAAATTTCGGCCCGGAATTGTTACTGTGAGGGGATGTATATGGGTACGATAAAGAAAGAAAGGGATACCCTGTGTCCGCGTTTACACGTTGACAAGAATAGAATTTGTGAAAAAAACGTCTCAATATACCATCGGCACGTAGCTTCGGCTGGTTCTAAGAATTTCAATAACTCATAAAAATAGATGTAAATATATTAATATGTACATGACGAAATTAAGCTATCGGTTAAATAAGAAATGGATATTAGACAATTATATAGGCATATGGGCTACACTGCATGCACTACAAGTCGGAATGAGGCACATCCAATATTATTGTGCACGCGAAAAAATTATATATCTCGAGCTCGGGATTATACGTCTAGGAGCCCAGCGGTTCTTCTTCGGGCTCTTCGACCCCCTCAATGGCCGCCTCCAACCCGTTGATGGCCTTCAGGAAGACTTCCTTTACCTGGTATTGGGCCCACGTGTTAGCCTCGACGTCCGCCGCGATAATCAAATCCTCGTTCTGTGTGGCGTTGGTGCTGTAGCCGATTCTTGGGAAACGGATGCTATCAAGAGTGATAATATTTCCCACTCCGAGATTGAATTTCAATTTGAAAGAGGCGGAGCTCTGGCATAGCTCATCAGTCATGATGTGCCAGAAGCGGAAGAGGGTACCTGCCGGAGCTTGGGTGCAGAGGAATCTTGCAACACCTGCTTCGGTATCTGCTTTGACTTGTTTGGTATTTGGATTCAAATAAAACTTTGTAGCATTTGCCTGTGTGGTACTCCACCAGATGCGGGATACACCAGGGTTATTGGCGAGCTCTGGGCTAAGTTTAAGGTACTGGTTTGCTTTAGTTGCATCGTCTTCACGGCCCGCAAGGTAAACGGCAATCCAAGTCGATGTTGCGGCCGCGGTCGTCGTGGTCACAGTGGTGACTGGGTTTGAAATGGTAGTGCTAGCATCAGTGACCACGGTCGTATCCTCGGTAGTAACAGTAGTGACAGTTGGCGAGATGGTAGTGGTGACAGTGGTAACAATTGTGGAGATAGTAGTGGTGATAGTGGTTACAACTGGAGAAATTGTGGAAGTAATAGTAGTGACGACTGGGGAGATGGTGCTAGTGAGAGTTGTAACAGTTGAGGAAATTGTGGTGGTGACCGTGGTGACAACTGGAGAAATGGTAGAAGTGATGGTGGTGACAACCGGAGAGATGGTTGTAGTGACAGTAGCGACAATCGGGGAGATTGTGGTAGTAATTGTAGCAACAGTTGCAGAAGTGCTTTCCGTGGTGGAAGTGGTTGCAGTGATTGTAACGGTAACAGTACCTGGAGTAAGAGTAACAGAATTTGAGGCCGTGAGGCAGTAGCAAGCAGTAGAATATCTAGCCCAGTTCAAACAATTTGCTGCATACAGGGGCGCATATCTCGTTGGATCATCCGTGAAAGTAGTGTACTCCTGCTGACGTTTTGCAAGTACAGTCCCGCTTGAGCTTGCCAGCGGAATTGTAATTGTCTCAGTAGTTCCTGCGGTGGTCGAAACAATGGTGATGTCCGACGTGAACGTTTGTGTGGCAGATAGAGTGCCCGTGGACGTATAAGACTCAGTTAGAGGGTCTGTAGATGTTTGAGACTCTGTTTGCGATTCTGTGGATGTATGCGACTCCGTCTGTGAGTCTGTAGATGTCTCAGTGGCAGTTTGCGAGTCTGTGGATGTCTCAGTAGCAGTTTGTGACTCCGTTGAAGTCTCGGTAGCAGTCTGCGACTCTGTAGATGTTTCTGTGGCTGTTTGTGAGTCCGTGGACGTCTCTGATTCCGTTTTGGAGTCTGTGAATGTTTCCGTGGCCGTCTGGGAGGCTGTATTTGTGAATAGTGAAGTCTGAGTTTCTGTAACCGTTACGGTTCTAAAGTGGCGAGAGTGGTGTTAGTATTTCTTCCAATGTATGTTAGATCTGCCTACTTGACAGGTATATAAGCCCAGTCGGGATTCTGTGTGTACAAGTAGCTATATGTAGCAATAGACGTGTGCGGGATATTGGGATGGGTTTTAGGATATTTCGATATTTGGGGAGGGCGCAATGATATATAGGGAGGTTAAATTGAGAAATTCGCGACTTACACTACTCCAGGCCAGTAGCTCGCGCAGTCAGCGGCCAGATTTGGTGCGTTAACGATAGCTAAGGGGCGGCCCACGGTTAGATACTTTTTTTTGATACTGCCATGAATTATTTAATTCGAAAGACTATGGTTACCTCTATAACAGTTATTGTGATTGCAGGCAATTGCGCGGCGTTCCAGGGAGTTCGCCTTCACTAACGCCAACATCCCCAAAATTGAGACTAGTTGTAGCTTCATTTTGCCTGACGTTATAACGAGTGTGTATAGAACTTGAGTGTAGGGTAAGGAAAAGAGTAACTGCGCAAATAATGCGACTACAGCAAACTAATCTATGCCTTGTGGCGATGGTGCGGTTGATCACTCGAGCCCGAACTATAGAATAAAGGAAGGTCTCTCGACCGGCTGGCATTCAATTCTTATATAGCACGGTATTCAGGGGGACCCGCTATACTCGTGAGAGGCGAAATTAGACACTTGCGATCCCAGCCCGTCCGCCTCACGATCTTGCGACAAATTTCCATGGGCGGGTTTGCCTGGAGTCCTTCGACTGACCCAGCCATGCAAGCATGTGCATAAATTTGAAATTCTCTGCAGCGATACCAATATTGGCGATAACGGTGTCGTAGCGGCTAGACGCTAACCACTGCACAAATCTCGCTAAGGCGCTGTGTAGGGAGCGAACCTATCCTAACAAAGGTTTACTATAGTTTATTGGCTTGCGCGGCGGAAGTTGATTTGTTGGAATTTGGAAAGTCATCGTGTTGAAGCGGATAGACGGAGCGGTGCTTGCTTTTATCAGCAATGTGCATATATGAAGGCTGGAACATGCACATGTCCTCCTGAAAGTCCTGCGCACACTACAAAATTTCCCGGATTTCACTCTGCATGAAGATTTTGCTAGAATAGTGCCAGATCCATAAGTGTATGGTATTCAACGACATTGGACATAGTTATCGACAAATTTACAGAGCTTTGCGCATGCGATTTGGTAGTTCCTAAGTGTAGTGATTTCGTGTTGTTATCTGTAGGGCAGCCTCTCGTCGTTTTTAAAATTTATCCCTCGATATAATCCATGCTTGAGATTAGAGGTAAACGCGCATTGGTGTTCGCCCAGACTAAACTTGCTACCATTTATTAGGTAAATACTTTGATTTCCATTGAGCCCCATAGTTACACCGAGGGATGAGGAATTCGCAAAGCCGTGAGGACGCGGAAATTATAAAAAGCATCAGGATGCCGAGTTCCCATGGCCCACCTGCACTACTAATTAAACTTTTATAATGCCAAGGCCGCTACCAAAGCGAAGCCAATGTCGACACCAGGCCCACAATGTTGCACAAGAGCCTTTCCTGGCTTCCTGACTTAAAACCCGACAATAGCTAGCTAGCCTCCCAAGATTTCCCAGATGTAGTCAAAAGGGGTTTAATATCGCCTAGTAACTAGCTATAACGGGTCCTATTTCTCAAACAGTTCTTATCCCGTGGCCGTAATTGCAGGGGTTTTGCGATTGTGAGCCGGCCTCACTCTAACTCCCCAGAGATTGATGGAGCTCGAGTTCGGAGCTGTATCATTTGAATGTAGTTCGCAATCTGTATAGGAAGAAAAAGAAAGTAGCCAACAAATGAATTAGCGGGGAAATGGGCCGTATCGCTAAATCAGGGTATTATAGGTTTTAATGTCCAACGGGTCGCTCAGGGCTGAAAAGGGATATACATGTTGTCATATCGTCGCGGAAGGTATACTCCAAAGTTTTGTCAAAAAATCCCAAAACTCGTTCAAAGCGGGCGTCCTGATTTATATTTAGATACTGGTATACCTCCATAGGTCGTCTGCATAAGAAGCTACAACAAGTCAGGAAATGGCTTTGAAGGCTTTGTCAATTACGGTACGGAAGTCGACGTCCGTACATATGTCAAGCAATTGGGAATGGCGTGGCTAGTCATTTTCAATCGACCAAGAAACAACATTACCGATGTATACACTGGCCGTTCAATTTATATACACCCGCGTGCGCAACAAGACAAGTCTGCAGTATGTAGTAGTATGCCTTATTTCCGACCCCAGGCTTGCTCAGTTAAATTAACTAGGGCCAATCCTTTACCTCACCCTTCCGAAAGCCCGTGACATCATATATGGTGTGTGCCCTAGCTATCAAAACCGATCTAAATCCTGGGGCGGAGGAATGACCATCGCGTAGTTCCCATCGCGAGAGCTTGAGAGACCCCATTGGTGTTATCGTATTCCTCATGAGTGCCGTCCTAGAGGGCCACTATGACTATACTAGTAGACAAAAGAATTCATCTGTAGCCTTAAATAGTTCCATAGCATGTATATATGTATAATCCTAGTTATTAACATTAAACTTTTGAACACGCTTCCTAGACTTCCCCACTATTATCTTGGCACCGCGCAGGAATTCTAAAGGAACTCGCTGACATTTGAACCATCGAATTCGCTTAATAGAGCCTCTGACCTCAGTTCGCAAAACTAGGATCTAAACCCCGATACGTGGTGGCGGGATAAGTCTCCGTTTTTCAACTTTCGTACACCCGCCTCGCAGTTTACCTCCTTACGTCACTCGTAGCGGCCCAAGTTCGCATCGCTTGAACCTTCTAAAACTTGCTGGTACCGGACAGCCAGCAGCAATTTCTGCTGGCGCTTCGCACTAATATAAAAGATTACTTCGAACAAAGGGCATACGCAGTCGCTGTAACCTCTCAATCAATCTTGCATAATGGCGTATACTATACTCACGTCTTCGCTCAGACTGTTGGATTTCGAAATCTAGTTCAGCAAACATTACGGCTAGGCCGCCAAAATGATCTTGATTGGTACCCAAACGGCTGATCCAAAGGTGCCTGAACGATTACAGTGGACTGGGGGAATTCAAGCGGGTGCAAGATTTTGGGGAAATGATCACGCGAGCCTAGAGGATCCCTCCTGACTCAGCCGTCTTTCTAGATATAAGGGGCCGGGTTTATAATTTACACTCACATCGTGTTGACTATGTTGCCGATCGTAAAAACCGTCTACCTTAGGCTCTAACTGGTCTCGTTCCCAGCCTCACCCAGCAGCTGTACAGGTGTGGATCGCATTTGCAACTTGATAATTTTAATAGGCTCCGACCAGTTTAATCAAGTCAAATATGAGTGGTAGCGCTGTCAAACTTTATTTCTTGTCCCGGCACAGTGGCAATATAGTTTCGATATACGGACGGGGCTCGAGGGAACCTTTAATCATTTCTAGTTACCTGGAAAAGGGAGACCAGGGCCCGTAAAATACTACAGGCCATGATGAATTAGCGGTAGACTATCTACCCTCAAAAATCGAATCAACTAAAGAAAAGGTATGGGGTTTGGCGCACTGGGGTGAGCCCTGCGCAATGAGAGTGCTTTATAATTATGGGTATGATTTGACACATCTCGTGCACGCTTGTACGGTCGTAGCTACGGAGAGCTTGTTCCTGTGGCATTTTATCTATGCGTAACCTTGTATCCTCGACCATGTGGTCATGGACATATGCGAGACCTTCTACTTAAAACTTCTGCTGTATGGTCAGGCTAGGGCTAACCCATCTTTGTCGGTAAATAGTCGATTCTTAGCGATTCTGCAATGTATAAACATCCGTTTCTATCTTGAATTGCCGAGCTTTCCTATCATAAACCATTTTTGAGAGACCATCGTTCTATATCGTGATTTATGATGCGGGTCTCAATATCGGTTTTTTTTTTTTTTTCTTCTTTCTTTTTCTTCCTTTTTCTAGATCTCTCCATTTTTTGTCGCTATTTTTTTTTTTTTTTTTTTTTTGGTTGAAATCCCTCGAGAGACCCAAAACCTCACGTCTTTTGGTACGGATGTTAGGGTTCCATTTCTGTACACGTGTTTGGCAAGACTTCATATGGTCATTTACAGTCAAGAGTTTCACACATTTCGATTTATATGGAGTCTTCATCCCACACAACAATAACCTTGATATAGCTATATTCATACACAGACCCTAGTCTCGAGGCTAGCACAGACCCCAAGGATACCAGCTGTTGTCTCGATCTGTTGCATCTTGGTATTTACAACAATATTGTGCACTGCTGCAAGTTGATACCTATTTTCACATTCTACTCTCGATAGTTGAGGCCCCGGCCTAGTACTAGAGATTTTGTTCGCATTTGGGAACTGCCTAAGTGAAAGCACTCTCCACAAAGAATTCATTTTAGACCATTCTGACCTAGGAGGGCATTTTAAATACCTCTTCTTTGGTAGCCATGAAAAATAATCATGTTAGTTATTGCATACCAATCGGCGAGCATCGACTTTGTTCAAGGCCTATAGGCGCTTTCCAGCCAGGCCTAGGGAATACCAATAAGTATTTTAACACAAGTGTGAGTTAGTACAGTATGTATGTAAATATCTTTATATAGCCCCTAGCTCTTCGATAGTGCTACGGGTTGACGTTAGAGCGGTGGTGGCACAATATATGCCATAAGCTTTGTAACGAGAAGCTAGAAGCCCAGGCGCTAACGTATAACTAAGAAATATAATAAAGCCGGCCAGCTGCAAACGAAACGCATGTCCAAATATTAAATGGCTATTCTAGTAAGCCGTATTTGCGGAGGATACAACTCCATCACTCAGAGATCCACAGATATATGTACTTAGATATTGGCACTTATTCACGTCGTACATGTCAGACGTCCCTTACATAGTAGATGTGCACTGTCGATACGTATTGATATTTGAAATGTTGTTGCATTTAGGAAACTGGCAACCCCGATCCGTGTTGCCTTCAAAAGTTTAAAAGGCCCCCGCCAACAATCCCTGCCACCTGGTGATCAAATTCCATTTTCTGTGATTGTAACAGGTGCTGATTGGCCCTAGAAACCTCGTACGAGTTCCATTTCCAAAGGGGTTTCGAAAGTCTAGCTGAATTATGGACAGACTTTTTCAATGCGACTCTGAATCCTTGATTGACAGATACAATTAATTGGCGACAACCTATATTATATCTAAACTCTGAGGGGTAGACAGAAGTCTTTCTAAGTCTCTTAGGAGCTCTGCAACGAATTTTGCGCGGTTCCGTCAGCCGATATCAGCATCTATAGTCTTGCAAGTTCAAGCACCCTCAGATATGCGATCACTTTTCGGGTCTACCACCGTAATCTTAGTATTACTTTTGCAAATTTTGACAGCGCAGGCCCAAGTCTTCGTTCTCCCTACTTGCGCCCAACCTTGCATTTCGGTTGGACTTGGTCAAACGTCATGCCCGCAAACCGACACGAAATGCCTCTGCCAATCCTCAGGTTACATCGATACTGTTACGACTTGCGTTCGGAGCCTCTGCAACCAATCAGACAGAGAGAGAGCGTTTGATTTTTCGAAGGATACTTGTTCGAGTCTGGGCGTCGATGTATCTATCCCTGGGGTCAGTTCGACTAGCACAAGGAGCGTTATATCCGCCACGGGGGCCGGTGCGCCAACAACTACGAACACGGGTGCTTCTTCCACGACATTGACCGGCAGCGCGACCGCATCGAGATCTCAAGCTTCTTCGGATGCGACAGAGACATTGGCAGAAAATGGGAATACATCAAATCCAACAAATACCTCCACTCCAGCATCAAGCGACAGCGGGAGTTCAACACCCGTCGGGCCAATCGTCGGCGGTGTTGTGGGTGGCGTTGTTGCACTCGCCGCTGTCGTGATTCTAGGCATTTGGCTTTTGAAACGGGAGAAAAGAAAGAGAATGGAGATGCAAATCGCCGCGGGAACTCTTCCGGCGAAGCCAGCGATGCAACCTGATCCAAATTCTCAAGGTATCTGGGAAGGAAGCAATGCATATAGTTGGAATCCGCAGACGGATGCGCGTGATGTTCAAGGAGGTGTGCCAACTACAAGTGCATACGGACGTTGATCAATGAGGCTTCCATGTCAATAGAATAGAGTATATCGGTCTAAAGAACTTTTAAAACTCATTGCATATGAACATAAGTTCTGTGGGAGCGGGGCCTACCCATGTAGATATACGAAACCTGACTTGCATATACATATAGAGTTGCAGGATACGGCCGATATCCTGCTTTATAAACGTCAGCTCCCAGCTCGGACTGCATCAATTGATAGGTAGGCCTTCTGCATTTCAGGAAATTTAAAATAGAAATATGTCAACGGAAGACTAGGATTTTCCCGTAACGGGGTCTTGGCTGGCAGTGAAGGGGGGCTTCATCTTGGCTTGCAGGACCAAGCCCGGCTACGATTCGTTCCTGACGCGAAGGTCCACCCATCCCGTGTCGCACAAAATATTGCGCCGGTTGAAGACACAAGCCCTTTCTCCATTTCAAAAGGACGCCGGGCCTACATTTCTTAGAATCTTTCAGTGCCACATTATTGATGGCCTTCTATGTATGCTGGCATGGCTTGACTATATATTCAAAAACCTACTATCCAGAGGACCGCCAATGTAGTTTACACCAAGCGGAGACTCTCTCCAGCTTAACCTTTAGTTACCCTTCCTTTCCATGATGATTTCCTTCTACATCCTATCGACATTCCTATCTATATATATTGCCGGCCCCGTCTTCGCGCAACCTCCATGGTCAGGGTTTAATTTTGGCGGCTCTTCGAATTGCGGGCAAGGTTGTTTCTTTCAAAATCTTCGCGACTCAGGGTGTCAATTCCCCAATATCGGCTGCGTTTGCGAAACAGAGACCTTTATACCGAACCTGACGACCTGCGTTACTGGCTCATGTAATGCCACTGAGGCGGCCCAGGTTCTACAGTCCGCCAGCTCATTGTGTCGGTCCGCGACCGCGGCGATATCTGTATCGACATCGGAGCCAGCAGCAGTTCGCACTTCGCGGACAGCAACATCGACCACAAGTACTGTGACTTTACGATCAACCTTTGCCACATCTATTTTACAAAGTACCCAATCCGATGGTGAATCTATCAGCACTACATCTAACTCCCGGCCGCCAGCATCTGGAACCGTGCCGCCATCGAGCACCGACGAGACTACACTGCCTTCAGGAACTCAATCAGCTTCTTCGACAGCAACGGGCGGGACTTCGACGCCCGTTGGCGCCATAGTTGGTGGCGTTGTGGGAGGTTTTGGCGGGATATCCCTTATTCTGGCGATGGTTTGGCTGATAATGAGGGAAAAGAACAAAGGAGACTCCATCAGAGCGCTTCCCAGGTTGATGCTAAAACCCCATACCGATCAAATTGATGAGCAGCCGCAGCCAATATGGGATGGGGAACAGGTTTTCAACTGGGATCCGCGGGTTAATTCTACAATTGAGCTTTCAGCGACTGAGACAGCAATACAGGAACTTCCGACAAGTTGATACTAGGGATTTAGTCGGTAGAACGAACTAGACGTTTGCGAGATAAAACTAGACCAACTTGTGCTACGTACGTAGAATATAATGTATTTAATCGAGGATGACAGCATTTGCCGGCATCTATTTGGATATTTGACCACGCTTTCTGCGGCTGAAAGTTTGCAGAAACTTAGTTTCAGGTGAGAAATATCTGCGCTCAAGCTTTTTATCTTAAGAATCAGAGGCTTATTGATATCGCGTCACATTTCCCGGCGGCCCGTCATTGCATGCATTGCTACAAATGCTGTCTCATCTGGATTGTAGTACATGTACTTGTACGCCGATACTTCGGCCGATAGAATACAGTGCTCTCCCTGGCACCTATTGTTCCGTAGGCCTTTTCCCATCGCCTGACTGCAGAAAAAAGTAGCTCCTTACCCTTCCAATTGATCAAGGATCTGGGCTGTGCAGCCAATGACAGAGAGGCCTAAACATACACTTTTGAGCAAACAACGGGGATTTACAGATATGCGGGTGCATGCATGGAATGGAACAAGCAGGCGCCTAAAACATTAAGCAATAAGATATGAGGTTCCCATCCCGCCGATAATAATTTCCACGAATATTGCATCGAATTCCAGAGGAGAATTTGAGTTTGGAATCTATTTACCTTTAGCCTTGCAATTATTCCCACATTTCGGTTAATGGGCTGATTCTCTTCTACAGATCTATCCCTATGCCCAGTCTCGGGACTAGAAACCCTATGCCATAGTGTAAATTAACCCAACAAATTCAACACTATTGTGTGCGTTAGCTGTCTTTGAACACCATATCACGTAGCTTACAACATCATCTACATTTTGTTTCTTTCTGGTCTCTGATATAGATATAACACTCAAACTCTAGATTTTTTTTAGAGAGGACAGCGGCACAAATTTGCAAATCGACCGTCTCAACATTTGACCAGTTTACGAAATAGCAATATAAAGAGATCACAATAATACATTGGCACAATGCCTCGCGCGAAACTATTCCTCCTATTGCTTTTTTTTGCCCAAGAGCCCCTGGAAGGGTTTTCTCAGTCAACTGTTCCAGCAGATATCCCGGGAAATGTCAGGTTTACCCTCCCAAGAAGTTCCAGCTCCTTTCAAACATCGACGATAACCGGCACCAGTTCGACATTATCACCTATTCCAGACCAACCGACGGCTGACGTTTTGCAATCAACTATTCCACCAGCTCCTATTCCGACGCAACAAGATATTGACGATTCAGATACGCATGGAGGCAAAAGCTTGGGTGTAGGGGCAATAGCCGCCATAGTGGTTGGCGCGATTATCTTACTATCCGGGACGTCGGCTGCAGCGGTTTGGTATTCACGTTTGAAAGGAAAGGGCAATGGAACCATTAAGCAACATGTGTTTGAGGCTCAGTCCGACGAAACACTTCCTCCGAAGGGGGCGATCTCGAAGAACAATATCCCGACACAAGAAACGCAAACGGTTGAGCCGGCACCCGACCATATACGAACGCCCACAGATCCAAACTCTGAGAGCCCGCCACAAGGCGGTCCAGACAGATCTCCATTGCCGGCATTAGGACTTTGAGACATGTCGATAAGGGAATATATTAATATGGAATTGTGGTATGTAGTTGTCTCGTATACGTACCCAGCCCACCCGGGTATTTGGGCAAAGGAGAGTTCATATCATGCACACATATGTGGACATAAGCTTTGAGAAGTTTCATGTATTCCCCTAGATTGTACCCTCTAAGCTAGCTAGATGGCTAAGATACGTTCGTATGTCTCTATCCTCCCCTCCTTTCCTTTTCATTTATTCATTCATGATTAATTCCTTTTTCTTCTTTTTTTCTGCAGGCATTCATCAGGGAGGCCCAGAAACCTGCCGTAAATTTATATCAACTGCGAAGTCTGTATATTTTCTCGCGGCCCGCTGGAGCCAGGGCTTAACACAACTTTAATATAATCCTTCTTTCTTCGCTGTTGTAGAACTAGCTAGTGCGTACGCTCAGAATACTACCACCAAACACTTTGGAGTTAGTCTTCTTGTAGATTTAGGTACAGGTTATATCGATAAAGGTTTGGTTTTTTTGGACGTAATCCTAGTACCATACTCAGTACCCATACACTGAGGACGTAGAGAACCGGCATGTTATAAAATGTTGCATCGTATACGCGTAGTGTTTTTTTTTTTGGACTTTTTGGGCAAACTTTGGCTAGCCGCGATTGATGATCGACCTCGCTGGCAGTTCAGTCTAGTGTGCCTTAATTCAGGACTTAGGTTTAAGGCCCGACCCAGGTTATATTTCTGGGTTCAGACGATGGGGCCTTATAATTAGAGCCTAATTAATCTCGTTCCCAGCCTCGCCCAGGGCCTAATTAAGTTAAAGGCAAACGACGGATCCAGTGCGAAAACAATGACTACGCTGAGCGCTGAGGCAGCCCGTGCAATGCGTGTGATTTTTTGCCAACTAAAACCCCAGTAGTTAATTTGAATAAGAGCAAACTAGTACTATATATATATATATATATAGTAACCTTCTCCAACCGGCAGATAAAATGGTCTCCCTATTTCTTGACTAGGTTTCTTTTCGTGGTATCTCATTACGAGACCAGGTATATCGACTCGAAATTCTCGGCTCGCCACTCGTTATTCCTAGGTGCTGATCCGGGTGGGAGCATCGCGACTATCTCCAATTAATTATTTCGATCGGAGTGCTAGTGGAGCACTCGAACTTTCGTCTGACCTTAGGGACGTATATGAAACTAACCCAAGCCTATGCGTTACAATGCTAACTCCCGCACATTTACCACAGATGACCGCCTGAACACGTTTGTGCGACAAGCTTAGTAACAAATTGGCCATTTTCAGGTTATAAGTACTACTACATCCCTAGTAATATTCTTTCGTGCAGGGTCGCACGCATTCATCTTTGTGTAAGTCCTAGCTTTGTGCTCCAGTTGTAGCCATTCAAACGCAACCTTTTAAGCCTTCCTCGAAATAGATATCCGAATTAACCAAGGAAATAGTGACCCCCAGACTACAAGGAAATTTCGAGCACTGAAAAGTATCTATGTAGAAAGAGCCTGACTCCCGGGCCTTGCCAGCTTGAATGCGTTCCACAGACCAGCGTCTCACAAACCAAAGTATATGGCTACGCCTGCAACATGGGGACTAGGTAAGTAGGTTTCATCGGGGTTGTAAGTGTCGTCAATTGATCCGTAGCTATGCCGAGTATCAGTTTCCTTTGCCCGATGTGTATAAATACTTAGTCTTGAGGCTAGACGACGGGCTTGGTAAATACTATGGCGCGAGGTACAATAAAATCAGAATCTCTACATACGTTGTCCCTAACCCCCTCCCATTCGCAATCTGGCAATCTAGGCCCCTACGAGCTCTAGAAATATAATACCTCTAAAACCCAAACGATACGTTTCGAGTTCGAATTTTTTAAAGACCTAGTTTACAGTCTAATCGAACTACAGTCCAGCATTTCTCCCGTAGGTTCTCCCTGAGGGATCTCTCTATATCTATTAAAAATATAAGTTCACTAAAATTTCTTCCTCGATTGCGAGACAGTAGTAATTCATATGATCTACCTCTGGCCTGTCGCTATAGATCCGTTTACCGTATACTGGCTGGGCTCTCCATCAGGAAACTAGTTAACTAAGATTATGGATCCTACATTTGTTCAACCAGATGGCTACTGCGCCAGCGCCCAACATGTCACCAACCCAATCAGGCACCTTGACCAAGGAGAGATGGCAGTGGCTCTAATAGCGCTACTATCTGCTCTTAGCGCACTGGTGGTCTTGAACGTCATTGCGATAGTGGTTGGTATATGCTTTTGTATGCGCCGGAAATATCGGCGACAGAATCTAAGTACGGAGCGAGAAGCCCCCATGAATGAGGAGTAAACTTCTAGATGGATGCATATCTTATATATATACTAGTATACTCAGGGTTCTAATTGTCTCAGTCAGCCGTTCTACCTACGCCTGATCAGCTGAAGACATATAAGGAGATTCTAGGGAGCACTAAAGTTTGTACCTTATTTAAAATATCAAATACCATGGCATATGGTTCTCTTTGATTAGGGCCTATACCGCTAGTTTCATATCTGATCTCTGGAGCTCCTATCTCGATCAAACTTCTCCTCTTCAATTTTTGAACGGTTAGACGCGAAGTATCAATAATATGAGATCAGCAGGAGCTTCATCATTCAAACGTCAGGTTGAGACATAAAAACTGTGAGAGAGTCTGCATACCCGTCCAGCCGCGTAATGACAGACAACAAACTCGTGCCGTCACAGCACATCATAATATTAGCAAAAATTGGGGTAGCCTCAGAGTTTAGAGCTAACGCGTCTGGCGTAAAGAAATTGGCGCCCTTCAAATCTTACAGCGCACACTTCTGCAGCCTTGTCAATATAAACAAGAGCAAAAATAGTAAAAATCACTGAAGCTTTCATGATAGGTAAACCCAAGCAATCGCAAGGCTATAGCCCTAGTCTAACAATTTGCGAGCAATCAAGAAGGCCACTGTTTGTTGTATGTTCATCTGAGACGTTTTCGTGTCGCATAAGGCCCTGGATACCCTCAATATAGAACGAACTCCGCGTAAGACCTCAGATAGCCAGACTATCCAGCTTTCTTAGCTTCGAGGATTTCTATCTTGGGTTCATGGCGTGTGGCATCAAAGCAGGGCTAGCTAATTTCAAATCTCCATTAAAACATTTATATAACGGAGAATGGTTGCAGTCGATCGAATATCAAAGCTTCAGTTCCCACATCCAGATCTATACACGCCCAATTACAGTATCAGAGAAAAACTCATCGAGTACCATTATATGATATATAACTTCCATTCACCAATCTACCTAGCTCTGGCCATATCCACCTCACTTCACCAATTTGATTAGCTAGCTGTTGCATATTATACTGCCAATATACTCGAGCGAATATGTCACCAAAAATTTCACTCCTGGCATTATATGTCCTTACTTACAGTCTTTTTTTGCACAATATCTTGGGCGTGGCAGCAGGTGTTCAGATGACAACGCCCCATAATCCTAAGGAAATACGTGCCCCGGTTAGCCCCCTCCAAAATTCGAGCTCTGCTCTCACTATTGGAATCATCACCGGCTTATCGCCACCGGAACTTGATGATGCGGGGCCAAAGGTATCAATAACCACTATCCTTTCGGGTACAATGTCATCAGGGACACCAGGTCCCATACGAAAGTTCCCGCCACGCGCCACTGCATCGAATCCTCAGCCAGTGGAAAGCACTGTCTCTACGCTTATTTCTACCGTGGTGCCATCAGTAGCGATACCGTCCTCAACATCAATCGAAGATCCAGCCCCAACTCCTGTTCTCCAGACGAGCACGGATCAAAAAGCTTGCGCAAGCATCCCAGGTACCATTTTTTCAACACTCTCCAGTTCTAAATTTTAGGAAGGGGGACTAGTTACTAATTTAAGGAGTTATGCTCACAGTCAGCTCTAATAATTCTTTCGTATCACGAAATTCGGGCTCTGACGAATGCTGCAAATCCTGCAAGCCAGTGTTGGGCTTCTTAGCAACGATTGGAGTAGTAACGTGTGCGGTACTGCCCACAATCGCTCTCTTCTACATTATGCGAAAATGTCTCCACCGCCGAAGCCTCTTGCAGATATTGAGGAACACACCCGAGTCCTACGATTATAGCTATAGACAAAAGTACGTTATCGATGTCAAGGAGATCTGGGGTCCAACCGGTTTCAGTCCGCGACCTTGGTACAATCCATCACCATCAAACCCGTCTTTCGAGTTGAAGAGTCTAAAAGAGCATCCGCAAACTTCTAGTCTATACCGTGATATCGAGAAACGAGGGACCTTTGACTCGTTCGACAAACAAAAGTGATGGATATAACTAGTCTGCAAGGTTCCACATCGTGGGGGCTTATCGCGCGGCAACATCGCCATTCAGTACTAAGGTCAATTTGTTAAAGCCCGCTTTCGCACATATATATAGGGCGCCTCTATGAGGCCAACTCTAAAACCGCATGTCTACGAATTCCCCATCTATTATACGTTTTTATTTTGACGAGCTTGCCCTCAACGATCCGTCCCTATTCCTTACCTCAGTGGTCTCCGAAGCCAACCAATTTTCACGATTCACCCACCCAAATTGCACCGCATCATTGCACACGTTTTACTATGTTTATCTTCCCTTTGCTTCTTGAAACTCTCTTGTCAACTTGCTTCACAGTCTGTTCCATGTATTCTTTAGAATAATCGATATTCTCATGATGGCCATATATATGTTTTGGTAAATATTAGACTACTTGCTGTTAATACCACAGTCTGGAGCTAGATCTAAATATTCGTAGCATTGATAGTCCTGCAAAATGCAACATTTCTTTTGTAGCCATGGCGGGTAGCTCCACGCCCTAGTCCTCGAGATCGACCAAACACTATAGAAATGAAGGCGCTGCCTGAAAAAGCCCCCAAGCCAGCTAGAAATAAATATTTGGTTTTGTCGCCTTCCGTATAATGCAATCATAATATTTTCCTTGTTTGCACATCCAAACCACAAACTTGTGCACTGATTCAAAGCCTTGGTACCATGGTTTTTCGTTTGGGCAAATCGATGGCAGGGGATCCCACCCTCCCCGCCACTATCCACACCACGGGGAATGCTGGGCAGATATGTAGTTTCAGAAAGTTTTGAAGAATTCCTTGGATAAGAACATTATTGGCTTATCATTTTTTAAACTCGCCTCTCAAAGAGAAATATTACGGTCCTTCAGGAACATATCAGCCGACAGACGACAAAAATCCAAATTTACTATAGGAAATTTAGTAATTTGGTAAGAGGACTGGGCCATGGAGAGCAGGAGACCCTGTGATGGCTTTTGTTTGATCGACCACAGAGTGCCCTCTCTGGGGCTAAGCCAAATTCCAACATACAACATGTCGATATGTATGGGGACGGCGACACATGTCACAATGCGCCACCAATGGACGGTATTTCGAAACGGGAACTACGTTCAACTCCAACTTTAAAGTCATGAAGTCCCCCTTCGTTAGTAGAAATAATTATTATTTCTCTTTTTTCTTTTCGCCTCTAGGAGTTCATGATTAGGTTCGTTTTTGTTTGCTTTGGTGTTTCTGCTGCCGTACAATTCAGTTTTTCCAACGTTTGTTATATATTCCGGTCGAAAAATAGGCCTTCTCAGCCTGCATCCTTACCTACATACGCAGCAGCGCTGCCACAAACTCCGCCTTGAGCAAACCACGCCGCTATTGTTTCCTTGCAAGCAAGTGAGCAGACAAAGGACAAAACAGGCGTGTGATTACCATAATTTATTTCTGCCTCTTTTTTTTTCTTCTTTCTTTCTTTTTTTTGCGAGCTGGACTCCTCTCACGAACAAGTTGGGAGACTCTTGCATGCTGTGCCAGAATACCGACCCGGTTTAAACGTTGGTCAGCAAACCAAACGCAAATATCAGTTTCATCGTACTGCAGATCTGTAGAGCTCAGGCGCGGCTGCATTGTTCACCGATATAGGACAGGATTCCTTGTAAAGGCTCCCAGACAGCGAATTCGACTACGAACTTGTTAACGGCACGGCGGCGAACAGTCGGCCTTTCTTTCCTTTTTTTTTTAACCTCGATATCGAGCTGGGATTTTTATTCTTTTTTGTTTTTTTGCCTTTTTATTTTGGGTCTCCTGAAGTTTGCCCGGCTGGATCCATCTTGCATCAACTTATTTGTTCCGAACGGTCATATATCGGGATATCTACTATACCCAAATTTAAGCATAGATATTCTATCATATATCCATAGCTGCCTATACGTACGTACCTCTTTTTATTTTATTTAATTTTCCTGTACAAAAATCTTCCCCTTAAGCCCCCCAATAATAAAAAAAGAAAATGGTCGAGGCCCATACCGATACTTCCAGCTTACGTCCTTATGTCAAACCTATCAAAGAACTCCCAGATCCCACGATCAGATCCCTCTCCACCCCCATAAACATCAACAGCCCTTTCCCAACGGACACAATGCCAGAAACCTCCACAGACCCCAGGGAAGCTCTCAAGCCCTTCGACCCTACCGCCACCGGCGAGACATCGGTTTTTGCCGTCGAGAACGCTCGTAAAACCGTTATCGGGTTGAGCGTGGGCATCATACTTGCGCTGATTTTGACGGGGACGGTTATATACCTCGTGGTATTGAAATACAGAAAGGCTGGGCAAAGGAATAAGGATGAAGAGGCCGCCGAGGGCGCTACCGAAGCCCCTGGTTCTGGTGACGGAGGGAAGAGTGATCCGGATGTGGTTTCTCCAGCGCCTCCGAGGTATTCTGTCGAGGACCCTGCTATGGGGGAAATTGTACTCCCTCCAGCGTATCTGGCTCCCGAGAGCGTTGAGGAGAAGCAAGTACAGAGGCCTGAGAGTGCTGCCGTGGAAGAAAACACGAATGTTAAGGTCAAGAGGAGCGGGAGTGTGACCACAAGCCATGTGAGGAATATGAGGATTCTCGTCTGAAGTGCTAGGCTGGTAGGAATCTCAGGCTAGCTTGGGGACAGGGGAACACTGGAGATACTTTTTTCTTCAATTTTGTTGACTTTTTTGATCTCCAGGCGAGAGACTATTTCGATTCTCAATTTCATGTACTTATATCTTTTTCTTGGTTACACATTTTGTGCTTTTTCTGGAGGTTGATTGGTCTTTGGTTCTTGTATCTCATTTCTTTGATGTATCTTTTTCCCTTTCCTTCTTTTAAATTTTCGTTATCCCGAGTTCTTATACATGATCTATGTAGTTTTGGAGTTCTCTGCGTTCGATGTATTGTTAAAATCTCTGGTAGAACGGTATTTTACAAACCTGAATGTCTCCGTCTGGGCGATGCTTCATTGTATGATCTATCGTACCCTCTTTATACAACTATTTAGAACTTACATGTGTACTACTTTGTCCTAGTGGACTTCCGTTTGGTTGTCGTTTCGACAGCCTCTTTGACTTCAGAGGTCACAGCTTTAACTCCCTTCTTTGCCCTTTTTGCGCTGACCGGTTTTGAAGTATCCTCCTCTTCAACTTTAGCTTCGGATTTTAAGTCTAGCCCATTAGTGGTCGCTGTTTCAACCGCTGCTGCAACTTTTTCCGATACTTTCTTCAGCGGCCTCGCAGGTACCTCGTCAACATCTTCTATCTTGGTGGCTTTTCGCCCTCTTTTTTTCGGAGCCGATTCCTCAGCTGCACCCTCTATTTCAATCTTTTTGGCTCGAACCTTCTTCTTCGGCTTCAAATATTCCTCCATTCCCTGGGGCCAATAGACTCTTCCTTCCAGGCCTCCCATGCATAGTTCATGCGGCTTAAAATCCCCGCTTTCCGTCATTTCGTCCCCCCTCTCATACGGTACGACATCATTCACTCTTTCCCACCCTTCCAACTTGAACTTCCTCATAAGTTCAAACACCGCCTGTTCTTTATCCTTCGCTTCGATCATTAGATCCATGTCATCCTCACAGGGCGGCAGATCCCAAACTCTCGGAGAGTGCCTCCTTCTATCTCTATCCGTCACGCTCCCTTCCCTCGGTTCGCTATAATGCTGCTTTTGTGTGATACCCTTTTTAACCCACGTATTCTTTATCCTTTCTCCGTATACCTTTTTAACATCGTATGTTCCTTCTCTCAATTTGCCGTGGACGATATTGTTGTGATGCCAGTCTAGCACCAACGGGACCCCCAACTCCTCGCAGATATCGATGAGGTCTTCAACGCTCCAACATACATCGTCGTTTTCTAATACTAATCGCTTCTTCACCCCTTCCGATAAGTGGGTGTTATACACCGTTCTAAACCGCTCTAGAGTGGCAGGTTTATCACCGAACGTCCCACCCATGTGGATTATCATCACAGCGTCTTTATCCGTCTGTCCCACCAGTTGTAGCCGGTCGAGTAATTCGCAATGGTATTCTAAATCCCTGATAGCATTTTGTACGACTTCTTCTTTGGGACTGGCGAGTTGGGTGTACTGTCCTGGATGCATCGTCAATCGGTGTCCGTACTCCATCGCCAGCCTTCCGGCCTCTCTCAACGGTTCCGCGGCGTGCGATAAGTCGTATCCGTATTTAGAGTGACTGGCGAATGGGAACATTTCCGATGAAATCCTGAGGAATTTGATGTTGTATCTGTGGTTCCAGCGGATGAGGTGGAAGAGGTCGGTGGCGTTTTGGAAGCCTAGGGATTTGACGTAGTTTAGGCCGCCGCCGGGACCGGATTCTGCGTCGTGTTTGTGGATTGTATCAAGACGACAGGTGCGGGAGCAGAATATTGGGGGGTTGGAGGAGCGGAGGTAGGTGTTCAGGCAGGCCTGGAGTCGATATCGATTGTTAGTCATTGATTAGACGAAGCGAAGAGAAGGAGGGCCATACAAATCCCAAACGTCCCTTGAAGGGTATAGGCCTATAATCATCATTGACAGGCGGTGGACGGTTCAGCGGTGCCTCGTCGCTTGTCCCAACCTCTGGATCGAAAGCACCGTCGTCTATAGCCAAAGCTTCGGCGGCCTTTCTCTTCCTACCAGGCAATTTCTTAGGTTTTGTCGTCACCTCCTCCTTGATCTCTTTCACTTTTTTCTTCCCGCTAGTAGTAGCCTTTCTCTTTTTCACCATAGTTCCCTCTCCATCTTCCACGGCCTCAGGAGAAGCCCTCAGTGAAATACTTCCGTTCATGATGTCTGAATCCGGCGGGGAGGGTAAATCGACAGTATAATCCGCTTTTGACGAGATATTCCTCTTCGAACGACGGTGTTGGACTGATGCACCATTGTCGTCCGCCACCGTTCCATCGGCTATCGAAACTGCACCAGCTGGCTTTCTACCCCGAGGCATGGTCGCGTATTGACAAGTTTTTGCGTGGTCGACAACGTTCGATCGAGATGGAAGTCTTAGACGTAATAGCTGTTTTGTTAGAGGTAAACACCCAGATCTCAAACCGAGATGCAGCGACAAGGTATCCCGAGCGAAGCCCACGCCTTTATACCGCCACAGCATAATCCGTCTGAATAAGTACCCACCGCGCAAGATGATGAATCCAGGTTCGCCCCTGGATGCAATGCAATGCCATCGCGAGGAAAGTGAGAGTGGCAAGACGTCCAATCAACCGCGTCGGGTTGAGGGAACACAAGCTTAAAATGGTCGTCGTCGAAGGGAAGATCGATCGAGATCGGGCGGCAGGATCGGGAAGGTTGCACAAGCAAACGACTCGGACCAAATGTGTTGTCGACGTTGGCTTACCCTCATGCGCCTGATACTATATACTATAGAGTACACATAGTTGTAACGTACGAGGGATATCGATGCTATTGCGCAAGGGGGGCTATCATGCTTGAAGAAGACTGACATATACGCACCGATGGGATGTACGGCGAGGAAATGGTTCAAAATAGAGTATAGTGGTAATCGGAGAATTGGATTTTCGATTCTGCTATAGCTACATCCCGATGTGTGGAACTAGTACCCGAAGGGGCGATGAGGTCCAAGTTGACCGGCTGACTGACGAGCACTCGAGTGAGCGGCTCAAATGATCGAAAGAAACAAGACAAATAACACCAGCTTCCCAAAAGATACACAAAAAAACAGAGGAGATATCATATCAAACCATATCAATCCCGCGAGCCGGACCGTCCTTGCTATGCATGTATGTATAAAAGAGAGTAAAGGACAGTAATCAGGGTATATCAAATCATAGAAACATCATATGATCATGTAAAAAAAAATAGAACTCCCGAACATCATATCAATTGATCAATGAGCCTTGCATGCTGGTATACAACCATCCATGGGGCCGATAGTCATATATAGCCACTCTAAAGCCTGGACTCCCAAGCCTTGAAATGTGCTTCCTGCGGACTCGCCAATGGGCTTGCAACCTTCGTCGCAACTGTCGAGGTAGTCCCATACTCAAATTCATTATCCTCCCCAAAGCCCCTGGAGGTATGCTGAGCCGTCGGGCTCAACGGTAGCTCGATCTCACTCTCCAGCTTTTCCTTGGGCTGGCTCCTTCCCATGCTGCCAATCCCGCTGAGAACGCTGCTCCGTCTGCGATCCCTCCTAAACCCAACCCCGAAGACGAAGAAGGCAAGCGCCGACACAATACCCACTATCGCGAGCATAATAATAGCTCCGATAACGCCTGCAACCGCTGGTGCCATTCCATGCGATTGACTCGTGCTATTCTCGCTGCCCCCGGCGGTATTAGTACCAGACGGCGAGTTCGCCGTTGTGGTATCCTGGCAGAAATCCAATTTTGCGGAGCAGACGCTGCACCATTGTCCGACACTCCTGACGGCGACTTGATCCATCTTCTCCAGGAATTTATCATAAGACATGCTAAACACGTCGCCCTCTGCATCGA
The DNA here is from genome assembly GCA_036971715.1 of Arthrobotrys musiformis. Classification (NCBI taxonomy): domain Eukaryota; kingdom Fungi; phylum Ascomycota; class Orbiliomycetes; order Orbiliales; family Orbiliaceae; genus Arthrobotrys; species Arthrobotrys musiformis. The sequence continues at coordinate 693,938 of JAVHJL010000003.1, read as the reverse complement.
ATAATGGCCAATAAGTAAGCGTATCGTCAACGGTAGTCCCATTCCTGAACCCGAACGCAACCTTAAGTGACGACGGATCGATAATATGGTCCGTATCGATAGTTTCATCGTCCGTGAACAGTTCGAATACCATGCTAGAACCCAAATCCGGTAGTCCCGTGAAGTCATCACTACGAGATGGGAGATTCGCGATAGCGAAGAAGGAAAGCATGATATCGTACCCGCCGAGCACGAAATTGACTTTATTCGCCCAGCCACCGGGGGAAGAAAGTTGGTCGCGGAACGTTCTGGCGATTTTACCGGCGATAAGACGGCCACCGACGTCACGCAGGTCCTCTGTTAGATCTGCGCTCACCCAATTGGGGTCTACGGATGTGGTAATGTTTCCGTAAACGTTGAATTGCAAGTGGTTAGCGTAGACGTGCAATTGATCGAAGTCCTCGTCGGTCATTGCCAACAGGGTAGTGTTTCCAGCAGCGCGGTTTTGGCTGACGTAGTCGTAGAGAGTGTAGGCGTAGTAGAACACCATGTAGAATTCCTCGAAGACGCCTTGGAAGTATGGTTCGTAGAGGCTCTCGAGGAATGGTTTGGATTCATCGTAGAGGGCTTTGTAGTCCTCTGAGCTATAGTATTGTGCGGAAGAGATCTTCTGGTTGTTGCATTGCTGCAGATTGCCCGCTACCCAGATGGACTGGGGGTCTGTAGAGCGATATGTGGTAATTGGAGCGTATTGGAATCCATTGAGGGGCCCGTTCGAGAAAGTGGAGTTATCGGCGGTCGAAATATCATCACTATCCGACACGCTGCTCTGAAGACCAATAGGTCTATAGAGTCCCTGCATGAAGGCCATTGCTGAATAAATAATACAATGTTAGACCTACTTGGACACCTCCTTACGAAGTACCCTCACTCGCGGGAGGGTCTGCAATTGCTACGTTTGAATTTTGAAAGTTGCAATTGGTATACAACTTACCAGACTGAATAGAAAGATCCATATTCGGAACCTCAGCATTCACATAATCCGGATTGAATATCTGCGACGTCCCATAAACCTTCAACGAAGCGTCCTTCTTGAGATACTTATTCCAATAGTACGCTCCGTCCTGATAGCACATGGTAGCACCCTCAGCGCCAAAGGCACCGCCTTGCGTTCCATCTGGTAAGACGAGGGATGTTCTATCGCAGTGATTGTGCAGGATGAACACTGAAAGAACAGTTCCGTTCGCCGCGAGGACGGGCGACTTGTTCGATTGCGCATACGCAGAACCGGCTAGCAAGCCGACGCTTGCGATCAAAGATGATACCTTCATCTTATCTTTCTTTCTTTCTTCCTTCCTTTCTAACTACTTCTTGTTTCTCAAAATTTATTTTTTATTCTTCCCCTTCGATCTTTCAAACGATAGAACTTCTGGCGCAAGCGAGAGAGCGGGGAAGCCAGATGTCTCCAGACCCTTCGTTGAGTTCTGCCAGCAGGGCTACTTTTACGTGAGCGGCTGAAGGGCGCAGAGGCAGAAAAAAAGGTGTTGCCGATAAGCAAATAAGCTGTTTGCGGCGCGGGAACGAACGAGAAACCCCTCTCGTCCAATTGGAATCTGGAGCCCCTCGGCTGCCGAAGATAACGAGCTCGAGGACCTGACGAGAAAGATCAAGATACGAAGGCCGAGAAAAATTGAATTCTCTACGGAGGGCTGCTTCTGCTCAGGAAGAGACTAAAGAGGGGGAGGAAGGAAAAGAGAAGAAAAAGGTCACTTCGAACGCGGACGGTACCTCCGTTATAAAGCATCTACCCTGATACGTGCTTCAGCAGGTACCCAATCCAGGCGGGATGTATGGTGGTGCATTGTATGGCAGTCGACACGGATCGTATTCTCCGTGTCGAGAACGATCGCCAGCGACAGCTACCCACATGCGCCTGCATCTTTCGTCCTTTGCCTTTTCCTTTTCGTTCGCAACATGCAGCATGCATTCCGTTATCGATGGATATGGGTACATGGATGCATGCCGTTTAAGCCCTTTTTTTAGTTTCCAACTTTTGGTGGACTTGGAGCCAACTTCTCCACCACACCCAAGCCCGTTGGTAGTTCTTGGACGGTCTTGTAGCGCATGGAGGATAGGATGCATTCCGTCGCAGGGTCAAAATCGGTCAAGTCGGCTCACTCTACGACAGAGACATACAACCTGCAAGGAGGGGAGCTAGCTAGAAGGAAGGTCGAAAAGCGGGGCTATCGACGACGGCCTAGAGCTAGAGTCCGTGGCGATCGAATGCAAAGGGCCTCTTTCTTTGCCAGAAATGTGATCCATGTCCCACCACCAACCATCCATGTCCTTGCATAAAAGGTATGCTCTGCATGGCTGGTCACACCATCAAGAACCACTACTTCTCGCCGAAGTATATGCCGGTAGAACCGCACGGCTGACGAGTACAGTGGGGGCAGGTAGACAGTACATTTTTTTTTTTTTTTGAATCTTGCTTCCTGTCGTCCAGTCTCGTTCAAAACTAACCCAACGGGCCATACTTCCTGCACCAAGGCCAGGAAAAAAAGGTCAGATCTTGGGCAACTACAGTCTACAACTATTTAAGCTTAGTATTCTGGAGTAGATAAACCAGTCGCCAAATTTGTCGGCATGCACAATTTGCAAGTGCCCGAAAAAAAAAAAAGAAGAAGAAGAAGAAGAAAAAGGGTCGTCAGACCTCTGGAGGTGCAGCTTAGGTGTTAACTCCGGCAGCTCTTATACTTACAGTCAGGCTGGTTAGGCTAGTATACGGGTATTCACGATAGCTTAGGCAACTTACAGCGGGGTAAAAAAGTTGACGTCTTAGAATCCAACAGCTTTGTCCGTTATCTTGCCCTTTAGTTACTGCATAACCAGACCCATAAAAAGGACAGGGAATCTCGACCGGGGGGAAAGAATGGGAGGTTGGAGAGGCTGATGTGATTACAAACGATCCTCTAGCGATCCTAGCTCTGCCAAGTTTCCGCGAGGAGGTGCGGGATTATCCACGCTGAACTTCTGCCTCCACAGTTTAGGTTTTGGAGCCTCATGGCCGTGGGCGCGTAGGACAGGACGGGATACAGAGCAAGTGTTTAGCTTAATCACTCGCATGCATTTTGGGTAACGATTGAACGCCAACGTTGTTCAGTGACGACATTTTAACATATTGACATAGGATATACTGTAATAGCGTAGCATACAGTTGCGGTTACATGATATGACATAATACATACATGATCGAAATACTACTTCCAGAATCCAAATAGGGTACTGGATTAGTTACAGGCAGGAATTCAAAGAGATATGACAGAAAGCAAGCTCACAAACACCCTTTCCTACTTCCAACAGCCACTTAATTTGAATACTGGTGGGGTTTTGGTGATACCACAATGGCCAAACCTTTATATATGCCAACCGGGCGAATGGAATTTTGGCTGTCATGGTCATTTCGTTGGAAAATCGAGGGTTCTCCCTCCGCCAAGACCGTTTGCCGGATTCGTCTGGCAGTGTCCGCGGTGTCGAGTTCGAACTCTCTGGTGCGCGATTTCCCGTCGGAGCGAGCAATCCTCCAGCATGGGCGCGTGTAAAGTTGGAGGGTATTTGTGAGGGTGGCAACACCGCAGCAGGCCTCTTCACCAGAGAGTGGCGTCAACACGATAGCACCTGTGGGCATTTGGGTACTGGTGGACGGGAGGTTTGGACTCGGGTCACCAATATTTTTTAATTTATATTTTTTTTATTTTTCAAGTTTTTTTAGGGGTTGTCGATAGATGGAAATGGAAGGTTTGTCGACGAGTAAAGCATGTGTTGCTGTGTTGCGTGATCAAATAACGACAAGGACAACACAAACTACTGTCGGGCATTGCGAGGATAGGTAGTTCTTGCACTAGCCCTGCCCTGTTGGGGGCCCATGATCATGTCATCACAGTCATCATCATCGTCCATGAAACCACCAGCAGGGTTATACCCATACTCCTCTGGAGTCGGGGGCGTGACTCGCAGAGACAATGGTTCCAAATCAATCGCAGGGCGAGCAGCAACCTGAACTCTTGCTGCTGGGGGAGGAGCTTGATTTTGGACTCGAGGTGGGATTTGAGCTCTTGACGGAGCTCGAACCTTTGGTAGAGCCTGAGGAGATGAGGGAGGGGGTGGGATAACTTGGACTACTACTGGTGGCGGTGGTGGTGGTATATCCTGAGAAGCGTCGACATCATGGAGATGATGGCTCATCATCTGACGGGCGACTTGCTCTTCATAACGGCGTTGATCCTCCTCCTCGCTAACATCATCGTAAACATCTTCATCTCTCACCAACCTACCCGCTCGATCAGGATCAGGGACCTCAACGGCGCTAACCTGAACCTCGGTTTCATACCCCGTGCTTTCAACACAGGCGTAGAACGGCTGGTAGAAGCGGGATGGCTTAAAACATGGGCGCCCGCTGGCGAGGTTTGCATCCTTCTGATGGCGGAGGTCGTTGAGGTAGAGCAATGCTGCTTCTTCGCTAGCCTTGAGCTCAACCGTAGGCGGAACGCCTGAGATCTGTTGCTGTTGTTGCTTGAGTTGGAATTCCCCAGACAGCTTTTGTTCGATCTGGTAACATCCATAATGTCAACTTCGTATACGCAGAATGATTTAGTAGTAACTGAGCCGACAGGGGACTTACGTAAGTAGGGTCTACGAAGAACTTGAGATAAGATACGGCGTAAACCACGAGTGCAAGGCTGAATTCGATCATCCTGAATCCTATCAGACCAAGAACGTATTTATCCGCAGTTCTATCTTTTAAAAAGAACGGTGTAGGAAGACGAGAAGCTAAGGCTCAAAATATAGCTATGGTGTCTGTGGAAACACACAAGACGATGTCTATAACTTTAAAATCGTACAAATGTATGCACCGATGATGAAGAATCCAAGACTTGTGACCTCCTCAAACCCATGCTTCCGACCCTACACATATATACACCAAATCCCCCGGCATTCCTCAATCCATAGACACTCCAGATCCATAACTACATTATGCTCAATATGCTTCGCCATACTGTTAGGGGTAGTGACAAAGGAGTGTTGCTACAACCTCAAACGCTCCGCATAACATCCAGTATCATGGCACGTAATTCCTCGCGTTTCAGGATATGTGGGTAGGTCAAGTTGAGTGTATACTTAATAAATATAGTATAGTGGGTTGTTACCGCGGCTTGGAGGCCCCGGAGTTAACTTCCCTCGAGTCACTAGGAGCCAAAGTTCGGACGTTCACATCAAATTGTCAAGCTATCATCGACTATAGTCTAGACTGGCTGCGCCGATTAGTTCAACCATTTTTAATGGCAAACATTGCAGTTTGAACATGCCCACTGTAACTAACTAGGCCCAACGTGTGACACTTAGTCAATAAGGGCGTAGTCTATAGATCTATCGAGGCGGTGAAATATGGGAATGGTAATTATTTTGGGCTCTTAGAATCCTGCCCGACTATGAGGTAAAAAATAGCTACTTAGGTTCCTTAGACGTATACGCATACTCATGTGTCACAGTTTTGTTTTGTTGAATTCCTGAATCACTTACGAATTGGTAGAGACGTTCATTGTCCTGACATTCGAGAACCGGCATGGCAGTACATATGATGGCGATATGGTGGCACATGTGCATGACATAACGGGCAGAGTTAGTTGTCTCGTACCCAGGCCACAGGGGTGCAGAGTTAGCATGTCGATACTTTTACAACATAACTAGAACCACATTTTAGCCTGCTTAAAATCTAATAAAAGGCGAAAATATGGTACTAGTCGGCAGCCAGTTAGAACATTTCATACCGCGCCTTCGCGAATTCGAAATGGGGGGGCTCCAACTTCCAACAAAATAGCACACATGCAACACCGCGCCAACGACGGCGTATTTACGAAGTACGAACCACTACGACTTCGGAGAAGCTGACCTACATAAGAAAGCCTAACATCCAACTGGATTCTAAACATGGACTGCTTCAAGGCTAGATCGAGGGTTGGAATACGAATACTGCAGTATCCATAAAGTGGTGCATAAAAGTTATAACGTTAGCAACCCTACAAGCGCCTGAATTGACTGTGCGTTAAAAAGTTACATGGCCAAGGAAGTTCCCATTCGTTCTGTTCAGAACCAATATAAAGTTGGAGAATAAAATAAGAGAATTAATTACAATTGTCAACGTTCTAACCCATACTAATGCAACCCGCCTTCTGTTCCCAGTGGCCTTTGCTGCATCCTCTTTGTCTCGATTTCGTATGATCCAAAATTTACAAAATTATGGCGGGGCATGGACAACATTGCATTGGGGTCGCAGGCTAACTGCAGCCAATTTTGAAAATATTTTTCCTACCCTATATTCAGAAATATTGTATATGGCGCATGAAGTCTCGAACGTGGGCTTCGAGGCTAGTGCCTCTGTGTCCGTTCCGTGGATTCTTCGTTACCACAATGCTATACTTAGGTAGCAACGATACGCCGGTGTATCAATTTGATCATCGTATACACAATTAATATGCCAACAAAACGACAGGCCCTAGGGCAGCCGGCTCTATTCTAAGCATGTTGCATTCGAATATTCACTTTTACAAAAATTCGGCTGAGATATTGTACTACTTTACGTTTTGGAACCAGCTCTGACCTTATCAAGCGGATCAATTACATCATCATCAAGACTACATAGAGATCAATACCTCGTGTTTTGAACTGGCGAACTGAATTGAATTGGGTGAGACTGGGATCGAGACTAAGGTTAATCAACATCTTACACAGAGAACTATGAACAATTTCATACCTTCCCACTAGCGAGCGGGATCTACCCAAGATCTCTAGCAGGATCCACCCCTACCCAGATGGAGTTTCGAACCCACCCAAATCTGCCAATGTCCTCCTGTTATTCGGTTCCGTGTACACAACATCCTCTGATGTATTGGATAAGACTACATTTTGTATCGTATCGTTTCGAGAGGGACACCCATCATTCAACTCAACGATAGCAACCCCCCATGAAGGATCCTCACTCCAGTTGCTTGACGTGAACCATCTTTGCCTTTTATCCCTTCTTCGCCCATCCGCCTTCCCCGCGTCACCGTTTGAAATATTGTCCAAAGTCTCCGCCGCAATTTCAACAGCATCTTTGCAAAGTATCTTAACATTATATTTTGGTGAACTGAGGCTTTCCTCGCGTTTGTTGAAAATCTCAATCGAAATTTTGTCCTTACAGAACAACGAAGCTTGGCTATAATCCGTGGTTTTCCCGTCGTGTTTCCACAAGGTGGTACAGTAGAAATTGTCGTACGACTCGAAGGTCGCTCTGGCGGTTTTGACGGCTCTGATGGCTTTGAACCAGAGATTTGTACCGCCGTCTGGGGACCCAGGTACCCCAGGTCGGAATTCGACTTCCGGGTATCGGAGGTACTCTTGGCGGCCGACATCACGAGAGCCGAGGCTTTGGGAAGATGTCGCGCTCGAGCGCTTGGATCGGATCATGGTTCCGTTCGCTTCTGCCGCGAGCCCTATGGCTGCGATTGAGTGGAGGAAGAACCAGATTTTCATATCTTGAACTAGGATATGTGAGATACTGCATTAGCAAACCCTTTCGCTTATATACCTGTCCTTGCCACCTTGAAAGGTATTGGTGAGCGGCCAGGAGACGCTTCGATCTTAAATTTTCTTCACTTTAATCTATAGAACGTTGCCTTACCGGTTTGATTACATCAAAGAATCCGGCTTCGGATCGACTATTATATATATATATAACTCTCCTTCGATGAATACCTCCTCATGAGATACCTAAGGGGTTATAAGTATCTAGGGGACCTTGAAAGTCAAGCAAAATAAACTTATGTATATCGACCGTGTATAAGAATCTATATACTAGTATCATTGAGGCCCGTAGCCCTTTCCGCAGCCGCGGCGCCCTAGATCTGTATCGATGCATAGCGACGAGCTTTACCGATAGAAAGCTTTACCAAACCAACTTATAACAAACAACAAAGAAAATCCTTTATCACATAGCCAGTGGCTGGCGGGTGCCTATATACAGCCGTAAAAAATGCTTGAATTTACCTGTAGACGCAAATATACGACCCTGCATATTTTGAGACACACAATACCCTTTTGATATACTCCCACGCATGAAATGCTGTCTATAGCCCTTCCTAGATGGAAGGCTATGCTAAGCTTGCGCAATTACAAGGTTTGTAGACATCAAGTCACTGGGCCTTTTTCTTGGGCATTGCCGGTAATCCTAGTCTCCTACCTAGACCGCAGTTAATCCCTGAGTACTGTGGTACTTGTCGGCGCAGTAAACTATAAAGTTACACTGCGTAGCCGCACGACTAGTACTTAGGTACCGTGCAATTAATCACTGCGGCTATTCGTATCCCGCGCGTAACTATGTATGTAATTAAATGACACCAACTTGCCAATTTGTACTTGCACTAAATTCGGTACTGATATAGTAAACGGTAAAAACTCTATTATTTCTATGAAACTCTATAGTACGTGGTAAAAAAATAAAAAATAAGTCTATAGATTTAGACATACATCATTATCGTGTGTGTGCGTGGAGCACATCTCTGTGAGTGTACCGTAAATCCCAAACCTAGAAATCCGAGACAAGCATAGCCTCTTACTGCTGTACTAAATTTTACCTCTGGTTTTTAACACCGTTGTTCAACATAATTTGGCCTCCAGTCGCGCCTCCAACAACTCCATTAATTGCCATCGACTGAATGTGCGCAATCATGCCACGGGGATCGAGCATGAGTTTTGGATTTCTAACAAGTTCGAGCGCAATGACGCCGCTAACAGCTGGACAAGCCATCGAAGTCCCCTGCATAACTTTTGTTCCCCTATATAACTCGATTGTCAGAGATGAATTCCGAAACATAGTTGTACACAAGCTCGGTGGCAGAGCTGACAACAGGAAATGAAATTGTAAATAACTTACTGAGGATCCTGGTTGTTAGTACTAACGATCTCAACACCAGGCGCATGAATGTTGACACAAGCCCCAAAGTTGGAAAAACTAGCTCGGTTGTCATTGATATCTGTGGCACCAACGTTGAAAATGGGAAGTTGTCGCGAGTATCCTCCGGGAAAAGTTGTGCAAGCGTCGGTATTGTCGTTCATGGCGGAGAGTGAAACATGCATTCCGGCTTCGGTGATCCTTCTCAAGACGTCGAATTGTGATTGGGACCCCCCGCCACCAATGGACATACTAATAACAGATCCTGCGAAACCTGGTGCATTTCGACGTTGTAAGTGGGAGGCGAGGGCGGCTTCCATTCCTGCGAGAATGCCCGCGCCGGATCCACGGTTGTTAGAGTCGAGAACTTTGATGCCTAATAGGTTGACGTTTTTGGCTACACCGTAGCGGAGGGAGCCGACGGTTCCCGCGGTATGGGTGCTGCGCGGAGTTAATTTTAGAAATTTATTGATAGGTAATATCAATATCGGGCTGAAATATCTTACCCGTGTCCGTGGTCGTCGCTATAGTTCTCGCCGAAGGCCGAGAATATCATCCGGGCCCGATTCCCAAATTCAGAATGCTGACTGATACCTACATAGTGTTAGCTACCGCTGCCATAAAGTCGACCTTCATATTGGATTGAACTATCTTACCAGAATCTATCATGTAGACGTCTACACCGGTACCGGATGATCCTTCGTATATGTAATTAAACCCTAGGCTCGTCCCACTTCCAGCACCAGCAGCGATTCTATTTGACTCTGAAATCCTCTGCAAGTTCCACGGAGCGCCAGATTGCTGATAAAACTGGCCAGGCTGCAGCTGTTGTTGCTGCCTTTTCACATGATTTGTCCCATGCCTGATAGTCCTATCGATCCCACTCTCCTGGCTATGATACCCCGCATCCCTGATAACCCCGGCTTCGTAAACCTGATCCTTTTCGATATACTTCACATTCTCAAGGGCCCCCATACTATCAGCCTCGGACTCCAACATCTCCATCGTAAACCCACGAACATGCGTTCCAAAAGCCTTAATATGCGATCCATCATCAATCTGGAAAGTCCTAAAGCTCTCGAGCGTATTATTCCCATTCGCACCATGAGCCGTGAAAGACCGCTTGATCTCCTTCGTGCTAAATCCCATTTCGTCGAATACTTCACTCCATTTTCGTTGTTCGTCATCTTTCATCACAACGATATATTGAGCGCTGGGGTCGCTGCTTCCGCCGCGGGTGGAGTTTGTGTTTAGGATATTGGAACCGGTACGTCGGATTGGATATGTCTTGTTCACAGGGTACCATTCTGCGTTTAGTTTGCTTGGGATGGCCGAAACTGGAGCTGCGGGGGCTGCGAAGGAAACCGGTACTACGACCGCGATCATGGACGCTGAAAGGATGAACGACCTCATTTTGAAGGCGGTAGCGATTGAGCAGCCTTAACGAAGGATTATACGAACTAATCGAAGATCCTGCGGATTGAAAATTAATTAAAAATAATTATAGATATCAAAGAGCACTGCGATATCGAAAACTACAAGTCGACACGTCAAGTGCGCTTGGAAAACGGGTCCGGCCCTAGAAGAAAGAAAAGAAGAAAAAATACGAAGGGGAAGAAAAGCAGCGGTCGGTAGTAGAAAGAAAAGCTACGGAACAAAAGATTCTACGAATTTGGTGTGGGAAGGGACGACGATATATAGCTATTACTTTACTATAGCTATACTATTAGCTCTGAAAATTCAGTATCGCCCCGTTCTCAAACGGAGACTGGAAACCCGTCCGGCTTAGTGTCATAGGTAGCCAGGACGAAGCCTCAGAACATGGGCCTGCGTTCCAGAAGCATTCGGTATCTGCTAACCGAGGATTCTTCATGGACGTTTGAACAGGAATCAAAACCTATGGATCCAAATATATGTGTGATATTATGGAATTCCGACAACATCAATGAACAACCACCATGTCGTTCATGATTTGGTTAATGCGGCTTACGCTGGGGCACGGAAATTCGATTATTCCTCATAGATATATAATGTCCGTCTACCTAATTAGTACTTTGCTCCAAGCTCGCATGCGGTGAAGTTTCGAATCGTTACATTCGTCTTTCTCGAACGATTAGTAAAGTGCCATATTCGCGATCCCGCCCGTCGCTCTGGGTATATCATGACTACTAAATATCAAATATCCACGATCTCAAAATACTCGTGACAAAGATATCCTATTCTTTCAAAAATTCTTTCCGAGGACCCGAATTTACGCAAAACCGACAAATACGGAGTACGGGGGGCATCAGAACATGCGACGTTTTGCTATGCGGTTGTCGTAATCCGGACGAATTGGGGGTTGTGAGACGAAACGACACACCCCTCACATCCTTAGCGCCGCATCCTCAGCCATGCTGCGGCATCCGGTCGGCACCACCCCAGGTTCGACGACGGGAGACGCTTCCCTTTCGAGCCTTCATTCCCTCCTTGGTTTTGCTGTTGATGGGTTTTGCAAAGGAGAATTGAAGATGGCATTATAACTCTCAAAATTCGAGGTACCAGACCAGAGTCATCAACTGTATTTAGGTGGTATATTTACATAAGCTTATATAGCTTATCGACGTCGTACTCCCAAGAGATTCGATTAGATTTCACTCCGCGTGGACTCGGACACAAGATTTCAATTAGCTCGCCCATCCTTTAAGCCAAAGCCTGGCCAGAGTATAGAAATAGCGTACTTGAATATGTATTTCACGGCAGTAAATTCGAGCTTTGCAAATTTGATAATGATCGGGATCCGAGGCTTCGCAGAAGGTTGATTAAGTTAAGTTGGAAGAATTCAAAATACTTCAGCACCAATCGGACAAAATAATATCACTCTACAACACAACCACAATGGAGAGCATCACATCCTGATATCTATCTTCACTTAGTCACCCAGATGCCCCGAGCCCCCGAGCCTGGGGTTCGAGTCGAAACTGCAGCCACAAGTAATCGAAATCAAAAATATTTTTTTACTTTGAAGAATATGGACAACTGAGCCACACGATGTGCACCATTTCTCGAATTCTATCTGTAATCGATTCGCACAAAAAAGGTTTTCGAACATCCTGGGCTATATAAACGGTAAAGCGATTGCGAACAGGATATATATATTTCTTAGATATATGTGCATCAAGGTGACCAAAACATGTCATCAACACAAACAACCTTTATGTTGATAGATATAAGTAGGTACCTTTCCTACATCATATGTATATCCTTACATCTGGGAAGCATTACGGACGAATAAAAGTAAGGGTATGAGCAGGTGGATCGGCTACAAAGCGAAATTCAAAAGATTAACGAAGTTAGCTTTGGTCACGCTTCAACAAAACGAACAGCTTTGCGCGTCCAGGAAAGGTCTTATAGAACTTACAAAACATAGGGTCAGCGGGGTCAAATGCAGTAGGGTCTGCTGGCGTTGGGTCTGCGGGGTGATCGTCCGTGATTTCTACAGGAGAATCCGTAGGCGTCGGAGTTGGAACCCCAGATTTGATCCCAAGGCCTAGGGCTGCAAGGAAAAGAGCAGCTGCTTGATTGTTTATAACCGCCTTTCGAGCTTCTACGACATCCGATATCCCGGAGGCTAGGGATTCCGAGTCCTGGGCGCTAGGGACACCTAAGGTCTGAGTTGAGGCTGTAGCGTCCAATGTCTTAGAGGCTGAAGTATCCAGTGTCTGAGAG